>JAPDPK010000040.1:1200000-1907500 GCA_031772115.1 Heritiera littoralis
CCTAAGCCTGACTCGGCCTGATACTATTTGCATTTTTTTCATTAGCCTAATATATATAAGCCTATATACTAGCCCATTAAATATAACCGCTTAAATATACTAATTACTAACCCATTAAACCCATTAAAGAACCCATGTAAGGAACGACCCATTTAAAGAATAAGCCTAATATCAATATAGCCTACCCACTTCTACACTATTCTACCAAGTACAAATCAATTCTACCTTTTCCTTTTGTTGTCTGATGAAGAAACCCAAAAACACTTGAAACCCTATTTTCTCGATGCCCTATTTTCTTCAAGTCACGTTGTTTGAAGATTCCAACAAGTAAAATAGCAAAGATTTTTCCTAAAATTTCACTTTCTTGGGCATTCAATCTCCATCCTCTCTGGTCTTTAAATCAAAAGTCTCCTTGGAAGTTACATTTCATAAGCCAAGATCTTATTTTAGGTAAACCAACTTAGCCAAGTCTTTTTTTTTCATTTCACTTTTGTTCTTTGACTTGAAATTATCACTTCTTTTAGTTTCATGGGTTTTTGTTGCAAAAGCTTTAAATTTTACCTTTTTTTAATTGTTTTGAGATTTGAGTTCATGGGTGTTCTTGTAGGTTATCAGTTATCATATTTGGTTAGTAAGAATACTAGATAATTGGTTTGAATATATGCAGAATTAGCCTGAAACATGAAGGCTTTTATTGATCAGATTTAATTTTTAAAAATAATTTGTCAATAGTAATAGTCAGTATTTGACAGCTTCTTAGACAAACATATGTGGCGATGGCAAATTCAAATACCCCCATAAATGCAAAGGATGCGTATAATGAGTACGATAGTACTTCTGCGTGCAAAAAAAAATCTTCTTCAAATATGTGGAATGAGATGACTAAACTTGAATGTGAGGACAAAGATATGACGAAGGCAAAATGTAACCATTATAAGTCTGTTCTTTCAACAAAATCTTCTAGTGGAACTTCTCACTTGTTACGTCATTTAAATGGTTGCCTTAAAAAAAAACAATGATATTACTCAATATACCATAGCTACTCAAACACGAAGGTGGTTTAGGGTTAAGAAATTATAAGTATGACCAAGAAAAATGTCGTAAAGCTATATCGACTTTTCTTGTTTATGGTAAACATTATTTAATATAGTTAAGGAATCGGGGTTTAGATACCTGATAAGTGTTGTAAGTCCTCACTATAAGAATATAAGTAGACATACAGTTGCTAGGGATGTCTTGAGTTATTATGCAAAGAAAATAGAGAATGTCAAAGAATTGTTGGCTAAAGCACTTGGTCAAATTTATTTAACTTATGATAATTGCAAATTTGAGCACATTAGTGATGAATACATTTGTATTATTGCTCATTGGATTGATAATGACTGGAAATTGCAAAAGTGAATAATAATATTTAGAGCTTTAACCCCTCCTGATGATGGTTTGAACATAACAGATGAACTTCTTTTATGCTTAGCTCAGTGGAATATAGATGAGAAAATTTTCAGCATTACTTCGGATAATGCATCTTACAATGACGTCTTGGTTTTTTCTCTTACAAGTCGATTTTGTACCAACAAGGCCCTTGATGGTGCTTTCTTTCAAATTAGATGTTATGGGCATATTTTAGATCTTATTGTTCATGCTGGTTTGAATCTTGTTGATGATGTTGTTAGTAAAATTTGTAATGGTATTAAATACATAAAAAAGTCTAGTTCTCCCAATAAAATTTTATGATGTTGCTTAAAAAAGTTTTAAAGTGAATGTAACCAAGAAGTTGTGACAAGATGTGTGTGAGATGGAATTTTACACACTTGATTCTTGATTCTACTCTTTATTACAAAGATGTGTTACTTTATTGAGTGCAACAAGATAAAGAATTTCAACTCTTTGCACTTTCAGAGGAGGAATGGGGTAATGTTTGCATTATTTGCAAGTTTTTAAAGTTTTTTATGACGTGACTTGTGTGTTTTCTGGTTCTAAATACCCTACTGTAAATATTTATTTTAAAGGGGTATGAAAGGTCCACAATTGTTTGGTAGATACTCTTAAAGGCTCACATACATTCTTAACTACAATGATTAAGGGGATGCAAGAAAAATTCAACAAATATTGGGCTTAGTTTGGTGTTATCATGTGCTGCCATTTTAAATCCGCGTTACAAATTGAACTATGTGGAATATTGTTATACTAAACTTTATGGTAGTCATGGCACTGAGTTTGTACAAAGTATTTTGACTACTGTTACACTCATACTTGATGAGTATGTTAAGAGTTCCAAACCTAACACTTCAACTAGTGTGATTGAGGCTGATTTGGATGATTCTAGGTTGCATAATTTTAATGTGAGTGAGGTTGATAGGGGAGTAGGTTCTGATGAGAGTGATGACTACAAATTGTTTTTAATTCAAATCAAAGTTGAAACTAAAAAGTCAAATTTGGATCTTTACTTGGAAGAAAAAGCAATTCAATTGAATAGTGATATTGACATCTTAGATTTTTAGAGTAAAAGCTCAATTTAATATTCCGAACTTTCATTATTAGCTCGTTATCTTATGGCAATTCCAATATCTACTGTGGATTTTGAGTAGCCAGCTTTTAGTATTGGAAAGAAAGTTCTTACTAAGTTCACTCAAACCAAAAACAATGCAAGCTATTGTTTGTTTTGATTATTGGATACACGCTAAAGGTTTTTCAGTTGGTCCTGTTTTTTCATTTTTTTTTTATAATTTTTTTATTGTTACACTCTTACTAGTTTGGAATTCCTAATTGTTTAATCTCCTCTTTTTTGTAGTAGCATTAGAAGATGAAACTTTTGTCTCTAGTTTAATGAAAATAATGATGATAAGGATGCTACTGCAATGGCCTTTTAGGTTAGCTTCTTAATTCTTTTTTTTTCTATTTGTTAAGAAACATTGATTTGGCAACTCATTACAAAATGTCTTATATCAAACTCATATATGTTTTAGCAGCTGAAACTAGAATGTCTGGTGTATCTTCTAACCTTGCACAAACTTCGAGATTTTTGCTAACTTATGTACTTCTCCATTTCCTTCTGTTTTAATATGTTGTAGTGTTGCAACTTGAAACTTTTGAAACTTTTTGTTAGAGAGTGGCCTACTTGGTCTTTCTTATCTAGTTAGCTTCTTAAGTAAGAGATCAAAATTCTTCTTTTTCCTGCTAGTTAATGTACTATTAATAAATATAAATAATTTGATTTTACTAACTCATTTACAGCTCCATTCTCTTTTGTTTTTATGTGTTGCAACTTGAAACTTCTGAAACTTTCTATTGGAGAGTGGCTTACTTGGTATTTCTTAACTAGCTAGCTTCTTAATTAAGAGATCACAATTCTTCTCTTCTTGCTAGCTAATGTAATATTAGTAAATATAAACAATTTGATTTTACTAACTCATTTACTGCCCCATTCCCTTCAGTTTTTATGTGTTGCAATGTTGCAACTTGAAACTTTCTAAAACTTTTTGTTGGAGAGTGGCTTACTTGGTCTTTCTTAACTGGTTAGATTCTTAATTAAGAGATCAAAATTCTTCTTTTTCCTGCTAGTTAATGTAATATAAATAAATATAAATAATTTGATAAAGTTGACACTTGTTGTAATTACATAAAACTATCAAGTATTATGCTAGTGCTTTAAAATGCTTGGGATGCCGAAGCTTCTAATCCATTATGTTTGAATGTTCTCTAAAATTATACTCATTTCTGCTAGCTTTAAATTGACATATGTATTTTGAAATGACAAAAACTTAAGTAAGCCTTAATGTTTCTTTCATATTGTAAATTTGCTTTATCACACATGATTCTCTCAAACCATTTTAAGTGTTCATATCAAACATTAAGACCATGATTTAATTATATATTCTTATTGGTCTTAATACTTTACAAAATGAGTTTGAATGTTTTCATTAAGTAATTTTCTCAAGAATATATTGAACACAAGTTTAGAAAATTACTTAATAAGTTTTTGGACTAAGTCTTCATTTGAGAAAGTCATGAAAAACTCTCATAAAATTCATAAATGTTTTGGGGTGAATTAAAACCAAAGATCACATCATTTATAACCCAAAATGGCCCAAAAAAGTGCAAGAACAAGTAGAGGGATCGATCCCCCATGTTGAGGGAGCTATCCCCAAGTGGCAGAATGCTGCAGGAAGCATAATTGAAGCATGGGATCGATCCCTTCATGGCAGAATCCTTTGGAGGCGTGGAATGAAGCATAGGATCGATCACCTAAGGCATAGGATCGATCCCCTACCACGAAAAAGCACTCCAACAGCTAGTTTTTGTGAGATACAACGGTAACTTTTAGTTTTGGCTCCACCCAATGTCAAGAACACATTCAAGGGACTATAAAAAGAGGCTTGGAAGCTTAAGAAAGCAAGAGGAAAAGCTGAGCATCAATATTCTTCATCTTCTCCATTTTCCCCAAGTTTGAACAACATTTCAAGTACTAAAATTCTTTATATTCTATTATTCTCATCTTCCTTGTATAAACTAGCACAAATACTGTATAGGATTTTCTTTGTGCTTAACCTTTGTAATCATTTGCCTACCTAGAGGCCTTCTTTGATTACACCCATTGTAAACCCAATCATATCTTGTAAAGGGGAGTGAACCCTTGAATGCTATATTGTAAGTGAGAATTGGGGAGATAAGGTTTACTCCTTGAGCCCAGAAAAAAGAAGGGATAAGTTTCTCTTAAGCATTGAAAAAGAGGGAGGAGAGGTTTCTTTTGAACCTAGAAAAAGAGAGAGGTTTCTCTTGAGCTTGCGAAAAAGAGTAAAGACAAATTCAAGTTAGTGAATTTGGGGAAAATCTTTGGGAGTGTCTCAAGGTAGAGGACGTAGGCAAGATTGCCAAACCTTTATAAATCACTTGTGTACATTTCTCTTTCCCTTCTCTTTTTTTATTTACTTGCAATTATATTGTGATTGTTGTATTGAATTTGGATTGCTTGCTTGAATAGCCTAAAGAACTTAGAAAACATTAATATAGACTAGTGAATTTAGACGAACAGAAAAACGAACTTAAGGTTAGCTAAAAACCGATTCACCCCCCTCTCGATATTGTTATAGAGCCAACAATTGCCTTCTGTTTTTATTTGTTGCAGGCTTGAAACTTGGGGAACTTTTTGTTGGAGAGTTGTCTACTTGATCCTTTCTTAACTCGTTAGCTTCTTAAAAAGATTAAAATTCTTTTTTTTCTTTGCTAGTTACTGTAATATTAATAAATATAAATAATTGACAAATCTGAAACTTTTTTTAAACTTATTGTAATTACATAAAACTATCATCAACTATTCTTAGAATTTTGGGATATTGGAGCTTTTAATCCAATATGCTTGAATGTTTTTCTCTTAAATTTTGCTCAATCATATTATGTTTTATAATTGTTTTACTTTCAGCTTTCCAAATAAGAGTCTCTTGTCCTTTACTGAGTAGTTAATTTATATTTTATTTTATAATTTAGTTAATTTAATATTTTATTAAGACATGGTTTTGTTTTTCGTAGATGTGAAGAAGATATTTGAAGACATGTCAAGTCATTTTATGCTATGATGTTAATGCTCTTGCAGTATTTTATAATATTTTATTTGTATATATTAGTTATTAAGTGTTTCTTAGACTTAAAATTAAACTTTGAAAAACCATGTTTTATAAACTTGTAATGTATAGAATGAATGTAATGTATAAAATGAATGTCCTTTCATATTATGTTATTTTTATGAATGTAATGTATAAAATGAATGTCCTTTTATATTCTGTTATTTTTCTATTAAAAAAATTTATTTGCTTGGGCAGGCCTGGTTATTTCTATCATTTTCAAAATGTGCCTGGATAAATATTTAAGGCCTGAACATTGGCCTGGGTTGGGTTTGGGCACACAAAAACCTATCAGTATTTTGTTTAGGCCTGGCTCGAACCTAGTCCAGACCTAGCTCGGCTTAACCAACGATTACGTTTAGTACTTCTATTTTCTTTTTATTTTCTTATTTACTTATAAAAAAATATTTGTAGGCATTGAGAAAAACATTAGTAGCACAACCCAAGTCTGAAAATTTGGAAATGGCATTGTATCCAATGGCACTTATCACTATAATTCAATCTTATTTTTCTACAAGATGATTTTCAGATGTCTTTTTGTTTAGTAATTTCTAAATTAACCAATTTTATTTAAATTTTGATTGGCACAAAAAAACCTATCAGTATTTTGTTTAGGCCCAGCTCGAACCTAGTCCGAACCCGACTCGGCTTAACCAATGATCAAGTTTAGTACTTTTATTTTCTTTTTATTTTTCTTATTTACTTATAAAAAATATTTGTAGGCATTGAGAAAAACATTAGTAGCACAACCCAAGTCTGAAAATTTGGAAATGGCATCGTATCCAAGGGCACTTATCACTATAATTCAATCTTGTTTTTCTACAAGATGATTTTCAGATGTCTTTTTGTTTAGTAATTTCTAAATTAACCAATTTTATTTAAATTTTGATTACAAGTAATTTTTTAATTATTGCTGCTTGTTTTCGTTTCTAATGTTTTCTTTCTCAAAAAAGGCCATTATTTAAAAATAAATAAATTTGAATAAATGAAATTAAAATTTTCATGACTCATGGCCAATGTTGATTAAAGGTAAATGAAAAATTGAATTCTTGATCAACTTATAGGTGGGCCCAAGTTGGATTAATAAATCCACAAGTTGGATGGACCTGATAAATTTATTTTCTTAATAGTTGGAAGATCAATCACCAAAAGAATATTTTAATAGAGAAAGATCTTTTTTATTTTTTTTTCTCTCACATTTTTCTTACCAACTACTAACAAAAAATTTTTTTTTTCACTTTTTCACACACTTTTTGTCACAATCCAAAAAATATGAGAATTTGGTAACGAAAATGGCAAAAGTATAGAAATTTAAGCTAAAATTTTTTTCTAAACTTGTAACAATGGTTTATAATGTAAACAGTCTTATCTTATATAATCAAGTATCTAAATACCTAATTTGATTTAAGGCACCTTGCCTAAGGTCCCAATCTTATATAATTATGATTCTCAATTGTTTGAATCATTAACTTCATTTCCGCATCAAAGAGAGAAATCTCAGGTTACTAACGCATTTTCCAATACATATTCGTTTACATCCCAAAATCATTAATTAAACTGATACTCATGTACAAATAGTTCATACACATCCCACACTACAATACTGTGAAAGATTATCTGAAATTAAGAACAATTACATTGAATATGAACTGCAGACACTTTGGAGCTTGAACTATTAGAGTTGTTTGTTAATAGCAAAAGTTAATACTATCCCAACTAACCTGTGAGGGAATAAAAGGCGGTGAGCTTGGGAAGCTCAGTAAGTTAACCACACAAATACAGAGGATAGTAACGTATGACAAGCTACTCTACCTGCATACAGTTCGGTAATGCTCATATCATTCAATAGACAATATCGTTCATTAAAATTTCAGCAGCATAACAACTAGATTTGGATCTAATCCAGCCTGCATAAAAGTACAATGTTCACAATTCATATAGTTCTTATCCTCAATTCAAACAGTTCATATCAACAATTCAATGTTCATATATTCAATCAAGATTTTCTTATAAATAATTCAACACTCATATTCACAGTTTAGAAGTAGATATTTTCTCGTAAAACAATGCTTCATATCAATCAATTTCTCGTCAAACAATTTCATATATTTATAGCTTTATATCACATACACATACTCATTTCACATACTCGTAGTTTCACATCATACACTTATAATGTCATATCATATACTCGTCGATCGTTCACTTGTAACTTCATATCATATAATCTTATACTCGTATTTTTATAAAACATATTTTTCATTTCATGTACATCATGAGTTATTCTTTAACATCATGATTCATTAACCCATTATTTATGATGGTTACTATTATAACCCGTGACAAGGGCCATGTTGATATTTTCTGTTTCATAAGTATTGCTAACTATTATAACTCGTTAGCAAGGGTCTCATAAACATACTAACTACTATAACTCGTCAACAAGAGTCTCGTAAGTATACTGACTATTTTAACCCGTCAATAAAACTATATAAGTATACTAACTACTATAACCCGTCAGCAGTGCCTCATTATACTAACTATTGTTGTTTGACAGCTAGGCACTATATACTAATTATTATAGCCTATTAGCAATGCAAAACATACTAACTATTATAGTCCATCAGTAAGGCACAGTATACTAACTATTATAGCCCGTTAGCAAAGGCAGGTATGTTATCTATTGAAACCCGATAACAAGGTTCTCGTATGTTATCTATTACAACCCAAGGTTCTCATATGTTATTTATTGTAATCTGATAACAAAGTTTTTATATATTATCTATTATAACAAAATAAAAAAGGTCTCATATGTTGTCTATTCTAACCCAATCACGAGGGCACATATGTTATCTATTCTAACCCGATAACAATGGACTAATATGATAACTATTCTTCCCCGTTAGCAGGGGTCAATATGATAAATATTATAACTCAGTAGCATGGTGTATGTTAACTATTATATTTCCTCATTAGTAGGCGTTGTATCAGTAAAGTTATGGCTAATTATTATTATCCATTAATAGGACCTTAACTCTCATATATCACTTCTTTTTTTTAAACAATGGCAGGAGTAATTCTCATACTCATTTCGAAATCCAAAATAAGGAGATATAAAGCAAATGTATGCTTTATAAAACAAACAATGACATATGCACATTAACAATATGTCAAGTAAAGGCACATTATGGCCAAAGTTCAGTAAGTTTCGAAACACTATTCACTTAATATTCAAGCTTATGTATCCGACAAGGTTATATCATGCAAACTTGAAATCTTCCTTAAACCATGCTATGCATGAATCCTTCCATGCAAAATGACATGTTTCGATATACTTAACTTCTTCATCTCATTTCTTATATGCAATCTCAATACATAACATATCCTTACTTTGATTTCAATTACACACAAGCTTAGGCCTACATGACAATTACATGTTCTAACCTAAACAAGTATGCCTCGATTCATTATATCATTTCATAGTAACTCACAGTGTATGTCACATTCTTCATTTGCTTCATATGCCTTATAGTTTCAATAACAATAATAGTTTTCACATATGGTTCAATAACAATAAATTTCATATTTCATATTCACATATATAGTGTAAGATGCTTCCTTGCATCGAATGCAAAACAACTTACCAATATGAGGCTAACATGCAACTTGCATAGTTAACTTACCTTTGCTCAAAGCAAAAGCTACATAGTTGATCTCATACACCAAGGTCATCGTACTTCATTTAGGTGTCAAGTCATTGAAATAACACAGTGGACACCATGTTCTACTTCACATTATTTTTAGTTTAATTTTATACTTCATAGCTAAGTTTCATTACCAATTATGTGACTTTTTCACTTAAAGTCCTAATTGGCCAATTGCCCCTCGGTGTATGTTATACCAAATAAATTTTTTCTTTTTTATTAAAATCATGCTTAAACCTTCAAAATATATTTCTTAATTAATTATCATAATGATTTAAATATAATTACACATCACATACTAAGGAGCCATATAAATCTCATAAACACATATCAATTTTCAATCCATTTTTGTTTAATTAAATCTTTAATCATTTCAATTTCATTAATTAAGCTTCAACTAAATGTAATTTGACCTCAATTACAAAAATTGAAGCCTAATATCCTAAATTCCTAATTTCACATAAAGGTGTAAAATTCAATTTTTGGCAAGTTCATGCCATCCAATCAAATTGAAGCGACAATTAACCTTTATTTGTATCAATTAACAATATTTTAGCATCAATTTGATTCAATTTAACTCAATTATATAAAATCCCCAATTTCAACAAAAGAGAAAATTCCAATTCTTGCAAATTTCATGCAACCCATTGAAATTGAAGGTACAATTAACTTTCAATATCATCATTAAACTCAATTTAAGCTTCAAAGTCAAAAGAATAACACTTATCCTAAGAAATCCCCAATGTTTGAATTTTCTCTCTCTAGGCCAAAACCCTAGTTCTTCAATCCTTGATCAATCCTTCAAATTGACATTACAATTAGTTTTCCCATAGTTCATTATGTAACATTCAAAAAAATCACATAATACTAACAACAATGCCTTCACAAATCTTACAAAAATCGAAATTCCTTACCTATTTTTCCATTCGACATTCACCCTTGAAAGCACATGAAATTGAGGCATTATAGGGTAGGAATACACCGGTTCTTGGCATGGGAAGGTTCATTAATGATCAATTTCTTCAATTTCCATGTCAATTTTTGGATTTCTCCATGCAAGGAAGAGAAATGGTGTGAAAGAGAAGGGAGAAAGAGGGGTTACCGTTTTACACTTTCATGAGCCAATTTTTGTTGGCTTTTTATTCTTTTTTACACTTATTTATAGCTTTGTCATTACTGATGCCATTTAGTCACCTGTCAATGTCTTTTACACTTAAATTTTCTCATTTTCCTCTAATTTCATAAACTCGAGTAAGGCAACCCGAATTTTATGACTTTATGAAATAAAATATTTAATTCAAATATTTTAATGCATTAAATCAGGACTTTGCGCTTTAAATTATGATTTTGCCCTTTTTGCTTAATTAAGCACAATTTTGCGAGATAAGCCAAACTTGATTTCAATTAAATTAATTTAATTTAAATTGGCTTATCCCTGGCTAAATATCATCAATTTATGATGATTCAAATGTGTCTCAGTGGGTGCACACTTCCATAGGGCCCACAGGCCCGCCCATATGGAATATTACATTTTTGCACCAAAATCAATAGTTCACAATTTTATTAACCAATTTAATTTATTAGGCCCCAAAATCATTCCACATATTTAAAATATGGGTTCTTACACTTTTATCCATCCTTACACTTTTCCACTCTAATAATTATGCTCGTAGATTTTGATTTGTAGGATAGAAAGACAAAAAAAATGAAGAGCTGAAAATTATAAGAAGAGAAAAGTAGAAAGATAAAAAATATATTATTTCTTTCCATATATGTGTTTGATAAGAAAGATAGAAAAGTAGAAAAAAAATATATTTCTTTCCTTCTACTAGTAAAGTTGACAAGTGAGAAGAAAGAAAATAAAAGCAAAGTGATTAGAATTAATTTAGTATTTTCACCTGATTTACTTATGTGAACCACATTCTCTCTTTTCTGTCGAATTTGAAATGATTGTATTTTTGGGTAAGAAAAATGTGAGATCCCATATCTCTAATCACCATAGATTATTATCTATATAGTTAAGAATATTAGATATTTTAAAATTATTAAAATGTTAATTATCTTGTAGGTATAAAAGGAAATTAAGAGGTGGGCCCCACTAATCTTCTCGTGTCCCGATGGAGTTGAAACTTGGCAAACTGGATATTTAGAGCCAAATATTGTGATGGTCAGAATCTACACCCCAAACTCAATTATTTACACATGTTTCAAAAAACATGAAACAATTTAAGAAATGATGATTAAGTCTATAAGCCGTCGAAATTTCTGTAAATAACAGTCAAACCAAATAGATTTTTAATCAAATATTAGTAATAGATAATTCCACATATAATTAAGTTTCAGGCCATATGGACTGATAAATAAATCAGGTGTAAAAGTATAAATTTATGTGATTTTACAATTAGTTGTATTTTAATAATTTCACCCAAATAACCAATCAAACCTCAACAAAAACTCCACCAACAATTAAAGCAAGTTAAATAGAGGTGGTTTATGATTAAATAAAATATTTTAGAAATTGGATAGATTGTTTTTAACTAAGTCAATCGCTAAGGGCAAAATTGGAATATATCATTAAGTATAAGGGTATTTTAGTAATTTCACATGGAGATATTTTAAAAATAAAATTTTCTCCACTCTTCTCTTCATCTTGGCCAGCCATCGTCTTCATCCATCACCTTCCTCCATAGCCAAACATTGAGAAGAGAGAGTCTCCATAAAACCTAGTGAAAAAGACACCGAAACCAAAAACTCTCTTAACAAACCCTGTCTAATTTTCTGTGCTCTACATCTTGGTACCCAAATTAAGGCCTAAAGTGGCCATTTCCATAGTGAAGGGTTCTCCAAGCAATTTGGCCAAGGTGAGAAATGTTAAAAGGCTTAAGTTTTTCATGGTTTCTTGATTATATGCCATGTGTTTCGTATGTCTAAGCATGTATTTAAGTTTAATTCAACTTGAAACCATGAAATTAGGTATCTTAGGGTTTCGACCAAGCTTAGGGAAGCATGAACATGATGCGTCTTCATATGGAAATGATGTAGAAATTATGTAAAATTAGCCTAAAGCATGAAATTTAGCTTAAATTGAAGAAATATGCAGTATAGGAAGTTAGACCCTATTCAGCCTAAAGAAAGGAAGAAGAAATCATGTTCATTTCAATGTGTTTTAGGTTTTAGAACAATGTATAAATTCATACGAGACTATAGTCACACAATCAAAATCAAAAACTGTAACGATCCGAGTGTACATTATTACACAATATTTACTTATATTTTTCACATTTTTACCGGTTAGGCTGTCTGTGATGCCTTTAACACTTTATCATTAACAGTAATAAATGGTAAACATTTATTCAGTAAATTCAAAAAATAAAAATTTACTATATTCCATATATATTACATCCTCTATTTCTATTTTACAATAATGTAGTACTGTATACAAGTGTCTGAATATATAAGAGAAGTGACTGTACCTTTAAATTTCATTGCTCTTTGTCCCAGGGTGCTACTCGCGGCTATATTTACTCGAGGAAGCCATCAACTAATCCTCGTAATTAATCTAGAAAAGTAAGGGGTGAGCGAACCACATGCTTAGTAAAGGAGTCGTATGCTGCTTGATATAATGAAAACTATATACAGGAAAATAATTGTTTTACTAACAATGTACTAAGCTCAATAAAGGAAGGATACTATAGTTGGCCAAAAAATCCAGATGGAGCATGGAAGGTATTTTGAAATACCTATCTTGTCCCGAAAACCCGGAGCAATATAAAGAGTAATAATTAAATTGTTTTATTTCAAAATAATTTCCTTCTCTTTTCTCGTAATTATAAATATGGTATAAACCATTTTATTATATCACTTAAGTACACCAATTTCAAAACACGTGACAGTACAGTGATAAACCATTTTATTATATCACTTAAGTACACCAATTTCAAAACACATGACAATACAGTGATAAAACGGTAGTTACAGTAAACAGTCTTTCCATGCAGTTCAGTTAGCAACTCAAAACAGTAGTTTTCAGTACAGTACAGTTCAGTAAAACAGTATTTCTCAATACAGTATAGTTCAGTAAGATAGTGTTTTTGGTACGGTTTAGCTCAGTAAACAATATTCAGTACAATTCAGTTCAATAAACAGTAATTCACCGTGCAGTACAGTAAACAGGATTTCAGTAAATCTCTTCAGTAAATAGAAATCAGTAAGTTGAGACTAGGCATCACCCTACAATTAAATCATGCTATCATCGTCCATTAAGGGACACAGTAACAATATACAGTGAGATCTATGGCCATGATCTATAGGGTGTCCTCGGTGTACACTTGCCAAGTGACATCCGGGACGCTGATGACTAACGGGTCAATCAGTCAAGTGACAGTAACAGTATGATGCATGAAACTCGACGCCTAAGTCTCAAAACAGGATAAAAACCGTACCATAGCCTTTATGGACCTTATTCAAAGTAATTTGAAATATTTCATGTTTATCCATAAGGCTTACAGTTTTATATATCATCACCTTTATGGAAATTTTAAATTAAATAAAATCAGTATGTAGTTCCATAAAAGTATAAAAATTCATTTCTTTCCCATAAAAATACCTTCAAGGAGTTTAATTAAATTAAATCATTTATTTCAATTATTACTTCCGAAAGGTTTTTATTCCCATTTTCACATACCGTAAATCAATAGCTAAATATTCATGTATCAAGTGAGAAAGTAAGTAAATATTCAATTTGAATATTTAGTATCATATAAAATAAATCAAATTCTCACTTTAGTAAAAATATAAAACATGAATATTTAATTTCTCATAATTTCCAATTTATAGAAATTTGGTGGAAATTATATTTAAATTTCCATTTTAAACTATTTCATGCTTCTAAAATATTTTATAATATTTTAGAATATTTTTGGAAATTTTTTCGACAGCATAACAACTGTGGATTCCAAACCTCCTGCACACAAGCACAGTTTATAAACCAGCTTTTCAACCACAGAATTTTGCATGTTTTAAACCAAATCATGCTTCCAATATTTCCATAAAATTTAACATGATAAAACATACATTTCACTATATCACTACAACTCACACACTCCCCCCTTACCAGTCTTACGTAGACGATTGTCCCGGTTATGCTAACTGAATTTCGTCAACTTGGGCTGCAAAATAATTTTATCAAAAATTATTAATATTTTTCTTCTTATTTTTAAGCCACTAAAATTCATAAAATGCAGCCACTAATATTATAATATAAGCATAACCAGTATAATTTATACTAGTGCTAAAACTCAACTTCCTCATTCTTGATTCTTTTTCAATTCTAATTTCACCAATATTTCTCTTTTAATTTCTATAATTATTTTCTACCAAAATCTATAATTTTCAGTATATTTTTCCCTTTCCAAATGTCATGGCTGAACCTCAATCTAAGGCCACTCCTTGACTTTAATTCCTCTTCATTCAATTTTATTGTTTTCAATTGGCCAAAGGTGTCTGCGTGAGCCTTTCTTGACTTATTCTTGCATGAAGTCTAAATCCTCATTTATTCTATGTCCAACCGAGGGTTCATTCACTAGCCAAAATTCTCTTTTCAACCCCTTTTTACAATTCCAAGCTTCTTCTTCAATTTGTTTCTATTCCAAACTTTCTTTGCTATCACCATCATACAACTTCTAGTCTAATTCTTTACTTGTTCTCAATCTATACCAAAATCACCACTTATGCTAATTCCATGATTTAATTTGATTTAACTAAAATTAATATTATAATCATGCTTCTCATGTTTAGAAACATCCAAATATGTTATTGCATATCAACAAAACCATGGAAATCATTGAACTTATCTTGACTGATTGTCCCCTCCTAAACAGAACAAGTTTCTGTTTCAAGTTCAGCCTCTTCTCTTAGCTGTTCTGATAGTTTAATTGATGGAGGGAAGATGGATGGTAAGGTTAAAAAGGTTAGCTATCAAGGTATGATTTTTGCTGAATTTTTTTTTCTTGGATGAACGATGGCCAAAACAGAGCACAAAACCGAAACAATTTCTGGTTCTCGTAAGACAGCAGAATCAGTGATGAAGATGGTAATTTGCTTAAGTATTTCTTCAATTGGTCTTTATTTTATTCAAGGTATCCAATAACATTGTGCCACTTAGCTTCTTATCTTATTTTTCTCATCATTCTTTGCCTTAAAATGCATTAAATGGCTGAAGAAATCTGCAGCAACAAAGTGGCGTGGGATTCTTTATTTCTACACGTCTTTGACTTCCTTTTTCTTTCCTTTCTTTTATACTTCTACTAATAAAATTTCTCACATGTTACTTTTAAGCTTCTTTTATTTTTTTGTATGAATTATACGCCCCTTTTTCCTCAAAAACTCTGCCTTAAAATTTCTTTGTCTGATGCATGTACCGAACAGCAAGGTGGCGTGGAGTACATGGCTGATCAGTTTTGTCTTGTATTCAACTCTTCCTTGCTTTATTTTAGCCAATAAAATCTCAATATATAATATCTTTGAATGCTTTTAAACACCGTTTCCAACCTATTTTACACTATAAAAATCATATTTTATCAACATTTAAATGGCTGAATAGATCGGTACAAGAGCAACAACAAAAGTGGCGTTAAAATCCACTTTGCTGCACCATTTCTTGACTTTCTTCCCTTCTTATGTAGCCTTCATCCAATACGACTTTAGTTATTATTTTATTTGCTAACTTTTCTTTATTGTATTTTTTTTTTCACCTTAAATTTATTTTTCATTTTCCTTTAGAATTTTTCCAGCCGAGCACAACAAATGCAGTAGAAAAAGTGGTGTGGATGGCTGCATGTTTTCTTGACTTTTCTTTGTCTCTTTGGTAGCCTTTTAAGCCAATAAAATTTCAGCCTTGTTTCAACTTAATAAAGCCTTCTTTTTTTTTCTATCATTATCGTCCCTTATTACATCAAAACATCAAAAATCTGAACAATTCTTGTGTCCAACCGTATATCACCATGGGAAGCAACTTAATATGTAGTCCAAATTTCCATACGTTTTGGACTTGATTTCTCCTCTCTTTTATATATTCCTTAGGTCAAAATAAGTCATATGTACAATAAAACTTTCCTTTCTCTTAAAACCATATTTGTTGGTATTTTTATACCATAAAATATAATTTCCATTCAAAATTTTTCTGATTTATTTTTCTTCCTTCACTTCATGCCTTACTTTCTATTCATCTCATTAGTTTTCATTCTAATTCATATACACCATATTGTAAATTAAAATTCTGAAAATTCCATAATGTAAAGTGGAATTTCATAATCAATATTTATTTAATTCCACTAATTAATTTATTTTTATTATCAATCATTTATAATATGGTGTACAATGTAGTAAAAATCGGGTCTCACAAAAACAGAGGTGTTTTGACATTAATTGCAGCATTAGCACTGGTAGAAATTAGACTGAATTTAGAATTGCAGTAGACAATGTACTAGCATTTAATAAGTTAAATATTCTTTTTAAGTGAAGTGTGGTAAATTTGCTGAATTTGTATGGTAAATTGCAGCTCAGAGGTTGAAGGTGAAACTGGTGCTAGCGAGAGGAACACCGAGAATTTGAAAGGTAAGGGATACATATATGAAGCGTAAGGATATCACATTGCATGAATTTGATCAATTTTACTTTTTATGAAATTGGATATGATAGTTTGGTTTGTAATTGAAAAATGAAACTTGTGGTTTGAAGCTATGTTTTCGTGCAGGAGGTTAGGATAGAAAGAACCGTTATGCTACCGAAATTTTTCTAAGCTAACCTAAACCCTTAAAGTTATCATTTCGCATGATATTTTAAACATAAAAGAAAATGGTTTTAGGTGTTTGAAATTCAAGTTCCTAAATATGAACTTATGCATATTAAATTGCAATTTAGTTTTCAGATAGATTTTTACTAGATTTTACACGTTTCTTGATGCATGTATATTTTTATATTTCTGTGGTACCTAAATAAAATATTCTGAATGCTGATTTTTACTTTCAGAATATTTTTTTAATTTTCAAATTTAAGTACATTGAATTTTTGAAATTGATACTTACTTAAGAATTTATTTAAGATATGATATATTAAATTTATCTCCATAAACAAATCTAAAATGATTTATGAACTGTTTTGAGAATGTTGGCCTCGTAACTACCTATGGGTACAAGCTCCCACAGTTGTCACCTAGCTAGTGTACACTGTTGGCTTTACCGAGAGGATGGGTGAATTGGCTTTTGGCGTTAACTCTAAATTTTAAAGCTAAACAAGCTAATTAAACAAATTGCACAATAAATTAGCAAAAATAATAATTAAAGAGTAAGGAAGAAGATGCAAACAACGTCCTCTCTTCTTGACCATTTTGTCAAGGTCTTAATTTCACTCTTCTTTGAGATTCAGTACAATCCACTTCAAGGGGTGGTGAGACCTCTAACACTCCCTTTTGCAGGCTTAGGAAGTAACCTCTAAAACCTCTCCCTTGTGAAGCTACCAAACACTCACAAGATAGCCTTACAAAATTGCACTCTCCTTTAATAAAGAATTGAGTTTAAGTGAGTTGTGTATAATTGAAAAACCTCTCAAAGA
Organism: Heritiera littoralis; assembly: GCA_031772115.1. Taxonomy (NCBI): domain Eukaryota; kingdom Viridiplantae; phylum Streptophyta; class Magnoliopsida; order Malvales; family Malvaceae; genus Heritiera; species Heritiera littoralis. Next base: position 1,217,933 of record JAPDPK010000040.1, read on the forward strand.
TAGAAATACACAAAATAAAGTACATTGAGTATGAAGAAGAGTAGATTTGAGCTTTGAATACTTGCTTGAAGGTTAAGGAAGATGAAATAGTGCTTGTTCTGCCCTTAATCCTCATAAATGCATGTATTTATAGTCCCTCAAGAGCTGAAAATAGTTGTTGGAGCATTTAATTCAATTCTTCCCTTTGAAACCCTTAAAAACTAGCCATTGGGCACAATTTGCGTGGCATGGGATCAATCCTCCGCTTAAAGAGATAGATCTTTCTTAGCTTTGTTGAGCATTTGGGCCATTCCGCCTTCCCAGGATCGATCCTTTAAGGGTAGGGATTGATCCCTCATGTCTAAATCACACCTCCAGGGCATTCTGCCATTCAAGGATACATCCCATGAAGGAGGGGATCGATCCTTTCATTCAAACTTGACTTTTGTGGGCAATTTTGAGTTGAAACTAGTATAGTCTTTGATCCCAAATCATTTTTCAAGTTCATGTAAATGTTTCTTAACTTAGTTAAGTGAAACTTTGTTCCAAAACATTTATTAAGTAATTTTCTCAAAATTTTAATCAATTAGTTCAAAGGAAAATTACTTAATCTTATGTTTTCCAAGTGCATTGTAATAAAACATTTTCAATATATACTTGCACTTGATATTGTTGTAAACGCTTTATAGAAATTTACACATAAACATTAAGTATTTAATTGTGCTTAAGTTATTGTCATTTCAAAATATTTGTCAATTTAAAGCTAACAATCTCCCCCTTTTTGATATGACAAAACTTAAGGTAAATTTGCTTTTAAAAATATTTGAAGAAAATACTCCCCCTCAATTAAATCATGGATTAAAATTTACCCACTTCTCCCACTTTTTGTTATGGCAAACACTAAACTCCCCCTTAATGAATGCATATATAACAATCAACAAAGGAGTTAGTGTCCAAAAAATAAGTAATAGCAAGAAATTGGCAATTTAAAGCAACAATGGACAATAATTTCATGAAGATAATAGTTAGCCAATATTCATGAAGACAATATCTAGAGATACCAAGCCAATATTCATGAAGATAACAACTAGCATAAACATGACAAGAGCAGTCACAAAGACAGTTATAAAGGTGCTAAAACGTCATAAACAATCCTTAGATAAGTAGTCTAAACTAGATATCCTAGTCATTCATGGAATCCTAAGAACTAAACATCCTAGTTATATCTATCTTAAGACCTCTTAGGAAAGGTCTTGTGATATTGCTCGATGAATTCTTCTTATTGCATCCTGATGGCTTGAACTTCATCGTACAAAGCAGTTTGAGTCTCCCCCATGCGAGCAAACTGAGAATTGACAGTTTCTTAGAAGGTGTTGAAATTAGACTGAAATGCCTGCTGGTACTCTTCAAGGGAAGTAAAACGCGTTTCAATTTGGTCGAAATGCATAATAATATCTTGTTAAAAAGCTTGCTGATTGGTGTTAAAATGTTGAAGCATTAGCATGATCTGGTCAAGTGTAGCAAGAGTTGAACTTGATGGGGCGGATGAAGAAGAAGTATCATGAGCTTCCTCTATGAGAGCTTGATCAGGAGCTGAGCTGGAGCTGGATGATACGTATGTCACTTCTCTCATCCACCTATGCTACTTCACACATTTTGACACCAGCCCATGTTGTGAAGTATTCCCAGATTAATTGTAGCACTACGATCAGCTAGAAAGCTGACTTCACATGAACATTCAATGCCCTTTTCAAGTAAATAATATGCTAGCAGCTGAGGAAACGCAATTGTCTTGACACCACCTTCTACAATCTTCTTCCAATCGTGGAAGATAAAGTGAATGAAGTTAGGTTTCCTAGCGATGGGACAATGAATATGATGAAGCCAGAACTGATCAAGTTTTCTAAATTATGAGTACTTGGTGCTAAAAGGACGAAGGTTCCAAAAAATAATGATATAAAGGAGACGAGCAAAGATAGAAAGGTCACCTACTTAATCTTCAACTATTGAAAAGTCTAAAGGAGCATTCTCATCTTCATAGATGAGGCCTTCGTTGGGAATGCGAAAGACCATGGAAAGCTCGTCTAAAGAAACTTCAATGTACTGTACCATAATGAATGACTTAATCCCAACTACTTTACATCGATCATTAGGATCATGGATGAGTTCGGCATTTGAGAAAAAGGCTCAAATAATATTACATGGAACATGAGTGTTGATGCGAAGGAATGTGATCCATTTGAAGGCTTTGCATCGAGCAAGGTAAAGGAATTTAGTTTCTTCAAGCAAGGCAAAGTTGATGGGTCGCCAATGTTTGATTTTCATGTTGGCAAAGCTTTCATGAAATCGATTCTTTTCTTTCGCATTGCGAAAAAATTGATTGAAAGTTGTAGGTATAGATGAGGAGGAGGAGGAGGGAGCTGTTGATTTGCGTTTCTTGGTTGTATGTTTCACTCTTGGTGGCATTGTGAACAAGTTTGGAGTGTGAAAAACAAAGAAAAGTTCTTTGAGGAATTTTAGCAAACAATTGGTGATGGTGACTTTGAAGGGGTAGAGATGAGATTATAGGAGATGTTTGTGATATCCAACACAATACACAACAAGTTAGTGCTGTGGTAAGAGATTTGAAGAAGAGAATTTGATGAAAGGATGAGTGGGTGAAGAGAAAAATAAGGATGAAAACGCACAAAAAAATGGGTTTTTGGTAGAGTCAAATCATGCAAGATAAGAAGAAGTTTTGAAATGATGAAGGTGAGAAGTGAAAATAGATTGAAAATGATGAAGAATGATGGAAGAATGACGAAGTTTGGTGGAGAAATGAGAAAGTTTGATATTTGGGGTGACAATGGGTTGTTTTAAAGAAGAACCATGAAGAAGACGATGAATAATAACTTTTATTTTGAAAAAAAAAATCAGGTTTTATAAACCCGATTGCGGACATTAGACCTATGGGATTGATCCCTTTAATGAAGGGATCGATCCCTTCAAGACAGAATCGAAACCCAGAAAAATTAGAAGCCACGGGATCGATCACATGGTAACGAGGATCGAACCCTCATAGCTAGACCCGAATTTGTAGGCATGAAAAACCCAAGGAATCGATCCATTAGTTATTTGCCTCAATTTTTATGCAAAAAAATGTTTTGAAAACAAGTGAAATCATGTATTTTTAGTCTTTTAAGATCAAAATAGGATTTAAGCAAGTTGAAACCATCTTGTATGACATGTAGAAGGTAAAAACACTTAGTAAAATCATTGAAGATGCATTTTGGTATGTTTTGAGACAATTTTGGTATGAGAAATGTCCTTTTAAGAGCTAACATGGTGATTTGGCTAAATTTATGCTCTTTTTCAAAATAAATGAGTGTTGAACACTTAACAAGGAATTTAGAACATAATCACATAAGTGATAAACACATAACTCATCAAATCATCCTAATGACTAAACTCCATCACAATTTCTTAAAGAATTATGGTAAATTAAGTATGTGATGAGTAAGTAGTTAAAATATTCTTTAAATTCCTGACTTGCATCCATCATTACCAACTTAAACCATTCAACAAAGGATACAAAGATGATATTCAAGTTCAAGGTGCATTCATTAGACCAAGTTCTCCTTTAAGTGTGCAAAATCTTTCTTTATCTAAAGGTTTAGTAAAAATATCAGCCAATTGATGCGAGGTATCTACATACTCTAGAACATTATCACCTTTTTGCACATGATCTCTTATAAAATGATGTCTTATTTCAATGTGCTTAGTTCTAAAGTGTTGAATGGAATTTTTGGTGAGATTAATAGCACTAGTATTATCACATTTGATGGGAATTTGATTCATCTCTATTCCATAATCTCTCATTTGTTGCTTAATCCATAATACTTGACCACAATAGCTTTTGGATGTAATATATTTAGCTTCGGTTTTGGATTGAGTTACATTATTTTGTTTCTTGGAAAACCATGAGATGAGTCTATTCCCTAAGAATTGAAAAGTACTGGATGTGCTTTTCCTATCAACTTTGCATCCACCAAAATTTACATCAGAATAAGCATGGAGAGCAAAAGTAAAGTCTTTAAGATTCCATAGTCTTAAGGAAGAAGTGTCTCTAAGGTATCTAAAGATTCTTTTGACAGCTTGTAAGTGTGATTCTCTAGGAGGTGATTGAAATCTAGCACACAAGCATACACTAAACATTATATTGAGTCTACTAGCTTAAAGATATAGCAATGAGCCAATCATAGACCTATATAGTTTATTGTCAACACACTTACCTCCTTCATATTTATCAAGCTTGATTGATGTGCTCATTGGGGTGGAATGAGATTTGGTCTTATCCATCCCAAATCTTTTGAGCAAGTCCTTAGTGTACTTAGCCTGATTTATGAAAATTTCATATTTACATTATTTTACTTGAAGCCCTAAAAAGAAAGTTAGCTCTCCCATCATGCTCATTTCAAATTCACCTTGCATTAATTTGGAGAAATTTTCGCACAATGACTCATTTGTGGATCCAAAAATGATATTATCTACATAGATTTGAACCACTAACAAGTTATTACTCTTAGTTTGAATAAATAAAGTTGTGTCTAGTTTGCCTCTTACAAATCCTTTTTCAATCAAAAACTTGGATAGTCTTTTATAACAAGCTCTAGGAGCTTGTTTTAATCCTACAAAGCCTTTGAAAGTTTGAAAACATGATAGGGAAACTTTGGATTTTCAAACTGAAAGGTTGCTCTACATAAACCTCTTCATTTATGAAATCATTTAAAAATGCACTTTTAACATCCATTTGATAAAGTTTGAAGTCTTTGTAACAAGCAAAGGCAAGTAACATCTCAATAGCTTCTAGTCTAGCTACCAGAGCATAAGTTTCATCATAGTCTATTCCTTCTTCTTGCCTATATCCTTATGCCACTAATCTAGCTTTGTTTCTAATTATTACACTATTTTCATCCATTTTATTCTTGAATATCCAGGTAGTTCAAATAATTGGATGATCATTAGGTCTTTCCACAAGATTCCAAACTTTACATCTTTCAAATTGATTTAATTCTCCTTGCATAGCCATAATCCAATTTTCGTCTTTTAAAGCCTCATGCACATTCTTTGGTTCAAATTAAGATACAAAAACTATATGCTGGCAAATATTTCTATAGGATTATCTAGTTCTAACTCCAATATTTGGATCTTCAACAATGTCATTATTTTTCACATAATTAAGTTCTTTAGGATATCTTGATTCTTTCTAAATTGTCTCTTGATCAAAGGACTCCTCCTTTTTATTTATGTCAAGATCTTCTAATTGTTTACTAACATCTTTATCTTAAGATGGATCAATTATTAATTCATCAAATATTTCTACATCATCATCAAAATTGGTTTTACTAGATGAATTTGACTCATCAAAAATTACATGTATTGATTCTTCTACAATAAGAGTTCTTTCGTTGAAAAATTTAAAAGCCTTAGAAATTAAGGAATATCCAAGAAAAATTCCTTTATCACTTTTTGCATCAAATTTCCCAAAATTATCTTTTCTATTATGCAAAATAAAACATTTGCATCCAAAAGGATGGAAATAGCTAATATTAGGCATTTTTCCTTTATGAAGTTCATATGGTGTTTTCTTTAAAATTGGCCTAACCATTGATCTATTTATTATATAGTAAGAAGTATTGATAGCTTTAGCCTAAAAATTTTTGGTAAATTATTTTCACAAAGCATGGTTCTAGCCATTTCCTCTAAAGTTCTATTTCTCCTTTCAAACACCTCATTTTGTTGAGGTGTTCTAGGAGCTGAAAAATTATGGCTAATACCATTATCATCACAATAAGTGTCAAAACCAAGAGTTGCAAATTCTTTTCCATGATCACTTCTAATATTAGTGATTGAATATCCTTTTTCATTTTGAGTAATTTTTGAAAAAGTGATGAATTTATCTAAGGCTTCATTTTTAACACTTAAGTACCCATGTGAACCTAGTATAATCATCAATTATAACAAATCCACAGTGTCTTTCGTTCTAGTTAGTCCAAAGAGATCTAAGAGAAAGAGTTGTAGTGGCCTAGATCTTGAAACACACTTCTTAGGTTTAAAAGAGACTCTCTTGTGCTTACCTCTTACACAAGCCTCACAAACTTTATTATTTTCAAATTGAAGCTTAGGTTGTGAGAACTGTGTATTCTAGTACTGTGGTACATGTAGGGATACTCATCACTGTCCATTCCTATGTATTTCGCAAGTATGAGCTGGTACCGTATGGTAGGCCCCACAGGCTCTATAGGGTCCGGATGGACATGAGATCGAACCCACACTATTCGATGAGTCCAATAAACCTACGGTAAGAATTTCAAACTCTCATTTAGATTATTTTTGAGAAGTATGAAAACAAATTGGAAAATGACGATTAAGTACATAGGCTGGTGGTATTTTCGTAAATTGTGCTCAATCTAAAGTGAATTAGGACCAAGTAAAAATAACATGATATTCTACATGAAAATAAGTCCTGCGCTATGTTAATAGATAGATTAAATTGATAGTTAAATCAGAAATTTACGCGATTTACCCGATAGGGGTATTTTCATAATTTCACCTTCACGGTAGATCCAAACCCGAACCAAACCACCACCATTTATCAAAATATGTTTAATAATAATTTTCGACCATGGAATATGAATTTTTGGAGTACAATTACACAGTTATAAAAATTACGTAAGCTTAAGGGCACTTTTGTCCGAAAAACTTATAACCAAGGGCAAAATAGTCATTTTGCCATATCTAGAAGCCTCTAAATTCTGCTCCAAGCTGAAGCCGGCACTATTTTTTCATATTCTTCCCCTCTTTCACGTGGCCACCATAGAAAAGATAAGAAAAGAAAAGAAAACATTTTAAAAGTCAAATTTTACACACTTTTTCAACAAAATCCCAACTACCAAATCACTCTACTCATCTTCCTCTCTTCACCTATACCCATAGCCCTTTCAATAAGTGGCAAAATCAAGGGAAAAATGGCCCAAGGAATTCGGCCAAAGGTACCCCCTCTTCATGCTTGTATTTTCTTTTAAATTTAATGATGAATAACCATAGATTTACATGTGTTAAGCATGATTATGGTGTTAGATTCATTGAAATTGAATTGAATGCAAAGATGCCATGAATGAGGGTTTCGGCCAAGCTTGGATTTTCATGGATTTAATGTATTTCATGCATGAAAGTGATGCTAAATGGGTGAATGAACATAGTGAAGCATGAATTAAGTGATGAATTATGACAATTTCATGGAAGAAGCCTCCCACCTTTTTCAGTCAAGCTAAGGGGATCTATATTCGAGGCTATTTTTGATGAATTCAATATGTCATTAGACTGTAGAAATTACAAGAGTCTGTCGGTATGCTCAGATTTAAAATCCAACGCAAAACGAAGAAGTTAGGTTTTACTATCGGTAGAAGTTATACCGAATTGACATTTCCAGTATATAATATGGCTGCAATTAATTAAGGAAAATTTATTAGAAATTAAATTATGGTGAATAATGGTGTTTGGTGAATTGCTTTGCAGCCCGAGAGTCTTGATTTACGCGTGGTGCTATCGAGAAGTCCGACTTAATCAAACAGGTAAGGGATGCGTATGTGAATCGTAAGGATACTATAAATGCATGTTTTGGTTCACATTATTTTTATGAAGTGATTTGGAAATAAATGACTTTGAAATTGGTGAAATTGTGGCTACTGGTTGAATTATACAACTGTGTTTTTAGTGCAGGAAGGCTAGGTTACAATAGCCGTCATTCTGCCGAAAAATTATAGAAATTCTATGAAATTATTCCTAATATTTCTAAGGATAGAAATGAGTGAAATTTCAAGTGATTTCCATGGTTTTTAATAAAAATTCCATGATTTTATAATTTATCAAAAATTAATATTTAAATATTCCTGTTAAGGAATTTTAATCTCGTGAAAGTACTAGCGTGTACTTTATATTGTTCTATAGATAAATAGAACATTTTGTGAAAAGAATACTGAAGTATGAATATTTTTTGAATTTGTATTCATAAAATGAATATACGCTCATTTTGATTATTTATGGACTGATTGAAGATACTATCAGTGAAAGTGATTTTATAAATGGTGTTTATACTGTGTATTCACTGTTTTGAGACTGTTAGGCCCCGTATAATACTCACGTGTCACATGTTATTATTACTGTACTAGGCTGATAGATACTGATCCTATTATCAGCGTCCCAGTTGGCACCTGATCAGTGCACGCTGTGGACCCCATAGACTATGGCCATAGATCCCATGTGTTATTATTCTCCCTATTCGGGATATTATCATAGCATGATATACTTATGGTGTTGCCTGGTCTCCATTATATCGTACTGTTTATGGTACTATTTCACTGAACTATTGGCTGGTACTAAAATGTTTACAGTTACAGAGCATTTTGTATACTAATTACTGAACTGTTGTCTATACGGTGTTTATTATATTTGAATTGAATATTTGCTATTGAAAAGAAAAGTTATTTGATTTACTTATTTAACTAAATTTTTTTCTATGCAAATCTAATAGTTTTCATAATGATTGAATATTAAATTCAGCTATTTACTCCATATAGTTACTTCTAGGAGCCGAGACAAGACAGGTTTTCTAAAATATCTTCCGTATTCCATCCGGTTTCCTAGCTGACTATAGTATCCATCGTAAATTGTGCTTTAGTGAACTATTAGGAATTAAATGTTTTTAGCATATAGATTTTATAGTATTTGTTTTACATACAATTCTCTTACTGAGCACATTAGCTCACCCATTTATTTTCCACTCCACAGATTATCTTCAATGATACCGTTCCACGGATTCGGCTGCGCTATAGTTTGTCCCGAGGCAGCATTAAGTAGATCCTAGAGGTATTATTTTCTTGTACATGTTCAAACATATTTGTACAGTACTATGTTTGTGTATTTCATGTACAGGGATGTAGAACACGTGTAAATACTGTATATAATATTTTGCAGTAAATATTTTATCAGATATTCATTTAATTCCATTATAATAGTGATTATTGTTTTAAAAAGTGTGAGGTAAAGACATCGTAGATAGCCCAACCGTTACTATAAGTGTGAATATGTGGTAAATACTATATATTACAGGATGTGACATAGGTAATCCTCCAACTAGGTCTCTTTTAGCTAATTTGGACAATACATGTATGCTAGCATGACCTAATTTTTTATAACATAACCAAGGTTTATCTTCCTTAGTAGCCATGAAGCATACAATTTTGTTATTTATTTCATCTAAATGTATAATATAAATATTTCGTTGTCTATATCTAATGAAAAGTATTTGGTTGGTTTTAGTATCAACAACATGGCAACACAAAGCATCAAACACAACCTCAAAACCTGTGATAACCGTAAATTTTTTCATTTATTGGAAATTAGAAATATTGAAAATAAATATTAGAGAAATTAAATAAGACGAAATAAATATAAATTTGCGAGAAACGGGATATTGGTGAAAATCCTGAGAAATGAGGAAGTGAAGATAAAAATAATAGAGAGAGGAAAAGAATTAAATTGGATAAATTAAAATCCAAATTTAATAAGGAAAACGAGAAATGAAAATAAAATATGTTTATATAATTTCAAATTTTATATAAGTGTATTTTATACAAATACGTATGTATTTAAAATACTATATGGTATATTTTAATATACGTTGGTGTATATATATATAAACTATTTCATGAATTTAATTAATACATATATATATATATAAACATAATATTTTATGTATATATAAATATATATATATACATACATATATAGAAAATGTAAATGTTATTTTATATTAAAGTTTATAGGTATATATATATATATATTCTATTATAACATTTATATAATTCTATATATAAATGTTATTTATTCTAAAGTATATAAATATATATATATATATACTAGACTTGTATTTTGTAATGTACAAGATATATTTTATATATAATAAATATTGTATAACATTATGTATGAAATAATGTATGTATAACATATAATATATATTATATGTATAAAATATATGGTATAATGTATAGTATATTGTATACTAAAAATGGAAAGAAGACATAAACCAAAAAGGGAAATAAAACTAAAAACAGAAAAGAAAGGAAGGATCGGGGGGGGGGGGAGAAATCCCGACCCTCCCCGGGCGTACCACCGGTGGCAGAGGTGCCACCGCCGGCCGAGTGAGGGAAGAGAGGAGGAAGGAGTGGCGTCGCCGGTGAGAGGAGAAGCGAACGACGGTGGCCGACGACGGAAAGAAGAAAAGAAAACGAAACAGAAACGGTGGGAAAAAGCGAAGAGGAAAGAGGAGGGAAACGGCGGTGCCGGCCAGTCCAGGCACCGCCACCCCAACCCGAACCTCGGCGGAGGTGAGGGGAAGATGAAAGAGGCCACCGGCGACACCAACGGCGGCCGAGGAAGGAAGAACGAAGGAAGAAAGGAGCCGAAACCCACCCTCCTAGGTCCGGCACCGTCGCCGGCAATGGGGAGAAACGGAGACCAGATCCGGCGTCTCCGCAACTCCGGCAAGCTGAGGGAGGCGTGAACCGGCGGAAAGGAGGACCGCCGGCGACCGAACCGGCCGAACCGACGGGATGAGGCACAAACCGGTCTGAACCGGTCCGGCCAAAGAAAGGAGAAAAGAAAAGAAAAAGAAAAGAAAAAGGAAAAAGAAAAAGAAAAAGAAAAGAAAGAAAGAAAAGAAAAAGAGGAAAAAGGAAGAAAAAGAGGAAAAAGGAGAATTTTGGGAATTCGGAAAATTCCCGGAAATTCGACAACCCGGGATTTTACAAATTCGGTAAGAAATTTCCCGAGAATTTAATTTCAGAAAAAATTAAATAAATTATGAAAAATTCTAAAAATTAGAATTTTAATTCTAGAAATTATTTTCAGCAATCGAGATAAGGAATCGGGAGAAATGGAGTGCGGGCGCGATCGATAAGCGGAATTCGCCGACCCGGAAAAAGGTAAGGGATGCATGTGCAGCACTGTAAGGATACTCAGTCTGCATAATTTAATTTGAAATATTTTATGCAATTATTTTATGAAAATTATTATGATGCATGAATTGCTGAAAATAATTTGGGAAGAAGTACTGGCTGAAAGATTTTAAACTGTATTTTCCGTGCAGGAGGTTAGTGAATCGGCAGCCGTTATGCTGCCGAAAATTTTAGAAAAACTTTATAAAATCATATTAAATGATTTATTTCCGAATTTCGATAGTAAATCACAAGACATGAGGAAATTTCTAAATTTCATAAAATATGAATATAATAAGATGGAACTTTAGAATATTCATGTATTCGAGAATGGTGATAATGAAATCACCGAAAATTCTCGAAATAGATAAATTACACGAATTACGAGACGAAAGATGAAGTGAAATATAGTGAATATTTTTATGGATATTTTTATCAATATTCACTAAAGGATTATAACCCTTATGGTTTTAAATCATGGAATTATATAATTATATAAATTCCATAAAGGTGTATTTTATGATGATCGAACCGTGGGAGCCACCTCTAGAGTCCTTCGGGAACTAAGTGCTACACGTGTTCCGATATTTCAGTACAGGCCATACCGAGCAGAGACTCGATGATTGAACCGTGGGAGCCACCTCTAGAGTCCTTCGGGAACTAAGTGCTACACGTGTTCTGATATTTCAGTACAGGCCATACCGAGCAGAGACTCGATGATTGAACCGTGGGAGCCACCTCTAGAGTCCTTCGGGAACTAAGTGCTACACGTGTTCCGATATTTCAGTACAGGCCATACCGAGCAGAGACTCGATGATCGAACCGTGGGAGCCACCTCTAGAGTCCTTCGGGAACTAAGTGCTACACGTGTTCCGATATTTCAGTACAGGCCATACCGAGCAGAGACTCGATGATTGAACCGTGGGAGCCACCTCTAGAGTCCTTCGGGAACTAAGTGCTACACGTGTTCCGATATTTCAGTACAGGCCATACCGAGCAGAGACTCGATGATTGAACCGTGGGAGCCACCTCTAGAGTCCTTCGGGAACTAAGTGCTACACGTGTTCCGATATTTCAGTACAGGCCATACCGAGTAGAGACTCGATGATTGAACCGTGGGAGCCACCTCTAGAGTCCTTCGGGAACTAAGTGCTACACGTGTTCCGATGTTACATGAGAAATCGTAGGATATTGTGACGATAAGTAAGTGATTGTGATTCGTGAATGCGACAAAAATCGAAGGATTAAATAGATCTTAGGTATATGACACATGATGTATATGGTTATTGGATGATGTCTATATATGCCATTTGAACATGTGCTGCTTGAATGTTTGTTTCTTTCGATTATTGAGTTATGTCTATATATGCCATGTGAATATGTGCTGCTCGAATGTTTGTTTCTTTCGATTATCGAGTTATGTCTATATATGTCATTTGAACATGTGCTACTTGAATGTTCGTTTCTTTTGATTATTGAGTTACGTGTATATATGCCATTGAACATGTACTACTTGAATGTTTGTATCTCCACACATAATTATACTTTTAATAAGAACGATGCCTTGTGTAACTAAGGATGAAAAGTAAGCATGAGTAAGTTATGACATGTGTGCACTTACGAAATGGTAATAAACCTTAGTATAATCCATACATGCTAATTTACAATAACTCAAGCATGTATGATACGAATATTAATTATTTTATTTAAATACTCTATTACGCATAAGCATATATATATGAAAAGAATATGAAAAAGATTATGAAAGATTGAAAAGGATTTATTAATTCAAAACGAAATGAAAAAAAATTTTTCTCTACAGTTGCTTCTAGGTTCCGTAACAAGTATGGTATTCTAAAATACCTACCTTACTCCATTCGGATCCCTAGCCGACTGTAGTATCTTTCCTACATGCGAGCCTAGAGCCCATAGGAAAAATGAAAAAGATTTTCAGCATATAGGAAGCTGAGTATCAAGTGAGGCATATAATTCTCTTACTGAGCCGTGGTTTTGCTCACCCCTTAATATTAAACATCTCAGGTTTTGATGCTGGTGAGTTCAGTGGATTGTGGATCCTGGCTGTACACGAAGAACAATGTGTCAGACCGACTGATTATTTGAGGTATGATTATTTATTCTCTGTATTTAGACACGTCAACAGTACTACTTATCTGATTTGTTACGATAGGGGATGTGTATAACATAAACAATACATTGTAAAATTGTTTAACAGCTAGTACAAGTGAAGTATCACAGACAGCCCAACCGGTTAAGATGTGTATAAGTAGGGTAAAAATGTGGTCACGGGTCGTGACAAAACCTCTATCACATAATTGACTGTCGCGACCCGCGACTTTACCTTTTACTCAATTACCAACTAACTTTTTCTTTCACATAGGTTTTGGTTAGGCTGTTTGTCGAGTCATTCTTCTCTCTTCTTATAGCTTATATTCCATCACTTAACATAGTGATATCAATTTCAAATAAAAATTGTATTTTTTTCATATATATATATATATATATATATATATATAAGTCATTACATACACATGCAAATTTCTTTAACAAGTTACATCCCAAACATAGTCTAATTTACACCATAGTACTGTGTAACCGTCTAGAATACATTACAATTAAGTATACCTTCAAGAAGTTTGGGAAGTGTGCCTTGAAGGAAAACTATAAATCCAAAAGTAAGCCTCTCTATCTAGAGCGGGAAGTCACTACAAATAGTGTGGAAAAATGTTGTAAAGGAGTGAGTTTACGCTCAGTAAAAAATATATATAAAAGAGAGTACTATGCCACTATATGCATGTTTCCTACATTGGCACTATCATGTCATGTAGGATCTTATAGAAACATATACCATATAAGTTTGTCAAATACCATATACACATATAATTGAATCTCATAACTCACTTGCATATATTCAAATAAAATCAAATCCTTGCATATATATCAAAGCATTTGATATCACATGTACAAATAATTTCAAATAGACTGCAGACGATAAACATTCCAACAGAATCATGCACCAAATAAATCCCATGAGGGATGCATATAGATATCCCATAAGGGATGCACATAAAGTGGCATACTCACGTATGGGCCAGGGATCCTCCCTTAAGCCAAACACATATAAGAGACAAATGGTCATAGTCGATAATCCACAGTAACACTAGTCAGGTGACAACTGTGGTACTAAGAACTTAACTAAAGTCCCACAGCCAAATACAAATAATATACATGATCACCAAAGGAGTTAACAATCTCAAAACATTTGTTATATACGTTATTGGTAATACAAATACACTTATATAAAATAGGCTTTAAAACACTATTTTCAAAAGGGGCGGTTGACTGCTCTTTAAGGGCAGTCGACTGCTGTGACATATATCGCTTTATTAAATTTACTTTTTTTAAAAAATTCAGAATATTTAAAACTCGAAAACCAATAGGGCAGTCGATTGGTCCAATTGGGCAGTCGACTGGATCCTTAACAATCGACTGGTGCGCAAATAGAGTGCTTTCTGGGCAGTCGACTGGTTTGAGTCAGTTTCGAAAATAAACACATCATGGTTGTCTCTGGCAGTCAACTGCTATTTAAGGCAGTCGGCTACCCCTAGCCAGTTCGTAACTAGGAGAAAAACTGAGATTTAAAGCTTCCTGCACTTAAAAATAGCTTCATTTAATACCAAATCATGCAACCAAAACAGACATAGTCACCCTACATCCGTTACATATATTCCTTACCTCAAATACCACCAAATACAGTAGTTTGCTTGCACCAATGAATTTCCATTCACTTCTTCAAAGCTGTAAAATTCATAGTAACCATTAACAAATCAGCCATCATTTAAATCAAACCTTTCTAAGGCTTCCTTTAACACCTAACGTCATCTTAAAACCCTCAAATACCACAAACCATTGTTTGGCCAAACCCTTAAAAACCTCAAAACTTTATCTTATTTCATTTCAAGGTTATAAACACTTCACACAAACTCTACACAACTCCAGACCATGGAAAAAATTGAAAGAAATCATTTCATCTCTTACCTTTGTTAGTAACCAAAAATGACAGCAACAAGAAACTCTCAGAGCCTTGGATTTAGTCCTTCAAACTACGATTATAGCTTTAGCTAGTGATGAGGAGTAATTTTCATTAAGAGGAGAGGGGTGTTTGTCAAGGTGAGTATGATGGAAAAGTTAGAGAAAACAAGAGGAAGAGCATCTATGGCTGCCAACCCTTGTTGCTGAGGAAGATGACAAAAGTCATTTAATTCATTATTATCTATTTAACATCTCATCCTCTTTAAATATTTGACTATTTGACCATTTGATTATTCAATTACTCTTATTCCTTCTATGTCCCATATATCACTTACATAGTAAAATTTCATATTTATTTAATCATTTTAGCTTGGAATACTATATAAATATGGAAAATTACAGGAAATTGGGGATTTCACATTCTCCTTACCTTAAAGAATTTGGTCTCCAAATTTGAATCAGGCTATCGCTCAATCAATTCCAGATATTTCACTTTCATCGGGCTCTCTAGCTCCTATGTGGCTTCTTCTGTAGTATGGTATTGCCAGAGAACTGTAACTAATGGGATTATCTTAGACTGCAATACTTTCTCTTTCCTGTCCAAAATCCGAATCGATTTCTCCACATAGCTCATGTCCTCTCGAACTCCAAAGGTTCATATTTTATGACATGAGACGGATCCAGATGATACTTCCGAAGTGTGGACACATTGAAGACATTATAGACTCCCTATAGCTCCAGTGGTAGTGCTAATTGATAAGCAACATTTCCCACACGGTCTAAAATTTCAAGTGGCTTGATGTAGCGAGGACTAAGTTTACCTCTTCTACCGAATCTCATGATTCCTTTAGATGGAGAAACTTTCAAAAATACCAAGTCTCCAACCAAAAACTCAAGTGCTCTATGCCGAATATCTGCATAATTCTTTTGCCGACTCTGAGCTGTCTTAAGTCTTTGACAAATCAGCTTAACATCGTCAAAGGCTTGTTCAACCAAATCTGGAGCTAATAACTTGTGCTCACCCACTTCTTCCCAACCAATTGGGGATCGACACCTTCTACCATATAAAGCTTCATATGGTGCCATCCCAATACTTGAGTGGTAGCTATTGTTGTAAGCAAACTCAACTAATGGCAGATGTGAAGGAAACCGAAACAAACACGGAGCGGAATTTAAATCATTCGGCCTCCACCAGGATCGATTCGGAGAGTTGCCTGATTAGGGTTTCGAGATTTTACCTAACGTTTTCTCTGATTTTCTGTCGTTGGTCGAGTCACAAGCAACAACTTTTCGTTCCTGCCTCTATGGTATCCACACGAATGGATCTCACAACTCTTGAACGTCTCACGATCAGAAGCCTTAAAGAGCGTTTTTTTATTTTAACCGAATTGCAAGCTTCGATTAAAAGAATATTTTGTTTTGTTTGAAAGAAGCTCTAAAAACCACAGAGAACAGGTTTCTCTTTTCTGTTTAATTGTGCGGCTCACTTTTAGAAAACACAAAACCTCCTTTTATAGGCAGTAAATTTTACCCTAAAATTTACTGTCAAACAGAACTCTAATCCTACTTAGAATAGGATTAGTTATATCCTTAATCCAATTCAGAATAGGATTAGTTATATCCTTAATCCAATTCAAAATAGGATTAATTAAGCTCCTCATTGATCCGTTCTAAGTGTGCGACCCAATAGGTTCTCAAAACAATGGCAATGACAAAATTGTCACAGGCAATGAGCGATATCTAGCAACACATCATTGCTACCCATGTAACGAGAATGTCAATGACTCGACATAACCTTACTCGTGATAGATGTTATCGTGTAGTCTAATCCCTTTATCCTTTGATGTCTTGATTAGACACAAGTCATGGAATGTGTCACACTTGTATAGTCTAATCAGCGTTTCTTGATTCCTGAGTAGACTAATTAAACAAATAAAATCAATATCTCATATTGACTTATTTGAGTACGGCCATGCATTTCTTAATCTCACTCTATCAAAGGGCCCAAGACATCACTCTTGTTATATAAGAGGGATAAATCCTATCTTGATCACTCAACATCCCTCTACATAGATCAAGGCATACCCAATTACTACCTTTATAGTCCATCCTGTTACGAACGACATTTAGCAGCATTAAAGTATGCGATTCTCTATGTTGGGATCTCTGATGATCTCAAGTCAAAGGATCATATACACCATCATCACTATGAGAATCGCTTATGACACTCATATAACAATCCATGTAGCGTTCTCATGAAGGGTCGATCTAGTACATAGTTCTCTAACATGTACCTATGTGATGACTTGATATCCTATATCCATGACAGTGGTCATCAGTCAACCACATACTAGTCTTATCGTATCATTGTTATCCTTGTTTACAATAATACTTGACTAGGGATATTTTAAGAATAGTGTGTTATTACTATTCTAAGGACATTATCATATAAGATTACATTACGCAGTTATAAGACAAATATAATAATGAACTATAATAAATAAAAATGTCATGATACATAAAAAAATGCCAAAGTCAATCATCTAATGAATGGTTCTAAGGGCATAATCCAACAAGATGATCATCCCAGGAGCCTTTAAAATCCAAAGCACAAGCTCTCAACATATCCTCGAGTGTCTGAATGGTGCGTTCGAACAGACCATCAGTCTGTGAATGAAAAGCCGTGCTAAACTTCAACCGAGATCCCATGGCTTCTTGGAAATATTCCCATAAATGAGAAGTAAACTTGGAATCTCTGTCGGAGGTAACGTTCACTGGAACCCCATGTAATCGAACAATCTTTTTAACATATAAATCTGTCAAAACACTAAGCGAGTCTGTAGCCTTCATAGGTAGGAAGTGTACAGACTTAGTTAATCGATCCACAATCACCCGAATAACATCATGACTTCTTCTTGTCCAAGGCAATCCCATAACAAAATCCATCGTAATGTGCTCCCATTACCACATAGGTATAGGCAGAGGTTGTAACAAACCGGCTGGTCATTGGTGCTCTACCTTAAGCTATTGACATGTGAGACACTTCGCCACAAACTCTGCTACGTCTCTTTTCATGCCAGACCATCAATACACCTTGCGTAGATTACGATACATCTTGGTATTCCCCGGATGCAACGTGTACTTAGTGGAATGTGCTTCAGTTAAAATCAACTTCCTCAACTCTTTATCATTAGGGACACATATACGATTCTTAAACCTCAAAATTACATCACTACAAATAATAAATTCTGATGGTATACCTGATTGAATCTGATTCACAACCTCGATACACTGAGCATCTTCCCTCTGAGCAAACAGAATTCTATGCATTAATTCTGGCTCAATCATCAAACTAGCTATCATCCCATAATGCCCAAAAGGTATACAATTTAGGCTGAGGCTTGCAAATTGCTCAAACAACTCATACTATCGGATCATCATATAGGACATAATTCCCATATGTTTCCAAACTTAGAGCATCCGCCACCACATTGGCCTCTCCTGGGTGGTATAGGATCTCACAATCATAATCTTTTAGAAGCTCGAGCCATCTCCTCTATCTCATGTTTAACTCCCTTTAAGAGAACAGGTACTTCAAACTCTTACGATCCGTAAAAACTTGAAATTTCTCCCCATACAAGTAATGCCGCCAAATTCTTAGGGCAAATACCACTGCAGCTAACTCCAAATCATGAGTCGGGTAGTTCTTCTCATGGTCATTTAATTGACGAGAACCATATGCAACTACCTTACCATGCTGCATTAACACGCAACCCAATCCTTGTGCGAAGGCATCACTGTATAGGGAAAAACCTCTAAAACCATTCGGAATGGTGAGAATAGGTGCAGTAGTCAACCTGCACTTCAACTCTTCAAAACTATGCTCGTAGGCGTCATTCCACTCAAACTTCACATCTTTGCGCATTAAGCGCGTCAAGGGGGCAGCTAACTTCGAAAAACCCTCAACAAATCTTCTGTAATAGTCGGCTAGACCCAAGAAACTCCTAATCTCCATAACTATTTTCGGTCTCTTCCACTATACAACAGCTTCAATCTTCGATGGATCGACCGAAACACCATCTTTACTGACTATATGACCCAAAAAGGAGATTTGATCTAGCCAGAAATCACACTTACTTAGCTTGGCATATAATCCACGATCTTTGAGGGTTTGTAGAACTATTCACAGATGCTGCTCATGTCTTCCCGGGATCTTGAATACACCAATATGTCATCGATAAAAACAATGACAAACCTATCCAAATATGGTTTGAACACATTTTTCATCAAGTTCATAAATGCTACGAGTGCATTGGTTAGACCAAACAGCATCACTAGGAATTCATAATGGCCATACCTCGTCCTAAATGCTGTCTTAGGGACATCTTCACTCCGGATCTTCAATTGATGATATCTCGACCTCAAGTCTATCTTAGAAAAGACTTGTGCACCCCAAAGCTGATCAAAAAGATCATCAATCCTAGGAAGAGGGTACTTGTTCTTGATTGTAACTTTATTCAACCATCGGTAGTCAATGCAAAGCCTCAAGCTGTCGTCTTTCTTCTGGACAAATAGCACAAGAGCACCCTACGAGGATACACTGGGTCGTATGAACCCCTTATCTAGTAGCTCCTGAAGTTGCTTCTTCAATTCCTCATATTCCACTAAAGCCATCCGATAGGGAGGTCTAGACATAGGTTCCATTCTGGGCACCAACTCAATATTAAATTCAATTTCCCTATCCGGAAGAAGTCCTGGAAGCTTGTCCGGAAACATATCAGGAAAGTCACTGACTATCGAAATTTCATGAAGTTCTGGACGTTTCTTTTCTACGTCCACCACATATGCTATAAATCCTTCACATAACAAATATGTTCTATTATGTTCATTTTCAAATAAGTCAATTAACAAATATATTTGGCATTAATTACTTGCAAAATTTACAATATA
Organism: Heritiera littoralis; assembly: GCA_031772115.1. Taxonomy (NCBI): domain Eukaryota; kingdom Viridiplantae; phylum Streptophyta; class Magnoliopsida; order Malvales; family Malvaceae; genus Heritiera; species Heritiera littoralis. The sequence continues at coordinate 1,237,948 of JAPDPK010000040.1, forward strand.
GCTAACGAGAGAAGAGAAGATCACATTTTTAGCATAACAGTCAAAATCATATGATTCCTAGCTAACCAATCCATCCCTAATATGACATCAAATACGTACATATTTAGTAGGATTAGGTCAGCTATCGATTCTCTCTCTCCTACCCATAGCTTACAATTACGATACACTATATCTGTCATTTGGGATTCCTTAAATGGAGTATTTATTTGTAACAAATGTCTTAAGGGTTCATGTTCAACAGGCAATTTCATAGCAATCATTGGAGATACAAATGAGTGCGTAAAGCCTGGATCAAATAATGTAGTGAAATTTATATCAAGAAGATGAATCTTACCCTTAATCACGTCGGATGAAGCATCAGTAGACTCTTTATCAATAGTAAATACTCTACCTTGAGTCACGGCTTTCTTTCCCTTCTCTACAGCCATGGCCTTATGCTGAGGTTGGGTGGTCTTCTCTAATTCCTCCGGCACCCTCTGAGTAACTTGGGACAATCTTTAATCATATGTCCCCTCTCACCACACCAAAAACAAGCCCCAGTCGCCATACGGTAAGGCTGTGACCCATGAAACCTCCCACAATCCTCGCATTTCTGCATTATACTCTTCAACGAGCTAGCGATACTACCTGCTGAATATCTGGATCTCTCATCAGATATCTTAATCCTAATAAATCTAGGAGTCCTTTCATACTGCCTACTTCTCCTAAATGGATATCTGTCACTAGAGGCTCTCTCGTCTGACTTTCGCTTCATCTTTTCCTGGCCTTTACCCTTGGCTCAGAAATCAGCTTGGTGAAACTCATAGTCCTGCTCACACAGCTGAGCCTTATGGACTGCCTCATCATATGTAGGGATATCTAAAGGATATAGCTTAAACCTTATAAAAGGCCTCAATCCCTCCATAAATCCGTTAATTTTGTGTTCCTCACTCCTGAAAACCTCTGAATCAAATCTGCTCAACGTCGTGAACTTTGACTCATATTGATCAACTGACATAGTTCCCTGAGTTATGTTCAAAAACTCCACTTTCAACTTTGTCTGAGCAGTGCGTGGGATATACTATCTATTGAATGTCTTCAAAAATATATCCCATGTTACCTCTAGATGCCTAACCTTCAATATATCTGTGTGGACTGCCACCAATGTTCTACCTCGTCCACTAGTAAATATGTCACCAGGCCCATCTTTTCTCTTTCGGAATAGGTCATGTACATAAACAATTTGGTGACCACTTTCACCCAATTTTCTGCAATCAACGTATCTCGGTCCCCTTTGAACTTGGTGGATCCAACTTCTTAAATTCTTTAATCAGAGTCACACTGCAATAAGCCTTAAGATCCCGCCTTTCAGGAGCTTGAACTGGTAGGGGCAACTCTGTCTGTGCTGGTGGGATAAGGGGTTATAGGATGAGTATTCTTCGATGGAATAGGAGGTACTGTAGGTGGGGCTGTTGGTACATTCGTGGCCACATTCGGGAAGTTAGTCAAGAACTGAGTAAATAAAGTGGCCATCGACTCCACACTCTGTTCTATTCTCGAGAGTCGAGTGTTCGGGCTACTCGATGGAGATGGAGGAGGAAATTGTGCTGGGGGCAGTATCACACGACCCCATCCTCATCCTCTTCCAGTACCCCTTCTTCGAGTACTCATTCTACCAATATCATCACAAAATCAACAATTTAGTATAACCGTAAATAGTTATACTATGCATATGTATTCAGACAAGAACAGTAATTAGGGATGTAAACTAATTCTAACCGACTAACACCAACAAACATCAGACTAACCTGCTCTGATACCAATCCTTGTCATGACCCGCGACTTCACCTTTTACTCAATTACCAACTAACTTTTTCTTTCACATAGGTTTTGGTTAGGCTGTTTGTCGAGTCATTCTTCTCTTTTCTTATATCTTATATTCCATCACTTAACATAGTGATATCAATTTCAAATAAAAATTGTATTTTTTTCATATATATATATATATATATAAGTCGTTACATACACATACAAATTTCTTTAACAACTTACATCCCCAACATAGTCTAATTTACACCATAGTACTGTGTAACCGTCTTGAATACATTACAATTAAGTATACCTTTAAGAAGTTTGGGAAACGTGCCTTGAAGGAATATTATAAATCCAAAAGTAAGCCCCTCTATCTAGAGCGGTAAGTCACTGCAAATAGTCTGAAAAAATGTTGTAAGGAGTGAGTTTACGCTTAGTAAGAAATATATATAAAAGAGAGTACTATGCCACTATATGCAAGTTTCCTACATTGGCTCTATCATGTTATGTAGGATCTTATAAAAACATATACCATATAAGTTTGCCAAATACCATATGCACATATAATTGAATCTCATAACTCACTTGCATATATTCAAATAAAATCAAATACTTGCATATATATCAAAGCATTTGATATCACATGTACAAATAATTTCAAATAGACTGGAGACGATTAGCATTCCAATAAAATCATGCACCAAATAAATCCTGTGAGGGATGCACATATATATCCCATAAAGGATGCACATAAAGTGACGTACCCATATATGGGCCAAGGATCCTCCCTTAAGCCAAACACATATAAGAGACAAATGGTCATAGTCTATAATCCATAGTGAACACTAGTTAGGTGACAACTATGGTACTAAGGACTTGACTAGAGTCCCACAGCCAAATATAAATAATATGCATGATCACCAAAGGAGTTAACAATCTCAAAACATTTGTTATATACCTTATTGGTAATACAAATACACTTATATAAAATAGGCTTTAAAACACTATTTTCAAAGGGGGCGATTGACTGCTCTTTAAGGGCAGTCGACTGCTATGACATATATCGCTTTATTAAATTTATTTTCTTTTAAAAATTTAGAATATTTGAAACTCGAAAACCAATAGGGCAGTCGACTGGTCCAATTGGGCAGTCGATTGGTTCGCAAATAGAATGTTTTTTGAGAAAAATGCAGTCGACTGAATCCTTAATAGTCGACTGGTGCGCAAACAGAGTGCTTTCTAGAAAATAGCAGTCAACTGTTATATAGGGCAGTCGACTGGTTTGAGTCAGTTTCGGAAATAAACACATCACGGTTGTCTCTGGGCAGTTAGCTGCTATTGAAGGCAGTCGGCTACCCCTAGCCAATTCGTAACTAGGAGAAAAAACGAGATTTAAAGCTTCTTGCACTTAAAAATAGCTTCATTTAATACCAAATCATGCAACCAAAACAGACATAGTCACCCTACGTCCATTACATATATTCTTTACCTCAAATACCACCAAACACAGTAGTTTGGTTACACAAACGAATTTCCCTACACTTCTTCAAATCTGCAAAATTCATAGTAACCATTAACAAATCAGCCATCATTTAAATCAAACCTTTCTAAGGCTTCCTTTAACACCTAACGTCATCTTAAAACCCTCAAATACCACAAACCCTTTTTTGGCCAAACCCTTAAAAACCTCAAAACTTTATCTTATTTCATTTGAAGGTTATAAACACTTATACCAACTCTACACAACTCCAAACCATGGACAAAATTGAAAGAAATCATTTCATCTCTTACCTTTGTTAGTAACCAAAAATGACAGCAACAAGAAACTCTCAAAGCCTTGGATTTAGCCCTTCAAATTACGGTTATAGCTTTAGCTAGTGATGAGGAGTAATTTTCGTTAAGCAAGCTTAACGATTTGTTAAGAGGAGAGGGGTGTTTTTGTCAAGGTGAGTATGATGGAAAACTTAAAGAAAACGAGAGGAAGAGCATCTATGGCTGCTGACCCTTGTTGATGAGGAAGATGACAAAAGTCATTTAATTCATTATTATCCATTTAACATCTCATCCTCTTTGACTATTTGACTATTTGACCATTTGATTATTCAATTACTCTTATTCCTTCTATGTCCCATATATCACTTACATAATAAAATTTCATATTTATTTAATCATTTTAGCTTGGAATACTATACAAATATGGAAAATTATAGGAAATTGGGGATTTCACATTGACTAATACTAAGCAAGTTATGCTTGAATCCTCCAACATACAACACATTTTCAATAATAGAGGAAGAGTTACCAATGGAGTCAATCCCTTCTATTTGCCCTTTGGAGTTGTCTCCAAATGTGACTTCTCCACCACTTTTAGGCTTTAGGTTTTTGAATTGACTCTTGTCACCAGTCATTTGTCTTGAGCACCCACTATTAAGGTACCAATGCTCCTTTGACTTTGCCTTGTAGCAATGCTCTTCCTCTTACAATCAAACACATCAAACTTTTACCTTAGGTACCCAAATTTTCTTGGGTCCTTGAAAGTTAGTACAAATAATCTTTGATCCTTTATGGATCCATTTCATTTTCAAGGATTCATCATTTGAATTTACAACATGTTTGGGTACCCAAATTTTCTCAACTAATTTTCCTCTAAAAGTGGTTTTCTTTGATGTGCATGTTTGTGAGGAGTGTTCAGTTTATTGCATAAAGAGTACAAAACTGATTTTTCATTCATGACAAGAAAATTTTTGAAATGAGTTTCCTTATTTGATGCATTAAAACCTACTATTTCTTTGTCAAAGAATGCTCTTTGGGTCTCTAACATGTGATCATGTTTTTGTTGACCCATATATAATTTAGAAAAAGAGTTTTGTAAATTAATGTTCTTTTTATTTAACTCATCTATTTCTAGATTAGCATTCTCTATCTTCTTTTCACATTCTAATTTAGCATTCATAAGCATTTCATTTTCCATTTTCAATTTTGAAATCATTTTCTTATATTTTATATTCATGTTTTCAAATTCACTAGCCAATTCATAAAAGGTATCTTGCAACTCATCAAAGTATCAAGTGAGTTAGAATTTACCTTATCATCATTAATGGCCATAAAGCATAGATTGGCCACCTCATCTTCAACATTTTCTCCATTAGAGCTATCACTATCGCTCCATGTAGCCACCATGGCCTTCTTCTTTGTTTTCTTCTCACTTTGTATTCTATATAAAGGACAATCAAATTTAATGTGACCTGGTTTCTTGCATTCATAACAAATAATAATTTCCTTTTCTTTCTTACTTTCTCCCTTGCTAGAGTCTCTCCTATAGGATCTCTTAGAATTTCCACTAGTTCTCATTCTCATAAATTTGTTGAATCTTTTCGCAAACATTGTCATCTCTATGTGTTCATCATCACTATTTTCTTCATCATCATCCTTACATTCCCCATGTGTAGTGGATTTCATTGCAACTCCAACCTTCTTAGGAGGTTTGTGGTTTCTTTTAATTTTCATTTCATAGGTAAGAAGTGATCCCTTGAGTTCATTTAAAGATAATGTATGTGGATCCTTTGACTCTTTAATAACGGTAACTTTAGCTTCCAATGATTTAGGCAAGCTATTAAGGATCTTTTTAACCATTTCAACATTAGAGTAAGTCTTACTTAATGATTTGAGACCATTTATGATATTGGTGAACCTAGTAAACATGTCACTAATGGTTTCTTCATTTTTCATTTTGAATAGTTCATATTCTTGAGTGAGCATGCCTACCTTAGTCTCCTTAACTTGTGTTGTTCGCTCATGAGTGATTGCTAGCTTATCCCAAATTTGTTTTTCATTCTCACGCAATGACACTCTATTATATTCATTAGGCCCTAATGCACAAAAGAGTGTGTGCATTGCCTTAACATTTAATTGTGTCATTCTAAAATCATTTGTATCCCATTCATCCTCTTTCTTTGGCACTTTTTCCCCATAAACTTCTTAATTGGAACTAAGGGACCTTTTACAATAATTCTCCACACTTCAACATCATTGGCTTGAATGAACAACATCATTCTAGTCTTTCAATATGCATAGCTCTCACCATTAAAGAGTGGTGGCCTAACTATAGAGTGCCCCTCTCCTACTAAAGGTGTAGCTACACTATTTTAAACCATCTAGATCATTTATACTCAATGGAAATTACTCCAAATCAATCTCGAATCCAAGCTCTAATACTAATTATTGGCTCTATCGAGAGAATGGTGAATCAGTTTTTGCCTTAACCCTAAATTTTAAAGCTAAACAAGTTAATTAAACAAATTGCACAATAAATTAACAAAAACAGTAATTCAAGAGTAAGGAAGAAGATGCAAACAAAAGATTTATAGAGGTTCGACCAATCTCTTACCTATATCCTCTCTCTTTGATTCTCTTGTCAAGGTGTTGATTTCTCTCTTCTTTAAGATTCAATACAATCCACTTTAAGGTGTGGTGAGACCTTTAACACTCCTTTTTGTAGGCTTAAAAAAAAACCTCTAAAACCTTTCCCTTGTGAGGCCACCCAAACACTCACAAGATAGCCTTACAAGATTGCACTCCCCTTTAGAATAAAGAATTGAGTTTAAGTGGGTTGTGTACAATTGAAAAACCTCTCAAAGGTAGAAATCATAAAATGAAGTACAATGAGTATAAGGAAGAGTAGATTTGAGCTTTGAATACTTACTTGAAGGTTGAGGAAGATGAAATAGTGCTTGTTCTGCCCTTAATCCTCCTAAATGCATGTATTTATAGTCCCTTAAGAGCTGACAATGGTTGTTGGAACATTTAATGCAATTCTTCCAATTGAAACTCTCAAAAACTAGCTGTTGGGCACAATTTGCGTGGCATAGGAGCGATCCTTAGCTTAAAAGGATCGATCCTCTTCAGCTTTATTGAGCATTTGGGCCATTCTACCTTCCTAGGATCGATCCTCTAGGGGTAGGGATCGATCCCTCGTGTCCAAATCACACCTTCAAGGCATTCTGCCATTGAGGGATCGATCCCATGAAGGAGAGGATCGATCCTTTCATTCAAACTTGACTTTTGTGGGCAATTTTGAATTGAAACAAGTGTAGTCTTTTATCCCAAATCATTTTTCAAGTTCATGTAAATATTTCTTAACTTAGTCAAGTGAAAATTTGGTCCAAAACATTTATTAAGTAATTTTCTCAAAATTTTAATTAGTTAGTTCAATGAAAAATTACTTAATCTCATGTTTTCCAAGTGCGTTGTAATAAAACATTTTCAATATATACTTGCACTTGATATTGTTGTAAAAGCTTTATGCATATTTACACATAAACATTAAGTATTTAATTGTGCTTAAGCTTTTGTCATTTCAAAATATTTAATTGTCAATTTAAAGCTAACATACACTGTGGCCCCATTGACTATGGCCATATGTCTACAATAGTGCCTGAGTCTATTGGGTGAAGATTAGTCTCCATTGTACTTTCACTAGGGTGATAAATCCCTAGTTAACATAGATCCAAGCACTTCTAAATTAGACTTGTTTCTGATTTCATTTATATGCTAATTATGCTTTATAATTAATAATATGATTTATGAAATATAATATGTTTTGTGAGTTATATTACTTATATTGTTTATCCAAAAGTAATTTATATTGTTTACAGAGTATCTTAGAAATAAGTTTTCTGAATGCTTTATGAAATGGTTTGATGCAAGCTATCAGAAATATTTATTGAATCTGTGACCAAATATAATATTACTGAATTCCTTATAATGGACTTGGATGCCGAGACAAGTGAGGTGCTTCAAAGCATCCTTCTGTACTCAATCTAGTTATTTAATCCACTATAGTATCCTTCCCAAAAATCATGCCAAAGAAAATTAAATCATGCATTATTGGTTTCCGTGAGAAACCTATGTTATTTGAACTGCATGTAGGATGCATTGTATCAGCTTTCGTATATATATTTCTTATTAGGCATAAGCTCACCCCTTTATTTTTCCTCCCAGATTACTTGCATTAAATTTTGAGTCTGCATCTAGAGGACCTGATTTTGATATCCCTCAGGCGATCATCTCATATTTGTCGAGGTATACGAGTTATCTTTTATGTATTTAGACTTTTATGTACAATGATACTTTTATGTATATAATACTAGGGATGTAAATTCTAAATTAGTTTATTCACTGGACTTTGAGGTTAATTATATTTATGTATAAATGTTTAAGAATTTGAATTCTGAGTTTGTATGAAAAGGATAAATTTTATTTTGAATATATGATGACACTACAGACAGCCCAACTATAAATGATTAGATTATGTGAAATTAATAAAATATTCGATATTTTGGTAAGTGACAAAAAAAAAACCACATATCCCTCCCATTTTCTTTCCTTTCTATTTTTTATTGTACCAAACATCAGTAAATTTGTTTTCCTTCAATTTTTTCCACCATCTCTTTCTTTTCATTTGGTACAAAGCATAGCCTTAGGCTTTGCTTGATAAAGTTGAAAGAAAAAATGAAAAGATAGAATATTGGAATAAGGGAAAAATGAAAAGATAGAAAACTCTCAACCTTTCAAATAATATTAAGTAAAATAAATAAGAGGTTAAATTCTCATAAACTCTCAACCTTTTTATTTTAACATAAAAATTTATAACTGATTTGAACTTAATTGCATTATTTTAAAAAGTTAAGGGTTTATGTAACAAAATTAAAGACTGATAACTTATTTCCGTTTTGTACAAAAAATTGAAGGTATATTTGACTATTAAGTCAAAAAGATTTATATTTTCTTTCCGTCCATTGATTTGTATAGTAGAAAAATAAAAAGAAAGAAATGAAATTATATTGCTTTACGTTAATAAAAGAAATTATATTGTTTTGCCATCATACATTAATTGATTATGATAACAAAATAAAATTTAAAAATAAAAGATAAATTAGTAAATATACAGACTTATTTATATCTTTCTTATTTTCTCTATGCTAATCTTTCCAATATGAAATGATTTAATTTTGTTAACATGAAAAGAAAATAGTAATCTTTCTTCTTTTTTTTCTTACACTTTTCCTTATTACAAAAAAAAAAAAAACAACACTATTTTCTACACACTCTTGTTTATCTTTTCGCTTTTCCACTCTACCTAACACATTCTTAATTCTCAAATCATCTTTATATTTTGCTACGCAAGACAAAACAAAGAATGTAGCAAAAAAATAAAGCATTAAAAATACTACATTTTCTTTTCCTTTTATATTTTTTTTAAAGAAAAAACTTTCTAGTACTGACTGCGTTTCTCCTTTAAACTTAACAAGAAATATTGTATAACGGTACTTCAACAAATAATACATCTGCTCTATCTAGAGCTACATTCAAGCAAAACGATTGGATATGGTACACATCATTTTACTTGAATCTGAACTTATTTACACTGAATGGAAGGTCTTTTTCATTTTGTCCAAACATATTGCCAAGTGGCTTAATGCCCTCAGGCTCCATAGCATCTTCTTCAAAGCCATGCAAGTGATGCTGTAGTCTATCAAAACAAGTTGCCATTAAATCTACGCTGAAGCCTATCCATAGGATGAATTTGCTCCTTATTTTTTGTTAAGACCTTGGAAACATTACAAAGATATCAAAGTTATGGCACTACAGTAGCTGATGGTTTTACGAAGGGCTCTAAAATATTGGTTTTTCTGAGTGACAGGGATATAAATCACTGGGTCAATTTGGTTGAAGAACAACATGCTGCAAAAACAGATTTCAGCTAAAGTAATTAACAAATGGAAAGAATAGTCAATAGACAAGTATAATGAAAAGACTTTTCTGGTGAAAATAAATAGGGGAATGAGTTAATCCATTTCTCATATCTGATTCTGAATCCAGGTTGTTACCTTAATCTGGGTCCTATTATACGTGTAAGTGATGTGCACTAATCCATCACTAGCCTGGATGACAGCAGGATACGAGAATTCCATTCCTTGTGTCTCTTCCAGTGTCAAGGTGTCCTGCCATGAATCACCATCATCTTTGGATAAGGAAACTTTCAGCACACCCCTTGAGATTGTGTTATAAGCAAGTAACAGTCGACCATCTCTCAGCTTGACCCCATCGATACCTGATAAACAATGTTCAAGATATAACATCATCACCATCATCAGAGCCTTTATCCCAATAGATTAGGGTAGGCTATATGAACCAATATCTAAAATCACGTTAGATCGTCCATATGTATTCTCTGCCTCCATAGATTCCTATTCAATGCCATTTGCTCATCTAATTTTAAAACCTCCATGTCTTTTCAAACTACTTCTTTCCAAGTCTTTTTCGGTCTTCCTCTAGTCTTAACCCTTCTCTCAACATCCATAGCCTCTATTCTCCTAACTGGAGCATCTACAGGTCTACGTCTTACATGTCCAAACCAACATAAACGATTTTCACACATTTTGTCTTCGATAGGTACCACTCCAATCATCTTACGAATATCATCATTTCTCATTCTATCCTTTCTTGTATATCCACATATCCACCGTAACATTTTCATTTCTATTATACTCATCTTTTGTGTATGTAGCCTCTTAGTCGCCCAACATTCACTACCATATAACAATGTTGGTCTAACAACTGTCCTATAAAACTTGCCTTTCAACCATGTAGGAATTCCTTTATCGCACAACACACCTGTAGCACTTCTCTACTTACTCCATCCAGCCTGGATCCTATAGGTCACATCACCATCAATCTCTCCATCCATCTGTATTATTGATCCCAAGTATTGAAAATAATCCCGCTTAGGTATCGCCACCCCATCTAACTTCACTATATCATGCTCTTCCAGTCGATTAGAACTGAATTTACACTCCATGTATTCAGTCTTCACTCTGCTTAGTTTAAATCCTTTTGATTCCAACGTTTGTCTCCATAATTCCAACTTTGTATTGATCTCTGCTCTAGTTTCTGCACATAGGACAATATCATCTACAAACATCATACACCAAGGCACCTTATCTTGGATGGATTTTGTCAGTTCGTCCATAACTACCGCAAACAAGAATGGACTCAACGCTGACCCTTGGTGTAATCCCACCGTGATAGGAAACTCACTTGTTTGCCCCCCACCTGTCCTCACATGTGTCCTTGCGCCTCTATACATGTCCTTAATTAGTTTAATATATTTCAAAAGAACTTTTTTCTTCATTAAGGACCACTAGAGTACCTCCCTAGGCACTTTATCATATGCTTTCTCCAAATCTATAAAGACCATATGGAGATCTTTACCCATTACTCGAAAGCGCTCCATAAGTTGTCTAAGCAAATATATTGCCTCCATAGTTGATCGACCCGGCATAAAACCAAATTGATTCTCCGATATCTCTACATTCTTTCTTAATCTTCGTTCTATCACTCTCTCTCATAGTTTTATCGTGTGACTAATCAATTTTATGCCTCGGTAGTTGGCACAACTTTGAATATCTCCCTTGTTCTTATATAAAGGTACTAAGACACTATTCCTCCAGTCCTCTGGCATTTTGTTAGTGTGCCAAATCTTATTAAATAGATTTGTCAACCACCTAACTCCTACATCTCCCAGGCATTTCAAACTTTAAGTGGGATGTCATCAGGTCCAACAGCTTTTCCATTCTTCATCATCTTTAGTGCCTCTTTTACCTCTGTCTCTTGGATTATACGCATAAAGCACCGATTTAAATCCTTAAGAGGCACCGAAATATTATCCAAAACTTTATTTTGTCCGTCATTAAATAATTTGTTAAAATAATCTCACCACCTGTCCTTAATGTCATTATCTTTAACGAGAGTTCTTCGATGCTCATCCTTAATACATTTCATGACTCCTAGGTCGCGACTCCTCCTTTCTCTTGCTCGCGCCAATATGTATATCCTTTTCTCTCCCTCCTTTGTGTTCAACTTGTCATAAATCTCTTTCGCAACATTTGTCTTAGCTTTTGCCACAGCCTTCTTTGACTCCTTTCTTGCTACCTTATATTCCGAAAAACTCTCTTCTGTATTGTTCTTCTTCAAAGCCTTATAACGCTCTCGCTTAGTCTTTATAGCATCTTTTACTACTGCAGTCCACCATGTTGGGTCCTTTCCAGTCGGCACTCTTCCGTTTGATACTCCTATGTCTCTTTGCCTACCTCCCGAATGCATTTTGCCATCTTATTCCACATTACATTTGCGTTCTCTTATGTTGTCCAGGCCTCTTTTTGAATCCAACTATCTCTACATGTTGTATGACAATCTTCTTTTAGCTTCCACCATCGAATCCGTTCAATTCCTTTTTGTTGGTTCCTTCGATGTCGTCTATCTATCTTCATATCTAGAATTAAGAGTCTATGTTGCGCGGTAACACTCTCACCTGGGATAACCTTACAATCCAAACATCTATGTCTATCCCTACTCCTAGTTAAAAAGAAATCTATCTGACTTGCTCTTGGTCCACTTCTAAAGGTTATAAGATGAGAATCTCTCTTCTTAAACAATGTATTTGCTAGGATTAGGTCATAAGATAAAGCAAAATTTAAGATAGCATCTCCTCCTTCGTTTCTGACACCATAACTAAAACCCCCATGTACTCTCTCAAAACCCTCTCTACTTGTACCTACATGTCCATTAAGATCACCGCCAATAAAAAGGTTTTCTCCTATGGGTACTTCTTGTACTACCTTATCTAAATCCTCCCAAAACTGTCGTTTACTAACCTCATCAAGTCCTATCTGGGGTGCATACACGCTAATGACATTCAACACCTCTTCTCCTAAAACTAGTTTAACCAAAATAATCCTATCCCCTTGTCTCTTAATCTGTACAACATCCTTATGGTACTCTTTATCTATAATGATACCTACTCCATTTCGGTCTCTATCTTTCCCTGTGTACCAAAGCTTATATTGCCAAGGTGCTATCTCTCTAGCCTGTTCCCCAACCCATTGGTCTCTTGGAGACACAAGATCTTAACCCTCCTCCTACTCATAACCTCACAAATCTCACCTAACTTACCACTAAGCGTACCTATATTCCAAGATCCTAACCTAAGCTTATGGTTATAGACTAACTTCTTTACCCACCCCCGTCCATTGTGGTGTGGGAACCTTTGCCTATTTAACACCACATCCAGGCGTCGATGTGGCGCGTCACTTCCGGGCGACGACCTAGCAACCCTTGCCCACTTTTCACTACACCCGGGCTCCGATGCAGCGCGTCGCTATGTAAGGGACGCCCCAACGATGTTTTGATATTGGTTCATTTCATGAGATTGGACTAGTTTTTAAGGCTGGTTGTCCAAACCTACCGCCACCCTCCTCCTTCACCTGGGCTTGGGACTGGCTGCGTTAACTCACACAGGCGGAGTTAATGTTCAAGATATATGACATAAGAAAAATGAAGCCATTAGTGCATTAGCATGCAAATGAAGTCAAAACCAAAGTAATTAATGCATTCCAAGGTGAGGAATTCCAATCTATTTTTAGCTGGGTGACAATGCAAAAGTCATACCAACCTGAGTTTGGGTTGGGGAGCTCAGTAGGTATGGCATAACCCCAATTCTGTCCACCATCAAATGATTCTGCCATACAAACTCTACTAATGTTATTAGAGGATCGCAAAAGAAGACGCAATGTGCCTTTTGCAGTTAGGAAAGGAACTGGTTGGATCACACTGAGAGTTTCATTTTTAACATATATAGGGCCATACTTCTTCCAGGTTCTCCCAGCATCTGCTGTAACCTGTTGCATGTGATTTACAAAATCATGTCAATAGCATTTTTGAACATAATAAGACTCTAACTGCTCATGTAGTTGAAAGCATCATTACAACCTCAGCCCATGCCCCCCAAGAGTTCCAACTTTCCACTGAGGATCCACATAGCAAAAGCCCATTTCCCAGCATGAGAGGCTGCAGGTGAGTGAATGGCAAACATGATAAGGACATATTATCAAAGTTTTTCAGAAGTCACAGCAAATTGGAATGTTGGTCATAGTAAGTTTTATAACCACACCTTGTTCTTAGATGGTCCTAGAATGCCAGGAGGAAGCTGTTCTCTCCTTGTCCAAGTGACACCTTTATCATACGATCGCTTCATGCATCCGCTCCACCTGCAATTTAATAAAGCCAACCATAAGAAAAGGCAAGAAAATGAATCATTGACTCATTTGTTTCAGCTAAATTCACGTGTCTATATGATATTGATACCAGAAGCATAGAATATGTAGTCTTATTTTTTAGCAATAAGACAAGAATTATAGCAGAGTTCTCAAATCTAAACAGTATCCAAAACTGGATCCTAACTGTTCCAATAATGGAGGACTATTCAAGGTCCTGAAACCAATTTAGTAGTGGCCTATTGAATTCAACGCAGTAGAACCAAAATTGAAGTCAAATTGAAGAACAATTTCATTACAAAATTTAAATTATAATATTATATTCAAATACAGGAAATTTAAATCCTTATTGCCGGTTAATCTAAATTGCACCAAAAAGTTACAAGAATAGCATCCAAAACAGAATTTATGAAACTGAAAATCATTCAACCATTCTAAAAGGCTTCATGCAAGAGACCTAAATCTTATGTACTTTTAGCCTTTGGGCAGCCAAAATTCTAGTTTTGATTGCTAACATTGTGTGGGTATACGAAATCAAGGCAAGGACTCACACCACATAGGTAAATTCTACAGTATCTCATTTAGATCTCAACAATGCAATAAATTAAGTGAATTTTGCAATGTGAATAAACTTACTGTAAATATGTATATTCTAAAATAGCAAATCTAGAAAAAATAGTTAGATTTGAACTTAATAGATCACAGATAAATCTTAGAACACCATAAAGGTTAGAAATTTACTTTTGAACTTCCAAGCCTGCTTTATAGAACAATAGCAGCTCATCTGATGGAAGTTTAAATAGTACAGGGTTCCACATTGGAACATTAGGCTCTTCATCCACAATAATAGGTGGATACCAGCGGTCACCCTGCCAAACAATTTTTCATTTGTGCATTCATAAGAAAGATTAAGTGTACTCAAATTTAAGAAATGCAAAAATATTTACACTAGGAAAGCAATAAGTAGCAGGAGAAAGATATGTTAGGATGGCAGTTATTGATTATAAAAAGATCGAAAATAGGTTGGCCATGGCGTGAATTGGATAATAACCTTGTATTTCTGCAGCCAAATTTTCACATCAGCTGCTCCTTCAGATGTTCCTCCGAAAAAAGCAACCAAGAAGTGACCTTCACCAACCTGCATATTGATTATATTATCATAAGCAAAAATTGAGTTGGATGATGTTGGCAATAGAACAGAATAAGGTAATTACAAAAAACATCAAATTAGTTGAATTGCGTTTGCATAACCTCGACAATGGTGGAGGCATGACAAGAGTTGAAAGGAGCAGAAGCGGCAGGAAATGTGAATTCCTCGTTCAATGGCCCACTAATATTTGAATCAACTTTCTTCTTATGTAAACTCTCCGGTCTTGAAGTTGTACCATTTCTGTACCTGCACAATTGAGTTCAATGAAAGTGGTTAAGTGCCTAGGAATAATAACATGGTTTTTGAAATTTTACCTCCCAACTTCACATACTCAAGAAAACCAGGAAATTTATACTATTTATACAAGCTGCTGACAGATTAGAGTGGTCAAGAAGATGTAATGTTATCATTAAAAAAACTGATAACTTTCACACATCAAATTGAGCTCTAATTCATTTTCCCAAAAATTACTGAGTGGGACTATGGATAAAGTCGATATATTGTAATAAGAAAGAATCAATCGAACGAAGAAAACAGAAATAGTAAAGCCACCTGAAGAAAAGTTCATGAAAAGACTGAAGGAAGCGGCTGCTGTGCAACGCGAAAGGGCTGGTTTTGAAGCTGCTTTTAGGCCCGGGAGATGAGTCAGAGAAGCTAGAAGCTGAAAACAACAAAAAGACCAGAAACAGAAACGAAGACAGCAACAATACTAAAAAAATGGTTCCAACTGATTTCCCCATATCCGTTGACTATCTAGTTTTTGTTTCATGAAAATGAGCTTCCAAAACACAACTGATGCATGCATTTAAAGGCAGCAAAAACATAAAGTACCAAAAAAAAACATAAAGCGGCAAAAATGTAAGCCTTGTTACATGTAGAATGAGGAAGACAACTAGCTAGTTAAACAAGCATTTAATAACCAGACAGTACCTACTGAAAATGACAATTCGGACTTTGGAGAGTTAGACCCCGGCCCCAGAGCAATTCAAATGAGGGTTGTATTATTTATTACCACTATAAACTCAGTTTTTTTTTTCTTTTTTAAGTGAAAAAAACAAAGGCAAGGATTGTTGCACTCGATAATTCATGGAAACCCAGAGAAAAAACAAGAAAAAAAGTTAACGAAAAGCACAACATTTTAGAATAATAGTATATCTTATAGAAGAAAACAAAATGAGGAGTAATACTTAAGAGAACACTAAACTTAGCTCAAGGAAAACAACCGATGGGAAAAATACAAAATAAAAAGATATTAAAATATAAATAGGCGTCGGCAGAGTCCATGGATGGAAATTGATGCTCAAAGTCAAAGTGGCCAAATGGAAATAAATAAAGAAAATATGAGAGGATAAGTTCGTGATTCGTTTCTTTTTTCTAATATCCTATGAACAAAAGTAAATATTTAGGACTCCAAATAAATGAGAGATTAAGTTCAAATACTTATCTTATGACCACTAAGAGAACCTAAACCATGAAATACGGAAACAACCCATGTTGGATTGTGAAACATTAATAGAAATTAAGATTATAATTTAATAAATTGTTAGTGTAGTTTTTAGGCTCTATAAGTAAAGTTAAGATTATGATATTTTTTATTTTATTTTATTTATTTTTTATATTTTATATTGTTTAAATGGTATGCATCACCATTTAACTTTGCTTGTGGAATTTTGACAATGTACTGAATGATAATTAAGAAATTAAATTCAAATTTTCATTTCTCGTATTTATGTATTAATGAAAAGAAAAATTATTATCTAATACACCATCAATGGAGTTTTTTTACTCCACAAATGGGATCAAAATAATAACATATATCTTTTAAAAATATTAAAAAAATAAAAAATATATAAAAAAATATTTCATCATCTTAATTTCGCTTGAAAATCAAAAAAACTTCATTAACGGTGTATTAAATAATTATCCTAAAAAAAAATAAATATTTTTATGAAAGTTGGGAGAATTGAGCTGGAATTAAGATTGTAATTCTTCAAAATGAAAATAATGTCCATCTAAAAGGCACAATTCTTTTTTTTAGTTACATTATATTTCCTATTTAGTTTCAAGCATAAATTTAAAAATAAAAAAATAAAAAGTACATCAAACCTAATTCCATCGTCATGCAAGATTTCCGACCGCTCCAACATATTTTTATTTTGAAAGGCCTAAAACATATGTTGGGCCACTCCCAATACTGATATATAGGCTTGGGCAAGAGAGTAGGGGACTTCACGTCATAAGTATGAACACCACACGGCCCAATGAATTGCTTCTGCCATGGCATTTTCTCTTTTGTTTTTCCTATATTTTCTCATCTCATATCTTCTTTCACTTTTAGGTTTTTTTTTTTACAGAAAAAAAAAGAATTTTTTTTAATTTAATGGTTGGAATTCATAATAAAATATGTTATTCTATAATTCATTTATTGGATTGAAACTTTATATATATATATATATATATATATATATATATTTATATTTATATATATCGATACACTTTCTTATCGAACGAAGTGTTAATTTACATACAGTGATAAAAAAAGCAAATTTAATATTGATGTGGGTCAGGTTAAAGTTTACTAGACTTTTTTATAAGTCAAGCTGAAGACCATTAAGCCAAATGATAATATAAGCCCAAGAGGAAAGAGGACTCAGAAGGCCCATAAATGGCCCGCTAGGTTATTATTTAAGCTGAGGGGCTTAAAGGTAATTATGCACAAAATAACTCCTATAAATAGGTCACAGGTATCATTCTTAAACCCTAAGCTCTATTTGCCTACTAAAACCCTGTCTGACTTAAGCATCGGAGTGCGCGGGCAATGGAAAACCCCTGCGCCCCTTGATGGTTTTCTTTCTTGCAGAATTCTTAGAGACAACTTGACATGAAGATTGAGATTCGTACCTCATAAAAAATTATTGTTTTAGGCAATAACAATTGGCATCGTCTGTGGGAAACTAACAAAAAAGCCAAATACAAAAGATGGTGAAAAGACGACCTGCGGGAGATAGGGTATGTAGGTTGCGAAAGGGTGCACAGGTTACGCGAAAAAAATAGTTTCTCGTCGCGCAAAATGCATGCGACAAAACAGTCTGTCGCACACCAAGTCTCACGCAAGAGAGAAGCTCACAAAAAGACTCTGTCGCACACAACTAAAAATAAAAAATAATAAAATATATATACACACGCAACAAAAACAGTCTGTCTCACGGAAGGTTTCAGACGACAGACTACTATCACACGCAAGGTTTCACGCGATAGAGCAAAATCGCGCGCCCACGGGTTGCCACAGGAACTCTATCGCAAGATAGCAAGAGGCCCACGCGACATGTATTTGGTCGAGAGACTGGTTATAGCGTGCGACAGGCCTTTTGGCGATAGAGTACATACTACTGGTGACAGCCTCGCTTGTCGCTGGAAGATCTCTGGCGATAGAATACAAAGGAGTGGGCGACAGGTATGAGCGAGAGAGACTCTCTCGCACCCGAAGACCTCTGGTGGTGACAGAATACAAAGGAGTGGGCAACAGGTATGAGCGAGAGAGACTCTCTCGCACCCGAAGACCTCTGGCGATAGAGCCTATCGCTCGCGACAGGCATTAGTTCTTTTATGCCTAATAAATTCTAGAGCACACGCCAATTGGGGAGCAAGTGCGTGGTGCCCACCATCATTAATTCAAATATTCTACAATTAAAAGAAGTTGGCAGGATATCTAAAACGAAGCATTTATTAAAGGATGTTGGCAGGATATCTAAAACTAGGCATTTATTAAAGAATGCCCCTGCAAGCAAAACATTCACGTCTCTCCGTAAAGCCCCATAGCAAGTTTCAATGTGATCTTTAAATTCGGAAGAGGAACTGTACTCTGAGCACTTTCCAGCAGCTCATATTTCTTCTTCTTTTCTCTTTTTCAGTAGAAGATGGTTGGGTAGATTCACGTGTTCAAACTTCCAAGTAGACTTCTTGTGGGTCCTATACGTTAACAATAACAAATAGAAAAATCCTTCTGGCTCTCCCTTGTCTTCCCGATGAT
The DNA here is from genome assembly GCA_031772115.1 of Heritiera littoralis. Taxonomy (NCBI): domain Eukaryota; kingdom Viridiplantae; phylum Streptophyta; class Magnoliopsida; order Malvales; family Malvaceae; genus Heritiera; species Heritiera littoralis. The sequence continues at coordinate 1,257,032 of JAPDPK010000040.1, forward strand.
GCTTTAACCATCTGCCACTATTTTTAGGCCAGTCCAAGCCCGTTGTCCGTCATTGCTGCTGAAAGTTGGCGTCCTTTATGGTCTCTACTGGAATGCCGTTTTTACCAGAAAAGCACCGCAAATCTGAATTTGCTTCACCACTGTCGATACCACCACTAATATTAGATCCAAGCACTGCCTTACCGTGGATATCAGCTGTGTTATGCGCCCACCGTGGGTATCAGCTGTGTTTGCCACTATTCGTTTGCCTTGGATATCACTCGATCGAGACACCTCATTATACCTCTGTATGGAACAATGGAATGAAATGCTTAAAAATGATGTTATTAAACTCTGCCAGGAGAACAATTTTAATACTGGATTTTTTGAAGGTAGCGATAATAACAGTGTTGTCGATGCTTACGAGTTGAAGGTTAGCTTGAGCACATTCTTAAGAGAATAGCATTGATATCTGAGGCTGCTAATACAAAGAAGCCATCTTTAATTACTAGTAGCTTGTTCATTGGTGAGGCACTAACTGCAAGATCTGTTTACACACTGCAGCATTTTGGAATTACTCATATATTGTGTTTGTGCTCCAATGAAATTGGACAGTCAGACTCTCAATACCCTGACCTATTTGAGTACAAAAATATTTGTATATGTGACAATAAAGATTCAAACATCGGCGGTATCTTTGAAGAAGCATGTGATTTTATTGACCATGTCAAACAAATAGGTGGAAGGGTCTTAGTTCATTGCTTTGAAGGAAAAAGTAGGAGTGCCACAGTGGTGATTGCTTATCTGATGCTTCGAAAGAACTTAACTTTGTTAGAAGCATGGAATGCCTTCAAGCGAGTTCATCGTAGAGCCCTGCCAAATGATGGGTTTGCAAGGATTCTATTGGATCTTGATCGAAAACTTCATGGAAAGGTTTCAATGGAGTGGCATCAGCGAAAACCAATGATGAAAGTTTGTCCAATATGTGGGAAGAATGCTGGATTGAGCAGCATCTCACTTAAGCTTCTTTTGCAGAAAGCACACAAGAAGCTATCTTCAGGGAGTGTGGACAGTGCAATGACCATGGAGATACAAAAAGCATTGGATGCACTCAAAGTGAACCGTGGTAGGAGTGTAAGCCCCACCCAGAGACAATCTCATTCAGTTCTGAACCAGTAGCAGCAAAACTTTCGTTTCAGTGCAACAAAAATCCTGTGGAATTGCCAAATTCCTGAATTCCCTGCTGCTCTTCTCAATCTATATTTCGTGTTGAGTTCAACTCTCTCCCGTTTGTGTTTGGAACCAAAATCTCTGAAGTTATTAGCAGCAGCATTCGGACACAGCTTAGCTATTATCATATTCTCTAAAGATAATCATCTAAATTGGTGAAAAGAATGAGTTGGTTCTTGCTGAGATATTTGCCTTGTTACTGCAAGCTGGTCTGCCACGAGTAAGCTCGTTTTCGCATTTCCGCCTTCACATTTCAAGTGAGAGAGACTTAGAGTTGGATAGGAATAATAAAAAAAAATTAGAAAAAAAAAGGAGGAAAGATCCCAACGAAGTCTCGATCGAAGAAGCAAATCGAGCAACTACAAGAAGAAAAAGATGTTAACGACGGTTAGCAAAACGCGCTCGTCGTCGTCCGCATCTCGACCTAACTCCATGTTCCCTCAGTACCTTCGTCGAATTGTCAAGTGGCAACAAATGGATATTGAATATACATTTTGGCAAATGCTTCACCTATGTACTGCACCAAAGGTCGTCTATCAGCACACAAAGTATCACAAACAAACCAAGAACCAGTGGGCTCGTGACGACCCTGCTTTTATTGTAATCTGTAGTCTTCTTTTGGCAGTTGTAACAGTAGCTTATTGTGTAGCGTATGATCACAGTGCTGCACATGCTGTTTTTGTAGTTATTTCAGTATTGCTTTTCCATTTTTTACTCGCTGGAACATTTCTGGCTACATGTTGTTGGTTGCGCTTTCTCCCACTCAACCGCTTTGGCTCTGCCATTGGCGACTTTCTGCAAGTGATTGCGAAGCAAAGATCTTGTGTCAGCCTCTGACGAAACATCCAAGCATTTAATAATATCGTCATCTTTCTCCAGCCTATGGTGTTTGTAAAACTTTTTCCACTCCGTACCAGTAAGCACATACATCTTGGGGCTCCAGAACTTGAACACCATCGAGTACTTATTCCCTTGCCAATCATATATATGCACTGGAATTCCTTTAACCACATCCTCGTCCCTCCTTAGCAATTTCAACATGTTTTCTTGGACGTGGCCCTTGTTCAAGCTGTCTCACATTCTTGTTTTACTGAGGTCAAAGATAAGCTTTTTCCAGCAGAGTTGGCTTGATTGGTGTGGTCCTTTCGGTACTAGTCGGTCTTGTCAGTTTCTTCTTATTGGATCTTTCTTCACACAGCAAAACTTTGTTTCCTTCATTCTCGTCCAGCACCACTGCAGTTCGCCATCTCTATTGTTCTGCTGCAACTCCGGCGTCATGAAGGGCTCGAAACGAGCGAACGTAAATCCAGGGGAGCTCTATTGGGCGAGCCCCAACCAAAGACCTCAGGGAACACGCTAAAACTTCAAATGCCCGCTCGTGTTCGCCCATATGCGTAAGAACATAGACGAGCAGCAAAAACCAGATAGGGCACAAAAGGTCAGACGAGCTAGTGGCCATCACGCGAGTACGGTTGTGAATGATGAGTAAGAATACAGCCATCCTAAGACCCAAGCCAGCAAGCCCTTGTCAACCGATATAAGAACTCGCCTAGGAGAGAGAACTCTATGGGCAAGCCATGCTGGGTGGCCAAATCGAAAAGGATTAGGCAACTCTGTACATTATCAAGCACAACGCTCGAGAAAAAGTTCATCTTTGAACAGGAATGATAACACTGTTTCAAAGAAGAACTTGGGGAGCTATATGGTGTAAAGGTACGCTAAATACTGTAAAAGTAAAAGGGATTGTGCTGCAAGAAATGGAAAGACAAAAGAAGTGAAAGAAAAAGTTGAGGCAAGACCAGTCACATATTTGGCGGCAGGTAGTGTTCTCTAACGGCAGGTAGTGATCTCTGGCGGCAGAATACAAGAAGTTGGCTACAGCCCTGCCTATCGCCCAAAAGTTCCTTGGTGATTGATTACACGAAATAGGCAGAGCCCAGCCTGTCGCCTGGAAGATCTCTGGCGACAGAGTACAAAGAATGGGTGATAGCAGTGTCCTCAATTTTGCTAGCACAAGCACGCATAAGACAAATTTTGGCGACAAGGTTCCATGTGGTAGACTCTTTCTGTGAGAGGTGGCTCACGCGTGCAACAAGCCTTGGGAGAGAGAGGAGCTCCCGAGTGACAGGCCTTGAACAAGACAAGAGCTCCCGCACACGACAGGCCTTTAGCGAGAGAGGAGCTCCCACGCGTGATAGGCCTTGAGCGAGACATGGGCTCCTGCACGCGACAGGCCTTGAACGAGACAATGGCTCCCACAAGCGACAGGCCTTGGGAGACAGGGGAGCTCCCACGCACGACAGGCATTGGATGAGATAGGGGCTCTTAAACGTGACAAGCTCCCCACTTTGATAAAATGAAAGCGAAGAAAATTAGGTGAACACAGCACTCATAGGCAAGATTCCCCCATTAGCAGGCAAGTAAAGAACACTCGAGTCATGCCTTTCAGCAATGACTAGCAACGCTGGCGAGCACGGAATCCAAACTACTGGTTCGCCCATTAGAAATAACTTTGGCGAGCACATTTAAATTGATGATCCAAGCGCACGCCCAAGTGCGGGATCTGAGCAAAATGATCTAGAATCTTCTAGACCTAGTGCGCGCACTAATCCGACAGAATGTTGAAAAGCTTCCTTCGGCCCATCTGTCGATCGTCTGACATAGAAGTTTTCAAGAACTGCTCTAGCAACCATCTAGAAGTGGCTTAAGAGCCACACACTTGGCCTATGGACAACCACACATATGAAAGAGGGTTTGTCTATATAAAAGGTGTGTCAGCTTCGTGAGTCCTTTAAGCAAGACAAGGAGGTGCCAGCTTAGGGTGTCGAGATCAAGGCTGTGTCTCCCTTGTAAGCCCCTATACATAGCATTCTTGAGTATCAATACAAGTGAGTGTTTGGCACAACGGAAATTGCAAACACACTCAAGCAAGGACATACGGGTGGTAACCAGATTTGAGGTACTCTCATATGATGTTTTCGATTTTCTTGTCCACTCTAACAGTTGTGATTGAATTAGGCAGGTGTCCGAGGCAGGCACTAGCCATTATCGTGTAAGGCAGCAAGCCAGGAAGAGCTTGTTTTGATATAGTTGGATCGAAAACTTGTGGTAAGCTCGATTGTCGGTACCAAGGCACGACTTAGTGCACAATCCATGGTTGACAGCAGAACATCCCAGCATTCGTACTTTACAGAGACAAAGACTTGGAATGGTACTGGTGGTAAACTTTTAACATTTGCTGCAATTATAGTTACTTACGCCATTCAATTGAAAATACTACATTATGAAACGAAAGGCCAGTTATTTTTATCTGTATTATGATAATCCTCCATGTTTGATAGAATGTTGCAGGAATAGAAGAAGAAAAAATGAAAGCTGGCCAAAGAGACGCGAGATGGGTACAAATAAGTCCCTAAGCGAAAAATGCGCGAGACGGGCACAAATAAGACCTTAAGTGTGAAGAAGACGCGAGACAGGCACAAATAAGTCCCTAAGCGAAAAATGCGCGAGACGGACACAAATAAGACCCTAAGCATGACGAAGACGCTAAAAGGGCAAAATAAGACCCTAAGCGGGCATAATAAGACCTTAAGCGTGAAGAAGACGCGAGACAGGCACAAATAAGTCCCTAAGCGAAAAATACGCGAAACGGGCACAAATAAGACCCTAAGCATGACGAAGATGCTAAAAGGGCAAAATAAGACCCTAAGCATGAAGAAGACACGAGACGGGCACAAATAAGACCCTAAGCGAAAAATGTGCGAGACGGGCAAAAATAAGACCCTAAGCGAAAAGATACAAGACGGCAGAACGTAAAACATATTGCGAGGTATGTTACAATATATATGTGCTGCAATCGATTCAAAATATATATATATTGGCTTATCAAATCTAACAAGTCCTTAAGCGGATAGTACGCAAGACAGGACAAATACTCTAGTAAAAATTCTTCTTTGGACACAAAAAGTCGCAAAGAAAAACTTAAGGAGCACTCTAGATTAACTTCTGCCTCAAAAAGAGCATCGATACTAATAGGCACCCAAGCATGTACGCCATGAGGTGCTATAATTATCTAAATCATCTCCGTCCTAGCCTATGAGAACCCCGACCATCTCGGGTACACGAAAAGGCTCTTAAAGGCTGGTAAGATCAGATAAATCTTTATAAATGCCTATCCTCAGAAAAGGTTCTAAGTCCTCAGCATCTGGATCAAGCTTCAAGCAATCAGGAGCAAGCCAAGCACAAATCGCATTTGATGAAACCTATGCATCCTCTTGTGGCATTTCTTGACGATGCACCCCCATGGCCTTAACCCAGATTTGGTTTTCTTCCTCTTGGCTAATGGAAGGCTTTGGTGGCTTAGCAATCTCATAATTTCTCCTTATAGCTCTTGGTTTCGGTTAGCTAAGACCTTGAATTTGAAAAGAAGGGTGGTATATTCCACTTGAGAAGCATTTAGCTCAGAGGAGAAAAACATATCCCAACAGTGTCATGAAAAAGGCACTTGACAAAAGAAATGATGACACAATGTCATTTCTGTTACAAATAATAATGAAGTTCACTAGTTGAGCCCTCAAGTGAAGATGAAAAGACTCTTGTGATAATCCCAAAAAGAGGATAGCAAGAGAATTTGAAAAGCCCATTCTTTATATACTCTTTCACAGTGTAAACCCTGCAAAAGAGTGGGGAGCAATTGATGTGGGTCAGGTTAAAGTTTACTGGACTTTTTTATAAGTCAAGCTGAAGACCATTGAGCCAAATGATAATCTAAGCCCAAGAGGAAAGAGGACTCAGAAGGCCCATAATAGCCCGCTGGGTTATTATTTAAGCTGAGGGGCTTAAAGATAATTACGCACAAAATAACTCCTATAAATAGGTCACATGCATCATTCTTAAACCCTAAGCTCTATTTGCCTACTAAAACCCTGTCTGACTTAAGCATCTTTCTTGCAGAATTCTTGGAGACAACTTGACATGAAGATTGAGATTCGTACCTCATAAAAAATTATTATTGTTTTGGGCAACAACAAATACAAATATAAATATAAATATATATATATATATATATATATATGAATTTCTAACATGTAATTAAGATTTGACCTAACACTTAGTATTTCTCTTTAAATTGATAAAACTTCCACGTTTGAACTGCCTAGTGCCTTGCTTGCCTACCTCCCATTTTAGACTCTCAAATAATAATAATAATAATAATAATAATAATAATAATAATTACATAGATATACATTGTGGTTAAAGACAAACTAAATATGGTACATGATATTTAAAATTTGACACTTAATTACACTAAGATTTATTTCCATTTCACTTTATCTCAAACCGTTACAATTTTTCTTTTTTTTGTCTGCTTCAACTATTTTTTCTCTCTCTAAAATTGTTTTCTTTTTTTTCTTTTTGGGCTATTCATATGGTTTTTGTGCGTAAAAAAATAAAAAGAAAAAAGTAACGGCTTGAAGTACAGTGATACGAAAATAAATTTCAGAGTGGTTAAGTATCAAATTTTAAACATCATATACCACATTTAGTTTACCTTTAATCGTAAGGTATATTTATATAATTTACTTTAATAATAATAATTTACTTTTGAAAGTTCTGAGAGAATCGAAAAGTCAGGTTGGATCAATCTTAAACTCACTATCAATCCATTAATACTTAACTAAATTCGATCCGAACCTGAGTTAACCCATGAATATCTCTATTTAAGAAAAAAAATATTTCCTTTAATAAATGAATTAACCTAAAAATTAATTAAGTCTATCAAATTAAATAAATTAAAATTGATAACTTTTGCTACAATAAATTCCATTCTATGAATTTTCGTCAATTAATCAAAATTAAGAAAATAAATCTTAAATGAATCAAGACATCTCTAAATAAAAAAAAATTATAAATATTAAATTTTAAAATACTAAATACTTATCGCAAATGAACATGCATAGGTTCGGGTAGTGACAATTTTAGAAACTGTGACTAAAGTGAGACAGCATGTAGGTGTCAGCCTGTTCTGTTAGTGCGGGTCTGAAAGCAGCCTAGGAAGGAAGTAGATCTTGCGTTGTACCATTTTTTTTATATGAAAACTACAGTCATCTATATTATATGACATATATTATACATGATGTAATACTAAAAAAAGAACATGATCATTAATTCGTTAAAAGGCAAGAAGATTTATGATGTCTTGTCATGTCACGTCATCTAATTTTTCTATTAAATGTCACGTCATCTAATCTAAAACTTAAAGAAAAAAATGTTCCCAAATCCAACCTCTTTCCCTCAAATTCCAAAGATCCATTTTATACTATTAATTATGGGATTAAAGTATGTCCATGGTTAAGAATTTTTTTTGACAGAATAATTAAAAATAAATTGTGACATCTCATAAAATTTAAATTCAAATCTAAATACTTTAATTTTTAACTTCAATTATTCAATATTTTTTACAAAAAAAACTATTTGTTCACAAGTTCATTTGAGTTGGGTTTGGGTCACATGGGGTTTTAAAGAATTGTAGATGATATGTTTGGTCCGGTTTAACATTTTGGATCTTTTTTATTTTGTTCAAATGTATGTTTGTATATATAATGCGTAAATGCAAATCCTTCCAAATTCATTCAAATACTACAAATTTTTTTTAAAAAATTTAAAATATAATTTTGAAAATGTTAAAAAAACATAATAATTAAAAGCATTACACAATAAATTTAAATGTTAAAAAAAAACTATAAGAACATGAAAATCTAAATCAATGTTAAAAAAAAATTAAATCAAATTGCACAAAATATTTAAAGGTAATTAAAAAATAAATTAATATATTTTTCAATGGTTTCCTTACTTGGCCAATATTTTAAAATCTTTTTAAAACCTACAAAATACAATTTGTAATTTTTTTTTGGTTCATAAATACAATTTCATATTTTAATAAAATATCAAATTAACTGTTGTAAAAGAAAATTATAAAAAAAAAATTATATAGTTATTAAACTAAGCTGAGCTTGGACTTTAATGGTGAGTTTAAACTTGATTCAATTTTTTATCAAATCTCATTTACTAGTCTAAAGCCATTTGAGGAATTTTTATTTTTTTTTAAACTCATTCAAAAATCGGATGAAGTTTTTTTTTGACCACACGGGGGACACTTCAGAGAAAGACCCCACTGTTGTTATACCCCTAACCGAGGTTGGTTTAGGGTTTGGAGAAAAATCGGATGAAGATGAAGTTTTGAGATTTAATAAGCCATGTTAAATAAAACATGTTAACTTTTTTCGTTGAAAAAAAGGGGTTTTTAATATTTATTCACTGTATTTTTTTTCCTGAATCAAACAAAGTACTTTTATTTACATCGGACCTGACAAATTTATGAATAATTCTCTATAATTTCTTAATGGATTCAAACTTAAGGCAGTTAGAGAACAAAATTTTTTGTCAGCATCCAGTGATTAAAACATTTTAATTTTGTGGCCACCAAATGTTGACTAAAGAGACTAGAAGTAGTTGGTCGATGGTCGTAGTCGTCAATGGTAGTTTAAAGTTTGATAAAGATATCTTCGTAATTGAAAAAAGTATATGATTTTGCTATTGATTTTTTCTGCTAGTAGCTAGGTTGAAAAACATTACACTTTAAGTGAATAATGATGTTCTTTAGCCAAAAAATCATGTTTGTATTTCATTCTAACAGAGTTTACATTAACTATATTAACAGTCATTTTGAGAAAGTATAATTTCTCATGATTTTCAGTATCTACATCCTTAACAAATACGTGGAGCAAGGATACCAACACAAAGCATCACATAAACTAAAGAGGATGGAGGTTTGATAATCCACCTTTTTGGGCACATCTCCTTCATTGACTATTGTGCAATCCAGTGGCGTATCCAAGAATATGTGCCAGTGGGGTCAATATAAACCTATTCAATGGTTGGATTATTCGTTCATACCGGAAGCCCCCTCTCTCCTAGCCCTCTCTTATCAAATTTTATACAAGCTTAGACAAAAATATTAAGCCTGTTAAATAGGCTTGTGCTTGAAAATCAATGTTCGATAAAAAAACAGATCAAGATTGTGTTTACCATATTATAATATTATTTTTATATAATATTTTATTACATAATACAACACTGACAAAATTGAATATAATAAAAAAATCTCATAATATAAAATAATTTTCAAAAACTAAAATTTCTTTCAATTTATTCATAATTTTTTTAAATAGTTACTTTAGCAGTGCTATATAATTTTTTTTCATTTTTCTCTTATGCCAATGAAATTGTTATAAAATAATGCAAATAGGTAGATAATATAATATTTTTTTCTTTTGTGTTGAGAATATTTGTACTATTGAATAACTAATTATGTATAAAAGAATTATTGCATCAAGAGCAACAAATCAATCATCTATAAATTGGATCAAACTTATATATATTATGTATTATAGAGGTGATTAAGAAGAAAACTATTGTTGGAAAGTGTGATCATAACAAAGTGAAGACAAAATTTCAATAAAAAACAAATAACAAATCAAAATTAAAATGAAACTAAAAATATGTTAGCAAAAAATAAAAAAATAGAAGTATATGCTAATTGCTAAAGAAATTTTAAATCTCATAAGTTAATTTTGTACTTGTAATCATAGAAATTGTTAAATTTTTAAATTAATATAAATGTATAAGTTAAAATGAAATTTATTTTTCTGACCCTTTTCTTAATTAATTTTAACAAATTTTAGTGGGATTAATATGAAAAAAAAACATCATATTTTTTAAGCTAAATATACATATGTATATACTAAATACATCCTTTGAGAGAGGTGAGGAGCCTTAACTGTGATGGAGCTCCAGGCAGGATTAATCTCAAACCGTTAAAACAGATGAGAATATTTATAGTTTACACAAAAAAATATACATATGTATATACTAATTTATGAATTTTTCAATAGTTGAGTGGGGTCAATTGACCCCACTCAACTCCATGTGGCTACGCCACTGGTGCAATCCAATGAAAGCCTTATTAGCTTTACGCTTTACATATCGAAACTCTGCGTTCTAAAATAGTTTCTTGTTATTATCTCAAATATCTATGACGATTTTTGAGAGATGAATAAGATTAACTCCAAATTTTTCCTAAGTTTGGTATTCATTAAAGATTAGTAAGAAAATAATAATTCAATAAAAACGATAAAGCTTAAGGCATAATTGAATTGTCAAAAGTGCAGGGATGAAAAGTTGACACAAGAATTTATAAAAGTTCAACTAACCATGCCTACATCCTCTCTCTTAGGCCTTAGCATCCTAAGGAGTTCCCATATTCACTTTAGAATTTGCTTACATTCTCTTTTTCGAGGCTAAAGAGTAACCTTTTACAATTCTCCTTTTCACGAGCTTAGGAGGAACCCTGCACTTCCTTTTTCTAAGGCTTAAGAAAGAAACATTTATAACCTTTCTTTTTCTAAGGGTCAAGGAGAAACTTTTACAATATGTAATTTCTACAAAACTCAAAAAGAAAATGACTACAAGACGATAGCTCCTCTTCTTGATGAATTACAAGCTCTAGTACAATGTTTGTAAGCTTTAAGACCTCTACTAAAGTTGGGTGTTTGCTAGTTTAATCTCAAGAGATACAATAGAAGAATGAATACAAATTTGGGTACAAGATAGGAAGAATACTAAACCCTTGAGGCACTTGATTTTCTGTGGAGAACTTGATTTAGTATGCTTGAAGATTAAATCCCATGCCTCTCACACTTTTTGAAGTGTTTATACTTAGGCTTGAGTTTGGAGCCATTGCAGATTATTTGGAGAAGAACTAGCCGTTTAAAGATGGAAAATTTGACCACTAGAAGTAGTTTGGTGTGAGGGATCAATACCTAAAAATAGGAGATTGGTTTTTGTTTTAGGATAGAATAAAGGTATTGATATGGTATTGATACCTTTACCAAAGGTATTTATACAATATTGATACCTTTATTAAAGGTATCAATACAACATTGATACCTATATGAAGGTTATTGATATAGTATTGATACCTACTTCTTGGAAAGTAGGAAAAATAATTTTGGCTCAAATATTCATTTCATTTTAACTTCAAAACATTTTTTTAAGTTCCCAAAAACACTTCAATGATTTTCAAACATTTCGAAACATGTATTTTTGAGACTTAATGATTTTTCCAAAATATCTTGTGAAAAACCAATTGTATTAAGTCCAAGTAAAAAGCTTTTTATTAAGATTAATTGGACTTGTATTTTAAATTAAGCACGGAAGATAACCATCAAGGTAATCTTTTGATTTGAAAAATTCTTGATTATCCAAAACAAATTTACTTTATAAAATCTCATTTAAACTTATTTAAATTTTTGTCATTTAAAAATATATATTAATTTAAAGTTAACACATAAACTCCTTGATATCCACCAAAATAGGCTCGATCATCCCAGCATTGTTTCCATTATTCTCATTAATAGCTTGTATCACATTCTTTAAGTCAGATTCCATTGTCACTTTATAGTAATCCTTTTCCTTTGCTAATTTCACTCATATTCTTACTGTCAAGGCTTCGGCTACTTCTTCATCCTTAACATGAACTATTTGCTAACAACTCCTACATTATTTCTCACAACAACCCCTATAGCAGTTTTTCCTTGCTTTAAACTCCTTGCACCCACAATTTATTTTTATCTATCCAGTATCTAGACATCACCATCTACTTTCATCTTCTTGAAACCCTTTAGTTCGCAGTATTGTTGCATTTGCTTCAACCAATTCTTTAAGTACATTTCATATTCTAACTGCAACTTCATTGACATCTAACTTCTTTTTCCCAGACAAAAGCTCACATCTCCCCTTCCATATTTACCAACACGTTTATGCTATCTATACTTTCTCTTCCATTATTATAATTGCTTGACTCCATGGATCCAGCAGCCAATCCTTTATTCTTGTCACATTTTCTTTTTTAATTTTTGAATCCTAGATTTCTTGCAAACCATAACACTTTTGTCTAGTCACAAAATAGGCACAAATGTTCTACTATTTCACTTTCTTTTCTGATCACACACAAGGCATAACGCTGTTAGTATCACTTTTCTCTGTAAAGAGTTGTTACAAAGTCTTTAGAGAAAGTTTTTAATCTTACTTGGAACTTGCAAATTCCAGATCTCTTTCTATAATCTGTTTTCTACTTTATAGGAGATTGATGGAATAACAATCATCTTTTTTTCCTAACTTTCTTTCAAAACTTGATAGCTAGGTTTTACTATACTTTCTTCGTTCCTCACTTTTAGCTAAATATATCTATCCCTACCTCCATTTGCATAGACTAGAATAGTTCATATATGGTTTTTTATTAGTTTAGAGATCTAACCATCAATACCATCCTACTTCTATTCTTCAAATTGCATTTCCAACCATTCCTCCACATATCTAGGTATATTTGAACTAGCAATGCATTCAAGTTGTAATAAACCTTTGTCCACTTGGCACCCATTTATCATTCCAGACTGAAAATAGTTTTTCATCTCTTACTTTACACATACCAAGTTCCTTTATGTTTTGCCCTCCAAAATATTACTTCAGCTCCATGAGACTCATGCTTCTTTTCTTACTTCCAGGAAAGAACAATTAGAAAAATATAGACCTTTTAGAACTTTAGTACATGTTTGGCTTAGCTTATAGAAGAGCTTATCTACTCTAAACGTGTTTGGCTTTCAAAATTTTTAAAATTTTAGCTCATGCGGGAAGCAAAGTTGAGCTTTTTGATAAAATTATAAATTGAAGCTTTTCTAAGAAGTGCTATTTTTATTTTTATCTTTATTTCATTTTTTATTTTAATTAGCAATATTTTTATTTTTTTATATATTTGTTTAACTTTAAAACTTGTAATTTAATTTAATAAAGTTTATCATTTTATTTTTTCATTTATTAAAAATATACAAAAATTCTATAAAATAGTATTCAACATTCTACAGCACTTTTATACTAGGTTTGTCAAATTCTAATTTAACTTCTTTTAACAGTACTTTTATACAAGCTTTACTTAAACCCCATTCCCCTTACTGATTTTGTTAAGGTAAGATATCCCAACTCTTCCAATAAATCCTACTTTCAATATCCTTTTGTCTTCACCAAAATTTTGCAAAACAGTATAGTTAATTCCTTATGACTCTTCTTATGAATTTTAGAACATGACATTCTATAAATTGGTATTGCACATGCTACTACTTTGATAAGGATCTCTTTGCCTTATTGTGAGAAAGTTTGTTGCTTTCATTGCTATAGTTTCCTTTGGATTCTATCTCTTAGACAAGCCTAACGATGGAAAACTAAGATAGATACTAAGATTTTCTACCATTTTTCACTCTCATATAGTCTACAATCTTCTTTAAGCTATTGTTGAAAAAGGGTTATGGTTCGAGGGGATTCTATTGTTGTGGAGCAATTATTTGCTGGCAAGCAACGAGTAATAGGGCAGTTGTTAGTACTTTAGGCATGGCTGCGTAAGAATTAGGCACAACCAAGTGAGCGATAGTTGTGTTATGGCAGGCAGTAAGTAATTCTACTATCTAGGCATAATGAGCCATGCTCGCTGCTAAGGCTTGGTCTTCGGCGAGCAGTTGGTTATATTGTTCTATGAACATTGTTTGGGGTTTTGTAAAGGTTTGTGGCTACCTCATCGGGCTTGAAATTGGTGGGAAGTAAGTGGCAGGTGATAATTAAACAATTTTTTGGTTTAATAATCTAACCAAAAGGGGGTGAATAGATTTTTGACTGACCTTAGGCTCGTTTTTCGATTTTCTTAATTTTCTAGCCTATATTGTAGTTCTTCTAAGTTCACTAGGCTATTCTAACATACAGTTACAATAAACACAATTAAATTACAAGTAATTAAAGAGTGAAGGGTTAGCTAGTTGTACGCAAGTGATTTATATAAGTTCGATAACCTTGCATACATCCTCTACCTTAAGACGCTCCCAAGGATTTTTCCCAATTCTCTAGCATGAATTTGTTACACTTTTTTTCGAATGCTCAGGAGTAACCTTTATACCTCTCCTTTTTCCGGACTAAAGAGGAAACCTTACACCTTCTTTTTTCGAGCTCAAGAAAGAAACTTTACAACCTCTCCCTTTTATGGCTCAAGGAGAAAATCTTAATATCTACCCACAACTCACTTTACAAGTTGAGCTCTCAAGGGTTCACTCCCCTTTACAATTTATGAATGGGTTTTCAAAAATTGTAATCTAAGATAACCTCTAAGAAGGTGAGTGATTACATTTTAAGCTCTAAAAGAACCTATACAAGGTTTGTGCTATACAAGGATTAAGAGAATGATAGAAGATTTTGAAATTCTAGCACTTGAAATGTTTTGAAGCTTGAAGAAGATGAAGAATAAAATCTCGAGTGTCTTGAACTTCTAAGTTTCTCTTTATATTCCCTTGGATGGTCGTTGAAGTTTGGTGGAGCCTAAAACTAATTTTCTCGTTAGCCTTCACAAAAAGCTAGCCGTTGGAGGCTTCCAACGTGGAGGAGATGGATCCCTTTAAGGAAGGGGCGGATCCCTTGCACTGTTCTAGCCTTCAAGGGTATTCTGCCAACAAGGGATGGATCTCTTTTCTGTAGAGGATCGATCCCTTACATTGTTCATGTCTTTAAAAGTGTTCTGGCATCTTGGGATGGATACTATAGAAGATGGATCCTTTGTACTGTTCATGATGATTTTGAGCTTTTTTGGATTGAAAAACAATGTAATCTTTGGTTTTAAATCATCCCAAATCATTTTTCAACTTTATGTAAGTATTTCTTAACTTAATCAAATAAAAATTTAGTCCAAATATTTATTAAGTAATTTTCTCAAAATTATAATCAATGAGTTTGGTGAAAATTTAATTAATCCCATATTTTCTAAGTGCATAAAACAATTTCAATATACACTTGCACTTGATATTGTTGTAAAAATCATGAAAAACTTTATGCAAATTTACATATACATTAAGCATTTAACTGTGCTTAAGTTTTGATTATTTCAAAATATTTAATTGTCAATTTAAAGCTAATACAATTAGTGGATAAAATGGCACAAAGTGGGCAGGTTTGATGTGGACAAACAGATTGTGGAAGGTTAGGGTTGTTATCCTAGTTACAGGGAATAAGTTTCTTGGTTGAAATGGTGGAGCATCGATCGAGAGGGTAGAATTAACCACGACAATAGCAGAGACAAAAGGTGACTGCAAATTAGCTTATGTTGATGCTTGTTGGTTTGCTTGGGAGCTCGACATGACTTCTTCTTCGAGTTCACACAAATAACGCCAAAAAGGTTGCTAGGCTTGATTGTGGACCAGCTCCTACCTTCTTGATCAACTTAAAAAACAGAATGTGCATTGGGATTTTCCTGTTGGAACTTGCTCCAATGCTTAAGTTAATGATGAGTTTGAAAGAGTGTATAAGATGAAAGAATGTGAAAGTATCGAATAGTGTTCCTACCTTTGTGAAAGTATCGAATAGTGTTCCTACCTTTGCTTCTTCAAAGTGTCTCATTTTATAGGAAATTTTTCTCTTTACATGCTACCCATTAGAGGTGGTTATTGGGCTGGGTTGGCCCGACTCAGCTCGCAACCGGATCGAGTCAATCCTGCCCAATAACCAAATCGGTACTGTACCGGTTCGAAATCGGCCCAGCCCAGTATCATACCGGGTTGGGTCAGTTCTAATAAATTGAAACCGAGCCCACTAAGGGCCCGACCCATTAAGGATCGGTACCGGACCGGTTCCAGTGAATCGATCCTGTTCAAATTAAAAAAGAAAGCTTGTTGACGCTGCGCAATTCTTTGGGCAAGTCACAGCAGCTGTGTGACTTGCCATTTGATGGGCAATGGCCATCTATCATTTTTTTTTAATTTTAAAATTTTCAATTTTTTTCCTATAAATACCTCTATTCTTCCTTTTATTTTTCTTTACATTTTCTTCTATATTTTCTCTCAATTCTACTATCTACATTCATCCACTCTTATTTTCTTCACTCACATACTCTCTCAATATTCACACATACTCTCTCAAATTCACTTAAATTCCCTTATTCCAAATTTATTATATCATCATTTTCCTCTCTAAATTTCGTTTTTCTTTTTATTTTATAATTTTACAAATTTTACTTTTAATTTTCAAGTTTCAATTTCCAAATTCCAATATATTATATATATCCTACATATATTTTTTTTTAATTTTTAACATATATTTATTTTCAAAAAAATATAAAAATGTCAAATTTCTTTCGTCGTTCATGCTCTGTTTCTCAACCTTTTGGTTCCACTGAAATTCCTAATTTGGGTAACGAATCATTTAATAAAATCGAACCCGATATTCATCCGGAGGAGGAGGAGATTCCTTTGGCACCATCGTTTGGTCGTGGTTGTGGAGGAGGTCATGCTCAAACACAATCATCAGCTGTCACCACTGTTGCTACATCATCAAGACCGAAGTTTAGTTGAAAAAAAAACAAGCAAAGTATGGGAGTATTTCGACATTGTAGCAAAAGAAGGTGAGACGAATAAATATTTTGTTATCTGTAAATTGTGCAAAGACGTTTACTCTTATAACTCCAGTGGAGGTGGTGGCGGTACAGGTACGTATAAAAGACATTTAAGTACTGCACATAAAATTAATCATGATGCCGAAGAAAATGAAATTTTAGAAGGCAAACAATCTCAAATTAATACACATGATGGTGGAAAAAATTTTAATTTTGATAATGTTCAAGCTAGACGTGGTTTAGTTAGATTTGTAGTTAGGACTGAACAACCATTCACAATTTGTTAAAAAGTAGGATATTTAGAATTTGTTTGTAAATATTTACAATCCGCATATAAATATGTTTCTAGACATACATTAAAAAAAGATTGCATTGATATGTTTAAAGAATATAGACAAGCTTTAATTGATAAACTTAGTAATATTTCATCTAGGGTTAGTTTAACTAGTGATATATGGACTAGTACTAATGGTATAAGTTATCTTGTTATAACTTGTCATTAGATAGATGAATATTGGTGCATGCAAAAACGAATTTTATCTTTAGATGTAATAAAAGAAGCACATAATTCATATACTATTCATAAATATATTACTAAAGTTTGTAAATTATATGGACTAGAAAATAATAAAGTTTTTGCTATTATTTTTGATAATGCTTTTAGTAATACTGCAGCTATTCCTCATTTAATTAAAAGTTTAAACCCTGTTATGCAAGGTATATTTTTTCATGCAAGATGTGCATGTCATATTATAAATTTATGTGTTCAAAGTGATTTTAGTTATAGTGGTACTGCTAGTGGCATAGGTCCAACTGATAAAATTAAAATTTTAGCAAAATGGATTTGCACACCAAGTAATAAATGTGAATGGAAGCAAATTTGTATAACAAATAATATACCTGTTAAAGCGTTTCCACTTCCCGTGGAAACAAGATGGAATTCACTTCATCGTTTGCTTTCTTCTATTTTACCTTATAAAGAACTTGTTACTCCTTTTTATAACAATTATATAAGTAGCACACATTTAGCACTTTTTGAAGAAGATTGGACTTTTATTGAATATTGTGTTGATTTATTATCTACTTTTAAAGATGCAACCAAAAGATTTTCAACTCAATTTTATCCAACTACACCATATTTTGTTCCTATTATCTACACAATTTTGAAAATTTTGTAAAATTTAGGAATCATGAAACTTTAAGTTCTTTTGTATATGATATGGAGGAAAAATTTTAAAAATATTTGGAAATAATTCCTCCTATTTATTGTATTGCAACTTTGCTAGATCCTAGTCAAGGTGAGGTAAATATAGATATTTTTTTTATTGTTATAAAGAATTTCTTGGTCTTGATTCTATTAAGGATCAAAAGTCGTCAATTAACAATCTTTTTCGAGAATTGTTTAATGTTTATGAAGCAGAAAGGGAGCAGTTCAACTTTAATCGATGAGAAGAATATTCACATGAAGAAACCGAGAGTAGCAAAAAAGGAAAAGGAATTTTAAATGCAATTAAGGAAGCAGCAAATAAGAGAATGAAGCTAAAAGGAAAAGCTAGCGGATCTGGATCAGCAACTCGACGAAATTCTAGCTTCAATGAGTTAGGATTTTTCTTAAGTAAGGATTTTTCTGTAGATAAAAACTTTAATCTTCTCCGATTGTGGAAAGAAAACCAAAAACAATTTCCAATTTTAGCTTCCATGGCCTGAGATGTTTTTACGGTGCAAGTTTCTTCTGTTGCTTCGGAATCCGCATTCTCGACATGTGGAAGAATTATTTGAGACCATCGAACCATTCTTAATCCGGATTCATTGTGCATGTTAACATGCCTTAAAGATTGGTTTGATGCAGAATCGTGTAATGTCGAACTTGGAATGGCCAATGAATTCGCTGATAATAATTCAGAGGAGGAGGAAGAAATTTCCAAGGCAATCCGTATAAATTATGAAGAATAGAGAATAATCTTTTTTTTTTGTAAATTGTATGTAAAATTGTAAATAAGTTTAGTCATAGTAAATATTTTTATGGACTACGGTCCTGTGGTTTTTACCCTTCTAACTTTTGAAGGGGTTTTCCACGTAAAAAATCTTTGATCTCCTACTCTCTCCTTTTTTTCCTTTGTTGTTGTTGTTGTTGTTGTTGTTGTTGTTCTTCTTATTATTATTATTATTATTATTATTATTATTATTATTATTATTATTATTATTATTATTATTATTACATACCAAATTAATTAATGTTATACTTATCTATGTTTAAAACAAATAAATATTTAAAATACAAAATGAATGAATATTTTAAAAACATATTAAATAAATGAATAAATATTAAGTAAATGATATTTCAAATATAATAAATTATTTTAAATACAAAATAATATTGATACGCTTACAGCTTATTTATCATTTTAAATGCAAAATGAATACAATAAATGAATATAAATAATGATATGCAAAATGATATTGCAAAATGAATATAATAATAATATTATATATTTTGAATCAAATATCACATTATCATAATAACTTTATTATAATATTTATATGCATAATATAACTTTATTTTATTATAACAATAATTTTATTAGATAATTTTATAGTAATTTATTTTTACATTATTGTTACATAAATTAAATAAATTATAATAATTTTATAATAAATTATTGTTAAATTAAACTATTAACATTATTTATAATAAAAATAAATTTTTTAGATTAAATTATAAAAATATATTAATATATATTTATTTTTATTAAAATAAATTAATATAAATTTTAAAAAATAAAAAATTTAAATTTAAAAAAATTGGACCGAACCGGTTTAATCCGATTCGATCCGATTTGAGGCAAACCAATCCTATGAACTGAGCCAATTCGCACCTAAAGAAAAGATGAACCGGCCCGGCTCGGACTGATTCACCTATCGGTTCAGATTGGTTCCATCATAGTCTGGACCGAAACCGGTAAAAATTGATCTGACCGATCTGAACCGGCCCGTAACCACCTCTACGGCCATGTCCCTCATGCTCAAATCATGCATGAGTGAGCTGCTACTAACAGGGAAAAGGCCATTTCCTGCCAATGTACCATGTAATGGGTGCGTTGGTGGTTTTTCTATCTACTCAATCGACATTCCTTTTTTTGGCAGTAATGGACGCGATTGGTCCTTCCGCAATCAAATCAAATTCCAAGACCTTTGTTCTCAAAGTTTTGTGAAACTAAGGGCTGGAGTAAATCCAACATAACTGGATTGATCTAATGCAAATTGAGCAGTAATAAAAAGTATTTATGAGTGGGATTGTATTCAATTAATTTTTTAAAAAAATAAAATTATATGAAAATTTATCCGATTCATTAAAAATTTAATTAATATAAATTGATATTATTCAAATATTAATATTTTAACCTTTTTTAAAGTGTGGGTGTGTGACAGGTGTAGCGTGTTCCTTCATCCCACTCTCTCAACCAATTACAACGTCCATAATTCCATGATTGAAATTCTCCGTATTCCCACGAAAAGAAAAGACAACCCCACCTTTCTCCACCCACTATGTTTCTCTCCTCAAGCAACTGAACACCGATGCTTCATCATTTTCAATAAACTTCAAATCACGCCGCTGGACCTTTGTGAAGGCCAGTTGTCTTAAATATAGTATATTTTTTTTTTGATCCAACAAAATAATATATATAAAATTAAGTCGTTTGAACAAATATATATATATATATATATATATATATATATATACATAAAAATTTTGTTGTTTTAATGAACAAAAAGAAGTTTTCAGCTGAACAGTAGATTTGACGTTGATGTGTCAGATTTCGTCAAGCTGAAGCAGCTGCCTCAGTCACGCCCAAATTGTCATATTCTATTTTGGCAAACGCATTACGCATAATAGAAAGAATTTGTATACTATAAATTGATAGAATATAAATTTTATATATTGTGAATATATTAAAAGTTGATATTTTATTAATAAGATTTTATGGATAAATTAAAAAAATTTATTTTTATTTACATATAAAAATCTATTAATAAAATATCAATTTTTAATATATTAATAATATATAAAAATTTTACATTATCAATACATTATATATATATATAAATCCTAATAAAAATTCCACAAATAAATATGGAATGGTTATGGGAACAAAGAAAGGAAAACACTGGAATTCCACTTCTTGTTCTAGAGACAAGCCTGACTTTCAAAAAAATTGTTCAAAAGCCCTTAGGCTCCTTTTTGGTGGGCCCAGAACGGAATCAATGGTCACTAACCGCGTGGACCCTACCTTCCCTCAAAGCCCGCCATAGTAACCACGCTGACGCAGTGTGACGCTATCCAAGTATTCTATTGGATTTCCTTAACTACCCCTCACTTTAGAAAGAACTGCTCAAATGCCATGAAAGCGTGGCCTCGGCCGGAGCAAATGTTTTTTGCCGTCACCAGTCTATTCGCAATTGAGTAAGGCTTGAACAACGCAGATTCTAAGCTTTGGAGTAGGAGAAAGAATCCCATGTGATGCACATGCAAAGGGAATATACAATCCCATTGATCTCCCATCCCATGTGTTGTACGTTACCCGATTTATGCAGATGCTGTATGTTTTTGCATGTCATCAATCAACCGTTCCTTTTAGATGTAAATTATTGAAAGGTAATTATTCAATATATTATTTTCATCAAAAAAAAATTTATTCAATATATTATCAGTAAAATTTTTTAACTCAATAAACAGAGTTAAAATGTTAATATGTGTTTTATTTTATTTATTTTTATTTTTTAAATATTTTTAAAGAATATATATTATTATTTTAATCCTACTTGAAAAGTTAAAATCTTCACAAACAATGTATTTGATATTAATTCATTATTGAATAACTAATTAAGGTCTATTTGGCCTAGCTGGAGCTGTTGTAAAAAGTGCTACTTGAGTAGAGCTTTTTTAAAAATGTTGTTAAGAGAAATTAAATTAGTGTTTGGCAAACCTAGTATTAAAGTACTGTAGAATGTTGAAAACTATTTACTAGAATTTTTATATATTTTTGATAAATGAAAAAAATAAAATAATAAACTTTATTAAATTAAATCACAAGTTTTTAAGTGAAAAAAAACTAATTTTTTGTTAATTAAAATTAAACAAATGAAATAAATATAAAAATGGGATAAAATAAATAAATTATTGTAAAATAATATGAATTCTCTTTTGTAATTTTGTAAATTATTGAAAAACAAAGTGAAAATGTAAAAATTTCACTAAATATATTATCAATAGTAGCACTTCTTGGAAAAGCTTCAATTTATAGTTTCATCAAAAAGCTCAAATCTGCTTCCCGCATAAGTTAAAATTTTTAAAAATTTTAAAGCCAAACACTTAGCTTCTGCTTATAAAGTAGATAAACTTTTTCATAAGCTAGACCAAACATGCACTTAATCTATCTATGCTAACTTTTGTTTGCCAAGAAAGAAGCTGTTTCCGTGACCATGCTTTTGACGCAGCCCAATTTGCATTGAAATTTCAAACATCACAACTAAGTTCCACGCCCAAATCTATCAATACCAGTTTGGAATTTTTATGTGTAAATCCAGCGGTATGGATTAAACAATATGCGATTAAAAAATTATTAACAATTATATGGTTTGTTATTAAATATTAAAATTTAATTTCAATGATTAAAAAAATAATTTTGACAACATAAATAAAAACACATCTAAGCACAGAAAAGATGCATCAATGGCGAGCTGTTGTCCTAAGCAGAAAGGAAGCGAGCTTTTCAATTATAAATCAGCTGTTTCATTGATCAGCGGTTTACGAATTTTACAGAAAATAAGATAACTTCTTCGGAGGTATTTAAGGTTTTACTATAATTCAATTCTAGTATATTAGTTTTGAAAATGAATATTTTGGCCTAAAATCATAAAAGATTTTAATATATGAATTAATAATATCACATTCCAAGTATTAACAATAAATTTTATTATTATTTATTATTTTTAATTAATTTTTTAAAAAATTATTCTATGTAACATTTTTATTTTCTTATACCAAAAAAAAGGTGTTATGGATATTTCATGAGAACAAATATTTAAGTTAATAGATTTTTAATAGTAATTTAACAAAATAATTTTTTTGTACCATCAAATTTATAATTTTGTAGGAAATTAAAATGGTCCGCATTTGAAACGGACCAAAAAAAATATAAAAATTCGGGATTTTTTAGAATTTATCTCAGAATAATAATGTTGAATATGATTAATTGTAGTTGATTTGAAGACATAGAGCAGGAGAAATGGTTAAAAGATCTTCTATTTCTAAATATTAATGTATGCCATGCATAAGTAATAATTAATTTTTTTTATAATTAAGTAGTTTTATTTATTTAAAAGAAATAAAAATATTATTACATGAAAAAAGTATGATTCAATAAATTCATATATTTATTGAAAATAAGATCATTTAAACTTTAAGCCATATAAATATTGTTATTGACACAATATAATATGTGTCAACCCATTTAATCTCAGTTTGCAATAACCCAACTATTATACATTGCATATTAGCTGGGCTTTGGAATTTTAAAAGAAAAATCATATATTAAATAATTATAATTTACTTTATTCCACACAAAAGAAAAATCAATTTATTTTTTAAATGGAGTTTTGAATAAAATATTTTTTTCAATTTGATTAATTACATTTTTTTTGTAGTTTATAAACAAAATTAAGGAGAACAAAGAATTGAACTTTAAACCTAATATCTCATAAAAAGAAGTAACAATTATTAGACTAAATTTTGATTTTTAATTTGATTAATTACTCTAATAACGATCGTTTCTCACTTTTCATAATTGAATTAAATTTTAATCTTCATTTTTTTCAGTATAAAAAATAAATAAATAAATAAATAACTGACAATAAAAAATAAAGTATATTTCCTTCCTCCTCCAGTTTTTTATGAAGCCTTCCAAAAACAAATTGTTAGCTTTAAAGTGATAAGTATTTTTGAAATGACAAAAACTTAAGTAATGCTAAAAGTTTTCTTTATATTGTAAATTTGCTTAAAATGGATTCAATGATAGAAAATCTTTTTAAAAAGTTTTAGACTGAGATTTCATTTGAGAAAATCAGGAAATACTCTTATAAAAATGAAAGAATGTTTTGAACTGACTTGAAATCACAAAAAACCACTAATTTATCCCAAAACAGTCAACAAAAAGGTGCAGGAAGGCTTGAGGGATCGATCTTCCCTGTTGAGGGATAGATCCCCAAATGGTAGAAAGGTCCCAAGCTGTCAAGACACTTCCCAGGTGCAGAAAACAGGCAAAGGATCTATCCCTACTGTGAAGGGATCGATCCCCAGTTGGCAGAATGGGCTAGAAAGCTTTCTGAAACTTAGGGATTGATCCCCTATGGCTAAGGATCGATCCTTTTCACGAGAATAGTGCCCAACGGCTAGTTTTTGAGGGTTTCAACGAGAAGAATTACATTAAATGTTTCAATAACCGTCCCAAGCAGTTGGTGGACTATAATAGAGGCATTTATGAAGATTAAAAGAAAAACAAGCACTCAGCAATTTTTCTAAGCTTCAAGAAAGAATTCAAATCTGAAAAATCATCCTTTGTTTTTGATTTGTGATATCTCACCTTGTAGACCACCCAATCACATTAATTTTTGCTATTCAAAAGGGTATGCTAGCCTTGTAAGGTTGTCCTGTAAGAGTGAGAGTAGCTTTGTAAGGAGATAGGTTGAGAAGGTTATTCCTAAGCCTTCAAAAGGAATTGTAAGAGGTCTCACTACACCTTGAAGTGGTTTGTATTCATTCACAAAGAAGAGAGGAATCAATCCCTTGACAAGAGGATCAATGAGAGAGGAGATTGGCCGAACCTCTATAAATTCTGTGTTTGCTTCTCTTCCATCTATCTTTATTTACTGCATTTACTTTATTATTGCCAAATTTGTTTTATTTGTGTATTAACCTCTTAAAAACTCAAAATTAGTAGAAAAATCGATTCACCCCCTCTCAGTAGAGCCAACAATTGATATCAGAGCATGAGCTCGAGAATTGATTTGGAGTAATTTTCTTCGAGTATAAACGATCTAGATGGCTCAAAATAGTGGAGCTACACCCTTAATAGAAGAGGGACATTCTACAGTTAGGCCACCACTCTTCAATGGTGAAAATTATGCATATTAGAAGATTAGGATGATGTTATTCATTCAAGCTAATGACTATGAAGTGTGGAGAATTATTGTTAAAGGTCTCCTGGTTCCTATTAAGAAAGTTGATGGGGAGGAAGTGCCAAAGAAAGAGGACGAATGGGACACAAATGACTTTAGAATGGCACAATTAAATGCTAAGGCAATGCACACACTCTTTTGTGAACTAGGACCTAATGAGTATAATAGAGTCTCACAATGTGAAAATGCAAAACAAATTTGGGATAAACTAGCAATTACTCATGAGGAAACCACACAAGTCAAAGAGACTAAAGTAGGCATGCTCACTCAAGATTATGAGCTATTTAAAATGAAGAGTGATGAAACCGTTAGTGACGTGTTTACTAGATTCACTGACATCATAAATGGTCTCAAATCCTTAGGAAAAAAATACTCCAATGTTGAAATAGTGAAGAAGATTCTAAATAGCTTACCTGAATCATGGGAAGTTAAAGTTACAGCTATTGAGGAATCTAAAGATCCCCATACACTTTCTCTAGATGAACTCATGGGATCTCTACTCACCTATGAGATGAAACTCAAAAGGAATCAAGAACCTCTTAAGAAAGTTGGAGTTGCATTAAAATCCACCACAAATAAGGAATCCAAAGATGATCATGATGAAAGTGGTGATGATGAGGACTGAGAGATGGCTATGTTTGCAAAGAGGTTTAACAAATTCATGAGAATGAGAGATAGTGTAAACTCTAGGAAACCCCCTAAGAGAGACTTTAGCAAAAAGGAAACAAGTAGGAAAGAAAAAGATCCAATCATTTGTTATGAGTGTAAAAAACCTGGTCATATTAAATTTGATTGTCCTTTTTATAGAAAACAAAATGAAAAGAAACCAAAGAAGAAGGCAATGATGGCTACATGGAGTGATAATGACTACTCCAATTAAGAGAACGTAGAAGAGGAAGTAGCCAACCTTTGCTTTATAGCCATTAAAGATGAAAAGGTAAAATCTAACTCATTTGACACTAATGAAGATACATTTGATGAGTTGTAAGATGCATTTGATGATTTAGCAAATGAGTTCGAGTGCATGAATATAAAATATAAGAAAATGATTTCAAAATTGAAAAAGGAAAATGAGATGCTTATAAATGTCAAGTTAGAATGTGAGAAGAAACTAGAAAGTGCAAACCTAGAAATAGAAAAGTTAAATAAAAAGAACATTAATTTACAAAATTCATTTTCTAGATTCTATATGGGTCAACAAAAACTTGATCATATGCTAGATACCCAAAGGGCATTTTTTGATAAAGAAGGAGTAGGCTACAATGCATCAAAAAAAGAAACTCATTTAAAAAATTTCCTTGCTAAAGATGAAAAATTTATATTGTGCAATTCATGTAATAAACTAGGACACTCTTTACAAGCATGCACATCTAGGAAGTCCATCATTAGAGGAAAAATAGCTATAAAGATTTGGGTGCCAAAGCATGTTTTAAATTCAAATGATGAGTCATTAAGAATGAAATGGATCCCTAAAGGATAAAAAATTATTAGTACTAACTCTCACTAAGAAAATTTGGGTAACTAAGATAAAAGTTTGATGTATTTGTATGTAGGAGGAAGAGCATCGCTACAAGGCTAAGTCCAAGGAGCATTGGTACCTTGATAGTGGATGCTCAAGACACATGACCGGTGACAAGAGCCAATTCAAGTTTTTAAAGCCTAAAAGTGGTGGAGAAGTCACATTTGGAGACAACTCCAAAGGACAAATTGAAGGAATTGGCTCCATTGGTAACTCCTCCTCAACTATTGAAAATGTTTTATATGTTAAAGGTTTAAAACATAACTTGCTTAGTATTAGTCAACTGTATGATAAAGGTTTTAAAGTTGTGTTTGATGCTTTGTGTTGTATTGTTGTTAATGCCAAAACTAATTAAATCCTTTTCATAGGACATAGACAAGGAAATATTTACATTGTTCACTTAGATAAGCTAAAAGCAAAAATGTATGCTTTATGGCCACAAAAGAAGATGAACCTTGGTTATGGCATATAAGATTAGGTCATGCTAGCATGCATGTTTTATCTGAATTAGCAAAAAAGAACTTAGTCGTAGGATTGCCTAAACTACAATTTGAAAATGATAAGGTGTGTGGGCTTGTGTAAGAGGAAAACACAAGAGAGTATCATTTATATCTAAGAAGTGTGTTACAACCTCTAGGTCACTCCAACTCATCCACTTAGATCTTTTTAGACCAACTAGAACCAATAGTTTAGGAGGAAAACATTATAGTTTTGTCATAGTTGATGACTATACTAGGTTCACCTGGGTGTTCTTTTCAAGTGTGAAAAATTAAGCCTTAGATAAATTCATCATCTTTTCAAAACTTGTTAAAGGTTATTCTATAACTAGCATTAGGAGTGATCATGGAAAAGAATTTGAAAATCTTGGTTTTGATCTTATTGTAATGAAAATGGAATTAGCCATAATTTTCAGCTCCTAAAACTCCTCAACAAAATGGGGTAGTTGAAATGAGGAATAGAACTTTAGAAGAAATGGCTAGAACCATGCTTTATGAAAACAATTTGCCAAAATATTTTTGGGCTGAAGCTATTAAAACTGCATGTTATGTTATAAATAGAGATATGGTTAGGCCTATTTTAAAGAAAACCCCTTACGAGCTTTATAAAGGAAAAAGGCCTAACATAAGCTACTTTTCATCCATTTGGTTGCAAATGCTTTGTTTTAAACAATGCAAAAATAATTTAGGAAAATTTGATGCAAAAAGTGATGAAGGTATTTTTCTTGGTTATTCTTTAAATTCTAAGGCATATAGAGTTTTCAACAAAAGAACACTTGTTGTAGAAGAATCAATTCATGTGATTTTTGATGAGTCGGGTTCCTCTAGTAAAACCAATCTTGATGATAAAGTAGAAATATTTAATGAACCAATAATTTATACATCTCAAGATAAAGATGTTAGGGAGCATTTAGAAGATCTTGATATAAATAAGAATGAGGAGTCATTGGAACAAGAAATCATTGAGAAAGAAGCAAGATGTCCTAGAGAACTTAGTTATGTGAATGATAATGATATTGTTGGATATCCAAATATTGGTGTTAGAACTAGATCAACATATAGAAATATATTTCAACATATAGCTTTTGTATCACAATTTGAACCAAAGAATGTGCATGAGGCTTTAAAAGATGAAAATTGGATTATGGCTATGCAAGAGGAATTAAATAAGTTTGAAAGAAGCAAAGTATGGACACTAGTGGAAAGACCTAAGGATCATCCAATTATTGGAACTAAATGGGTATTCAAGAATAAAACGGATGAGAATAGTATAATAGTTAGAAACAAAGCTAGATTAGTAGCACAAGGATATACGCAAGAAGAAGGAATAGACTATGATGAAACCTATGCTATGGTGATAGATTAGAAGCCATTAGAATGCTACTTGCCTGTGCATGTTACAAAGATTTTAAACTATATCAAATGGATGTTAAAAGTGCTTTCTTAAATGGTTACATCAATGAAGAGGTTTATGTTGAGCAACCTCCCAATTTTGAAAATCCAAAGTTTCCTAATCATGTTTTCAAACTCTCAAAAGCTTTGTATGGGTTAAAACAAGCTCTTAGAGCTTGGTATGAAAGACTCAAAATTTTTTATTGAAAAAGGTTTTGCAAGAGGCAAAGTAAATACAACTTTGTTTATCCAATCTAAGGGTAGTGACTTATTAGTAGTTCAAATTTATGTAGATGATATCATTTTTAGATCCACAAATGAGTCATTATGTAAAGATTTCTCCAAATTAATGCAAGGTGAATTTGAAATGAGCATGATGGGAGAGCTAACCTTTTTCCTAGGACTTCAAGTTAAATAATGTAAAGATGGAATTTTTATAAATTAAGCTAAATACACTAAAGACTTGCTCAAAAGATTTGGAATGGATGAGTCTAAACCTCAATCCACTCCAATGAGCACAAATATCAAGCTTGATAAGGATAAAGGAGGAAAATGTGTAGACACTAAACTATATAGGTCTATGATTGGTTCATTGTTATATCTCACTGCTAATAGACTCGATATAATGTTTAGTGTGTGCTTGTGTGCTAGATTTCAATCATCTCCTAGAGAATTACACTTACAAGCTGTAAAAAGAATCCTTAGATACCTTAAAGACACTTCTTCCTTAGGACTATGGTATCCTAAAGACTTTACTTTTGCTCTCCATGCTTATTCCGATGTGAATTTTGGTGGTTGCAAAGTTGATAGGAAAAGTACATCCGGGACTGTCAATTCTTAGGAAATAAACTCATTTCATGGTTCTCAAAGAAACAAAATAGTGTAGCTCAATCCATAACCGAAGCTGAGTATATTGCTTCTAGAAGTTGTTGTGCACAAGTATTGTGGATTAAGCAACAAATGAGTGACTATGGAGTAGAAATGCATCAAATTCCTATCAAATTCCTATCAAATGTGATAATACTAGTGCTATCAATCTTACCAAAAATCCCATACAACACTCTAGAATTAAGCACATTGAAATAAAACATCATTCTATAAGAAATCATGTGCAAAAAGGTGATATTGTTCTAAAGTACATGGATACCTTGCACCAATTGGCTGATATCTTCACAAAACACTTGGAAAAGGAGCGATTTTGTACACTTAGAGGTGAACTAGGTCTCATGAATGCTCCTTGAACTAAAGTAACTTCCTTGTGATTTTGAATGAATGGTCTAAGTGTGAGAACCGTGTATTTAGGTACTGTTTCACATGTAAGGACACTCACACTATCCATTTTCTGTGAATTTCGCAGATACGAGCCAATACAGTGTGGTGGGCCCTACAGGTTATACAGTACCGGATGGACTTGAGACCGGACAGATAATACACAGAGAGTCTAATAAATATACGGTATGAATTTTAAGTCTAAATTTCCTCATTTAGATTATTTTTGAAGAGTATGGAAACAAATTAGGAAATGACGTTTAAGTCCATAACCCGGTGGCATTTTCGTAAATTGAGGTCAAAATCAATGGGAATTTAATGTAGTGATTAAAGAATGATATTCTACATGAAAATAAGTCCTGGGTTAGGTAAATAGATACACTGAATCGGTAGTCAAATTAGAATTCTACGTGATTTACCCGATAAGGGTATTTTTGTAATTTCACCTTCTCGAAAAGGTTAAACCCGAGCCAAACCCCAACCATTTATCAAAATACACTTAATATGAATTTTTGGTGATGGAAAATAAATTTTTGGAGTTCAACTGCCTAGTGATAAAAATTTCGGAAGAAAAGATCGAAAAACCTATCATTAATGGCATTTTTGTAATTCTTAGCATTTTTTAAAATAACTACAAACTATTTTATTAATTGTTTTGCTGCTGCCGGCCACTGTTGCAGCTTCTTCTTCTCTTCAATCCCGTAACCTCCATGGAAGAACAATAGAAAGAAAGTGAAAGCTTCCAAAACTCACCAAAAAACACCAAATTTCTACTAAGCTATTTCTACCAAAATTACTCTACTCATTTTCCTCTCTCAAACCATACCAATAGCCCCTTGATTAAGTGGCTAAATCAAGAGAAAAGTGAAGAGGAAATTTCGGCCAAGGTACCCATTTATTGTGTATTTATATTCTTTGATTTCTAATGGTTGATTTTAAGAGAATTAAGCTTCCTAAGCTTGTTCATGGCATTAGATTCATTGGAAATTAGCTAAATCAATTTCAAGCAATTCAAGAGGGTTTCGGCCATGCTTAGAATATTAGGAAATTATAGTGTTTAATGCATAAAAAATAATTCTAGATTGATGAATAAGCAATATCAAGACAAGTATAAGTGGAAATTTGTTGAAATTCAACAAATTCAATAAGAGGCCATTTTCGGTCAAGGTGAGATGGGAAGGTTTAATTGCTTCAAATTATGATGTTAGGATGTTAAGAGACTGTAGAAATTATAAGAAGACTGATGGTGAAGTTGGATTTCGATTTGGAGCTAAATTGGCGAAGTTAGGTTTTAGCACCAGTGCGAATTATACCGGTTTAATATTTTCTACTGGAAATAAGTAGAATTTAATTCTAGAAAAATTATTAGAATTTTAATTATGGTGAATAATGGTCTTGGGTGAATTTTATTGCAGCCCGGGAGTGGTAAATTGTACGTGGTGCTATCGGGCGATTAGATTTCATCAGACAAGTAAGGGATGCGTGTGTGAGCCGTAAGGATACTGTAAATGCATGGTTTGGTTCACACTATTTTTATAAAATAATTGGATATAAATTGCCTTGAGATTGGTGAAAATTTGGTGGAATTGTGGCTGTTGTTGAAATATTAAACTGTAATTTTCGTGCAGGGAGGCTAGGTTAGAAATAACCGTTACTCTGCCGAAAATTACAGAAATAATTGAGAAACATTTCTAGTATTTTTCTAAAGTGAAATTTTGAGAAATTTCCATGAAATTCATTAAATTGCATAATTTTATAGTTTACAGAAAAACTATATTTAAATATTCCTGATAAGGAATTTTATTTATGTGAGAGTACCAGCATGTGCCTTTTATTGTTTTATAAGTATCTAGAACATTTTCTAGAATGATTGTTACAGTACGAATATTTTATGAATTTTTATTCATAAAATGAATATATTTTCAATTTAAATATTTATATATTAATTGAAATTATATTCAGTAGAATTGATTTCATAAATGGTGTTTATATCACGTGTTTACTGTTTTGAGACTGTTAGGCCCCGTATCATGCTCACGTGTCACGTGTTATTGCTGATAGATACTGATCCTATTGTCAGCGTCTCCAGTGGGCACCTGATCAGTGCACACTGTGGACCTCATAGACTATGGCCATAGATCTCATGTGTTTCCCCTATTTGGGATGATATTATAGCATGATATATTTAGGGTGTTGCCTGGTCTCCATGATACTGTACTGATGATTGTACTTTTCACTGAACTTTTAGCTGGTACTAAATTAATTGCAGCCACTGAGCTTTTAATATACTACGTGTTGAACTGAATGTTATACGGTGTTTTACAAGTGTGAAAATGAATATCTCTTTGAAAGGAATATTAATTCCTCATTTATTTACTTAAATGTTTTATCATATGAATATCAATTATTTTTATCATATAGATTTTATAGTATCAGTTTCGCATACAATTCTCTTACTGAGCGCGTTAGCTCACCCCTTTATTTTCTCACTCCACAAACTATCTTCAGTGATTCTGTTCCATAGATTTGGCTGCGTCGTAGTTGACCCCGAGGCAGCACTTAGTGGATCCTGGAGGTAGCATTTCTTTTATATGTTTTCAGACATAGTTGTACAGTACTACTTTTGTATAATTCCTGTACCGAGGATGTAGAACACGTGTATATACTGTGTATATATATATATTGCAGTAAATATTCTCATCGACTACTGATTTAATTTAAGCATAATAGTAGTTACTGTTATCATAAGTGAGTGACAAAGGCATCACAGACAGCCCAACCGTCACGTGTGGTATTATAATATGGTAAAAACTGTACATTTTGGGATGTGACACTAAGTTAGTTGTGATGAATGCAAGTCAGGAAATTAAAGAATGTATTGACCACTTGCTATTCATAGACTTAACTTGCCATATTTCTCTTAATTGTTAGGATGATTTGCTGAAATATGTGTTTGATCATGTTGTAAATTCGATGTTAATTCCTTACCATTTAGCTCTTTTGAGAAAGAATGTTGATCTGGCTAAATCACCATGCCACCAGCTGAAACTCACTTCTCATGCTTAAATCTTCCTCAAGTCACACAACATTTTTCTTAAATTGCTCAAATCTTGTTTCGACTCTAAAAAAATACTGAAAATGCATAATTTCATTTATTTTCAAATAATTTTTCTGCATAAAAACTCAGGCAATTAACTGAGGGATCGATTCCTCATGAAATAGGGTTGATTCATTAGGTTTTCAGGCCTAAATTACTGGGTTTTGGCTGTGAGGGATTGATCCCCTTCATCATGGGATCGATCCCATGGCACCAGAATGAGTAGGGCACACATTCTGCCCGGAAGGGATCGATCCCCTTCAAACAAAATGCACAAATTGTGGCTTTTAAACTGTCAGCCTTCACTCCTCTCTTTACTATTCATCTTCCCCTTCACCGAAACACCCATTCCACCATTTCCTTTACACCCAAACTTCAAATCTCACTCATTTCTCAACCAAATCACTCCATTTCTTCACCGTTCTTCCTCATTTTTCCATCACATTCACTTTCCATCATCCTTTCTTATCAAAACTTAAATTTTTTTTTATATTTTTTCTTCTCCATTGTGACCAACACCACTCATGCCCAACATATCAATTGTAATTGTTTCTTTATCAATTTCCATCATATATCTTGCATATTTTACTCATTTCATCATATTTTACAAACCCACTTCATTTTCTTACATAATTTTTCTCTCTATCTCATTTTCCCATTCTCAAAAACCCATTCTTTTGTCCAAACTTCTAGCCTTCATAACTTCTAATCCCTTCTATATTTCATCACTGTCTCTTCATCAATATTGTTGCTTGTATGCTAATATATGGTTTTATGTTGTTAGGTAGTTCCCCATTCCCCCATACACTAATCCACACATCATAAAAGTAGTGCCCATCACCTGTTCGACGAAATTTCTCTGAGACTTTTTCTTCCCATTTCCCATTCAAGTCTAACTCAAAATGGCTCATCGTGTCAAACACACCACTTAGAGGTGAAGAGCTCCCTCCTCTTCCACTTCTTCCGTATCCACAACCTTTAATCGGTGTTTTCGAAATGCGAAAAAAAAGAATAGATTTCATGAGAAATTTTGCCAATATGCGGATCAAGCATTGGCAACCAATTGACTTCGAATTCTTAGAAGAAATAAGATTCCCATATTTGGCCAAGTTTGACAGCTTCCGCTGGACCTATTTTCTGAAGATCAACACTCCGGTGCCATGCAACATTGTTCGGGCGTTCTTCTCCAATGCCAAACTCATCATGAGCCCCAATGATCCGTGCCAAGTAGTGGGGATTAAATCATTCGTCATGAGAAGGCATATTGAGGTCTCCAAGCAATCACTCTCTTATGCCTTCTACATTCTTGAAGGCGGCCATACCTATGAGGATGCCGAGGTTCCATTGGAGTTTGCCATAGCGGATAACCGTGCCAGTGACCTTCATGTCTTTGCACGCCTTTTCCACATCATCATATCCTGGAACCTTCGCTCATTTGGAACCAAATACTCTCAAGTTAGGAAGCTTAATTGCTTTTGGCTTCACCATATCCACTCACCCAATGGCTTTAGGCCCGACCTCCTTCATTTCATCCTTCATGACTGGGTGAAAATTGTCCTTGGTGGAGTAAAGACAATTGTTTTCCCTCAGCTCCTAGCCTATTTCCTGCTCGACCAAGGTGTTGACTGCTCATACAAAACCAGTGCTCTTCTGGATCCAAGTACTACCATCAATCTTGCTATAATGTGTAACCTTGGGTGGTACTTACGTAAGAGAGGTGATGATTTCGTCTGGGAGAAGCATCACAGACAGCTAGCATCTCCTGAGCATGCTCTCGAAGAAGACGCCCCTGAAGAACCATCTTCGTTAGCACCATTGGGATCCACATATGCTTCTTTCAACCAAATCATGCTCATACTTCAACAAATTAACACCTCTCAGCAAACTTTCCAGCAGGATGTCACTCAGCAGTTCAATCAGATTGATGCTAGTCTTGATAGTATGGAGGAGACACAGGCTGCATTGTTCGATGAACTCCAAGATGTTCGCATGCAGCAGGACGACTTCGTTGAGCAGTACCACATGACTTTCCCTAGGCAGCGTTAGATTGTTGTGACTTAATGCTTTGTTATAAAACTTAATACTTTGTTAGATTGTTGTGACTTTCTTGATTGTGTGAACTAGCTTGTTATGTTTGTTAGACTTCTGTTTTTCTATGGACTGGTTTATGTTTATGTCTATGACATTAACTTATGTTACTTTAAATTGACTATGACATTGACTTATGTATCTGACCTTGATTATCATGTTCTTAAGCTTCTGATTTTCTATGACAATGACCATTTCTCCATGTTAAATATTTTCTTTATAGATATGACTTGTTAAGGGGGAGTTTATCTCTGCGTATGCTTTTTGCTATGACAAAAAAGGGGAGAATTAGTGTGGTAAATTTTTATAAAATGGTAAATTTTTGGTAAATTTTTATAAAACTCATGCTTAAGTTAAGGGGGAGTAGCATTTGTTTTGCAAAAGTATATTTAAAGCAAATTTACCTTAAGTTTTGTCATATCAAAAAAGGGGAGATTGTTAGCTTTAAATTAACAAGTATTTTTGAAATAACAAAAACTTAAGTAATGCTAAAAAATTTTTTTATATTGTAAATTTGCTTAAAATGGATTCAATGATGGAAAATCTTTTAAACAAAGTTTTGGACTGTGATTTCATTTGAGAAAGTCAGGAAATACTCTTATAAAAATGAAAAAATGTTTTGAACTGACTTGAAATCACAAAAACCCATCAATTTATCCCAAAACAATCAACAAAAAGGTGCAGAAAGGCTTGAGGGATCGATCCCTCCTGTTGAGGGATCAATCCCTGGATGGCAGAAAGGTCCCAAGCTGTCAAAACACTTCCCAGGTGCAGAAAATAGACAAGGGATCGATCCCTACTATGAAGAGATCGATCCCTAGTTGGCAGAACGGGCTGGAAAGCTTTCTGAAACTTAAGGATTGATCCCTTTTGGCTAAGGATTGATCCTTTTTCACGAGAACAGTGCCCAACGGCTAGTTTTTGAGGGTTTCAATGGGAAGAATTGCATTAACTGCTTCAATAACAGTCCTAAACAGTTAGTGGACTATAAATAGAGGCATTTATGAAGATTAAAAGAAGAACAAGCACTCAACAATTTTTCTAAGCTTTAAGAGAGAATTCAAATCTAAAAAATCGTCCTTTGTATTTGATTTGTGATATCTCACCTTGTACACCACCCAATCACATTAATTTTTGCTATTTAAAGGGGTGTGCTAGCCTTGTAAGGTTGTCTTGTAAGAGTGAGGGTAGCTTTGCAAGAGGATAGATTGAGAAGGTTATTCCTGAGCGCCTTCAAAAGGAATTGTAATTGTAAGAGGTCTCACCACACCTTGAAGTGGTTTGTATTCATTCATAAAGAAAAGAGGAATCAATCCTTTGACAAAAGGATCGAGGAGAGAGGACGTCGGAAGATATTGGCCGAACCTCTATAAATTCTGTGTTTGCTTCTATTCCCTCTATCTTTATTTATTGCATTTACTTTATTATTGCATAATTTGTTTTATTTATGTATTAAGCTCTTAAAAACTCAAAATTAGTAGAAAAACTGATTCACCCCCCTCTCGGTAGAGCCAACACAAATAGTGTCCATGCATGAGTGAGAATTAGGAAGATTTATATCTAATGCTGGGAGTTTTTTTTTGTGTAAATCACAGGTATCCTCATCCATTTTAACGGTTTGAGACTAATCTTGCTTGGGGCTTAGTCACATTAAAGCTCCTCACCCCTCCCCAAAAATGTGTTTAGTGGGGATCGAACCCGAAAGCTCTTCTCACAAACTTAGCCTACGTTACCAACTGAGCCACAACCTATGGGTTAATGCTGAGATTTTTGACCTTCTTTTTTTAGGATTTGATTATGTAAGGTAAACACTACTTTTAACATAAAGATTCTATAGTTGAATATTTTAATCAAAAGCATCTTCAATAAACAAATCTTATCTTATTATGGATGTTCTATCCTATTCTGTCTTGTGCCTATTGCTTGTTGCCATTCAAGAATCTCTCTTTCTTTCTATATAGGATTATTTAATACACTGATAATAAAATTTTTAAATTGTATAAATAAAGTAAATATGATAATACATATCTCATTATATTTATTTTTTATTTTTTAATATTTACTAAATGGTATATCATCGTTTTAATCTCATTTGTGTATTTTAAAAGTTCTATCGACAATGTATTAAATAATAATAATCCATACATATAAAGAAAAAGTTAAGAAATATTTCTTTACTTAGTGTAAAATAAATTGTTTTATATACTTTTTATAATTTCATTTAATAATTTTTTCAAATAAATTATTAGATTTAAAAACTTGTATTTATCATCAACGTAAAATTTTGAGTCAATCTAATATTATTATCATTTTAATCAAGAATAACATTTTCTTTGATATATATATTAATAGTTAAAATTTTAATATTATGAAACAAATAGTAAGATATATTCGATTAATTTGAAATTTGACATGCATGATCTATGCGAATAGAATTTAAAATTTAACAATCGAATCAAAACATATAAATCATATAAAAATTATAAAAATTTATAATTTTACACTAACATAAATGAATCTTCTTATGTTCATATTCAGCTAAAAATATTTAGCCCGGGGGGGGGGGGGGGGGGACAGCCAGCAATTATTCCTATAATTTTAAAATTTTTTCGGGCTAATGTGTGTTTTTTTTGGGCTAAGGTCTTGCATTTTTTTATTTATTTTCCTCGAAACAGACTTAACTTGTTAACCACATCGATTCCTGACCTTGGGTATGGAGCAAACTATGCTGGGAGGGGACTATCGACGTTGTGTGCGCTCAAGATCCCCGACGGAGATTAGTCATTATTGCCGACGGTGGATACTTAATATCATGGTTAACAAAAAAAATAATTAAAACAACACGTGGCCAGAGCCAATGTTTTTTTGCCATCACCAGTCTATTCGTGATTGAGTAAGGCTTGAACAACACAGATTCTAACCTTTGGGGTAGGAGAAAGAATCCCATATGATGCACATGCAAAGGGAATATATAATCCGATTGATCTCCCATCCCATGTGTTGTACGTTGCCTGATTTATGCAGATGCTGTATGTTTTTGCATGTCATTAATCAATCATTCCTTTTAGATGTAAATTATGGAAGAGATAATTATCCAATACACCGTCAGTAAAATTTTTTTTACTCAACAAGTGAAATTAAGATGATAACACTTGTTCTATTTTATTTATATTTTATTTTCTTAATATTTTTAAGGAACATATATTATTATATTAACTTTGCTTGGAAAGTTAAAAATCTTTATTGACAGTATATTAGATATTAATTCATTATTGAATAAGTAATTAATCTATCTATGCTAACTTTTGTTTGCCAAGAAGGAAGCTGTTTCCGTGACCATGCATTTGTTGCACCCCAATTTGCATTGAAATTTCAAACATCACAACTAAGTTCCACGCCCAAGTCCATCTATACCAGTTTGGAATTTTATGTGTAAATCGAACGGTATGGATTAAACAATATGAGATCATTTGGTTCACGAAATTTAAGATTCTCTTCAAGAATCATTTTACTTGATAAATTTCGGGGAATATTAAATTCCCATGTTTGGTTGCATTGAGGAGAATATTTTATTTCTGTGTTTGGTTCAAAGAATTTAAAATTACTAAATGCTAAATTTTACTATACTACCCTTTTGTATTAAAGTAAATAAATAGCTGATTTAAAAATGAATAACATTTTGATAGAAGTTATTTTAACAAATTTATTTATTTATTAAGTTTATTCATTTGGGAATTATTAATTAATTTCTTTAACACAAGTTAATTAATTAGTCCATTTGTTTATAGGATATTGAATAAGTAAATTATTTTGATTTATTTAATTAGTTAAGCTATTCATTTATAAGATGCCAATTAATCTATTTACTAAATTCATTTGTAAGATGCCAATTATTAAAGTAAATGGTTGTAATATTAGATAGGTTTAGGGGTAAAATGGAAACAAAATATAATTATTGGAAGGTAAAATAAGCATAAAAATTTATTTTCTCCTAGAATCTAGAAAAACCTCAGGATAATGTGGGAATTTTTTCACCCACATTTTCCCCCTCTCTTGGTATTGTTGGAAATATGAAATTCTCGATGTGAAGGAAACCATGTAAACCAAACATGGTAATTTGATTACGAAAAAAAATTCCTACCAGGAATCTAAAAATCCTAAAACCAAACGGCTCCTATGCGATTAAAAAAATTATTAACAATTATATGGTTTGTTTTTAAATATCAAAATTTAATTTCAATGATTAAAAAAAATTTTGACAACATAAATAAAAACATCTAAGCACAGAAAAGATGCATCTCAATGGCGAGCTGTTGTCCTAAGCAGAAAGGAAGTGAACTTTTCAATTATATATCAGTCGTTTCATTGATTAGCAGTTTTCGAATTTTAAAGAAAATAAGAAAAATTTTTCTGAGGTTTTCAAGGTTTTACTATAATTCAATTCTAATATATTAGTTTTTGAAAATAAATATTTTGGCCAAAAATTACAAATGATTTTAATATATATTAGGCAATTACTAAATCTGAATTAATAATATCATATTTCCAAGTATTAAAAATAATTTTTATTACTATTTATTATTTTTAAGTAATTTTTTAAAAAATTATTCTATGTGACCTTTTTTTATACCAAAAAAGGTATTATGAATATTTAATGAGTAACAAATGTTTAGGTTAATAACTTTTTAATAGTAACATAATAAAATATTTTTTTTGGTACCATCAAATTTATAATTTTGAACTAAAATGTCAATTTTTTAAACTAATGTATTAGAGTTAAATTATGATAAACTTTAAGGACCTCAATGAAATTTACCCTAAAAAATATGATTGTTTTGATATTATAATTATAAATAATTTTGTGGGAAATTAAAATGGTCTGCACTTGAATCAGACAGAAAAAAATATAAAAATTTGGGATTTTTTAGAATTTATCTTAGAATAATTTCGAATATGATTAACTGTAGTTGATTTGAAGACGTAAAGCAGGAGTGATGGTTAAAATATCTTCTATTTCTAAATATTAATGTATGCTATGCATAAGTAATAAATAATTTTTTTTATAATTAAGTAGTTTTATTTGTGGATTATTATCCTATCTATCGTCAATGGAGTTTTTTTAACTCCACAAGCAGGGTTAGGATGATGGCATGTGTCTTATTTTATTTATTTTTTATTTTGTTAAATTTTTAAAAGACATATGTCATCATCCTAATCTTAATCCTACTTGTGGAATTAAAAAACTCCGAATGGGTAGGATAATAATCCTTTATTTATTTTAAAAAATAAAAATATTATTACATGAAAAAAGTATGATTTAATAAATTCATATATTTATTGAAAATAAGATCATTTAAACTTCAAGCTATATAAATATTGTTATTGACACAATATAATATGTGTCAATCCATTTAATCTCAGTTTGCAATAACCCAATTATTGCACATTACATATTAGTTGGGTTTTGGAATTTTAAAAGAAAAATCTTATATTAAATAATTATAATTGACTTTATTCCACACAAAAGAAAAATCAATTTATTTTTTAAATGGAGTTTTGAATTAAATATTTTTTTTCAATTTGATTACTTACTTTTTTTTGTAGTTTATAAAAAAAATTAAGGAGAACAAAAAATCGAACTTTAAATCTAATTTTTCATAAAAAAGAAATAACAGTCATTAATTAAACTTTGATTTTTAATTTGATTAATTACTTTAATAACAATAATTTCTCACTCTTCATAATTGAATTAAAATTTAAATTTCATTTTTTTCAGTATAAAAAATAAATAAATAACCAACAACAAAAAATAAAATATATTTCCTTCCTCCTCCAGTTTTTTATTGAGCATTCCAAAAACAAATGTGCCCGCATGAGTGAGAATTACGAAGATTTATATCTAATGCTGCGATTTTGACCATCTTTTTTAGGATTTGATTATGTAAAGTAAACACTCCTTTTAACATAAAGATTTTATAGTTGAATATTTTAATCAATATCATCTTTACTAAACAAATCTTATCTTCATTATGGATGTCCAGTCCTGTTCTGTCCTGTGCCTATTGCCCGTTGTCTGTCAGGAATCTCTCTTTCTTTTTTTATTATTTAATATACTGACAACAAAATTTTTAAACTATATAAATAAAATTAATATGATAATACTGTTTGATTTTATTTATTTTTTATTTTTTTAATATTTACTAAATAGTATGTCACCGTTTGTGTAATCTAAAAGTTCGATTGCCAGTTACTAAATAATAATAATAATAATAATAATAATAATAATAATAATAATAATAATACATACATGTAAAGAAAAAGTTAAGAAAGATTTATTTACTTTAGTGTAAAATAAATTGTTTTATACACTTTTTATAATTTTATGTAAGATTAATAATTTTTTTAAATAAATTATTAGATTTAAAAACTTACTTGTATTTATTGTCCATGTAAAATTTTGAATCAATATGATATTATTATCATTTTAATCAAAAATAACATTTTTTTGATATATATTAATAGTTAAAATTTTAATATTATGAAATAAATAGTAAGATATTTTTGATTAATTTGAAATTTGACATTAATAATCTATACAAATAGAATACAAAATTTAAGAATTGAATCAAAACATATAAATCATATAAAAAATTATAAAAATTTATAATTTTACAATAACACAAATGAATCTTCTTCTGTTCATATTCAGCTAAACTAATTTTAACGGGGGGACAGCCAGCATTTATTCCTATAATTTTAAAACTTTTTTGGGCTAATGTCTTTTTTTTTTTTTGCTAGTGACTTGCATTTTTTTTTATTTATTTTCCTCGAAACAGACTTAACTTGTTAACCACATCTTGTTTTAATTAGAATGATTAAAAAAACTGCCTGTTAACATTCTGATCATTTTTTTTTTATTTTAAAAGAATATAAATTGTTTATTTTTTTGAATTAAAAGTATTTGTTATTCATATATGAAAATATAATTATAATTTATAATATTTATAATTTTTATTTTAGAAAATTTTTGTAAATAAAGATATTTTACTATTCAATTTAATTTAATAAAACATTAAGTAAATTGATATATTTTTGGAATTTGTTTTATAAATAATCATCTTATATTATTTGCTTGATTTTTTGGCCAATTACTATTAGTCAATTAATTATCTTTATTTACATGTAATAAAATAGTAGAGTTTTAATTTCATTTTCTTAATAAAGTTTGAAGGTATATGTATTTGGATATTAAGTCTAAATAATAATTGCATTTTTATTTCATTTTTTGGTAATTTTTAAAATCAAGTAAATAAAAAAGAATTAATACTTAAAAAATAAGCAAATATCCAAATAGAAAAAGAATTGAAGGTTTAATTGGATGACAATTTTTAAATATTAGGCTTTCAATAAGGCCTAAATCAATATTTTCAAATAGAGGTTACTTATATTTATTTAAGCTTTAGAGTGAGGGATCAGATGATTTCAAAATTTTAAGATCTTAGGTTGAAATTTTGTCATATATATTTGATTTAATTTTTGTTAAATTTATCTCTTCTATGTTTATTATTTTAGCTATTTGATTGGATTGATTGAATTTTATATGAAATATAATATTTAAATAAATATTTAAAATAATTAAATTACTAAAAAATTTAATTTTTATCAAATATATGGTGAAATTTACTTAAAAATAAGTTTCGAATATAATTTCTTATTTTAAGAAAGCTTGCACATGTATTTGCACACTTTTATCAGTTTTTAAACACCCATATATAAATCCTTAAAAGAATTTCATTACATTGGCTGAAGTTAAACACGGTAGAGAGGAGTAGAGTTGAGTTGAGTTGAGTTAGTACAAGCAAAGGAGTGCCTCACAAATTCTCTCTCATCAAACAAAAAGAAAGCTTTCAATTACTTTCCATTAACTACAATTTGGCTTTGAAAAATCCCAGCTGGCAGTTACGTAATTTAACACTGTACGAAAGGGCATTTCGTTTCCCTTCGTAACAACTGACAACTCCAAAGAACAAAGAAAAACAAATAAACTACAGCAACACCAAACGCTTTTTCAAAAAACCAAACGAAAAACCAACCTCTGCCTTTCCTCCTTCCGTCTCCCCTCAATCTCTCTCTCTCTATATATACCTTTACTTAAAAATTTTTCCTTTTTTTTGACAAAAGTAAAAATAAAATACAAGATTCTGGAAATTATGGATACGCCGACGTCGGCAGGGGATTCATCGACGGCACGGATCGTGGGGCGATCCTCTATGATAGACTCGATAAAAGCTTGCGGCTTGTCGAGTTTATCCGGTGTTAGGATCGATAAGGAAGAGCTCAGGCAGAGGCTTCTGATGCCTCAGTATCTACGCCTTGCGATGCAAGATTCCATTAGGAAAAAAGACGTCGACGGCGGTGACCAGCATTTTCGTCTGCCTGGCTCCGACGATATTCCCTGTCCTGAAACCCCTATGGTCGTTTTTATTAACCCCCGGAGCGGTGGTCGTCATGGCCCCGTCCTTAAAGAGCGTCTCCAGCAATTAATCAGCGAAGAACAGGTTACACTTTTTTCTTTCCTTTTAATTTTCTTTTTGGTTTCGAATGACTTGGTTTTGTGTGTATATTACATATATTTATATATGAAGAATTTTTAATTTTGTAAATGTAGGTATTTGACCTTCAAGATGTGAAACCGCATGAATTTGTACGGTATGGACTGGCTTGCCTTGAGAAGTGGGCTGACAATGGAGACCTTTGTGCCAAAGAGACTCGGCAGAACATCAGAGTTGTGGTTTGTTTCTACCAACTTTTTACAACTAGTAAACTCGTCTTCTCCCGCTGGTTTTTTTCTTTTGTTTGTTTAAGAAAATGTTTTTAGTTTCGTTACAGTTCAGATATTATGTTTGTTACTTTGTTCTTTTACTTCTGAGAGAGAAAAAAAGTGAATTTTTTTAGATTTACAATTAAGCAATTTTTTGAAGGACTTTATTGTGAGAATGAAGATATGGTTTTACTTTTATACAGAACCGTTAGTGTTAAAATAGGTGTTGTATTCTACTCATTGATTTGATATTGATCGACTATGATTTGTTTTTTTTTGGATTAATATTCAATACTAGAATAGTGATACATGTGTTATCATT
This sequence comes from Heritiera littoralis, assembly GCA_031772115.1. Classification (NCBI taxonomy): domain Eukaryota; kingdom Viridiplantae; phylum Streptophyta; class Magnoliopsida; order Malvales; family Malvaceae; genus Heritiera; species Heritiera littoralis. Next base: position 1,301,016 of record JAPDPK010000040.1, read on the forward strand.
TTAATTTTACTTATGGAGTTAAAAAATTACACTAATGATGTATTGGATAATTTTTTTTCTATAAAGTAGAAAATGAATAGTAAAATTAACTAACAATTCGAACATTTCAAGCTGATCTTGTAAGACTCTGGATGAATGGGCAGGTTGCTGGAGGTGATGGCACAGTTGGTTGGGTACTTGGATGTCTTGGAGAACTTCACCAAAAAGGTCGGCTGCCAGTTCCTCCTCTAGCTATCGTTCCACTTGGCACTGGAAATGACTTGTCTAGAAGTTTTGGTTGGGTAAGATACTCCTTTTTAAATTTTAAAACTTGATGTTGTCTACTGTTTTAGTCTCTTGCTTTATTGCTTCATGCTGAATGTTCACTGCAGGGAGGTTCATTTCCTTTTGCCTGGAAATCAGCTATTAAAAAAACTCTTCACAGAGCTACTACTGGTCCAATTTGCCGTCTAGATAGGTAAGTAGACATTTATTTTATCACATCAATTAGTACTATGTTTTGCTTCTGTGGCATACTGATGGTTTTTAGGTGATTGCCTTTTGTTTTTTAAGTTTGATGATCTGCTATTTTGGACTCACTGTATATTTCAATTTCTTACAATTGAAAAGTGAGTTTGCATGAGTCGTCATTGTTATGTAAACCCTACTTTGTTGTTATATCAGTAATTGTTTATTTGATGATGCAGTTGGCATCTTGTGTTGCAAATGCCTGGTGGAGAAATTGTCGATCCTCCCCATTCCTTGAAGGCTACAGAAGAGTGTGCTCTTGATCAGGTAGTGAATTTCTCTGCTTTAAATATTCTGTTTACTCATTCAACTTCTCTTTTGTGGCTATATTTGGATCTGTGTACATTGATGCTTTATTGTTTCCTTTGAGGGTTAATAAAGTTTTATCTTTTCTGGTTTCTGAACTTTGGTCATTAGGTTATTTAGTTTGGTATTATTTGAACTCACCAAGTATAATTTGAGAATAACTTGTAGTAACATAAGTATGCAAAAATGTGTATGACTCTATGTTTACTTGATATTATAATTATTGAGACAAGTTTTAGGAAAGAAGAGTACTTTTTGGGTCATAGATCAAAATATGGTTTAATAATTGAATCCAATATAGCACATTATCAAATGAATTGTTGCATTGTATATCTAATTCTTCCTAAGTATTCGGCGTGGTCTAACATCTGATTATGTAGACATGACACATTAGCTTTTTTTCATTTGAAATCCAATTTTCCTCTGATTTTGATTTAGCGACCTTATGATGTGGAATATCAAATTTAAATGAGAAAAAATTGTTTGTAACTGCAGACTTTGGAGACTGAGGGGGATGTTCCTGACAAAATGAACTGCTATGAAGGAGTATTCTATAATTATTTTAGCATAGGTATATATACCAGTTAACTTCCTGGTTCTTTTAATTTCATGCATGTGGAAATTCACTTGGTGGGTAGCTGCATTTTCATCTTAGAAGCTTGATAATCATAATTTTGACCTGGCTAGCTGCTATTTTATTTCAAGAGAAACAGAATAGTTTAGTAGCATTCTAAACCAAATCCTTAATGGAGTCCATGGATTGTCGAACTTTTTTAAAGATTCCATTTGCTTTATTATAATAATGTTAACTTTAAATCATCCAAATCTTATTTTCCTCTACTCTTGGAATTGCACAAAAATTCTAGAAAAAAAAAGAGAGGGGTGGGGGGCACTGCCACACTCATGATTCAAAGGGTTCAAGACAACTCATAAAGCCATACGATAAAAACCAGGAGTCATGAATAACCAAGGTTTGGCCTAGCGGTTATAACCTCTCCTAAGGTTTGATTCCACCTTTGCCCTTGTACCTTCCTGTGAACCAAAAGGAATGGGAGTCATGAAAAGTTCAGAAAACATACATGAAGTTGTCTTGTTATGAATGACTGCACTTTACTCATTCTTGCTTATGGTGTTTTTCTGTTATTATTATTTTTCTGACCAATTTTGGTTCTTAAGAATCTTTATGTCTTCATCTTACGTTCAGGAATGGATGCACAAGTGGCTTATGGATTCCATCATTTACGTAATGAGAAATCTTATCTTGCACAAGGCCCTATTGCAAATAAGGTATTTGGATTTCTTTTTTACTTATTTGACTGCAAGTTCAATAATGTTTTGTCCTGAATCTCTTGGTATTATACTGTCATTGTCAAATGCAGTTCTTCTTTGTTTAGTTTGGCTTGCTTAATGGTAATATTGCCATCTACGAAACATATATGCGTTGTCTTTTTTTTTTTTTTATGTCTGGAGGATATTAGTGACTATGCATGGCATAGTCAAAAGGGGGATAGGAAGCGATTGTCTTGCCTATGCATATTAAAGTTTTTCCTCAATATGCTCCTTTTTTTTTGTGACTAAATATTTTGCACTTAGTTTTGATACCTTTAATTTAAAGATTTGCTGCTCCATAATTCTTTGACAAGGAATGGGGAGGATGCATGAAAGGCTAGAAGTAAGATGAATCTACGACATCAAACTAGTGGGAAAATCCTTTTTTTTCCTCAATCTATTCTTTTTGTGACTAAATATTTTGCACATTGTGAAGATTTCTGCTCCATAATTCTTTGACAAGGAATGGGGTGGATGAATGAAAGGCTGGAAGTAAAATGAATCTACAACATAGAACTAGCAGTGAAGTCTTGTATGTTTTTGTATATAGGAGCATTTCATGTTGGCCCAGTTTCAACCTTGTGCTTTGCTAGCACATAGAAGAGTTATGAACTTCTTGTGTGGATGTATGCGCATAGAAGAGTTATGAACTTCTTGTGTAGATGTATCTAATATTAGTGCATATGCTGGAATGTCTAAAATTATTTTCTCTCTTCTGGTTTATCTGATAATCAATATAAGTGTAATTTTTTAATTTATGCGGGACCTTTTCTTGATTCTCTTATTATTTCCAAAAGGATTTGCACAAAATATAACTCTAATCTCACTAAATTCAAATTGCCGTGTACGGCTTAACATTCAATATTTAATTATTAGTTTCTCTACCCAGTCAATAATTTGCTTTGCTCACATTAATATTAGATTGTAATTGATCCATATTTTGTGGCAGATTATCTACTCTGGTTACAGTTGCACTCAGGGTTGGTTTCTTACACCTTGCTTAAATGATCCAAGTTTAAGGTTAGATACTATGATAGTTGTTTAGCTTGTGTCTCACCCTATAATGAACATATTCCATTTTCTAAATAGCAACTATTTATATATTTTTCTGCACGTTGAGTGTGTGTCTGTGTTTGTATGACTAGCATTTCTCAAGGTTTGATTGTTCCTTAGATAGTGTAGCTTAGGGTAGCTTGGGCCTTGGCCTTGGTGCTGAGGCACAAGACATAAAGTGCCTTAAATGTAACAATCACCTAGTTAAGGTTTGATTCGTCCTTAGAAGGTATAGCCAAGGCATTTTCTTGGTGCTGAGGGCAAGCCTGAAAATTGCTTTTACCTAGAACAAGCCTTTGATGCCTAGTATCTTGGCAATGTCTTCTGCCTTTAACCACATTGTTTTTGCGTTTTAATCTTCTCAAATTAATAAACCATCATCACTATAATGCACGTGGTATTGAAATGGTTTTTAAGTTATACCAACAAGTTCTTTTGACATATCTTTTGTTTAGTTGAGAAAAAATAATCCATGAATCCTACGTAGAAAGTCTTTCTTGTTAATGGTGTTTTGCAGTGAATAATCTTTCATTTTAAAGTAAATATATTTTAAAGATGTTTCTAAATGCAGGGGACTCAAGAACATTTTAAAGATCCATATTAAAAGGGCCAATTGCTCAGAATGGGAGCAGATTCCAGTCCCTAAAAGGTACATTTGAAAGTATTTAATTTTACTTTGCGATGCATGAGCATCCTAATTGTTCTAGGCATCTCTTTTGACAGTCATTTTTATTATTATCAACTGTTAGTCTTCATGGTCTTATGTAACCTTACAATGTGCGTTGGATATCTTTACATCTATAAATATTTCTTTTATTGAACCTTACGTATTACAATCTATATTGGAAATTGTTGCTGGGGTAGAACATTTCTGCCCCTGCTATGGCTTATGATTTAATCACTCTCTAATATTATGCAATTTCTTTTAGTGTGAGGGCAATTGTTGCTTTAAATCTTCATAATTATGGAAGTGGGCGAAATCCATGGGGTAATCTAAAACCAGAGTATTTGGAAAAGGTATGGTTCATTTCTTCGGGTTACTTGATAATACTCTTCGTAAGATGTTCATAGTACAATCTCTCTCTCTCTCTCTGGATATACTTTGATCTGTTTGCTTATGTTTGATGGCTGGATTTGGATTTAAAAAGCTGAGAAATTAAATGTGTTCTGGCAACGTAATGTAAATAAAACTGTTTTCTGCTTACTTTAACTTGCAATTCAGAACATCCGTTGGTTCTTTTCCAAGGTTGGAGCTTCTGAACTTATGTTTGATGGCTGGATTTGGATTTAAAAAGATGAGAAATTAAATGTGTTCTGGCAACGTAATGTAAATAAAACTGTTTTCTGCTTACTTTATCTTGCAATTCAGAACATCCGTTGGTTCTTTTCCAAGGTTGGAGCTTCTGAACCTACTACAGAGTTCAAATTTTTTTTCGCCAGTGATCATTTGCATGATTTTAGTGACCTAGATGGATGGTATGTAGTTTTACACTTTTTAAGACATGCATAGTTGAAGTTGCACATGTCACCCATTATGTCTAACATCATCCAGTACCAGGAATGAATTCTATCAGGGGTCAAAATCTGTGAGCTCTGGGCAATTGTGTTCATTCAATCCATAGGTCTTGGAAATTTTATCATGCTCCTGATGATAAATGCATTGACATAATAAATGCATGCAGTTACATGCATTGACATAAATTTAGCCCGACATATATGCAGTTTTGTTTAATTTCCAAATCAAGATGGTACTTGAGTAGAAGAAACCTCTGTTATTTCAATCAAATGTAGTTATAAGAAAATCAAGAAAGTTGAATTGTTGTTATTTAACAGGTGATGAATAGATATTTTTGTAATGTAAATCATAGTACCACAAAACATTCTGAAAGATGCTACTGTTATGGCTTTCAACCAATACTGTTCATCTTGATTTTGTAAACTTAAGCCTATGCTTATGGTGTAAGATCAATGTCTGAGTTATGATTCCTAGGCTGGTGGCAAGTGGAAGTTACTCGGTCTTTTTGTTTAATTTTAAGCTTATTTAGAGGCTTGATTGAATTCCAGATCTAAAATGATTGCCTTCAATTTTCATTCTTTATTTTTCAGAGAGGCTTTGTTGAGGCCCATGCCGATGATGGTCTTCTAGAAATTTTTGGTTTAAAGCAAGGATGGCATGCATCATTTGTAATGGTTGAACTCATATCTGCAAAACACATTGCACAGGTACTGTAACTAGTGTATATTTCATCATAAAGTACAAGTTTAGATGGACGGAATTTTTGCCCTTGGTTGGTAGCCTAAAACAAGGAATATGTTCTGGGCTTTTCAACGGTTATTTCCATTGGTGAGAAAGCTTGCTACTTGCTAAAAGTTGCTCGGCAAAATGCTTTATAGTTACTAGAAGTTACTTGTAGACACTAGTGTTCAAAGAATGTTGTATTCCTCTACTGTACATTGTTGTAATGACAGTTCCTAGTGTCTTGCATTTATAAGATTGGTTTTGAAGTGTCCTGAGGAAGTAGTAGAGAAAAATATTTGTATTATCTTGGAGTCGCTACTGTTGGGAGAGCTTTATCGTTTACTACTTCCAGCCCGGACAAGATTAGTTGAGACCTTGAAATGGATAAGGATATCCATGATTACACCTAAAAGGAAAATATCTGTATTTTGGTTTTGGTCTTGGTGTAATGATGAGTTTTATGGGTCTTTTTCAGGCCGCATCTATTAGACTGGAGTTAAGGGGTGGAGACTGGAGAGATGCATTTATGCAGATGGATGGGGAACCATGGAAGCAGCCTATGAACAAGGAGTATTCGACTTTTGTGGAAATTAAGAAGGTACCTTTTCAGTCACTGCTGGTCAGTGGAGAGTGAGATTGGTGAATCCTTTAGCATGGCATCAATGTAAAGTGTGGTTGTCACCCAAGGTTTGTAAATTATATTTGATTCCCCCGGTGACTAGGAACTAATTCTCACCAAGGAAAAATAACTAGGAATAGGGAATCTGCTGTTTCAAATCCCTCTGCACTCAATTTCACAGAAATATATTTATACATACATACATATATATATATATATATATATATTATATAATAATATATATATATATATATATATTTTCAATTGGTGTACATCCTTGACATTTTTTATGTTTACAAATTTCCTATCCAGGTTTTACTAGTACTTTGAGTAATTTATGCTTAATAGTAGTATTTAATAGCCATTAGCTAACTGTTTCTTAAAGCAATAATATATGGATTATGACGTATATTATTCTGCTTATAGTTTTTCTTCGATTGAACTACTTATACCAAAGTGATGGAATAAAGAAGCTCTTGCATTGAAGTGGTTTGGAGAGAATCATTAGTAGATCATAAAGAGTCAAGAAGTCAATTCCTAGAAAATCACAACAGATCAATCTCTCTAATCCCAGGTTAGAATTCCGAGTGAGTTTGATATGTTTATAGTATGAAGTAGCCATGGAAAACTTCTTGTTTTAGTCGAGTTGTGGTTTTTCTATCAATAGAATCACAGTTGACTATCCGGTTGATGATTAGTTAGAAGTGAGTTCAGTAACCGAGTTAGCCTAAGTCAGTAGTAATTGGAGTAGCTGGGTCTTTATCAGAATGCAACAGACGAAATAGATCTTCACATTGGTCTGGACTTGCTCACAAAGAAGAATTGGAATAATTTTTTATTCACGAATAAAAAAAAAAGTATAAAGTTGAATCATGATACAATTGCCATCATAGGTGAGTTAAATCGTAGGGACAAAAGTGTGGAGCCAAAGGCATTTCATATACAGAAATTGCGCTAACCATAAGAGCAAACTAGACTTGAACAAAAAAAAAAGAAAAGAGCAAACTAGAGAACAATCTATGCTTGATTTAGCTGTTTTTAGTTTTCTCTAAGGGGATTATATTCAAGGTTTGAATCTCTCTGCTTATTGTATTTTCATGTAAATAAAAAAAATAGAGCAAAAGAAATAGAGTATATGATGCTTTCTTACTTTATGAAAGGTGGAAGATTCTAAACTATTCACATGTTTTAGGCTTAACTTAGAGGCTGTTACTTCCTTTTTGATGAGATTAGATCAAAGTTTGAATCCTCTTCTCCTTTTGTATTTCCTTAACAAAAAAAAAATGATGGAAGAACAATTGTAAGTTTGACATAGCAGTTGTTATTTTTCTTTAAGAGAGATTAAGTTCAAGGTTTGAATTATCTTTTTCCACAAGTAGCTCCTTACAAACAAAAAAAAAATGATGGGAGAAAAATTCGAAAACCAATCTGGTTCAAGTATTCAACTGACTCAAAACCTTGGAGACTCAAAGATAAAAGGATGTGAAAGCTGACCTCCCGTATCTAGGAAGGAAGGTAGCTTTGCTATTTCCATGTGAAACAGGGAACATTCTTTCATGTCTATGTCGACAAAACAATTCTCATAATGATTCTCAGAGAGGAATTTTATCAAGATGCCACTAAAACTTTAATTGCGCGTTGCAGATTTTTTTGTGTACATTGCTACACTGATTGAACAGCGTTCTTAGCCCTAAACATTCTTTCCTTCATTCCTAGAGAATTGACAAGTAAAATCTGTGGTGAAAATGTCACCTAGCTGCGGTTCTTTTTTTTCCTTGGCAGAAGGTTCTTAAATTGATTGCTAGATTGTCTTTCACCTTTACATGATGATGATCACTACAAGTTGAAGTCGTGGTAGAGCTGTTAAACAGGTTGGCTCAACTCGTCCGTGGGCCAACCCGTCATAGGTTGGCCTAAACTGGTCAGATCGGTGCAACTCGCATATTTTGTAGACTTAGAATATCCAAAAAGCAAATTTTCGTATTTTTTGTTTGCGAGCTAATGAGCCGGCCCACGTGCTAAATAAGTAAAAAAATTTCATATAATATTATACACAAGCAACAATCAAATTTACATCATTTCAACAAATTTAAAGTATTATGTCTAAAATTCTCCTTTGAATCTAATCAACAAGCATTTCTAAAATCTACAAAATAACATTAATCTACAAAGCAAAACATGGTACTGAATTTATGGCAATCTCAAAACATTGTAAGCTTACAACAATCCAAAAAATGAGTTTGTTTTTCTTATTTCGTTGGGTTTTAAATGGGCTTACATTTTAGATATAGTAACCCTTGAAAAAAAGTGGATAAACGGGTCGGCCAACGGGCTTAAACTTGTTTGGACAGCTCTAGTAATACTATATCTCAGTTATTTATGGGAAAAATGTAAGGACTGTGGATTTTCTTTGCTAGCAAACAAGATCTATGACATGGGAAATCTTCTCTATGTTGTAGCTTGTGTTGTTGTGCTAAACTTATACACTAATTGTTCGGATTATGATAAGTAATAAATTGATAAGTAAATTATCATTCTCACAAGAACTAGTTAATTCATTTTAGTGGAATACTAAAATTGATCACTTTAAACTTATCCGAATTATCTTTTTTTTTTTTAAATTTAAACTAATTACTAACACAACTATATTAAAACATAAAATAAAATGGAAAGAAAATTAAAGAGCATTAAAATTTGCAAAATAAATTTAAATTTAAAAGTTAAAATAATTTTAAATTGCATGAAAAAAAAAAATAAAACTTGTGAACATAAAATAAAATTACCTAAAACATAAATTAAAATTTTTATACTCTGTTCACCTAATTTAAAATCTAACTAACAAATTAAACAATTAAATTACTAAATTAAACTATTAAACTTTATTAATAATAAAAACTATTATAATAAAAACTATCATTAATTAACTAGTAAACTTAAAACTAATAAACCTAGAACAGGGTGTTTATGCATGAAAATAAAAGTTGCTGCAACTTGTAGACAACCTTCATGCACTGACCCAACCATACATCCTAGCTAGAGGTGTTTGTGAGTCAAGTTGGGAGGGGTTCGAGACACGTTTAGGTAATGTATTCATAGATTTGTAGTGAGTTTAAAATCGGATTGGTCTAACTTTTCAAGTTTAATTTTTTCTGACTTAATATTTACATATGCTTTCAACGTTTACCACAAAATGGAATTAAATCATCAACATTTAATTATATAGAAATTAGTTCATTCAGTTTTATTTTAAGCAATTAAAGCTCAAACATTTCAAAATAACATGATTAAGTACGTTTTTGTTAAATCATTTAACTGCCGTTACTTTTGCATAACCATTAAAACTTAATGACAGCTATAGCGACTTAATGGAAGTGTATTTAATTTTGTTAATTTGAAACGTTTAGATTTTAGTTGCTTGGACTGATTTCCATGCAATTAAATGTTAAAAATTTAATTCTTTTTTGTGGTAAACGTTGAGGGTATATTTGAGTATTAAGCCTCTTTTTTTTTTAAACCTAAACTCGTTTTACATTCAATGACTAAGTTCAAACCTATCTAAGCCTGCCAAAATATTATTAATTTTTTTTAAAAAATATAATAAAATATAAAAAATATATAAACATATAATAGTTAATAAGTATAGCAAAATAAGTTAAAATGAATTCTTACAAAAAGATTATAAGACACATGAAAATTTTAAAGCCTAATAGAATTATATAGGCTCAAATTAAATTGCATAAAAAATCAAAAGTAATTAAAAAATGAATTAGTATAAAGCTTATACTGTTGAGGTGCTATCTTCATAGCCTTTTCCCCTATCCATTTGGTCTCTTATAAACACAAAATGTTAACCTTCCTTTTATAGATAATCTCATAAATCTCAGCTAACTTTATGTTAAGCTTACCTATATTCTAATATCCTTACTGAAGCTTATGGTTGTGGAGTATCTTCTTTATCCACCCTTATCCATTATGATGTGAGAACCTTCGCCTATTTGATACTACATCCAAGCGTTGATGTGGCTTGTCACTTCCAAGCAATGACCTAGGAACCATTACATAATTTTCATTACACCTGTGCTTTGATGTAGTGTGTCGTTGTGTAAGGTATACCCCAACGAAGTTTTTATATCAATTTATTTCATTTGAATTGGATGAGTTTTAACTGATCGATAACCAAACCTACTGCTAACCCTTATTTGTTCAGGATCGGGATCGGCTGCATTTCGTTCAACCCTCTATCATAAGAAATTCAGAAAGAAGTTGTTCCTTACAACTTCAAAGTTCTAAAGAAAAAGTACGATGGAACGACCACCCGCAACACCATGTAGTATGCTTCCAAACCACCTTGGATTTATATGGGACAGCAAATGCTGCCAAATGTAAAACCTTTCTAGTCACCTTAAAGGGTAAAACACGATCATAGTTCCAATCCCTCCCACCAAATTCTATTAAAAGCTTTAGCGAGCTGAGCAAGCAGTTTGTAGGACATTTCTTAGCCAACAAGAAGTAAGGCTAAACTTGTGCAAGTCTAATGTCTGTGGTCCAGAGACCAAGAGAGTCTCTAAGGGAGTACCTAAGGCAATTCACCACAGTGTACACAAAGGTAAACGATCCCACTTATAATTTTATTGTGCAGGCCTTCAGGGCAAGGATAGTAAGTGACCACATCTATCATGCCCTATGATAAGAAGTTTCTAATCCTACATGAAGTACTCTCAAAAGCACAAGCCTTCCAAAAGCTGAGGAAATTAGATAAAGAAATATGAGGAGGACAGACACAAGGCCAAATAGAAGATATGACCAAGCTAAACAAAGGATGAGAAGGAAAGGTCAAGCTATGTGCATTTTAAGAATTATAACATTGATAAAGCTGAAAACAATGTGATAAGGGAAAAATCAAGAAAGCAATATCAAAATAAGACTAGATCGTCTAGGATTGAGCCAATCATCCCCATTCCCGATCAAAGTTACAAATTAGAAAATGCAGAGTAGATAGCATCCAAATCATGTAGATGATTCTTGCTTTCTTGCTCTCTAAATCAAAAAATATATGGATTTAAAAACTAAAACTACATGCTTTCTTCTTTCATCCCAGGAAATGACATCGATCACTTTAACAATGATTCTTACCAGTCACCGTGCCTAGAGAAATAATCATTATCCAGTGAAATAGCAAGAGCAATAGCAATAGCTCGCACTGATAGAGTCAGTGGACGGATTACATCCAAATCTTGGATCTGCAACACTATCAATAAACTGGTGAACAAAATAAGACTGATTTAAATCCAATCTCTAATGCTGTAGTTACCATGCTTGCAGGGCCAGTCTTTAAGATGGAATCAGAACTACCAAATCGGCTAACATACTGACCAGCAATACTAAAAATATGAATTTTAATTCATATAATAAAAAGGAACTTCGCTAGAAAAGTCTGGAACATTAGCAAAAACCTATACATGACATGAACCTGTGACCTCACTCGTCTGAATTATGCAAGAAGGTTAGAACCTATAATGAACCCAGCCCCAGTGAAAATAAACACAAAGAGCCACACTCTAATTGCCTTAATTTCTCAAAAAAAAAAAAAACACCAACTGAAATACTGAGATTCTTTTCTCTTCTTGTGATTGAACATTTTCAATCCCCTTGCACATTTGCACAGAGAGACAACAAGTGAATCTTATTAAAAACAATAAGATTGATATAAACCCAACCCCAACAAAAATAAATAACAAAGACCCACACTCTAATTGCCTTAATTTTTCAAAATATAAGTAACACCAACTGATATTGCTAAGATTCTTTTAGGAAGACGAAGAAGAGAGAAAGGAGGAGAGAAAAAGATCACACATGCGTTACATGCAATAAAAGGCTGAAAACTTTTGACAATTTTTTTTTACAGATGTAGTTCTTGCAATTAGCGTTAACCTTACCTGTGAAGGAAAATCCTTATTGACCCTCAAAATCAATTACAATTCCTAATCTTAGTTCGCATCCAATTAAGATAAAATTGTAAACATGTCAAAAACATTTGCCACAAAACTACAAAAAAACTGCCATGACCCTCTTTTTAATGTTTATGTTATTGATTTGCCAACATATAGTTTGTTCTATCTGGACTAGTAACAAGATATATGATCCTTCTCTATTTGGGCAAAAAAAAAAAAGAATTGTTTATCTAAAAAACCAATATAATTCAAACGGATTAAATATGTGATATAAATAATGTCATTTCATAAAAATTAAATGACTAAAAAATCAACAAAACTAGCTTTTGCATTCAAATTGTTATGGTAAAGGGAGAATTTAAACCATCTTTACTACATATTTATATTTAAAATTCAAGTACAAAATTAAAAATAAAAAAAATGTGATTCTAATGATACAATATAAAATCACATAATTATCAATATTCTATAGATTTGGATACTATTAATTGTTAAAAGCACGGGTATATAAAAAACCTAGTATTTATAAAAAAAAAAAACTTTGAATATCATATAAATTTTACAATTTTTTATGCATGTGATGTCGGATTACATAATAAAAAATAATTAATTTTCATTTCACCTATTTCATTTTATCCACTCAAAATTCAAATTCGAGATCTTTAAAATGAAATTTCAAAATAATGAGCCAATAAAATATAATCTTAGAAACATGCTTTTCATTTTTTTTTCTGGTACAAGCTTCTCGTTTTTTTTTTAATTTTTTAGAATTCAACTCAATAAATTTCAAAAATTGGGGTCAAATTAAAGCTGAAAAAAATACAATAAAAAAATAATATTTATGGGAGGGATGGAAATAAGTAATGAAGCCTTTAAATCATGCTTGCATATTTTTACTAATTAATTTCCTCCCTCTGCATTAATAATCCATATTATAGTATATTATGGAAGAAGTACAATTATATGTGTTGTTGCCCAAAACAACAATGATTGATTGCTGACGTTGATATTGTCTTCTTTCTCCACGTGTCTCCAGAAGAGTTCTGCAAAATAGAAAACCATGCGCACTCCGATGCTTAAGTCAGACAGGGTTTCAGTAGGCAAATAGAGTTTGGGGTTTAAGAATGATACATGTGACATATTTATAGGAGTTATTTTGCGCATAATTACCTTTAAGCCTCACAGCTTAAATAATAACCCAGTGGATCATTCATGGGCCTTCTGAGTCCTCTTTCCTTTTGGGCTTAGATTATCATTTAGCTCAATGGTCTTCAACTTAATTTATAGAAAAGCCCAGTAGTCTTTAACCTGACCCACATCAATTGCTCCCCACTCTTTTGCAGGGTTTACCTTGTGAAAGAGTATATAAAGAATGAGCTTTTCAAATTCGTTTGCTGTCCTCTTTCTGGGAATATCACAAGAGTCTTTTCATCTTCACATGAGGGCTCGACTAGTGAACTTCATTATTATTTGTAACAGAAACGACATCGTGTCATCATTTCTTTTGTCAAGTGTCTTCTATTAGCCAAGAGGAAGAAAACCGAATCTGGGTTAAGGTCATGAGGGCACATCGTCAAGAAGTGCCATAAGCGGATGCATATGTTCTTATCTGGTTTCATCAGATGTGGTTTGTATTCGGCATGCTCTTGATTGGTTGAAGCTTGATCCGGATGCTGAGGATTTGGAACCTTTTCTGAGAATAGACATTTATAAAGATCTATCTGATTTTACTAGCCCTTAAGAGCCTTTTTGTTGACCTGAGATGATCGGGGTTCTCACAGGCTTGGACGAAGATGATTTAGATAATTATAGCACCTTAGGACGTACATGCTTGGGTGCCTGTTAGTATCGATGCTCCTTTTGAGGCAGGAGTTAATCTAGAGTGCTCCCCAGTTTTTTGTGAAAGAGCTTAGTCTTTTACAAACTGATCAACACATTTTTAAACTCATCGACAGAGGCAACTACACATTTACCTTGTATTAATCTTACGTAGTAATCAGACTTTCCTCGTGCACTTTTTGCTTCAAGTTCTTTTACATATGTGGCTTATGTCGCCCAATTACTGCTTCAAGCCCTTACACTTTATGCATGACTTACATCGCGCATTTTTCGCTTCAAGTACATGCGTAGCCTACATCGCGCATTTTTCGCTTCAGGCTTTTTTCTTTGAGTATGTGGCTTACTTCGCGCATTTTTAGCTTCAAGCCCTTACACTTTATGCATGACTTATATCGCGCACTTTTTCGCTTCAGGCTTTTGGTTTGCCCGTCTCGCACCCTTTTGTGCTTAGGGACTTTTAATTGATTCATGGCTTACCTTTTGCATTTTTCGCATAGGGACTTTATAGAATTGATAAGACTATAACATCGTTTTTATATCCGGAATGCCAATATAAAACGTTGTAGCACATATCTAATAATAAAATTGTAACGTACCTCGTACCATACCTCACAGCCTGCATACTGTGTGCTCCCCAAGTTTCTCTTTGCGACTTTTTGTGTCCAAAGAAGAACTTTTACTGGAGTATTGGTCCTGTCTTGCGTACTATCCGCTTAAGGACTTGTTAGAATATAATATCGTTTATATCCGAGATGCCAGCATAATACGTTAAATGTAATCTGATAAAATTGTAACGTACCTCGTTTAGAGATATTTTTGCCCGTCTAGCGCATTTTTTGCTTAGGGACTTATTTGTGCCCGTCTCGCGTCTTCTTCTCGCTTAAGGACTTATTTTTGCCCGTCTCGCGCATTTTTCGCTTAGGGACTTATTTGTGCTCGTCTCGCGTCTTCTTCTCGCTTAGGGTCTTATTTTTGCCCGTCTCGCGCATTTTTCGCTTAGGGACTTATTTGTGCCCGTCTCGCGTCTTCTTCTCGCTTAAGGTCTTATTTGTGCCCGTCTCGCACATTTTTCACTTAGGGACTTATTTGTGCCCGTCTCGCGTCTTCTTCTCGCTTAGGGTCTTATTTTTGCCCGTCTCGTGCATTTTTCGCTTAGGGACTTATTTGTGCCCGTCTCGCGTCTTCTTCACGCTTAAGGTCTTATTTGTGCCCGTCTAGCGCATTTTTCGCTTAGGGACTTATTTGTGCCCGTCTCGCGTCTTCTTCACGCTTAAGGTCTTATTTGTGCCCGTCTCGCGCATTTTTCGCTTAGGGACTTATTTGTGCCCGTCTTGCGTCTTCTTCTATTCCTGCGACATGTCTATCAAAATGGAGGATTATCATAGTACAGATAAAAATAACTGGCCTTTAATTTCATAATGTAGTATTTCCAATCAAATGGAACAAGAACATAATTGCAGCAAATGTTAAAATAATAACAACAAGTTTTTACCGCTAGTAGAGTTCCAAGTCTTTGTCTTTGTAGAGTCTGTAAAGTGCAATTGCTTGGACATTCGGCTGTTAATCATGGATTGGCGTTAAGTCGCATCTTGGTTCTTTGCTCATAAGAACCAGCAATCTACCTTCGCGAGCTTACTACAAGTTGTTTATGATCCGACTATGTTGAACTAAGCTCTCCCTGGCTTGTTGCCTTACAGGACAGTGGCTAGTGCCTCCTTTGGACACCTGCCTAATACGATCACAACTGTTAGAATAGACAAGAAAATCGCAAGGATAATATATGAGGGTACCTCAAATCTGCTGCCACCCATACGTTCTTGCTTGGTCGGTGAACACTATAACAATGTGCAAGGGACTTCGCTGACCTTGCATCCAAGCAATTGGCTGCGCTTATATGTCTCCCACGTGTTTTTTCTAACTCATCAGTAACTAGTTCTCATTTCTTGTTATCAATATCAATACTAATGAGGCATCCTCCTGGGACCAAGGATGAGTCTGACTCACAAGGTCTGGACTATTATTTAGAGGATGGAGCCATGGATGACCTAAATAATCTCGAAGGTCTATGGCTTCCTCAACAGCCGCGCAATGAGCCTGGGGTTTCTGAGGTTCGTGACCAGCCTAGGCCTATCGAAGTGTGTAATGAGCCTGAACATGTCGAGGCAGGCGATCAGCCCGAGCTTATCGAGTCACTGCAAAGGTTAGATGGTGACGAGCTCCAATTTTTCAATCTACTACCATTGATCCCTAGCCAGACTCTGTAGTTGTGGCCAGGCCCTCGAGCGATGCTCCTACTTCTGAAATTGCTCCTCCGGCTCCCCAAGATCCTAGTGCTAATGCAGCATCTTCTCATCCGACAGGTTTGGTTCCCACAGCTTTGATCTCGACGCCCTAAGCTGGCATATCCTTGTCTTGTTTAAAGGACTCACGAAGCGACACACCCTTTATATAGACAAACCCTCTTTCACATGTGTGGTTGTCAATAGGCCAAGTGTGTGGCTCTTAAGCCACTTCTAGATGGTTGCTAGAGCAGTTCTTGAAAGCTTATGTGTCAGACGATCTACACATGGGCCGAAGGAAGCTTTTGGACATTCTGTCGGATTAGTGCGCGCGCCAGATCTAGAAGATTCTAGATCATTCCGCTCAGATCCTGCGCTTGGGCATGCTTTTGGATCGTCAAATTTAAATGTGCTCGCCAAAGTTTTTTCTAAAGGGTGAACCTGTAGTTTGGATTCCGTGCTCGCCGGCATTGATAGCCATTGCCGAAAGGCATGACTCGGGTGTTCTTTGCTCGCTTGCATTGTGCTAACGGGGGAATCTTGCCTATGGGTGCTGTGTTCACCTAGTTTTCTTCGCTGTCATTTTATCAAAGTGGGGAACTTGTCGCGTGCGAGAGCCCTATCTCATCCAAGGCTTGTTGTGCGTGGGAGCTACCCTGTCGCCCAAGGCCTGTCGCGTGCAGGAGCCATTGTCTCGCTCAAGGCCTGTCGCGTGCGGGAGCCCATGTCTCGGTCAGGGCCTGTCACATGCAGGAGCCCATGTCTCGCTCAGGGCCTGTCATGATCGGGAGCTCCTCTCTCGCCAAAAGCCTGTCGCGTGCGGGAGCTCTTGTCTTGTACAAGGCCTGTCACTCTTCTTGGCTTTGAAGTTCAATTTGACAATGAAGAAGATAAGGTTGCCTATGTTCGAGTCATGTCGCATGCCTATAGTTGTGCAAACTGCTCTGTCGCGTGGCCTTGAGCTAGCTCGGGACAGAGTGCCTGTTGCATGCTTGTAGTCACGCGAATTTGCAGTGTAGCAAGCACCTTTCGAGCGATAGATTGTTCTGTAGCATAACGTCTTGCATGCAACTGACTATTCAAAAGAGTGGCATCTTTGTGAGATCTTCAATAGTGGTCCCTCTTTCTCGCCATTTTGGCTGTCGCACGCGTGAGCCACCTCTTGCAGAAAGAGTCTGCCACGTGGAACTTTGTCGCCGAAATTTGTCATGTGCGTGCCTGTGCTCGCCGAATTGAGGACATGGTTGTTGCCCATTCCTTGTACTTTGCCGCCAGAGATCTTTCAAGTGACAGGCTGGGCTCTACCCATTCCGTGTACTCAATCACCAGGGAACTTTTGGGCGATAGGCAGGGCTGTAGCCCACTTCTTGTATTCTGCCGCCAGAGATCACTACCTGCCGCCAAATATGTGACTGGTCGTCGCCTTAGCTTTTTCTTTCTCTTCTTTTGTCTTTCCATTTTTTTTTACGGCACAATACCTGTTACTTTTACAGTATTTAGCGTACCTTTACACCATATAGCTCCCCAAGTTCTTCTTTGAAATAGTGTTGTCATTCCTATTCAAAGATGGACTTTTCCTCGAGCGTTGTGCTTGATGATGTACAGAGTTGCCTAATCCTTTTTCGCTTTGGCCACCCAAAATGGCTTGCCCATAGAGTTCTCTCTCTTAGGCGAGTTCCTATATCGGTTAACAAGGGCTTGCTTGCTTGGGTCTTAGGATGGTTGTATTCTTAGTCATCATTCACAACCGTACTCGCGTGGTGGCCACTAGCTCGTCTGACCTTTTGTGCCCTGCTTGGTTTTTGCCGCTCATTTATGTTCTTACGCATCTGGGCGAACACGAGCTGGCATTTAGAGTTCTAGCGTGTTTCTTGAGGTCTTTGGTTGGGGCTTGCCCAATAGAGCTCCCCTGGATTTACGTTCACTCGATTCGAGCCCTTCGTTCAGTTTTTTCCTTTCCTGGGCGAGCTCATCTAGCATTGTGCGCACACCTCTGCCAGACCCTTCGGCCTGTTCTTTGCTTGCCCATCTAGATCGTTTCTTGTGCCTTGACACGTGCTTTACCAAGCGAGCCTTGTTGCGGAGGCTGGGCTGTGGCGTTGGTCATGCAATCGCCACATGCCACTCAATCGTCGAAAGTGTCTGTTGCAGTGGTCTTGTGTTCGTCACATGACACTGCATTCATCAGCATTGCTTCACACCTTGTGTGCGGAAGGCTGGGCTCATGAGGGTCATTCGCTCACCTAGAATGCTTGCCGTGTGACTTTTTCTCGCTCGTATGGTTGCTGCATAGGACGAACTGCTTTATCGTAATATGACCTGTCGAATGTACTCACCATTACCTTTTACTTACCGGGCCAGCATGCAACTTGGGATCAATGCTCGTGTATTTGCGCTACCGCCTTGCGTACGACGAATTGACCTGTCGTTGCAGGAGCCCTTCTGTTGCAGTGGTGCCTGTCGTACATTAGCTGTTTTTTCGATCTTTTACTCTACAAGTCGTGCTCGTCATCATCTCTTTACTACCCAAGACTGCCGCGTATGTGTGGTGTTCATCTTTATGGCCTACTCTTTGGCCAAAGCTCGTGTCGCGTTAACTGTGCTTACCTGTTTTGGCTGTCGATAGGCGAGCCATAATCTCTAATTGAAGGCCTGCGATGCAACATGCTTGCCATATTCACGCATGCGTGTGCTCTTCGTGCAGTACCTTACCTCCCTTGCATGCGTGAGTGGCTATTTCTTGCTAAAAGGTCCTGCCACATGGTCCTGCTCGCCCACATTCCGCTCCTGGCGCGAGCAAACGTAACAATCCTTTGCTCGCCATCACCAAACAAGCATTTCTAGTTAGGCTT
Source organism: Heritiera littoralis (assembly GCA_031772115.1). Taxonomy (NCBI): domain Eukaryota; kingdom Viridiplantae; phylum Streptophyta; class Magnoliopsida; order Malvales; family Malvaceae; genus Heritiera; species Heritiera littoralis. Next base: position 1,319,990 of record JAPDPK010000040.1, read on the forward strand.
TATTTGCACGCATCAGTTGTTCTACGGGGGCACCTGCTGCGCGTATTTAAAATTTCACCCACACCAAAGTGGAGTTGGATAAGAACATCATAGCAAAAGCTTTTCTAGTAATTCTTGGTTCGAACATCATAGCAAAAGCCTCACACAACCTGTCGCACAAAGCCTCACACAGCCCTGCCTATCGCCAACACAGTATGTAGGCTGTGAGGTATGGTACGAGGTACGTTACAATTTTATTATTAGATATGTGCTACAACGTTTTATATTGGCATTCCGGATATAAAAACGATGTTATAGTCTTATCAATTCTATAAAGTCCCTACACGAAAAATGCGCAAGGTAAGCCATGAATCAATTAAAAGTCCCTAAGCACAAAAGGGTACGAGACGGGCAAACCAAAAGCCTGAAGCGAAAAAGTGCGCGATATAAGTCATGCATAAAGTGTAAGGGCTTGAAGCTAAAAATGCGCGAAGTAAGCCACATACTCAAAGAAAAAAGCCTGAAGCGAAAAATGCGCGATGTAGGCTACGCATGTACTTGAAGCGAAAAATGCGCGATGTAAGTCATGCATAAAGTGTAAGGGCTTGAAGCAGTATTTGGGCGACATAAGCCACATATGTAAAAGAACTTGAAGCAAAAAGTGCACGAGGAAAGTCTGATTACTACGTAAGATTAATACAAGGTAAATGTGTAGTTGCCTCTGTCGATGAGTTTAAAAATGTGTTGATCAGTTTGTAAAAGACTAAGCTCTTTCACAAAAAACTGGGGAGCACTCTAGATTAACTCCTGCCTCAAAAGGAGCATCGATACTAACAGGCACCCAAGCATGTACGTCCTGAGGTGCTATAATTATCTAAATCATCTTCGTCCAAGCCTGTGAGAACCCTGATCATCTCAGGTCAACGAAAAGGCTCTTAAGGGTTAGTAAAATCAGATAAATCTTTATAAATGCCTATTCTCAGAAAAGGTTCCAAATCCTCAGCATCCGGATCAAGCTTCAACCAATCAAGAGCATGCCGAATACAAACCACATCTGATGAAACCAGATAAGAACATATGCATCCGCTTATGGCACTTCTTGACGATGTGCCCTCATGGCCTTAACCCAGATTCGGTTTTCTTCCTCTTGGCTAATAGAAGACACTTGACAAAAGAAATGATGACACGACGTCGTTTTTGTTACAAATAATAATAAAGTTCACTAGTCGAGCCCTGATGTGAAGATGAAAGGACTCATGTGATATTCCCTGAAAGAGGACAGCAAAAGAATTTGAAAAGCCCATTCTTTATATACTCTTTCACAGGGTAAACCCTGCAAAAGAGTGGGGAGCAATTGATGTGGGTCAGGTTAAAGACTACTGGGCTTTTCTATAAATCAAGTTGAAGACCATTGAGCTAAATGATAATCTAAGCCCAAGAGGAAAGAGGACTCAGAAGGCCCATGAATGATCCACTGGGTTATTATTTAAGCTGTGGGGCTTAAAGGTAATTACGCGCAAAATAACTCCTATAAATAGGTCACAGGTATCATTCTTAAACCCTAAGCTCTATTTGCCTACTGAAACCCTGTCTGACTTAAGCATCGGAGTGCGCGTGCAGGGGAAAACCCCTGCGCCCTCTGACGGTTTTCTATTTTGCAGAACTCTTCTGGAAACACGTGGAGAAAGAAGACAATATCAACGTCAGCAATCAATCATTGTTGTTTTGGGCAACAACAATATGTTTGTAAATGAGGTGGTTAACGGGCCGAATTGACTTTAAGTGTCACATTTGTATGTACACTATTTCGTTTTTTTCCACACATTCTAATATAGTTGGGTTGTCTGCGATGCCTTAGTTTCCTTTTTCCTTATACAGTAACTATTTAACAAACTGTAGTTTATTATTAATGAAGTTTTTACATGCTGAGAATTTATTTATCATTTACATCCCCTGTTTAATTTACAACACAGTCGTACTGTAAAATATGTCTGAATATATAAAACAAACGACTATACCTCCAGGATATAAGCTTATTGCCTCGGGGCACTAAATGTGCAGCCAACAATCCCCAGATGCAAATCACACAGTCATTGGAAGTACTCTGTAGATGTTAAAATAAAGGGGTGAGCAAACCACGGCCAGTAAGAGAATTGTATGTAAAACTAGATATTCCGAAATCTATATGCAATAAAAATCCTTATTTTCCTATAGGTGCTCTAAGGACAGAAATAGAAAGGATACTATAGTCGGCTAGGGATCCAGATGGAGTAAGAAAGGTATTTTGAAATATCTGTCTTGTCCCGAAACCTAGAAGCGACTATAGGGAGTAAATATTGTTGTTGGTATCAATCGTTTTCCATTTCATTTCATATCCTTTTTCAAAATAATGCTTTTATAAAATAAAGCATTTAAATAAATTAACTAATATTCATATATTCTTTAAATAAGAATATTAGTTTAAATAAATCATAATTCTCATTTAAACTCATGTCACATGTCAATGTATAAATCATAAACAGTACGATACTTCCTGTAGTACAGTAAATTGTTAGAAATCATTTTTCTTTTTCTGTAAAAACATATTCATATACATTTGCATTTAAACACATTTTCCATATCACATATTATTTCATATCTCATAAAAGTTGAGACTAAGGCATCACCCAGAATATATCATGCTAGAGAGAAAGTACCCTGTAGGGCAATAATAATCATGTCACATCTATGGCCATAGTCTAGGGTAGTCTGTAGTCGATCACTGATCAGGTGTCGACCGGGACTGAAATACATATCAACATATCACATATCGGCATGGTATAGGGCCTAGTAGTCTCAAAACAATATTTTTCATAATCATTTCATCTTCATGGAAATAAATAAAATTTGTAATTCTTCAATCAGTCCATAAAGGATTTTATTACATCATAAAGTGAATATTTATGAAAATAATTTATAAAAGATTCACATTTTATCTTTTCATCTCATAACTCATATCATATGCTGTAAAACATGTAAGTGAAATATTCTGTATTCTCATTTTCAATAAAATTGGTAACATGAATATTTAAATAGCTTTTTTCGGCATATTCATGTTTTATGAAAAATAATAAATTCCTTATTCAAGGTTAGGAAATTCTCAAATCATGTAATTAAATATTTTCTAATATTTTTAGAAAATATTTCTAGAAATTTTAACAGTATAACGGCTGCTATTACCCTAGCCCTTCTGCAAATTGAAACTAACACAGTTTCAATTTTCACATACAACCTCAATTCCACAGATTTCCATGCAATTCATTTCAACAATATTCCTTATAAATTATTTGCATAATAAATATGCATTTGAAATATCGCTACATCTTACATACGCATCCCTTATCTGTATAGCGTAATCGAACTTTTCGGATGCACCACTCGAAATTCGTTATTCTCGGGCTGCAGATAATTCCACCAAAATTATTAGCTTAATAAATACTTATTTTTAATTGTTCATATCTATATGCTGCCACATTGTACACTGCAAATATTTTTACAGTATAATTCTACTGGTAGTATAACGTAACTTCTTCGTTTTGCGTCGGATTTTAAATATGAGCATACCAACAGACTCCTTGTAATTTCTACAGTCTAAATCTACCCTCAAACCATCAAGAACAGCCATGAATCTAATCTCCTTCACCTTGGCCAAAAATGGTAAGTGGTGATTCAATGGGATTTTCAACAATCTAATGGCTAAATAATGTTCTACCATGCTCATTCATCATTTTGGCATACATTTCATGCATGAAAGCTCAAGAATTCCCTAGCTTCCCATGTTGGCCGAAACCCTCTTCCCATGGTGGAATTGAATTTTGCAAGATTTAATTGAAACAAGTAATGAAAACATGCTTAACATGGTTAGATGAATGGTTTCATACCCCTGGATTCAAGAAAAATACCGGGAATAGTGACCTTACCAAGCTTGGCCGAAACTTTGGGAAGTTGTTTCTCCTTGTATAGTGCCTTATAGAATGAGATATTGGTGTAGGATTGTAGAGAAGAGAGAGGAGATCAATTTTGGTATAGAACTTGTGTTGAAATTCTAAGTAGTTTGGTAGTTAGGAAGCTTGGAATTTTTCTTTCTTTCTTTTTGTTTGAAGATGGCATGGGGCTCTTGGGGGAAGAAGATGAATAGTATATCTCAGCAGCTGACTGACTTTTAAAAAAAATTCTGGAGCCTTGCAAAATGACTAAAATGCTCCTAGTTATGAAATTTTGGATAATTTTGCCCTTACGGTTTCGCTGGCGTAAAAACCATGTAAACGCATTCTAAGTTTTCGGATTCTAGTTCCAAATGGTCATATTAATCATAATTTGATGATTGGAAGTGGTTTCGTTAAATTGCGGTGCACGGATAGTGAGAAATTACGATTTTACCCTCGTGACCCGCCAGTGAATTTTTCTGTTTTTGCTACTGTTTCGAAAAATCTATTGATACTATGTTGAAGTACTTTTCATATAGAACATCATGATATTTTTACTTTGTCCCAATTCATTTTGGTCTGAGAGAATTTTACGAAAATACCCTTGGAACGTATCCGTAATTTCCCAATTTGTTTGCCAACAACTCCAAATACTGAAAATAAAATAATTTCAAGTCTCTAAAATTTCCTTATTTTAATCATTTCACTATCTGTACACTGTTTTCACATTCATAATTTCATCTGGGCACGAAAATCCAAGTAGGGCCCATATCATTTTATACTTACATTTTATAAAATATTTACAAATAAATCATTTATTAATAAATAAATGAATAACTGTACAAGTACAATACAAAATGACTGGTTCTCACACTGAGTCAGTTCGAAACCGGTTTGATTCAACGCGGCTCGCAATCGGAACTAGATAAGCTTGGCCTAAGATCGCATTGGGCTAATTCATAATATTTTGGATCGGGCCAGGTGAGGGCCTGACCCATTATGGCTCGGGACCAAATGATCCCAGGCTGGAACTGGTCCAGCTCGTCTTGCGCAAGCTGCTGTTAAGTAGTAGCAAAGGCATGTGGGGGGGGGGGGGTTGCGGCTCTCTCTCTATTCATCTTCTTCTTTTTCTTCTTTTTTTTAATTTTTTGTAAAAAAAAATTAAAACATTTTTAAAATATTATAATTTTTTAAATTAATAATTTTATTAAATAAGTTATAATAACGTTATTATAATAATATTATTTATTATTTTATAATAATAATAATTTTATTAGATAATATTATAATAACTCTATCTTTATTACAATTACTTTATTAAATAAATTATAATAACTCTATTTATTATAATAACTATTAACTTTATTTAATATAAAAATAAATTTATTAGATAAAATCTTAAAAATATATTAAATAACTAAAATAAGTCTATATTTATTTTGATTAACAATAATAAATAAATTTAAAAAACAAACAAAACAATTTCCGCTTAGTTAAATCCGTTGCCGAACCGGCCGGCCAAGGGCGGCGCCTGGCCTCTTCTAAGAAAACAGATACGTCATTAATCTGGTTTAAAAAGGCAAACTACCAATTCAGAAACTCAGCTTAAATTTGGTAACAAAGGCTATGGGATCAACTTTAAGTTGCTGTAATTCAGAGAAAGTTGATGAAAGGTACGCAGAACTAATCTTACAATGGTTTCTGGTATAAAGGAGACCAAAACTTAAATGATGGGTCAAGTGGAATTGCAAGTGCTGGAGAGTGAGGAACTCCAGCATTGTGAGAATCCACCTTCCTTAGGAGGTGAATCAACCATTTTGGCTAAGATATTTTCCATAATTATTAGAATATGTGAAAAATTTTAGGCATTCTTTTCTGCAGGATTAGTGTGGTTACTCCAGCGAATACAACATGGAGAATATTCACATTCAAGGAGTTGCACACGGCTACTAATGGTTTCAGCGACGAAAACAAGCTTGGAGAAGGTGGCTTTGGCAGTGTTTACTGGGGTAAAACCAGTGATGGACTTCAGGTGTCCATATACGTATTATGATCTTTTGTTTTTGTTGATAATTTTCTATATTTTTTGGCACTATTCCTAAAGCTTTTTGGCTCTTGAATAATTATGCAGATAGCTGTTAAGAAATTAAAAGCGATGACTTCAAAAGCTGAAATGGAATTTGCAGTGGAAGTTGAAGTTCTTGGAAGGGTTAGGCACAAGAATCTGTTGGGTCTGAGGGGTTACTGCGTTGGGACAGATCAAAGGCTCATAGTTTATGATTTCATGCCCAATCTCAGCTTGCTGTCTCATCTGCATGGTCAATTAGTTGATGAGGTTCAATTAGATTGGAAAAGGAGAATGAAGATTGCAATTGGTTCTGCGGAAGGCATATTGTAAGTTTGGCTTTTGCCTCCTATTGAATTATAGCTTTATAGCATACGACATTGGATTCTCCATTATCAAAATTGAAGGTCATCATATAAAACATTTCCTCTATATTCAGATTTTTTGCTTCCTTTTGAATCAGCTAGTATTCTAATAAAAGCTTAGTAGCCAAATGTACCCTTAACATTTTGCATAAAATGGAATTAAACTCCCAACATTTTATTATGTGAAAATCAGTTTATAAATTTTTATTTTACTGTAAATAAACTCTTAATCTTTTAAAGTCATACAATTAAGTCCAAGTTCATTAAATGACACTAACTGCTATTAGGACATCCTATGTGGAAGCTGACGTGGATAACTTATTTAATTGTTACGTGGCATGCCACGTGTGCAATACGAACGAAGTTAGTGTTATTTAACAAATTTGGATTTAATTGTATGATTTTGAATTTTTGAGGGTTCATTTACAGTAAAATAAAAGTTTATGAATTGATTTTCAGCAATAAGACATCGAGGGTCTATATCTATTTTGTGCAAAAGGTTAAGAGTATATTTGGCTATTAAGCCAAAAAATAAATCACTCTTTTGAAAAAGTATCCAAGTGGAAATTTGAACTCTAAAACTTAAAATCATTCTCTGAAATGCTATAGGTACTTGCATCAAGAGGTAACACCCCACATCATTCATAGAGACATTAAGGCAAGCAATGTGCTGCTGGATTCAGATTTTGAACCCCTGGTTGCTGATTTTGGATTTGCAAAACTAATCCCAGAAGGCGTAAGCCACATGACAACCCGTGTTAAGGGTACTTTAGGATACCTAGCGCCCGAATATGCCATGTGGGGAAAGGTTTCGGAGAGTTGTGATGTTTATAGTTTTGGTATTCTCTTGCTTGAGCTTCTCACAGGGAGAAAGCCTATAGAAAAGTTGCCTGGTGGTGTGAAGAGGACTATAACTGAATGGGCAGAGCCACTTATAGTCAAAGGGAGGTTTAAAGACCTCGTTGATCGAAAGCTCAGGGGAAATTTCGACAAAAACCAATTGAAACAAGCCATTAATGTTGCTGCTCTATGCGTGCAAAATGAATCTGAGAGGCGGCCAAACATGAAGGAAGTGGTTGGTATGCTCAAAGGGTACGACACCAGAGGCATGGTGATGCAAACGAGAATGGATAGCGTCAAGTACAAGGAAGATTTGTTGACACTTGATCAAACAAATGATGATGACGATGGTGGTCCTGAGGAAAGCTATGGAGTATTTGGCGCGATGGAGTTACAGAAGATACAAGATCCTTACAAGTTCTATGGAAATAGAAACATTGCCAAACATGTCTGAGAATGTTTAATTGCCAATTCGCGATGCACTAATCTTTGTTTTGTTGATATGAACGAGCACATATATGCAGTAGAAAATGGTTCCACAAAATTTATAGCATTTTGTTATATTCATTCAATTTCTTCAGTCAATGACAACCATTCAGAATTTGAGATACTGATAACCATATAACAATTACCTTGGTGTGTTTTACTTTCTCCATCTAATTCCCTCTGTTTTAATAGACCTTCAAGATTTATTAACGCGAGAATCAAGTACTAATCTAGTTCACATTGTTTGCGATTTGTAATGATAATAGACATATCAAAGTTAAAACCCCAAGTCAGTTAGAAAATAAAAAATCTGGATACAGATTAAAAAATAAAAAATCCGTTTAATACGGATCAAATTTTTGCAAAAACTCGATCCAATCCGTCCTGTTATCACCGTTACAATTCACTATCATCGTCCAAAAGAGGCAAATTCCAACTGCCATATAAGTTTTCAATTTGCAATTTTAGGGAGCATCCGGAAGTTGACGTTGAATTCGCAACAGTGAGTAAAATACTTATTCTCTAATATTAACTTCAAAGCTTTGGTGTTTGATTTCATGCCTAATGGGGTTTCAGACTCAGAGAAATGGTTACATTCTCAATATTGTTATTTTCTTGAAATCATGCAATGGGTCAACATAATGATTGATGATGCATTAGCTCCACAATACTTTTATGCTGGCAGGGTTGTAAACGAACTGAACACGAACGAGCGAACTAATGTCTCTGTTCGTTCGTTTAATTTTTTTAGTGTCATTCGTGTTTTTTCGTGTTCGTTAAAAAATTTGGTTTTTATGTTTATGTTCGTTCGTTTATTTAGTAGAGATTGTTTGTTAAATTTTCACGAACAAGCTTGTTCGTCCTAAACGAACGCATTCGCGAACATTTAAATGAATGTGTTTGTGAACAAGTGTTTATAAATCATTAAATAAATGCGTTCATGAACACACGTTCACAAATACATATTCACGAACAAGTGTTCATGACTACATAAATATTAAATCCCACATGCAAATTGAAATTATCCAACACGTAATCTTAAATACAACACAACTTAAGTCAGTAATATTTTATTAAAATTGATAATTACAATTTTAAGTATAATTTGTATCATAAACATATACATATACTTATACATATATTGGTATTCATATATTAAAGTATCATATATATATAATGTGTGTGTATACCCATATATGTAATGTATATATAAATGGTCAATAGATAAGAATGAGATCTTAACTTATTATGAAACTCTTGTTAATTTAATTTCAGTACATTATATTTAAAATTTTAAAAAATAATTATTTTAAGCACAATTAACTAATTCAATTTTATAATTATTTTATAATTATTTTTTATTAATTTTTTAAGCCAACAAAGTTGTATTATATAAAAATGTTTAAGAATTAGGTACTAATTTTTTGGGTAAATGTCTTAAAAATAGGGTGTGTGTGTGTGTGTGTATATATATATATATATATATAATATATATATATATATATATATGAGAGGAGGGATACACTTACACCAGTGTAAAACTAATTAGTTTTACACTTTTTTCTAACCATTAGATTGGTATAAATTTAATGGTTGAGATTAAACCACTCTTCTCTTTATAAAACTATTTTATATTTTTTCTCTCTTTTTTAATTATTTGAGTTAACACTGTTTCCTTTGTCGTTTCCTCTCATATCTCTGTTTCCTCCCTCACGGCAAATTTTTCTTCACAAGAAAAATAGAATCTCCATCACCTGGTTCTTCTAATCTCTTCTTCTTTTTTTAATTAAACTCTCTTTTTTCCCATTCCTCTTTAAATCTAGGTTCGCTCCAGATTGCATCAATTTTTCTTTCATTCGCCCCAGATTCATCACTGTTTTACTTGCCGGTGACGTTGGGATCTCAATAGCCGCTGTTGATGTTGGATCCTGTGGTGGTGCTGCCCCTGTGGCCGTCACTGCTTCCTCTCGAGTCGGTTAGTACTTAGCTTGGTAGTTTGAAATCTGATTTCGATTGGTTAATTTGAAAGCTAGATTACTTCAAGCAAGATCAAATCCGTTGATTTCTACAGGTTCAGATTTCCCATTTCTATTTCAATTCTTCAGCTTTTTCTTTTGTTTAAGTTCGAAATTTTGATGGATCTATGCATTTGATCTAGAGCTTTGGATTATATTTGTTTGAATAATTTTTGAGAAATTCTTGTTTGGTTGCTAAAGGTTTGATAGTGAATGAGCTGAAATTCTTGTCTAAGGTTATTGAGGTTTAAGACTAAGTCGTCTGCTGAAATTCTTGGTTAACTTTTTTTATTTAGTGTTCCTGTTTTATGGTTAAATAAATATCAATGTAAAGTTAATCCTGTTGTATTTATCATTTATTCTTTCCTTTCTCTACAGGAAAATCCCTATAGATTTGACAGAGGCATTCACATTCCGGTGCAGGGTTATCCATAGTAGCAGCATTGGCTATGGTGTTTTAATTGGACATATCAAATTGAGGCACTTAGCTTGGTACTTGGAACACTCTTTTGACTAATTTTTTTTGGATTGTTTATTATAGTTTAGAATACACAAGGGCCTTGCAAAATTAATTCCATGCTATATATCCTAAGAAAATAGTTGAAACTTGAAAGTTTGATTAATTTTCTTCTATGAGGCACTTAGCTTGGTACTTGGAACACTCTTTCTTGGTTCTTTCTTTTTATATGAGTTGTCAATGCATTTTTATTTGCTGCCTACCTAGTTACATATTTTTTTGAAGATTTGGTTTGTTTGTTTTTTTAATTCGAAGCCCACATTTTCTTCAGTTTGCTAATCTGCCATGTTCCATATTATATATTCTAAGACATGATCTAAGCCTTATGTCTTTGCTTTCTTTTTTTGAAAAGTCAATATTTGAATACTGTGTGGACACCTTTGAACTTCTTTATGGAGATTAAGAAAATGGACAACTAATAAAACTTTACATTTTGTTCTTAGACAGTGAAATGCTGAGATTCACTTTTCTTATTTTATTTTCCTAGAATAAACAATTTTCATATTTTTTTAGGATTGTTTATTATAGTCTAGAATACACAAGGGCCTTGCAAAATTAATTCCATGCTTTAAACATATTATAGTTTATAAGTGCTATCCTATGAATCTTTCAATGGTAAATTTCTTTTTTTTTTTGTAAATTAGTGATAATTGATATGCATGAGCTTAAATTTTTACTCATTTAAAAAAAATTTGTATTTGATTTCAGTTTGAAATCTAAAAGATTGCTTTTTGACTTATGCTCGAGGATTTTCTTTTAAATATACAATGGAGAGTTCATCATTGAAGGATAACCAACATATTGGTGTTATTCAAAATATAGAGGTGAGTGACCAAAGTGCACTAGTTAATGAATGCAGTAGTTTACAAACTAATTCAGAGAACATAATAGTGTTTGCCAATGGTGTCAATCCAAGCCATTTATTGGAATGCGATTTGACTCTTTGGATGAGGCCGAAAGCTTTTATAAAATCTTTGCTAGGGAGCAAGGTTTTGGTATTCGCATTCGATCAAGTAAAACAGGTTCTCTGACTGATGAAATAGTTAGCTGTATTTATGTTTGTTGTAATGAAGGTCAGTATAAAGAAAAAACTATAGAGAATACTGACACTCAAAATGATTTCAAGAAGGCTAAAAAGAGGTGTTCGACTTTAAGAACTGGTTGTAGAGCATTGCTTAAGGTTGCAAGGGTAAAGAATAGTCAAAAGTGGATTGTAAAATCATTTTCAAATGAACATAATCATGATATGATTAGTCCTAAGACTGTGTCTTATCTAAGATGCCATAAAAAGATGACTTCTACAGCTAAGAGCCTTGTTGAAAAATTTAATGAAGAAGGGATTCCTACAGGAAAAGTAGTTGCATTGTTTAGTAATGTTGACCAACAATTTTCAGATAGAGACTGTTGGAATCATCTTAGAGATTTAAGGAGGAAAAACTTAGATGTTGGAGATGCCCAAGCTGTCCTATGTTATTTTCGAAGAACGCAAGCTGAGAATCCTAATTTTTTTTATGCAATTCAGTGTGATGGTGATGCTCGTATGGTAAATTTATTTTGGGCTGATGCTCGATCTCAATTGGCTTATGAACATTTTGGTGATGCCATTGCATTTGACACTACATATAAAACTAATAAGTACAGTATGCCATTTGCTCCTTTTGTAGGATTAAATCATCATTGTCAATCAATTTTATTTGCTTGTGCTTTGTTGCAAGACGAATCCGAGCAAAGTTTCATTTGGTTATTTGAAACTTGGCTTGAGGCGATGCATAGAAAAGCACCGGTATCAATAATTATTGATCAAGATTTAGCTATAAGGGCTACTGTGACGAAAGTGTTTCCTGAAACTTGCCACCGTCTATGCCTTTCAAATGTGAACTAAAGACATTTCTAGAGAAGCTTTCCCATATATATCATAAAAACTCTACTTTCAAACGTGAACTAAAGACATGCATTCATGAATCATCTTCTGTGGAAGAGTTTGAGAAAGAGTGGCATGAATTGATTGTTAAGAACAATTTGGAGCAAAATGAATGGCTTCAAGGGTTGCATGAGATTCGTAATTCATGGATTCCTGTGTATAATCAGAATACTTTCTTTGCATGAATGAACACTACCCAAAGGAGTGAAAGCATAAATTCTTTTTTTGATTCTTTTGTAGATTCTACAACTACATTGCAAGAGTTTGTAGTGAATTATGAGAAAGCAGTTGACAGTCATTACGACAAAGAAAGGAAAGAAGATTTTGAATCAAGGCACAAGTCTCGGATTTTGAAAATTGGTTCTAAAATGGAGCATCATGCAGCATTGGTCTATACAAAGAATGTTTTTAATATTTTCCAAGATGAGCTTGTCAAGAGTAACCAATTCATAAAGCAAAAGGTAACAAAAACTAGTTCTTACTACGAATATAAGGTTTCCAGTTGTTTTGATTCCTATGACAGCTTTCCTGTTCATCTTGATTTGAGTTCTAAAGGTGGTACGTGTAATTGCAATTTTTTTGAATTTAAAGGCATCTTGTGTAGACATATGTTGGCAATTTTTCACTTTAAAAATGTTGTTGAGATTCCAAATCATTACATTTTGAAACGTTGAACAAAGGAATCAAATAAAGGTTATGAAATTTGCGAAACTGTGCAAAGTCTTCAAGTTGATCATGAGAAGTCAGCTGCTTTAAGATCTTTACATGTTTGTCGACTCATAATTCAACTATCTTTTTTTTGCTGAAAATTCTGCAGAGATGTATAAAGTCATTGTGAGAGATTTAGACTAGATACTCCAAAAGGTTTCCATAATGGAAGACCAAGTGCTTGCTATTACAAGGAAAGATAATGATTCAAGCCAACAGTTGATGAGTGAAGTGAATCAAGAGGTAACAAAAAATCAGCTAAATCAAATTCCTTTGTCAATAAATATTGGTGACCCACATATTTCGCAAACTAAAGGTCGAAAAAAAGGTGGTCATGAGTCTCAGAATGGAAGATTCAAAAGCAGTCTTGAGATAGCCTTGGCTCGTACAACTGTGAAAAGGCGATCGTGTCAAATTTGTGGAGGGTATGGTCATAATAAGCATAGCTGTAAAGGAATAGAAAAGTCTACAAATAGCACAACCTCTGCTGTTGTAGAGTGAAAGGTATAACTCTTAATGCTGTTAGTTTATTTGTAATTATTTTTTATATTATAATATGCATATTCAATTAATTTTGTTTAATTCTTTTTTAGGTTTTGCTTTTACTTGCAAAAGCGCAATACATGGAGACGTAAATGAAAAAAAATGCTTTTGAAAGAATATGCTACAGTGTACAAGTTTTTAAGTTAGAATTCTTTCACCATTTCTCAAGAATTACTTAAGTATCATTGTTCTTATGGGTTATTAATATAGCAGCAGCTTAATTTGCAAGTAATGTTTTAAATATGAACAATTTTTGTTCCTTTTTAGACACATAACTTTTTCTTTTGATTTTTTTAGTAGTAGTGATAAGTCACTTTTGAAATAATTCAGTATTATGTATGCTCCAATAATATAGATAAATCTCATTTTATCTCTTGCTTCTAATATTTGATTTTTTTTACCTTTTAATGCTTTGATTATTATCTATGTTTTAGTGTATAGATAAATGCATAAAGAAAAGACGTAAAGGAAATGAATAATTTATTCCATAATAACTTAAATTACAGCCAATATATTGTATAAATTATACAACTATAACAGTGCTTTTGCTTTAACCTTAAAATTCAATTTTCTAAAAAATAGTTGATCCTTGTTAGCATTAGTTGAGCCAGTTGAAGGGTGACTTTCCTGGGGATGGCGATTGCTACCGTTGATTTCCATTTGCTTCAGGTTGGGCAACCATTACCTTCTAAAGTACCATCATTGATCACGTTGGAAGAAGAAATTGGATAAGTCTCTGTATAAGAAACAATACACAAACTTCATATGAGAAAAATCAATTGTATCAGTGCTTTACATGGCAGAAGAACAAATACCATACTCTATCAAAAAGTTTCTGATTGATGATCACCGGGTGACGTACAATGCAAACCAAAAAAATTTCTCCCCTAACCACCTTATATAAGGAACATTTCAGGGAATAACCTCAATGAAGGAAGACCATCTAGTGCAAAGAGATTTAAAGATAAAGAGAGGAAAGGGGCTTTTCATGAACCCAATAAAATTTCGATGTTGATTGGTTCTGCACCTTCAAATACATAGACTAAATTACACAAAGTAACAACAATTAATTTTCTCAGAATCATCTGGACTCTAACAACCTTGATGCAAACCTACTCAGTTACCAAAACATAACGACAGAATGGTTCTAATCAGCATAGCAACAACTTTATTTTGCTTCCATTTCCACCTTACATAATAGTTTTCAATCCAAATAAAACAGTTACAAGAACAAGCAAACCGAGGCAACTACACAAAAGAGAAAGAAATTACCACTATACAATGAGAAAGTTGATGACAATCCAAACCTACAAATACCCTGAAATTTAAAAAACAGATGGAAATCGATATAAAAATGACAAAAAAAAATAGTCAATCCAAAAAATGAAAACCTTGCACCGGAATGTGAATGCCTCTGTCAACCTTTAGCAACCAAATAAGAATTTCTCAAAAATTATTCAAACAGATATAATCCAAAGCTCTAGATCAAATGCATAGATCCATCAAAATTTCGAACTTAAACAAAAGAAAAGCTGAAGAATCGAAACAGAAATGGGAAATCTGAACCTGTATAAATCGATGGATTTGATCTTGCTTGAAGTAATCTAGCTTTCAAATTAACCAATCGAAATCAGATTTCAAAGTACCAAGCTAAGTACTAACCGGCTCGAGAGGAAGCAGTGACGGCAACAGGGGTAGCGCCACCACGAGAACCAACGTCACCGGTGGCTATTGAGATCCCAACGTCACCGGCAAGTAAAACAGTGATGAATCTGGGGCGAATGAAAGAAAAATTGATGCAATCTGGAGCGAACCTAGATTTAAAGAGGAATGGGAAAAAAGAGAGTAAAAGAGAGTTTAATTAAAAATAGAAGAAGAGATTAGAAGAACCAGGTGATGGAGATTCTGTTTTTCTTGTGAAGAAAAATTTGCCGTGAGGGAGGAAACAGAGATATGAAAGGAAATGACAAAGGAAACGGTATTAACTCAAATAATTAA
Source organism: Heritiera littoralis (assembly GCA_031772115.1). Classification (NCBI taxonomy): domain Eukaryota; kingdom Viridiplantae; phylum Streptophyta; class Magnoliopsida; order Malvales; family Malvaceae; genus Heritiera; species Heritiera littoralis. The sequence continues at coordinate 1,335,392 of JAPDPK010000040.1, forward strand.
AAAAGAAAGAAAAATATAAAATAGTTTTATAAAGAGAAGAGTGGTTTAATCTCAACCATTAAATTTATACCAACTAATGGTTAGAAAAAAGTGTAAAATTAATTAGTTTTACACTGGTGTAAGTGGATCCCTCCCCATATATATATATATATATAACTTAAATAATATAAGAAATTTTAGTATTTTAGTAAATAACAAACGAACACTAAATGAATAACGAATAACACTTTAAATGAACGAGTTATAAACGAACAAACAACAAAGGAACGTTAAATTACACTTTGAATGAACGAATAATAAACGAGCCTGTTCGCGAATAAAAAGGAACGAACTATATCTCTGTTCATGTTCGGTTTGTTTAATAAATGAATACTAAAATATTATTTGTATTCGTTCATTAACCTTAATAAACGAACATAATTGAACGGATTCGCGAATAATTCGTCGAATGTTCTATTTGTTTATGCTGGACATATCCAACACCAATAGTCCATTACAATGCCGAACTGTTTGGAGGAGAAGGTGAATAAAGGATAGAAACCATGATTTCCGATTATTGGCTATATGAACCCATGTGATGTATTTTGAGTATTTATAATTACTAGAAATATGCTAACAATTCTAGTCATCAGAGAAAAAAATCAAGAGGATTTTTTTAAATTATTTGTTTTTTTTATAAATAATGATACTATCTTATTTAATTTTTTTTCTATAAATTTTGTATTTACAATTATTTAATAGCTATAAAATACTTATAGTGTAAAAAACATTGATAATAAAAAAATCTAAAAAAATACTTTCCGATAGGATTCCTATTTTACAAAATGGAGACAATACCATGCGTGGTCAGTTATAGTAAATAATAATGATAATCAGTATTCACAACAAAACACAAAACTCAAAAAATCACAACAATATAACTCACAATTGTAACAAAATTTTGATAAACTAAGTTGGAAAACTATTCCTCTACTTTGTCTTGTAATTTCTTTTAAAGTTCTTAAAATAGCGTTAAAAAAAAAAGAAATAAAAGCGATAAAGAAGGAATGAATACGGGCTTCAGTGGAAAAGATGCTTTAAATCTTTTTTTTACAAAATTAATAAAAACAAATCATTTTTTTGCCCAAAAAAGCATTTTTTTACAAAATAACAAAAACAAATAATACTTTTTTAAAATTAAAAAAATTATAGAAAGAAAAAATTTTCTCTTTAAAAGATTTTACTTTTAAAAATTAAAAAAAAAACCTGTAACAAAGAGGAAAAAGCCACCAAGGAAGTCTAAGAGATGGATCTGGGCTAGTCGAGTTATCAGGTTCTCAGGGATTGGCTTTTAGGCTTGACCACTTGATTAGAGGAGTGAGACAAAAAATAGAGGATTTTATAGAGATCCAAAACTATGACGTGTTGGATTAAGTTGTTCCTCACATATTTGGCCACACTTGTCTTTGGTGCAAAAGCCCGTCTTCCATGGATAGCCATAACTGCCTTTCATGCAAAGCCATAACTGTCAAGCAAGCAGAATAGAAATCAAGTCACCTCTCAAAATTGGCCTTAAATTACAAGAAAACCAAGCCAAATTTGTTGACGTGTCGCTTCTGGTTGCATGTACTAAACACGAAAAAAAATAAAAAACATCTCAAACAATTAAAGGACAAGCGGCCAATCGCGTACCGAAACACGAAAAAAAAAAAGCAGCTGAAGCTCAACCGGCCAACTGGGTAGGAAAACGGAAAAAAAAAAGACAGTTATCATTCAATTAGACACAAATTGAACTCTAATTGAAGTCCAATTAATGACGTGTCGCAATGATGTTGCATGGTTTTACTTTTCTATGTGTATATCTATACATATATATATATATATATCTATACATATATATATTTTTGTCTCCAAACCCTCCACATGTCAAGCTTTGGCTTTTTTTTTTTCAGTTTTTCCCTTTTTTAGTTTCTCAACCTCTTTTATTTGTTTTTTTTTCATAAATTTAAAGAACAAACAAAAAAGTCATTTATATGTGAATTTTATTTTTAATATAGAAAAAAAATAAACAACATAAAAAATTGATCTTTAAATTTTATATATTTATTTTCATAAAAAATTATTCGTTCAAATAATAAATTTTTATATATATTTTTTAATACTTATCAATAATGATAATAAATTTTAAAAATATAAAATCATTCTCCAAAAATATTGTTTAACTAACACATAACAATTAACAAATACTCAATAATTAAATAATTCTTCAAATGTATATACAGTACATTTTTTAACGATAGATAACATTTACAAATGCATTTATAGTATATATTTCGTAGATCATTAATTTCTATATATTTAATGTTGATAATTAATAAAATAAAAATATTTTAATATTAAATATATATATTTTAAAACATTTTACAAATTAATTAAGTTAATAATTTTTAATATTATTTAAATTATATAAAAATCGCCTTTTTTTTGCTCCACGTGCAGCTTCACATTGGTTCTGTCTTTCACTCATTTTCTTTCACCTTTCTAACCTATACCATTCAATGTTTTATCTCTCATACGAGCCATGTGTCGTGTCTCAACTAATTTAGCATTTTATTTCTGTTTTTTTTAATATTTTTTTTATTATGCCCTCTAATTTATTTTTAGGTTTTCATTTTTTAGTTAATTTCTTTAATTTTATTTTATTTTTGAATTTTTTTGTTATGCTTTTTAATCTAATTTTAAATCTTCAATTTTTTTCTCCAGCAATAATATGATTCGGCGCATAAATTAAAAAAATTCAAAATAAAAATATGATAGAGGGTTTAACAAATGATGCATTCTAAATATAAAAAATTAATAAAAAAATAAAATAAAAAAAATTCATTGATCTTTTAGTTGATTTTTAATCAAGGAAAAAAAATCAAACAGCACAAAAGCTAATTGATTTAGATATTTTTAATTAAAAAAGTTTAGATCTAATTTTTCTTAATCTATTTTTTAAAATTATATCTCCACTAGCAGATGTAAACTTACTAAACAAGAAAAATATACTAGCTATATAAAATCAATCTCAAATCACAATAATAGGTTCTTCTCTCGCCTCATAATAAATTTTTTAAAACATTTTTTATATTTATTAATAATGATAATAATTTTAAAAATATAAAAACAATATTCAAATATATTATTTAACCGACACATGGCAAATATTTAAAAATAAATAATACTTCAAATACATATAAATTATGTATTTTTCAAATTCTGCTTTCGAATAAAAATTATTATATGAAAGGGTTTTTTTATCTCTAACTTTTCTAGGAAAAATACTTTTACTTTACATATTGTGCTTTGGAGTAAATATAAATAATTCAATTAGTTATTCTTAAAATAAAAATGTTTACAGATGGGTTTAAAACTTTACACATAATTAATAATATGAACAAAACATTCTTAGCTAATTTTTTCTTACTTCTTTTTTAAATTGTCTGAACCATTATGTCATATATAAAGATATATTTATTAGTGCTTTAGTTTTTATTGTTGTTGTATTATTATCTTAATTTGTTTGTTTTTAGCACAAATTATCTGTTTGTCATACTATTTAACTTAAGTATTGTGTATTTTTTTAATCCAAGCTAATCTTAATTTTTCAAAAAATTATTTTTGGATATGTTGTTTGATATATAAATTCTATCATTAGTAAACACGTTTCTTTTATGAACTCTTTCCTTAGTAAACATGTTTATTTTTTGTACTAAACATTATGAAGGAAATAATATTTCTTATGTCTAATAACTCTTATTTAATAATCAACTTAACTAACTTTAAAAATTACAAAATAAAAATAGACCTGCAGTATTACGCGGGCATATATCTAGTATATATATATTTTTGTCTCCAAACCTTTACACGTGTCAACTTTTGGCTTTTTCTTATTTTTTCAGTTTTTCCCTTTTTTAGTTTCTCAACCTTTTTTATTTGTTTTTTTTTTCATAAATTTAAAGAACAAAAAAAGGTCATTTATATGTGAATTTTATTTTTAATTATTTGTTTTTTTTCATAAATTTAAAGAACAAAAAAAAAGTCATTTATATGTGAATTTTATTTTTAATATAGAAAAAAATAAACAACATAAAAAATTGATCTTTAAATTTTATATATTTATTTTCATAAAAAATTATTCGTTCAAATAATAAATTTTTATATATATTTTTTAATACTTATCAATAATGATAATAAATTTTAAAAATATAAAATCATTCTCCAAAAATATTGTTTAACTAACACAGAACAATTAACAAATACTCAATAATTAAATAATTCTTCAAATGTATATACAGTACATTTTTTAACGATAGATTACATTTATAAATGCATTTATAGTATATATTTTGTAGATCATTAATTTCTGTATATTTAATGTTGATAATTAATAAAATAAAAATATTTTAATATTAAATATATATTTTAAAACATTTTAAAAATTAATTAAGTTAATAATTTTTAATATTATTTAAATTATATAAAAATCACCTTTTTTTTTTGCTCCACGTCCAGTTTCACATTGGTTCTGTCTTTCACTCATTTTCTTTCACCTTTCTAACCCATACCATTCAATGTTTTATCTCTCATACGAGCCATGTGTCGTGTCTCAACTGATTTAGCATTTTATTTCTGTTTTTTTAATATTTTTTTTATTATGCCCTCTAATTTATTTTTAGGTTTTCATTTTTTAGTTAAGTTCTTTAATTTTATTTTATTTTTGAATTTTTTTTGTTATGCCTTTTAATCTAATTTTAAATCTTAAATTTTTTTCTCCAGCAATAATATGATTCGGCGCATAAATTAAAAAAATTCAAAATAAAAATATGATAGAGGGTTTAACAAATGATGCATTCTAAATATAAAAAATTATTAAAAAATAAAATAAAAAAAAATTCATTTATCTTTGAGTTGATTTTTAATCAAGGAAAAAAAATCCAACAACACAAAAGCTAATTGATTTAGATATTTTTAAATAAAAAAGTTTAGATCTAATTTCTCTAAATCTATTTTTTAAAATTATATCTCCACTAGCAGATGTAAACTTACTAAACACGAAAAATATACTAGCTATATAAAATCAATATCAAATCACAATAATAGGTTCTTCTCTCGCCTCATAATAAATTTTTTAAAACATTTTTTATATTTATTAATAATGATAATAATTTTAAAAATATAAAAACAATATTCAAATATATTATTTAACCGACACATGGCAAATATTTAAAAATAAATAATACTTCAAATACATATAAATTATGTATTTTCCAAATTTTGCTTTCGAATAAAAATTATTATATGAAAGGTTTTTTTTTCTCTAACTTTTCTAGGAAAAATACTTTTACTTTACATATTGTACTTTGGAGTAAATATAAATAATTTAATTAGTTATTCTTAAAATAAATATTTACAAATGAGTTTAAAACCTTACACATAATTAATAATATGAACAAAACATTCTTAGCTAATTTTTTCTTACTTCTTTTTTAAATTGTCTGAACCATTATGCCGAATATAAAGATATATATATATATATATATATATATATATATTATATATATATATATTAGTCCTTTAGTTTTTATTGTTGTTGTATTATTATCTTAATTTGTTTGTTTCTAGCACAAATTATCTGTTTGTCATACGATTTAACTTAAGTATTGTGTATTTTTTTAATCCAAGCTAATCTAAATTTTTGTCAAAATATTATTATTGGATATGTTGTTTGATATATAAACTCTATTATTAGTAAACACGTTTCTTTTATAAATCTTTTCTTAGTAAACATGTTTCTTTTTTGTACTAAACATTATGAAGGAAATAAATATTTCTTATGTCTAATAACTCTTATTTAATAATCAACTTAACTAACTTTAAAAATTACAAAATAAAAATAGACCTGCAGCATCGCGCGGGATTATATCTAGTGTATATATATTATAAAAACCTTTTTCACTTTCTTGAACTCTTTTAATTGAATATATATCTATATATATATATATATATATATATATATATATATATTACATCAAAGTTTTCAATTATTTAAAGTTACTCCATTAGATTTTTTTTCGGGTGGAGAAAGGAACATAACATAAACAAACCAAAAACGCTCCTTTTTTCTCTCAAAACACTCGCATGAACTTCCATCTCCTCCACATGTCCTCGAATGAAATAACTTTGAGTGCCCTAAGGAAGAAGACCTCAGAGTTCGTAGCATCAAGCAAACCAAAAATTGAACAATCAAGACAAATGATGCTGGAATGCAAGAAAATCAGAATCACACCACATCCTATAAAGACTCTCTAATGGCAAACAATATAAAACAAGCATGTTTACCACGTGAGAGCCAACCTCCATTTATGGATGAAGACTTGGATAAGAAAACTCATAAGCCAAATGAAATCCCAACTATTCTATTATCTAAAGAAGAGAAAAATCGCATTAGAAAACTGTAGAGAGGCACAGCAATAGTTAAAACTTTTGGTCGATCTATGGAATACAATTTTCTTTATCCTAGAATTATGGCTCAGTGGAAATCATGAGGAGGCATACAATGTATAGACTTGGGACATGACTATTTCTTCTGTAGATTTAACAGCCATGATGATTTTCAAAGGGCCATTTATGTGGGCATTGGTTTGTGGCCTTCTCAACAACAACGATCTAGGCTAGGCTACTAGGATTACCCATTGAGCTCTTGGACTGAGGAATCCTTCAAAGAATGGGAAACCAAATTGACTCCCTCTTAAAGATTGATACTTTTACTGAAGCAAATTCTTGAGATAGATCTGCGAGAATTTGCATACAGGTTGACTTGTACAAGCCCTTTGTTCCAAAAATCCATATAGGCCACATTGCACAACCCATTGTTTACGAGGGGGTTAAATTCTGTTTCAAATGTGGGTTAATTAGGCACATAAAGGAATCTTGACAAACTGACAAAGAAGTACCTAAAGATTTTATGCCAATTGATCATGAAGTGGACATGACAAGGAATGAGACAACTGAGAAAAATTCAAAGAAAAAGGAAGAGGATGGGTACGGGCCATGGATGATTGTGGCAAGAAGGAAAAACAAAACAACTAAGACCAGTAAGTTGGGTGGAGAAGTGTCGGCTTTATCGAGAGAGGTGGTGAATCAATTTTAGACTAAATTTGAGTTTTAAAGCCTTAACTAATAGATAGAGCAATTTAAGCAATAAATTCACAAATGCAGTAAATAAATAATAAGGGAGAAGAAGCAAACATAAGATTTATAGAGGTTCGGCCAATCTCTTGCCTATGTCCTCTCACCTTAATCCTTTTGTCAAGGTGTAGATTCCACTCTTCTTTGTGAATCAATACAGTCCACTTCAAGGTGTGGAAAGACCTCTTACACTTCCTTTAGTAGGCTTAGGAAGAACTTTCTGAATCCTTTCCCTTGTAAAGCTACCCAAACTCTCACAAGATAGCCTCACAAGATCACACTCCCCTTCGAAGCACAGAAATGAGTTTGAGTGATTTGTGTACAATAAAAAGCCTCTCAAAGGTAGAAATACATAATGTGAAGTACAATGAGTGAAAAAGAATTGATTTGAGCTTTGAGTGCTAGCTTGAAGGCTGAGGAAGATGAAATAATGCTTGTTCTATCTTTAATCTTCATAAATACATGTATTTACGTCCACTAAGAGCTGAGGATAGTTGTTGGAGCATTTAATGCAATTCTTCCCGTTGAAACCCTAAAAAACTAGCTATTGGGCACTGTTTTCATGGTAGGCATCGATCCAATACCTTAGGGGATCGATCCTGTCCTTCAATCTTGCTTCCAGGAGTGTTCTGTCATTGTGGGATAGATCCTATGCCTTGAGGGATTGATCCTGCCCTTCAGTCTTAGCTTCCAGGAGCTTTTTGCCATCTTGGGATCAATCCTATGCCTTAGGGGATCAATCCTCTCTTCAGTTTTTACCTCCAGAAGGCTTTCTACCAATAGGGGATGCATCCCTCATCAGGGGAGATCAATCCCTCATCTTGTTTTTGTATTTTTCTGGGCTGTTTTGGGTTGAAAATGTTGCAATCTTTGGTTTTCATTCACCTTAAGACATTCTTTCAATTTTATAGAGATATTTCTTGACTTTCTCAAATAAAAACTTAGTCCATAAACTTGTTAAGTAATTTTCTAAATATATTCTAAATTGTGTTGAGAAAACAAAAAAATTCTCTTAAGATGGTTTGAGAAAATCATAGAATTGATAAAGCAAATTTACAATATAGGATCAAACGTTTAGCATTACTTAAGTTTTTGCTATTTCAAAATACATATGTCAATTTAAAGCTAACAATCTCCCCCTTTTTGATATGATAAAACTTAAGGTAAATTTACTTTGAAATATCTTTGAAGAAATACTCCCCCTCAATTAAAGCATGAGTTTTAATAAAATTTACCACTACTTCTCTCCCTTTTTGTCATAGCAAACATGAAACTCCCCTTTAATGAATGCATATATATATAAGACACAATTAAGGAGTTGGCAATTTAAAGCAACGACAATGTCATAGAGTCATATATGAAGATAAAATCTAGTATAAACATAAACAAGAGCAATCACAAAAAATAAGCATAAGGACATAAGCAGTCATAGACAGTCACACACAATCATAAGCAAGCATAAACAGTCATAAACAACTAAGGAGTCATAGATGGAATCCTAACAACTTAGACATCTAATTGTGTCTAACTTAAGACTTCTTGGGAAAGGTCTTGTGATATTGCTCTATGAAGTCCTATTGTTGCATCCGAATATCCTGAATTTTATCATATAGAGCAGTTTGTGTCTCCTCCATGTGATCAGGACGTGTATAAATAGTATCTTGGAAGGTTGTGAATTGAGTGTTGAAGGCCTGCTGGTGCTCCTCAAGAGATGTGAAACGCGTCTCAAGCTGATTGAAATGCATTGTAACATCTTGCTGGAAGGCTTACTAAGTGGTGTTGAATTGTTGAAGCATAAGCATGATCTGGTCAAGTGTAGCAGGCGTTGAACTCGATGGAGCAGAGGAAGAAGGACCCTCATGAGCTTCTTTTACGGGAGTGTGATCGGGAGATTAAGTTGGAGTTGGAGGATGTCCATGATGCTTTTCCCATTCACCGGCCTTACCTCTCTCAGTTAGGTACTATCTAAGATTTGCATTGTTCCAAGATTAATGGTAGCGCTAGGATCGGGAAGAACACTAGGTTCGTAAGAGCAATCAATACCTTTAGTAAGAAGATAAAATGCCAAAGGCTGAGGAAATACGATCGTCTTAGCACCACTCTCTACAATTTTCACCCAATCATGGAGGATGAAGTGAATGAGGTTAGGCTTTATACCATCAGGAGAGTGAATGTGATGAAGCCAAAATCGATCAAGTTTCCTAACTTGAGAGTACTTGGTCTCGAAAGGACGAAGGTTCCATGAGATGATGATATGCAATAATTGCGCAAAGACTAGATCGCTGGCACGCTCATTAACAACTTCAAACTCTAATGGTACATCGATATCCTCATAGATGAGTCTTTGTTGGGAATGCAGAAAACCATGGAGAGTGATTCCTTAGAAATTTCAATGGATTTTCTCATGATGAATGATTTAATGCCCACAACCTTGCAGCAATCATTAGGACTAATGATAAGTTTGGCATTGGAGAAAAAAGCCCGTATGGTATTACAAGGAACAAGAGTATTGATTTTAAGAAATTCGGTCCATTTGTAGGCTTCAAATTTGGCTAGATAAGGGAATCCAATTTCCTCTAGGAAGGGAAAACTGATAGGTCGCCAATGTTTGATTCTCTTGTTAGCGAACTTCTCGTGAAAACAATTCTTTTCTTTCGCATTGCGAAAGCTTCGATTGAAGGCTGTGGGTGTGGATGAAGTGGAGGAAGAGAAAGCTTTGCGTTTTTGAGCCATATGTTTTACTCTTGGAGGCATTGTGAGCAAGGGTGGAAGGTGAAAAACTAAGAAAAAGTCTTTGAGGAATTTTAGCACACAGGTGGTAGGCACTACTTTGGTGTAGTGGTGATGGGTTTATGGGAGGATTTGGATTACACAATCAACACAAACTAGAGAGAATACAATGGTGAACAAGTTTGATGAAGAGAGTGGGATGAAATATGGAATGGAGTGGAAGATATGAAAGCTAGAAGTTGTGCCCAAAAATGGGTTTTTATGAAAGTGAAAGTGAAAGTCAGATGGAAAGTTGCGTGAATAAACTATTGTGAAAAAAATTGAAGTGGGTTTGGAAAATATGATGAAAAAGATGAAAAATGCAAGAAAAATGATGAAGTTTGGTGAAGAAATGAGAAAAATTGGAATTTTGGGTGAAGTTTCTTTTGAAAGAGTGAGAGGAAGAAAAACATGTAAAGATAGAGAAAGTTCGGAAATGATGAAGATGACAAGTGAAAAGAGAATGACAATGATGAAGAATGGTGGAAGAATGATGAAATTTGGTTGAGAAATGAGGAAGATTGAAATTTTGGGTGTGAGAGGTGGTTTAGAAGAGGTATGCATGACGAATATGATGAATAGTGTGATTTTTTGTGAAAAGTCGACCTTTTAGAAACCCAAAAAATGCGTGCTGGACAAAGGGGATCGATCCCTTTAAGGAATGGATCGATCCTTTCTTGGCAGATTTGAAGGCTGGAAAATGCTGAGGCCAGGGGATTGATCCCATAGTGATGAGGATCGATCTGTCATAGCTGGACCCTAAATTATGGGCATGAAAAACCCAAGGAATCAATCTTATGTGATGAGGAATTGATCTTTTAGTTATTTGCCTCAATTTTATGCAGAAAAATGGTTTGAAAACTAGTGAAATCATGCATTTTAATCTTTTATGTTCAAAACAGGATGTGAGCAAGTTGTATTCATTTTGTATGACCTGTAGAAGGCAAAATCACTTAGTAAAATCATGGGATATGCATTTTGGTATGTTTTGGGACAATTTTGATTTGAGAAATGTCCTTTTAAAAGCTAACATGATGATTTAGCAAAATTGATGCTTTTTGTCAAAATATGAGAGTGTAGAACACTTAACATGGTATTTAAAACATGATCACATAAGTGTTAAACACACAATTCATCAACTAATCCTAATGACTAAATTCCGTCACAATTTCTTAAAGAATTAGGATAAGTTAAGTAAGTGAGAAGCAAGTAGTTAAAATATTCTTCAATTTTCCTGAATTGCATCCATCAGTACCAACTTAAATCATTTAACTAAGGCTACAAGGATGATATTCAAGTTCAAGGTGCATTCATCAGACCAAGTTCACCTCTAAGTGTGCAAAATCTATCTTTATCTAAAGGTTTTGTAAAAATATCAGCTAATTGATGCAAGGTATCAATGTACTCTAGAACAATGTCACCGTTTTGCACATGATCTCTTATAAAATGATGTCTTATTTCTATGTGCTTAGTTCTAGAGTGTTGTATAGGATTTTTGGTGAGATTAATAACACTAGTATTATCACATTTGACAGGAATTTGATTCATCTCTATTCCATAGTCACTTATTCGTTGCTTAATCCACAATACTTGAGCACAACAACTTTCGGATGCAATATATTCAGCTTCGGTTGTGGATTGAGCTACACTATTTTGTTTCTTTGAGAACCATGAGATAAGTCTATTTCCTAAGAACATGCAAGTACTAGATGTGCTTTTCCTATCAACTTTGCATCCACTAAAATCCGTATCAGAATAAGCATAAAAAGCAAAAGTTGAATCTTTAGGATACCATAGTCTTAAGGAAGAAGTGTCTTTAAGGTATCTAACGATTCTTTTAACAGCTTGTAAGTGTGATTCTCTAGGAGATGATTGAAATCTAGCACACAAGTAATCACTAAACATTATATTGAGCCTACTAGTAGTGAGATATAGCAATGAACCAATTATAGACTTATATAGTTTAGTGTCTACACACTTACCTCCTTCATCTTTATCAAACTTGATAGATGTGCTCATGGGGTGGATTGAGGTTTAGACTCATCCATCCCAAATCTTTTGAGCAAGTCCTTAGTGTATTTAGCTTGATTTATGAAAATCCCACCTTTACATTGTTTAACTTGAAATCCTAGAAAGAAGGTTAGCTCTCTCATCATACTCATTTCAAATTCACCTTGCATTAATTTGGAGAAATCTTTACGTAATGATTCATTTGTGGATCCAAAAATAATATCATCTACATAGATTTGAACCACTAACAAATCACTACCCGTAGATTGAATAAACAAGGTTGTGTCTACTTTGCCTCTTGCAAAACCTTTTTCAATAAAAAACTTGGATAGTCTTTCATACCAAGCTCTAGGGGCTTGTTTTAATCCATACAAAGCTTTTGAGAGTTTGAAAACATGATTGGGAAACTTTGGATTTTCAAAATCGGGGGTTACTCTACATAAATCTCTTCATTTATGAAACCATTTAGGAAAGCACTTTTAACATCCATTTGATATAGTTTAAAATCTTTGTAACATGCAAAGGCAAGTAGCATCCTAATATCTTCTAGTCTAGCTACCGGAGCATAAGTTTCATCATAGTCTATTTCTTCTTCTTGCCTATATCCTTGTGCCACTAATCTAGCCTTGGTTCTAACTATCACACTATTCTCATCCATCTTATTCTTAAATATCCATTTAGTTCAAATGATTGGATGACCATTAGTTCTTTCTACTAGATTCCAAACTTTACTTCTTTCAAATTGATTTAATTTCTCTTGCATAGCCATAATCCAATTTTCATCCTTTAAAGCCTCATGCACATTCTTTGGTTCAAATTGTGATACAAAAACTACATGTTGGCAAATATTTCTATAGGATGATCTAGTTTTAACACCAATATTTGGATCTCCAACAATGTTATTATTTTTCACATAACTAAGTTTTCTAGGACATCTAGATTCTTTCTCAATTGTTTCTTAATCTAATGACTTTTCCTTTTTATTTATATCAAAATCTTCTAATTATTCCCTAACATCTTTATCTTGAGATGGATCAATTATTCGTTTATCAAAATATTTCCACATCATCATCAAGATTGGTTCTACTAGAGGAGTTTGACTCATCAAAAACCACATGAATTGACTCTTCTACAACAAGTGTTCTTTTGTTGCAAACTCTATACGCCTTAGAATTTAACGAATAGCCAAGAAAAATACCTCTATCACTTTTTGTATCAAATTTTCCTAAATTATCTTTTCCATTATTCTCTAACAAAACATTTGCAACCAAAAGGATGAAAATAGCTAATGTTAGGCCTTTTTCTTTTATAAAGCTCATATGGTGTTTTCTTTAAAATGAGCCTTACCATAGCTATATTTATAACATAACATGTGGTATTAATGGCTTTAGCCCAAAAATATTTTGGCAACTTGTTTTCACAAAGCATGGTTCTAGCCATTTCCTCTAACATCTTATTTCTCCTCTCAACTACTCCATTTTGTTAAGGTGTTATAGGAGCAGAAAAATTATGGCTAATTCCATTTTCATTACAATAATCATCAAAACCAAGATTTTCAATTCTTTTCCATGATCACTTCTAATGCTAGTAATTGAATAACCTTTTTCATTTTGAACAAATTTTGAAAAAGTGATGAATTTGTCTAAGGCTTCATTTTTAACATTTAAGAAGAACACCTAAGTGAACCTAGTATGGTCATCAACTATGACAAAACCATAGTGTTTTCCTCTTAAGCTAGTAGTTCTAGTTGGTCCAAAAAGATCTAAGTGGAGGAGTTAGAGTAACCTAGAGGTGAAAACACACTTCTTTGATTTTAAAGACACTCTCTTGTGTTTTCCTCTTATATAAGCTTTACACACCTTATCATTTTCAAATTGAAGCTTAGGCAATCCTACAACTAGGTCTCTTTTTGCTAATTTGGACAATACATGCATACTAGCATGACCTAATCTCTTATGCCACAACCAAGGTTCATCTTCTTTAGTGGCCATAAAGCATACATTTTTGTTATTCAGTTAATTTAAATGTATAATATAAATAATTCCTTGTTTATGTCCAATGAAAAGTATTTGGTTGGTTTTAGCATCAACAACATGGCAACACAAAGAATAAAAAACAACCGTAAAACCTCTATCACACAATTGACCAATACTAAGCAAGTTATGTTTTAATCCCCTAACATACAACACATTTTCAATAGTAGAAGAAGAATTACTAATGGAGCCAATCTCTTTTATTTGCCCTTTGGAGTTGTCCCCAAATGTGACTTCACCACTTTTAGGCTTTAGATTTTTGAATTGACTCTTGTCACCGGTCATGTATCTTAAGCATCCACTATCAAGGTACCAATGTTTCTTTAACTTTAACTTGTAGCAATGCTCTTCCTCCTACAATCAAATACATCAAACTTTTGCCTTAGGTACCCAAATTTTCTTCGGTCCTTGAAGGTTAGTGCTAATAATTTTTTATCCATTAGGGATCCATTTCATTTTCAAGGATTCATCATTTGTATTTACAATATATTTGGGTACTCAAATTTTCTTAACCAATTTTCCTTTAAAGGTTGTTTTCCTTGATGTGCATGCTTGTAGGGAGTGTCCTAGTTTATTGCATAAAGAACACAAAACTGATTTTTCATTCATGACAAAAAAGTTTTTGAGATGAGTTTCCTTATTTGATGTATTAAAACCTACTCCTTCTTTGTCAAAGAATGCTCTTTTGGTCTCTAACATATGATCAAGGTTTTGTTGACCTATATAAAATCTAGAAAAAGAATATTGCAAATTAATGTTATTTTTATTTAACTCATTAATTTCTAGATTGGCATTCTCTAAGTTCTTCTCACATTCTAATTTAATACTCATAAGCATTTCATTTTCCTTTTTCAATTTTGAAATCATTTTCTTATATTTTATATTCATATTTTCAAATTCACTAGCCAAGTCATCAAAAACATCTTGTAACTCATCAAAAGTATATTCATTAGTATCAAGGGAGTTAGAATTTACCTTATCATCATTAATGGCCATAAAGCAAAGATTGGCCACTTCATCCTCAACATTTTCTTCATCGGAGCTATCACTATCGCTCCATGTAGCCACCATTGCATTCTTCTTTGTTTTCTTCTCATTTTATTTTCTATACAAAGGACAATCAAATTTAATATGACCGGGTTTCTTGCATTCATAACAAATAATGGTTTCCTTTTCTTTCCTACTAGTTTCTCCCTTACTAGTGTCTCTCCTAGGAGGTCTCCTAGAACTTCCACTAGATCTCATTCTCATAAATTTGTTAAACCTTTTGGCAAACATTGCCATCTCAAAATCATCATCATCATCACTTTCATCATGATCATCTTTGCATTCCCATGTGTGGTGGTTTTCAATGCAACTCCAACTTTCTTGGGAGGTTCTTGATTTTTCTTAATTTTCATCTCATATGTAAGCAGAGATCCTATTAGTTCATCTAAAGATAATGTATGGGGATCTTTTGACTCCTCAATAGAGTAACCTTAGCTTCCCATGATTTAGGTAAGCTATTTAAGATCTTCTTAACCATTTCAACATTAGAATAAGTCTTACCTAATGATTTGAGACCATTTATGATATCGATGAATCTAGTAAACATGTCACTAATGGATTCTTCATTTTTTATTTTAAATAGTTCATAATCATGAATGAGCATGTCAACCTTAGTCTCCTTAACTTGTGTGGTTCCCTCATGAGTGATAGCTAGCTTATCCCAAATTTGTTTTGCATTCTCACACAATGACACTTTATTATTCATTTGGTTCAGTGCACAAAAGAGTGTGTGCATTGCCTTAGCATTCAATTGTGCCATTCTAAAATCATTTGTATCCCATTCATCCTCTTTCCTTGGCACTTTCTCCCTATCAACTTTCTTTATTGGAACTAGGTGACCTTTTACAATAATTCTCCACACCTCACAATCATTGGCTTGAATGAACATCATTCTAATTTTCCAATATGCATAATTTTCACCATTGAAGAGTGTGGCCTAATCATAGAATGCCCCTCTCCTACTAAGGGTGTAGGTACACTGTTTTGAGCTATCTAGATCGTTTATACTCGATGGAAATTACTCCAAATCAATTTTGAGCCCAAGCTCTAATACCAATTGTTGGCTCTACCAAGAGGAAGGTAAATTAGTTTTTAGACTAAATTTGAGTTTTAAAGCCTTAACTAACAGATAGAGCAATTTATGCAATAAATTCACAAATGCAGTAAATAAATAGTAAGGGAGAAGAAGCAAACACAAGATACATAGGTTTGGCCAATCTCTTGCCACTACAAAAAAAATGAACCTTCAGCGACGGATTATTACCGATGAAAATTTTTTGTTGGAAAAATCGAAGTCGCTGATGCTCACTCCGGTGCTAAAACTTCATTTCCGTCGGTAGTTTCGTCGCTAATTAGCAATAGAATTTTTTTACATCAGCGACGGATTTTATGTCATTAGTGACGGAAAATTCCGTCGCTAAAAACATAATTTCATCTTTCAATTTACATAAAAATCCATCACTAAAGGGAATCAATGACAGAATTTCTGTTGCTAATAATTTATTTGTTTTTTATTTTATAAAAAAATCTGTCGCTAAAGGGCATCAGTGACGAAAATTTTCGTCGGTGATAGTTTATTATTTTTTATTGTATAAAAAAATCCGTCGCTAAAAGGCATCAACGACAGAATTTTCGTAGCTGATAGTTTGTTATTTTTGCTAATTCAATAAATATTCTTTCACTAAAGAGCATCAGCGACTGAAATTCAGTCGTTAATGTTATGAATTCCATAGCTAATGTGATGAATTCAGTTGCTAATGTTATAAATTTCATCGCTAATTTGATGAATTTTTTCACTTATTTGGCAGATTTTGTTGCTAATTTTTATGAATTTCGTCAAAAAAAATGTTCTGAAATTTTTGGAATTAATTATTTATATTTATATAAAGAGAGAGAGAGAGAGAGAGAGAGAGAGAGAGAGAGAGAGAGAGAGAGAGAAACATTTAAAGCATTCAAATCCACTAATATAAAACATCTAAAATAAATGTAATATTTATACTTAAATCCATAAACATTATTTTAAAATAAATTAACTAAAAGACCTTCTTTTCAATATCATTATCACCACCACCACCAGTACCTCATCATATTATCATCATCATCATCATCTGTAAATAAAAAAAAAAGACAAAAGCAAAAACATAAGTATTAAAGTTTACCATATAAAAAAAATTAACAGCATAAACATAAAAGAAAAATAGAGTAAATTTACAAAAAAAAAACAAAAAAATAGAAGGAAAGAGGGATAAAGAAGAAAAACTAAGAAAAAAAATGAAAAGATGGACAAACAAAGAAGATAGGGAGGAGTGAAGAGGAGAGAAAATGGAGAATAGGAGAATATACAGAGGCTTTGGCACGCATAACAGAGAAATTTCCGACGGATTAAGGACGAAAATTCCATCGCTAATACTATTTCGAAATATTTACCGCTATAGCGGAGGCGGGAAAAATTCAAAATTTTGGAGTCAACGATGGAAATTTCGGTTGCTAATTCCAATTTTTTTAATTTTCATATTAAATAATTAGTGATGGAATTTTTCGTCGCTAAAAAGCATCAACGACGGAACTAGTGACGGAAAATTTTGTCGCTGATGCCTTAAATTATGAAAAAAATAAAATATATAAATAAATAAATTTTCTTTTTTAAGCATCAGCGATGAAATTTTCTGTTACTAATTCCATCGCTAAAAAGCAATGACGAAAAATTCTGTCACTAATGCCTTAAATTTGAAAAAAATAAAAATACATAAATAAATAAATTTTCTTCATTAAGCATTAGCGACGGAATTTTTTTCCGCTAATTCCGTCGCTGATGAGTTTTAGTGACGAAAGTAGCAACAGAAAATTCCGTTGCTAATGCCTCAAACTTTAAAAAAAATTTGGATAAATTAGAATCAGCAACAGATTTTTCCGTCGCTAATTCTGGCACCAAAACTCATCAGCGACGGAAAAATCCGTCGCTAATTCTAAACCATAAATTTTTACGTATAAGTTTTAGCGATGAAAATTTTCGTCACTAATTCTGTCGCTAATTTAGGCGCCAAATGAATAGTAGCTTCCCGCCACATTTAGCGACAGAAAGCGCTCCGTCGTAAATTACCTACGGAATTCCGTCGCTAAGTAAAAAAATATTTTTCGTCCCTAATCTGTCGCTAATCCGTCGATGATGCTATTTTTTAGCGACGAAATTTTTCTGTCACTAATCGCTGAAAGTCATTTTTCTTGTAGTGTGCCTATGTCCTCTCTCCTTGATCTTCTTGTCAAGATGTAGATTCCACTCTTCTTTGTGAATCAACACAGTTCACTTCAAAGTGTGGAGAGACCTCTTACACTTCCTTTAATAGGCTTAGAAAGAACCTTTTAAATCCCTTCCCTTGTAAAGCTAACCAAACTCTCACAAGATAGCTTCACAAGATCACACTCCCTTTTGAAGTACAGAAATGAGTTTGAGTGATTTGTGTACAATAGAAAGCCTCTTAAAGGTAGAAATACACAATGTGAAGTACAATGAGTGAAGAAGGATTGATTTGGGCTTTGAGTGATAGCTTGAAGGTTGAGGAATGTGAAATAATGCTTGTTCTATCTTTAATCTTCATAAATGTATGTATTTATAGTCCACCAAGAGCCAAGGACGGTTGTTGGAGCATTTAATGCAATTATTCCCGTTGAAACCCTAAAAAACTAGCTGTTGGGCACTATTTTCATGGTAGGGGATTGATCTTGTCCTTCAATCTTACTTCCAAGAATGTTCTGCCATTATGGGATCGATCCCATGCCTTAGGGGATCGATCCTGCTCCAAGAGCTTTTTGCCATCTTGGGATCAATTCATGCCTTAGGCGATCGATCCTCTCTTCAGTTTTTGCCTCCAAAAGGCTTTTTGCCAATAGGGGATGGATCCCTCATCATAGGGGATTGATCCCTCATGTTGTTTTTGTATTTTTCTGGGCTGTTTCGGGTTGAAAATGTTGTAATCTTTGGTTTTAATTCAGCTTAAGACATTCTTTCAATTTTATAGAGATATTTCTTGACTTTCTCAAATAAAAAATTAGTCCATAAACTTGTTAAGAATTTTCTAATATATTCTAAATTGTCCTAAGAAAATTACTTTATAAAAAAATTCTCTTAAGATGGTTTGAGAAAATCATAGAATTGATAAAGCAAATTTACAATATAGGATCAAACGTTTAGCATTACTTAAGTTTCTATCATTTCAAAATACATATGTCAATTGAAAGCTAACAAGAAGAACCACAAAATATCCACAAACCAACCCCCAAAGGACTCGAAACTCAACGATAAGGAAAAAAGAAAAGAAAAAATGGCAGAACATGTCAATAAGGCAGAGTTTAGACTTCTGCTTATGACAAGCACTAGGGTAGGATGGAAAAAAATGACACCCAGTAATCACATCTTCAATGATTTAGTGAAAAACAGTGCCTTTACTTAGAATTTGAACCAAAATGCAAAGAAAATGGACATGTTGGTTAGAAATGTGCCAGACAAGAGGGTAGAAAATAATTCCTTCAAGTTCTTGACTCAATCTGGAAACCAAAAACCTGAACCCAAACTAGCAACCATGGCAAACCTATAAGAGCACTTCAAAGACTTGGGCATGATGTTCCTAACTCTGAAGGACAAGTTCATCAACATGAAGGAAACACTCGAGATTTTACTCAACTCGGATGGATAAGAAAGGGAATGGACGATGATCACACTGTCCTGGAACAACCTAATCCTCAACATAGATCAACTGGACCTCAACGCAATACTTCCTTATATGAAGGAAGAGTTTCTAAACATTCAGCTCAGGA
This sequence comes from Heritiera littoralis, assembly GCA_031772115.1. Lineage (NCBI taxonomy): Eukaryota > Viridiplantae > Streptophyta > Magnoliopsida > Malvales > Malvaceae > Heritiera > Heritiera littoralis. The sequence goes on from JAPDPK010000040.1 coordinate 1,355,275, forward strand.
AAGTGGAACCTCTTCCAATGCTAAGGAACGTAGAAATAATGCAAATGCATCTCAAAACAGCAAGGAAAATGGAGCTAATTGAGAACAGGGACATGGTATTCGTAACCACATCAAGACCAACGGAGAACTCCACAATAGTTATAATCAGGACAAAGGCATAAACAAACAGGAGCACATTGATCTACTTATTAATACTGATACCTCAATTCTACCTATAATCGAAGTTTATATGTAGGTCGACAATGAGGGAGGCCAAAATTATTTCGAGAATGATGGAATGGATACTGAATAAACCTTCCTCAACTTTATCCCCAATGAGGTACTTGTGCTGGAATGCGAGGGGCAAATAACTTTGACTTCAAAAGAGTTTTGATGGACCTAGCTTGTATCAATAGCCTAAGCATAGTTGTTATTATTGAAACAAGAGTTTCGAGAGATAGAGTGGAAACAATCTATAATTCTCTGGGTTTCTCCAATTCTTATCAGGTTGATGCAAATGGATTGTCAAGAGGAATCTGGTTCCTCTTGCAGAATAGGGACGTCATGGTAGACATTCTCCTTGCCTCACTTCAAGCCATCGATGCAAAAATCCAGGTAAATTCTTCTTCAAACTCCTCTTTTAATTCTTCTCTTAACTTTTTATCTTGGATTTTGTCTGCCATTTATGCAAGACCACAATTTCAATTAAGAAAATTCTTATGGGAAGAACTCTTCGAGTTTGCGAGGTCACATTCTTTACCATGGGTATGATAGGTGACTTTAATGAGATGATTTCCGACTCTAAAAAACTTGGGGGAAGACTTTTGAAAAAGTTGTGTTAGATTATTTCAAGATTGTATGAACAATTGTTGGATGATTGATCTTGGTTTCATGGAACACCAATACACATAGACAAATAAGAATCATTACAGACAAATGATTTGTGAAAGACTTGATAGAGCATGGGCCAATGGCAAATGAAAACTCATATTTCCAGAGTTCGTTGTGTTCCATCTCACAAAGATCAAATCATATCAAAATCCCATTCCTCTTAACTCAGAACTTAGGAGGCCACATTTTGGACCAAAGCCTTTTTGTTTTGAAACCGTCTGGCTATCCCACATGGATTTCAAAGGTATTGTGGAAAGCTCGTGGAATCAAGCAAACCAGTCCATATTAGAAGCCATTCCCCTATTCAAGGAAAACATTAGTTTCTGGAACAAATTTAGTTTCGAGAACGTCATGTTTAAGAAGAAGAGATTATGGGTAAGACTAGATGGAATCAGATAGCTTTCTCAAACTCTCATTGTGATTGGCTTATTAAACTTGAAGAAAACCTTGAAGTTGAATATCTTCATGTTTTGAAACTTGAAGAAGAAATCTAGGCTCTTAAAGCCAGAGTTGATTAGATCTCAAATTGTGACAAAAATACCTGATTTTACCATTTGAGTACGATCCAACATAGAAAAAGAAACAAGATCATCAAACTTAAAGATATCGTCGAAAATTCAATGGAAAGAGTCTAGGATATCAAATCCAATATTATAAGCCACTTCTCTTGCCTTTTTTCTCCAAAATGGATTCCTGCATGGTGGCTGTTAACTTATCTAGTAAATTTTCAAATGCTCTCATGGAAAGGGATAGAGAATCTTTAAACCTGCCCATTTTTACAAGAAAAGTTTTAAAGGCTATGAACACCATGAAGCCTTTAAAAGCTCTGAGGCCAGATAGATTACATCTGATCTTCTTCCAGAAATGTTGAAACATCTGGGTGATTCGGTGCTTAATCATGTTAATCAAATTTTCTAGAGGAACACCATCCCAGAGATGCTCAACGAATGTTTCATTTGCTTAATTCCAAAAGTGATTAATCTAGAGACCATTGGCAATTCTAGACCAATTAGCCTTTGCAACATAACTTACAAAATCATTATGAAGGTTTTGGTCAATAGGTTTTGTCATATGATTGCTCGCATTATTCACCCTTTCCAATCTAGCTTCATTGCTGGAAGAAGAGTTCAAGATAAGGTGGTGATTGCTTAAGAGGTCGTCCACTCATTTAAGAGGGAAAAAGGAAAGATTAGATACTTTATGGTAAAAATCGATCTTGAGAAAGCTTATGACCATATAGAATCGAACTTAATCCGAGAGGTGCTCCACTTCTTCAATTTTCCTGACAATTGGATCAAACTAATTATGTCATGTGTGTCCTCTTCTACTATGACCTTACTTATAAACGGGGAACAAAGTAACAAAATCACTTCCTCTAGAGGAATTCACTAAGGTAACCCGTTGTCTCCTTATCTATTTATTCTTGGAATACTTACCCCCAAAAATTCTTGAAGCTTATGAGAACAAACAATAGGAGCTGGTTCACTTAAGCAAAATAGGACTTAAGCTTACCCACTTGTTTTTTGCTAATGACTTATTTCCTATGGGCAAAGCTACTGAAGCCACATCAAGAATAATGCTGCAAGTCATAAGAGACTTTTACAACATATTAGGTCAAAAGATCAATGTTGCAAAATCTGTGATTCTCTTCTCTAACAATATGGTAATGGAGAGAAAGGAATTCTTTAGTAATATCCTGGCTATGCCGTTCACTGATAACATAGGCTTGTATCTTAGTTTTCCTATCACAAAAAGCCAAAAGGAAGTGAACTTTAGATATATTATTAACAAAGTTAAATAGACGCTCGCTGGTTGGAAAGCAAAAACCTTATCTTTTGCAGGTAGGACTACACTTATAAAATCTATCTTAAATGTATTTCCTACCTACAAGCACATGTGAAGAAATTAATAGGCTAACCAAAAACTTTTCATGGGGATCAACGGATGAAAAGAAAAAGATTCACATGGTCAATTGGGAAATAGTTACCAGATCAAAAAGAGGAGGGGGCCTTGGAATAAAAGACTTGCACCATCTCAGCATGGCTAATATGGTAAAGACTGGGTGGCACTTCATCATGGAACCCAACAATCTTTGGGCAAAAGTTCTAAAGGCAAAGTATTCCAAAAATGGTATCTTCGTTAAAAAAGCCTACTCTCCTTTTGGTTTGGTATACGCAAGATAGTTGGGATTCTTGAAAAAGGCATGAAATGGGTTACAAAATTGAGGGCTCAAACTCAATTTCAGTTTGATGACTGGACGGGATTGGGACTATTAAAGTCTATCATCTTCGACTTGTGGAAAGACAATAAAGACAAAATCACGGTCAAGAATGCCTTACTTGACAATGCATATTGAAATTTTGATTGTCTTGGAGCTCCTATCCCTCTTGAGATCAAATAGAAAATCACTAGTAGTCTCAGACAAATTGAAAATCCTGGTATGAATTTTATCTCCTTGAAATGTTTCTCTTTAGGATTGATTTCTCTTGGATCTGCATATGATGTGGCTAAAAATTCTCCCATGGATACTGATCTCAAATGGAAGAACATTTGGGAGTCCCCATTCTTCGTAAGATATTATCTTTCTTATGGCAATGCGGCCATAACAAGTTGGCTACGAGAGGTGTGCTTGCCTCCAGAGATATGTCGATTACAATGGCATGCCCTAGATGTAACATTGACAAAGAAACAGTTCTTCATTGCCTTAGGGATTGCATATGGGTTAAAGACCTCTAGAATCAACTTAGAATTCCCTCTAATAAAGCTTGTTCCTTTAATTTTAATCTTACTGATTGGTTAACAACCAACTTGACTTCTAGAGAAAATTCATCTCTAAAAGGGATCCCCTGGAAAATCTTATTTTATTTTACCACATGGATGATTTAGACTAACAAAAATAATTTGGTCTTTGAAGGGAGTTCAAACTCTCATAATATTCTAACCGAAAAAATTAAGAAACATGTGAAAGAATTTTAGGCGGTCATGTGCCCAAACCTCTTGTCTAAACAGAGAATTCAAGCAAACATTACTTGGTACCCCCTCCTATAGACTTCTTGAAACTCAACACAGATGGGTCATCGTTGGGTAACCTTGGTATTGTTAGAGTGGGAGGTATATTTCGTGACCGCAATGGTACCTGGATCTGCGTGTACACCAAAAATCTCGGACATACAACCAACATGTGCACGGAATTATGAGGACTCAAGGATGGCCCTAGGCTGGCTATTGATCGTGGTTTTAACAATCTAATTGTTGAAACAGACGCCTAAGCTACATTCTTGAGGGTGTCCCTAAATTTCATACTTATAGCTCTCTTGTTGATGATTGCAGGCTGTTGATCCGGAGACTGAGAAGCATTAAAATCACACATATCTTCAGAGAAGCCAACACTTGTGTTGACATATTGGCTAAAATGGGAGGAAGCCTTAACTCTTCTTTTGTTGTGCTTGATTCTCCTCCTGAATATATTAATCTTTTGCTGATCTTCAACTGTATGGGATATAGTTTCCCAAGAACTCTTTCATGTAACCCCACTGGGGATTAATTTGTTTTAATCTAGTTTCCAATTTTGACCTAAAAAAAAGAAAGGAACATAACATAAATAAACCAGCAATTAATCCCAAGAAGTCTAGTTAACATGATTCCTGTAAAATCCAACACCACATGAAGCCTTACAAAGGCTAGTGGTAAATCAAAATACAAAAATTAGGCTTCATAGAAGTTCCAATTTTAGCAAGAGCCTCAGTGCTAGAGTTCGCCTCCCTATAGATGTGCTTCATGTCCACATTCTCGAGCTATTGGATTAAGAACTTACAAACAGCCACAACAAGGTATTAAGTGTGGGAGCAAGGAACACCTTCCTTAACTACCTTAGAGCAACTTGGGAGTTGGCTTTCACCAACAGATTCTTGAAACCCATTGTTAAAGCAATCTATAATCCATTGTGAATGCCCTAAAGCTCTGTACAAACATTATTAGTGATGCCAAGTTTTCGAGAGAAGCCACAATGCTAGTTCCCAGAGTGGTCCCCAAGGATACCCCTGACACCCACCACTCTTGGATTACCTTTGGCTAGACCATTAGTATTCAACTTCACAAAAATTGAAGGGGGATAGTCTATCCCACATTAAAGATACATTCCATTTTAGGCTTCACATCTAAAGCAGTAATGGCCTAGAATTCCCTAATGCTTTTAGAGAGTTTAGAAAACCAATTCCTGGTGGAATCAACATATCTTCAAATACAATGGAATTCCTGTTAATCTAGATATGCCAAATCGTAAAAGAAAATATGAGTTTGCACGGAAGACGGAAGGTATCAAAAAAAGAATTAGTTTACAATTAGAAATAATCCAACAACAATACTTAGTTAAAGGACGGAAGGACATCTTGTGGGATATGAATAGGTTGCCAAAGGTCTTTGACAAGTTGGTAATGACGAAGGTAGTGTTCAATAGTCTCCTCCTCCTCGTTGCACCTAGGGCAAATTGGGGATACAGTAGGAGATTACATCTTGTCAGGATTTTTTACTGTAAACAACACCACAAAAAAATGTTGAATTTTTTGGAGAGTTTTCAATTTTTGGATCCATTTCCCTATCTTCTCAACTGGAACAGATGTATTCATAGAAAGATTATAAGCAGAGCTCAAGGAGAATGTCCCGAGGAAGATGCATTCCAACTATAACGTTGTCATTCTTTTTCCTTTCAACCTGGAACGAAATAGCCAAAATCTTTTGTTTAATATTATGTGGTAAGTTAGAGCTTAACCTGTCAAACTCCCATAAGCCTTGGGTATTGAGAACATCTTTTACTACCATTTCTCATCCTGTGGCCTCCGGGGCCCAAAAATAAGAGAATTAAGCAGGCCATCACCTAACCAATTGTCAGGCTGGAAAAAAGTACGATTTCCTGAGTTCACAACCCATTTAACCCCTTGTGAATACGATTTTTCAGTTATCTATGGGTATGCTTGACCTAACTAGAGCTATAAAAAAATACCATTCGAGTGAAGTTTTTATAAAAGTATTATTAAGAGAAGTTAAATTAGTATTTAGTAAACCTAATATAAAAAAAATTGTAGAATATTGAAAATATTTTATAGATTTTTGTATATTTTTAATAAATGAAAAAAATAAAACAATAAACTTCATTAAATTACAAGTTTTTAAGTTAAAACAAATAAATAAAACAAAATAAAAAAAATTTCTAATTAAAATAAAAATTTAAATAAAAATAAAAATGATATAAAATAAACAAATAATTGTGAAATAATATAAATTTTTTTTAATTTTGTAAATTATTGAAAAACAAAGTCAAAATGTAAAAAATGTTCAGTAAATACATGTTATTAAAATTAGCACTTTTTGGAAAAGTTTCAATTTATAGCTTTACTAAAAGCCCAAATTTGTCTCCCACATAAGCTAAAATTTTTAAAATTTTAAAAGCCAAACACTTGACTTTACTTCAAGAATAGATAAGCTCTTCCATAAGTTTAGCCAAACATATACTAAAACAACTTATAGGTTGTAGCTCAGTTGGCAATACAGGTTGAGTTTGTGGGAAGAGCTCTCGGGTTCAATTTCCACTAAACACACTTTTGGGGAGGGGTGAAAAGCCTTAATTGTGACGAAGGTTTGAACATGATTAGTTTCAAACCATTAAACTGATGAGAATACCTATAGTTTACACAAAAAAAAACATATACTAAAACTATTTACCTTTAAATTGACCCATACAAATTTAACATTATTAAATTATATTTTTTGTATTTAAAATTATGTTTGAACCATAAATCTTATTTAATTTCACTTGACCATAAAATAGTCCAACAAAGAAGCGTCTTTTTAAGTGAGAATTGGTAAGAATTATAACTAGTTTTATTTATTCACCATAAATGAAAATTTACATATTAGGAAAATAACTTAAAAATAAAATTAAAAAAGACACCCTGTAACTTCAAGGAGGAAAAGGAAAATTTCGAAGGAAGGAGATGATGATGTCGCTTTAATTGACTATAAAAAAGGAAAAAAACAAACACTCTGAATTTCATCTGTTTTGGAAATGGTATGTCACTTTAGGCCCGTTTTCCTCACATTTGAGATCAGAGTCATTCCTCAAAGGATTGAAGAAAAACTGAAAGAGTCCGAGCTTTTCAAATTTGGATTCTGGTCAGATAAGAATAGCACAATCCACACAATTGGAGTAAGTGATACTATTAGAGTCATTTTTAGCATTTATAGTTTTACATAACACTATTGGTAACACACTATGTAATCCAATTTCAGATGTTCATTATATTTTAAAATCTTTCAGTATTAATTTCAATTGTTGGTTTAGATCAGCTGTGGTATTGATTTCCTCTCCAATGCCTAAGAAAATGGACAGGTTAGTCTCAGACAACTGCACTTATTGGAGAATAATGATGGACACAAAAACTGTACCAATTCCCTATAACCTTTAATGGAAAGGTTTCATATGCAATAAAAATTAGTATAATCTATCAAATATATGTATAAGAAATTTTTTTTTTTCTGAGATAAATTTGAAGAGGAAGAATTTGAATCTTGGTCACAATCTAAATTCATTACCCAGCTGCTTTTATTGTGACTCCATTAGTACATTCAATTCAAGTATTTGATTTAATAATATGTATATGGTTCTACATATTCAAAAAGTTAGGTTTGAGTCCTCAGCTGGTAATTCTAAATACAACACAATGACATTATTCAAAAATAATATGAATAAAAAATATAAAAGTGACACAAGTTAAAATTAAATAAGAATTGTATATGGATATGGTAAAAGTAAAAAATAAAGTTGTGGTCTTCAGATCGACATGAATTTTAACTCGAAATTTTTGTATTTTATACAATACAAATATGATTTTATACAATACCAACTCGAATTATAAACACGAATTCTCATATTTCCTCTGATACTCAGTAAAATAAATAAGTTATATACTCAATCAGTATTGCAGTCGACATGTATCAAATACAAGCATTAGATTTTGGTTAAGAATAGTTAGAGGTGGTTATCGGGCCCGGCTGGCCCAATCCAGCCCTGAACCGAATCAGGTCGACTAGGCCCTATAACTGAAATCGGTTGTAATCGGTTCAATTTTTTTTAGGACCAAGCCTAGTAAGGCCTAGCCCATTTAAAGACCGGGACCCCAATTACGGTTTGAATCGGTCTGGTTCAAAATTTTTTTTTGATTTAAAGCCTGTCACTGCGCATTGACAGGCCTTGTTGCAGTAGCTTGCAAAAGCAGGCTACTGCAACGTTGGCCATTGCCCATCAATTTCAAATAAGAGGGAGGGAGCCCTCCCTCCATTTTTTTGAATTTTTTTTAATTTTTTTTTAAATTCTCTATTTTCCCTCTATAAATATTTATTCATTTTCTTTCATTTTCTTTCATTTTTCTTCCATATTTTCTCTCAAATCTAAACACTCATCTACTCTTATTCTCTTAATACTCTCTCAATACTCACTCAAACTCTCTCAAATTCACTTAAATTCTCTTATTCCAAATTTATAAATCATCATTTTACTCTCTAAATTTCGTTTTTCTTTTTATTTTACAATTTTACAAATTTTACTTTTAATTTTCAAGTTCCAACTTCCAATATTATATATATATCCTACATCTATTTTTTTTAATTTTAACATATATTTATTTTCAAAAAAATATAAAAATGTCAGATTTCTTTCGTCGTTCATGTTCTATTTCTCGACTTTTGGTTCTACGAAAATCCCTAATTTGGGTGATGAATCATTTAATGAAATCGAACCCGATATTCATCTAGAGGAGGAGGAGCTTCTTTCGATACTATCGATTGGTCATAGTACTAGTCATCGTGGTGGTCGTGGTATTAGTCGTGCTTAAACACAATCATTAGCTGCTACCACTGCTGCTACATCATCAAGACCGACAAGACCGAAAAAGAACGAGCAAGGTATGAGAGTATTTCAACATTGTAGTAAAAGAAGGTACGACGAATGAATATTGTGCTATTTGTAAATTGTGTAAAGACGTATACACTTATAACTCCGGTGGAAGTGGTGGCGGTATAGGTACATATAAAAGACATTTAATTAATATACATAAAATTAATCCTGATGCTTAAGAAAATGAAATTACTGAAAGTAAACAATCTCAAATTAATACACATGATGATGGAAAAAATTTTAATTTTGATAATGTTCAAGCTAGACATGGTTTAGTTAGATTTGTAGTTAGGACTAAGCAATCATTCACAATTTGTGAAAAAGTAGGATATTTAGAATTTGTTTGTAAATATTTACAACCTGCATATAAATCTATTTCTAGACATACATTAAAAAAAGATTGCATGGATATGTTTAAAAAATATAGGCAAGCTCTAATTGAAAAACTTAGTAATATTTCATCTAGGGTTAGTTTAACTAGTGATATATGGACTAGTATTAATGGTATAAGTTATCTTGTTATAACTTGTCATTGGATGATGAAGATTGGTGCATGCAAAAACGAATTTTATCCTTAGATGTAATAGAAGAAGCACATAATCATATACTATTCATAAATATACTACTAAAGTTTGTAAATTATATGGACTCGAAAATAATAAAGATTTTGCTATTACTTTTGATAATGCTTCGAGTAACATTGCAGCTATTCCTATGTTAATTAAAAGTTTAAACCCAGTTATGCAAGATGCATTTTTTCATGCAAGATGTGCATGTCATATTATAAATTTGTGTGCTCAAAGTGGTTTTAGTTCTACTGATACTAGTAGTGGCATAGGTCCAATTGATAAAATTAAAAATTTAGCAAAATGGATCCGCACTCCGAATAATAAACGTGAATGGAAGCAACTTTGTATAGCAAATAATATACCTGTTAAAGCGTTTCCACTTCCCATGGAAACAAGGTGGAACTCACTTCATCATTTGCTTTCTTCTGTTTTACTTTATAAAGAACTTATTACTCCTTTTTATAACAATTATACAAGTAGCCCGTATTTAACACTTTATGAAGAAAATTGGATTTTTATTGAATGTTGTGTTGATTTATTATCCACTTTTAAAAATGTAACCGAAAGATTTTAAACTCAATTTTATCCAACTACACCTTACGTTCCTTTGTATATGATAATGAAGAAAAATTTTAAAAATATTAGGAAACAATTCCTCCTATTTATTGTATTGCAACTTTACTAGATCCTAGTCAAGGTGAAGTAAATATAGAGATTCTTTTTTATTGTTATAAAGATTTTCTTGGTCTTGATTCTATTGAGGATCAAAAGTCCTCAATTAACAATCTTTTTCGAGAATTGTTTAATATTTATGAAGCAGAAAGGGAACAATTCAACTTTAATCGAGGACAGGAAGATTCGCACGAAGAAATCAAGAGTAGCAGTAGCAAAGGAAAACGTATTTTGAACGTAATTAAAGAATCAACAAAGAAGAGAATGAAGCTAAAACGAAAAGCCAGCAGCTCTGGATTAACAACTCGACGAAGTTCTAACTTAAATGAGATAGGATTTTTCAATAGATGAAAACTTTGATCTTCTCCAATGGTGAAAAGAAAATAAAAAACAATTTCCAATTTTAGCTTTCATGGCCCGAGATGTTTTTGCGATGCAAGTTTCTTCTGTTGCTTCAGAATCTACATTCTCAACATGTGGAAGAATTATTGGAGACCATTGAACCACTCTTAATCCGAATTCATTGTACATGTTAACATGCCTTAAAGATTGGTTTGATGCCAATCCCACAATGTCGAACTTGGAATAGGCAATAAATTTGTTGATAATAATTCAGAGGAGGAGGAAGAAATTTCTAAAGCAATCCGTATAAATTATGAAAAATAGGTTAATCTTTTTTTTTTTTGCAAATTGTATGTAAAATTGTAAATAAGTTTAGTCATAGTAAATATTTTCATGGACTACGGTCCCGTAGTTTTTACCCTTCTAACTTTTGAAGGGGTTTTCTACGTAAAAAATCTTTGGTTTCCTACTCTCTCCTTTTTCTCCTTTGTTTTTGTTGTTATTATTATTATTATTATTATTATTATTATTATTATTATTATTATTATTATTATTATTATTATTATTATATACCAAATTAATTAATGATATGCTTATCTATGTTTAAAAAATAAATAAATATTTAAAATACAAAATGAATGAATATTTTAAAAACATATTAAATAAATGAATAAATATTTTAAATCCAAAATGATATGCTTACTTATATTTTAAACGATAACTCGATAAGTAAATTATATTTTAAATGTAATAAGTAAGTTTAACAAAATTTAAAAATTTTAGAGTTAATATAATTTTTTTAAACTAATAACTTTATTAAATAAGTAACTTTATTACTTTATCATAATAACGTTGTTTATATTTTGAATCAAATATCATAATATAACTTTAGTTTACTATAACAATAATTTTTTTAGATAATTTTATAGTAATTTATGTTTAAATTATTGTTACATTAATTAAATAAATTATTGTTAAAAATGTTTGAAGATTAAATTATAAAAACATATTAATATATATTTATTTTTTTAATTGAATTAACATAAAATTAAAAAACAAAAAAAAAAACCAGGCCAGCCAGTTTAGCCTGGCTCGACCTGATTTTTTGATGAACCGATTCACGGACCGAATCGGTTCATCAATATATAATTGATGAATTGAATCGGCTTGGCCCGATTCATCAACCGGTTTAGATCGATTTCATGTGATAGTGGGTCGGAACCAGACTAGTCCAGCCCACTATCATCTCTAGTTGAATAGTTTTCCACTTAATTTTCCCTAAAGCAAGCACAAATAAGCTCAAAATTATTCCAACAAAGAATACTTAATGCCAACAACCTCTTGATCTAGTGGTTAAAGATAAGTGGTAGTATATTATAAATTTTGAGTTTAAATCCAAGCATCCTTATATCTAATTATCTAATATTTCTTTTGTAAAAAAAAAAATACTTAACAGAGATTGGAGAGTCACTTCACACACCAGGCAGCTACAGGCTAGCGCCCAACGCACTAGGCAACGCGAAATAGAGTGGAAAACGTTCGATCACTTGAGGCTATCGTGCGATTGGAATATAGTAATGGATTAGACCTCAGACAAACTTAAACAAATAGAATCCACCTTTTTTCTCACCATATATGATCTAACGGTTCCAGTAATCTTCTTGGAGCCTAATCGGATGGTTCAAGTTCAACAGCAAGTCTTTCTAGAGTCTTCTCTATTTTCCTGTTGGATGTCTTTTGATTCCTTGAATACTTTTAATTTGTAATTTGTTGCTGAGAAGAGTAGAGGGTAGTGGACATTGGTTTTTGCAGGTTCTGAATCAAGTAAGTATTTGATTTGCCTTGTTCTTGCTAAGTCAGCTTCTATGATGGAAATGAATTTTTTTTTTGGGTTAAATGATTTTTTTCTTCGATGGAAATGAATTGCTGAACATTTTTTTAATAAATTCTTCTTCTTGCCCAAAGTTAAATTAGCTTCTTCTCTTGGCTTTTTTTGGGTTGATCTTTGTTTTAATGGGGTAGAGTTGACCTAAGTTGACTCACTTCCTAGTTTATCATCCATGATCTTTCTCTTTTTGATTCTGCAAACAAATTAATGGAATCATTTATTATGAGATTTTTTTGGTCAAATTGTTCAATTGTCTAAATTAAATCCTTTAATTTAATTTAATAGCTAGCGTGAATAACCAAAGTAAATTGAACAATTGGCTAGGATGCATCCACAACTAGCACAATCTGAAGCTGCACACGGTCCACACCCTGGAGTTTTTAGAAGCAGAAAATATAAGCGGAGGCATAGGCAGAAAAGGAAGGTAAAGAAATCTCTCTGTTTCTCTATGTTTTCTCTTTTCTTTTGCATATAATTATAACTGATAAACAATAAAATACCATTTTTTTTGGTTCATCAAACAATAAAATACCTTACCATTTCTTTACTATTGATAATACACCAATTATATCAAAGTGATTTTATGTTTAAGTTTCTCTCTTCGACCTGCTGTTATTTTAGCTTTCTGTTGTGCAAAAATTATACCCACTGTTGAGAACAAATGCTTGCAGAAGGAGTCTGAAGGGTTGACTGCTGAGAATAGATACTTGAAGGAAATAATCGAAGAGCTTATTTCCCGTTACTCGCAAGTTCCTGCAAGAGATCTTTGCGAGCAAGAAATTTCTGATTCCCCTTCAGTCCGTCAGAATGTTCATGTCCAGGTAACTAATCTTAGCTTTTTGGTAGGGACTGATTAGCAATTTATTTCAATCTCTGGTTCTTTTTGCCTATAGCTTCAAATCATTAATCATTGAAAACTAATGACAAATGCATATCAAGGTTTCTTGAATTGAATATTGTCATTTATGCGAATGTGAACTCTCAAGAGGAGTAAATTGTTATTAACAATTTATTTCAGTCTCTGTTTCTCTTTTGCCTATAGCTTCAAATCATTAATCATGAAAACTAATGACAAATGCATATCAAGGTTTCTTGAATTGACTATTATCATGTATGCAAATGTGAAGTCTCAAGAGGAGTAAATTCCATTTATGGTTTGCAACTCCTTTTTCTATTTTAGTTTAGTTCTTAAGCAGAAATATTTGAATTGTACCATTTGGAATTTACATTTTAAAAGGATTTTTTTTTCTTTTTATTAAATCATTTCTTTAAATTGACATAATGTCCACATTGTAAATTACAGGACATGTTAGGTGGACATTTTCTTGGCATTCCATGTGTAAATTATTTTATAATGTAAGGGCTAAAATAAAATCGCAAACAATTCAAAAATTATAAAAATTGAACCCAGTTGATTCATGCAATTTCTTGAAGAGGTGACTTTCAGTAAATTTAGAATTCTTACATCCTCACAATTCACATAACAAATCAAATCAAAATTCATTCACTCAATGGTTAAATACCATTCATAATCCGTAATTTTTAATATTTAGAACTCCTATGCATGTAAGAATTCTCTATTTCTTTAGTTATTTCCCCATTTAATATAAAATAAGACACTTGGCAAATTAATCCACGAATTTGAATTTGGATGCCAAAATAATAGTGAGGAAACCAAAACTCACCATGCATGTAAAGGGGAACAAAAGAGTCAATTTAATGCCAAAATTGAAAAAGAGAAGAACCCTATGAAGCTCCAAATAAAAACTGGAATGTGTAGAACAAAGAAAACAACAAGAAATCAGGATTTGACCTGCTATCGTATAAATCATGTGACTTTATTGATCACAAATCATTTTTTTAATTCTAATTTGCAGGATCACCAGAGGGTGGACTCTGATTTAGGGAGAACTACAGAAGAGGTATGGTACTCGCCTCTAATCATGTTGAATGCATTTGATTTGAGAAATCTGGAGTTCATAATGTTTTACTAAGAATTACATTTTTATTAATCTTATTGCATGCGTGTTCTTTTTTTCAACTTAATTAGGATCTTTTTCTTTATAACTCCGGACTTGTGAGATATTCCAAAATTATTGTTTCAGCTGGATGGTTTGGAGCTCAATGACTTACTGGATGATCTGTTGTCAGAAGAAGTGAGTCCAAAGAATTCTTACATTAATCGGCAAAATAAGTTTGCTGAATTTCTCCAGACTCTTGATGATGATGTCGCGAGCAGCATTGATTTCCCCGACTTCATGATTTGCTTAGATGGGGAGCAAAAGATGGTTGGAAAATACAGTTTTCCATTATCTTTAGTTCCTACAGTGCAAAAAATCATTAATGTCTATGGAGATGTATCAGCTGCGAGTTTAATGAACTCCAATGTTACGGGAAAAATCTATTTATTTTTCTGTGCAACAATTCAAGAGATGGAGGTTCTACAGCTTCATCAAATTACTGAGAAAAAAATGTTAAAATGGAGAGACGCTATCAAGGATGCTCTCCGCATAAATTTGAAGGTTGATTTTGCCATGCAGCATTTGAAGAGAGTTGCTCGGGCGTACTTCGGCAGCATAGGGAGCCAAGTTCTTCAGAGAATAGATGAAAAGTTGAATTCCTTATACAGGGAGCATGCGGAGACATACGAGGAATTCAAGGACTGTCTGGCTGATGCAAAGGACTTCTTCGGCAAGTCTGTTGGCACTGGTTTATTCCCTTGATTCGTCCAGTACCC
This sequence comes from Heritiera littoralis, assembly GCA_031772115.1. Lineage (NCBI taxonomy): Eukaryota > Viridiplantae > Streptophyta > Magnoliopsida > Malvales > Malvaceae > Heritiera > Heritiera littoralis. Next base: position 1,370,301 of record JAPDPK010000040.1, read on the forward strand.
CAATAGCAAGAATTTTCTACGTATCTACTTATTTTAGGTGTGTTGTTGTGGTTTTTAAACTGTTCATGGGAGATGGGACAAATTTCTCAAAAGTTTCTGATGTTAAGGAGGCATATAGGTTAGGTTCGACATGTCCATGACAATACAGTTAACTCACGTTAACTGTATTGTTTTTGATGTGCCGAGCCTAACCTGTATAACTCTTTAACATTGTCGGAGGTTAAATGGAAACCTATTTTTGAACCCTAACTTAAAAACTTAAGTTTTTTAGGTTAAGGGATCAAGAATACGTTTTGATCTGATCTCTAGCAGCTACATTAATCATTTTGTAAAAGTGTAATGGTTTGCTTGTATTGTATGTTTGGGTATTTTCTAGTTGAACTTGACCTTTCATATGTAATAACATTGGTATTTGAGTTTGCAGACAGAATGAATTTGCTCCTCTATATTAAAATTACCCGAACCCGTTTAATAACCCTATTATTAAGCATGGAAACAGATAAAAAATTTTGAAGACAGATTTAAAGATATGAAGATCTAAAAAACTTTGCAAATTTTAAAAATGCTTGAAGATAAATGGATAATCTTAAAAGCATTTGAAGATGAATGGATAAAGTAAATGAAAATCCAAATCATAAACCCAAAAAAAAAAGATTCGGCTGATTTTTTTAAGAACTTTGAAAATCTCTACGTTACCTACAAGTATACAAACAAGAAAGCAATAAGAAAGCACACAAAGAAAAAAAAAGGCCAACAATATTCCCAATATGTAAAAATTATTATAATCTAAAAGTTGGCAAAAATCTAGAAATTCGGTGGCTATTTCAGTTTCTTTAACATACAAAGTGCAAACAAGAAATTTTTTTGAAAAAACTTGAAAATCCCTACCCTAACTCAAAGTACCTAAAATATACAAACAATAAAGCAGCAAAGAAGCACACACAAAAAATAATAATAATAAAGCTAGCAATATACCCAATATGCAGAAAAAAAAAACCAAAAAGTCAGTTAGCAAAAATCTAGAAAATCGGTAGGTATTTCGGTTTCTTTAACATCTAGATCTAAGTTTCAGGATTTGGGTTTTTTAAAAATAGAGGAGGGATAGGAGTTCAGAAGGCCAAAGGGTTTATTTCTGGAGTTTTTCGGAGGTCCTTGGTCGTCAGCGATGGCTGAGTGTGACGGAAATAGTTTTGGAAGTGGGAGCTTTCTTTGGGTTTGCGCCAGAAGAAGACAGAGCAAAAGAACATTAGAGAGATAAACGGCTTGGCCAAATGAAAGAAGAAAATAAAGAAGCTTAAATACTGTACAAAACGGCGTAGTTCTAAAGGCTTGAAAGCATATCCAAACGACGCCGTATACCTATGTTTTTCTCACCTTTTTCATATATTAATTCGATTAAAATAAATGTTATATAATAGATTAATAATTATAATAGAAGACTTGTAATGAATTAAGTCTAAGATACAATGTTTTGGTAATGTAGGTAATTTTGATTAAATACCATTAAAAATGATTAATTGGATGAGGACAAATATATGTGATTGATTATATGAGATTAATTGTATGATAATTTTTTATTAGATATTTTATCAATTTATTATTTATTTGTTGACACATTTTAGGGTAAAGATTAATAAAAAAAATAATGACATAAAGCTGTAAAATAAAAATATGATTTGAATTGTCAATATAGTGTTATTTAAAACAACATGATAAAGTCAATTGGTATTTTTAAAAAATTTCTAGGTGAGAATTAACTATATAATCTCTTAATCTAAATTCTTATCATATGATTTAATATAAAATAACCATAAAATAATTAATAATTAAAGTTTCATTATAATTTTATATGTTATTATTTTGAAATAATCTCTTATCTTGTGATTTAAAATAAAATACATAAAATAGATCATTGATATGTTTATCTTATCGTAATGATTTGTATGTTATGTTTAATAATCTTTTATCATATGATGTAGAATAAATTATACAACCATATTAAAGAAGAAGCATAAGAAAAATTATGTACATGTTAAGAATTACATGATATTAAAGTATCATATATATGTTATGATTTACATTACATTAAAGTATCGTAATCCAGAAAGATGACGGAATGGGTATTGGAAGAACATATTGTTTAGATAGGAATGAGTGGAGGAAAAGAATTCATGCTGATGACTTAACATGAGTTTATATATTGGTTCATATAATATACTCTAATATTAAAATAAAGGCCCTAATTATGATGATGATCATCATATATATGTTAAATCATCAATGAGTAAAGAGTTCTATCTTAACATATTTTGAATTTTTTATTAATTTAATTTTATTACTTTATGTTTAAGATTTAAAATCTAATTATTTTAAAGACAATTAATTTATTTAATTTACTTATTAATTTTATTACTATGTTTCATTAAAAAATTTTTTGCCACTAATATTAAAATTGAACTTGCAATCTTTAAAATAAAAATATTTTCATAGCCAAACATTACGCATTTGCAGGTTTGTCCACATGGTAAACACTTGTCAATAAGTGTTATTTGCCAGGGTTTAAGTCTCTCTACAAGCATATATTTTTAACATTATTCATACACTTAAACGGGTTCAGGTAGTGGGTACCCGAACAATGCTACCCGAACTCGACTCGAACCCAACATGGGTAATAAACTTAATACCCGAACCCGATAATTACCCGATTATAGGGTACTCGAATCCGACATAAACGGGTCGGGTAGTGTCGGGTAGTGTCGGGTACCCGATTAAAAACTACCCATTTACATCCCTACTCCTGAAGAATTCAGGATTAATGCTTTGAGCGCGTTTTCTAAGGCTCGAACTCTGGCACCCTTAAGTACCCGAGCCTTACTCTTGTGTTACCATTGAGACACTTGTCTCAATTGTCTCAATGGTAACACGAGAGTAAGGCTCGGGTACTTAAGGGTGCCAGAGTTCGAGCCTTAGAAAACGCGCTCAAGGCATTAATCCTGAGTTCTTCAAGAGCCTTGGGACAAAGCCGTGAGGGTGTGCGACTGCCCAAAGCGGACAATACGTTGAGTAGTGAGTGTTGTGTGACCGCCTACTCTCGTTGTCAAGGACTTGTCTCAATGGTAACATGAGAGTAAGGCTCGGGTTCTTAAGGGTGCCAGAGTTCGAGCCTCAGAAAACGCGCTCAAGGCATTAATCCTGAGTTCTTCAGGAGCCTTGGGACAAAGCCTTGAGGGTGTGCGACCGCCCAAAGCGGACAATACGTTGAGTAGTGAGTGTTGGGTGATCACCTACTCTCGCTGTCAAGGACTTGTCTCAATGGTAACATGAGAGTAAGGCTCGGGTACTTAAGGGTGCCAGAGTTCGAGCCTTAGAAAACGCGCTCAAGGCATTAATCCTGAGTTCTTCAGGAGCCTTGGGACAAAGCCGTGAGGGTGGGCGACCGCCCAAAGCGGACAATACGTTGAGTAGTGAGTGTTGGGTGATCGCCTACTCTCGCTGTCAAAGACTTGTCTCAATGGTAACATGAGAGTAAGGCTCGGATACTTAAGGGTGCTAGAGTTTGAGCCTCAGAAAACGCGCCCAAGGCATTAATCCTGAGTTCTTCAAGAGCCTTGGGACAAAGCCGTGAGGGTGGGCAATCGCCCAAAGCGGACAATACGTTGAGTAGTGAGTGTTGGGTGACCGCCTACTCTCGCTGTCAAGGCAAACCTGGGGCGAGTACGCCTAGGGGATGCTCATCGACGGCCCACTGGAACGGGCGAGGCCTTGATGTTGTAAGGGTAAACTTGGGTTTTGTGGAGGACGTATAGGGGATGCTCGTCGATGGCCTGGTGAGATGAGCGAGGCTCTTACATTTTTTGACCCCCACGAATAGAATTTTAGGCTATGCCATTGTTCTGGGTACACAAAAATCATACCGATTTATTGAATTCTATCGCTAGTTTTGTTGGTACAAAAATATCCCTCAATCTAAGCATCCACAAAAACGAAAGAAAGTGAAAAAGCAAAAACAAACATAATAATTTTTAATGTGAATTGACCCAACCAAAATGGCCTATAACCACCCAATCAAACTAATAACTAATCAAATAATTACCACTGTACAATTTTTAGAAGAAAAAATTCCAACTCCTAACTGTGCAATTTTTAGAGAGAAAAATTACAAACTCTTAACAAACCCAACTGTATAATTTTTAGAAAGAAAAATTATAAACTCTTAACAAAGATCCCAAAGCCCAACTTCACCCTTTTAATAGCTCAAACCCTAGCTATTCTATCAGTGTTTACAATTCTTTGAGATACTTTGCAAACAAAGCTTGACATATTATTTATAAGAGAAAAGCCCTTATAACTTCATTTAAACTTTCGATATGGGATTCAAGGCAAATCCTAACAAATCCTCATTTGACTTGAATCCCCAAAATGCCCAAATTGCTCAAATAAGCGTGCAAACTTTCCTCGAATTGAAAAAGAACTTTGTCATCATCATCACCATCATCCTCATCATCTTCCTCCAATCATCATCATCATTAAACTCATCATGGTCATCTTCTTATAGAACATAATGGTCCTCATCATCGTCATCTTCATCCGCTTCATCCCTATCATCTCTAGACATAGATTACTTCATCTCACAAGATTATGAACTTTCAGCTCTGATATCACTTGTTGGGACAAATATATCCCTCAATCTCAACACCCACAAAAACGAAAGAAAGCAAAAAGGTAAAAACAAATACAATAATTTTTAATGTGATCAAACTCCTTACAAGCCAACTGTACAATTTTTAAAGAGAAAAATTGCAAATTTCTAATAAAGATCCTAAAGCCCAACTACTTCCTTTTAACAGTCCAAACCCTAACTATTTAATTAGTGTTTACAAGTCTTTGAGATACTTTACAAGCTAAGCCTGACGCATTATTTATAAAAGAATAGTCCTTATAACTTCTCTTACACTTTTGATATGGGATTCAAGGCAAACCCCAAAAAATAGAGGTGGCAAAAGCTAGTCCGAGCCTGAAAACCCGCTGGAGACCGAACCGAGACCAATCCTAATTGATCAAAAAAGTCAAATGCCCAAAATAGAAAATGCCCGAAATCGAAAAAACTAGAAACTGAAAAAACCTGAAACCGAAAAAACCTGAACCCAACACAACCTGAACCCGACGTAACTTGAACCTGATACAATTCGAAACCAAGACCAATCCAATCCAAAAACCATAAAAAATCGAATTTATAACCTGAAAAAGCCTGAATTATAATTATAAGATTATTATTTAAAAATAAATAAATAATTGATATACTTTTTTAATTAAAAAGATTAAAATTTTGAAAACAATTTTATTTATCATACAATTATATTAGAAGTGGCAAATGGGCAGGTCGGATTGGGTTTGGTTGGGTCATTTTGGATAGGATTATTTTGGGTTAAGGAAAAATCAGATCATATCGGGTTCGGATAAAGTCGGATTTGGGTCAAGGAAAAATGTGATAACCAAAAATTTTTCCTATTTTTGGTATTAATTACCCGAAAATAAATAAATAAAGTTATTTAGGAGGATCAGAATATATTAAATTTCGGAAATTGATGAAGTGACGAATTGGAGGAATTTAATTTGGACATTATGGGATCCAAAATAATAAGGAATAAAATAGGTATATTTATATTTATATAAATATAATTATAATGTATTTATATATATTTATAGATATAAATATATATAAATAAATTTAAAAAAAAATGTAAGGGAGAGTCGGGACACAGCTCGACCCCCCCTCATTCTCCTCCTCTGTTACAACAGAGGAAGGAATCCAAAGATGAAGCCGGCCAATGTCGGCCAACCGAAGGAGAAAGGGGGGAGAGGGAGGCCGTCGCCGATGAGAGAGGAAGAGAGGGAGACATCCGGCGACGAAAAAGAAAACAGAGAAGAAAGGAAAGAGAAATGGCGAAGCGAAACTGGAAGGGAAAAAGGAAAAAGAGGAAAGTGGTGGTGCTGCCGATATGGCCACCGCCACACCACCCACGCCAACGGCGGAAGGTCAAGGAAGAAGCGAGGATGGTCGGCGGCAAAAGAAAACGAAAAAGGGAAGAGGAAAGAAGAAGAGAAAGAGCCCGAAAACCACCTCCCAGATCCGCCACCGTCGGCGCCGTCGCTAGGGAAATGGAGATCAGATTCAGCTTCATGGCAACGGCGGGATGCTGTGGAGTGGCCGAACCACCGGAGATGGTGGTTGCCGGTGGCTGAACCGGCCAAGCCAAATTGAACCGGCCAAGCCAAGCTAAATCGGCCCGAACCCGATTCGATCTGACCCGATCCGACACGACTCGGTTAAAAAAAGAAAAGAAAAAAAAAGAAAGAAAGGAAAAAGAAGAAAAGAAAAGAAAAAGATAAAGAAGGAGAAAGAAAAAGAAAAGAAAAAGAAGAAAAGAAAAGAAAAAGAAAAAAGGAAAAGGAAGAAGAAGAAGAAATGGGTAAGGAAAATTAAAAGATTTCGCTATATTTCTATGAAAATTATTAGAAATTGTTGGATTATTTTCTAAATGAAAATATGTGTCAATTATTGAAATTGTAGCAAAAACGAAAATGAGACGAATGGTGGAGTTCGGCAAGGTTCGAAAATCGGAAAGTGCGCGAAGCTTTGGCGAATAGGTAAGATACTTTTATAAAGCATTAGTAGCATTATATTGTATGTGGGATTATGATTTTTATATGATATATTGATGGAATGATATTTTTTTTAATACTAAGAGGACCCACAACTGATGGTGGGGGTTTTAGTAGAGACATAGGAATTGTGAGAATCAACGGCTGTGGTATAAATTGTGTTTTTCCTTGCAGGAGGTTTAGTAAAAATTAAGCCGTTATGCTGCCGAATTTCCTATGAAAATGTTTGAGGAAAAAGATTAAGTTTCTCATATAAATGGAATCTAGGAAAAATTGATTTTTGAAATGGTTGAGAAGGTAAATGGATGAACACGATAACATGAGGAATTATATTGTGAGTCTTATAGAATCGACAATTCGAGTTATATCAACATTACAAGTTGATTATTGAGTTGAAAATGAGATGGAATATCAGTTCGTTGAAATAGTGATGAAAGTAATGATAATTATACGATATAGCTTGGAAGAGGAGACTGCAGTTGGAATTTTGATAGTTGAGCGATGGAATTGTGGAACTATAAACGGAGTAATGATTTGAGAATTTGTCGAATTCGATCTCTTGATTTTAAATGGTTTCGAATGTGATAATATGGACAATTCAAGGGGTCGATGCGGAGACGATTTCACCGTATTACATCGTATTATTGATTTTACATGAGATGATAAACGGACCTACACAAGTGATATGGGTCTTAGTATCAATGTTGTGGTACACAATGGATGGCTATAATGTTGAGTCATAACGAATATATGATTTGAGTACACATAACGTTATTGACATTGAGGTTGAATTACGACACAATCCGATCATTTATAGATTCAAGTAAATGAGTGATAAAAATATATGAATATATGGTTTTGCTTATAACCATAGAATAGGCCTTGAATAATAAGATTAATAATCGCATAAGTTCGATATTAAATTATACAGGCCATATGAAAAATTGATTTGAGGATTGTGATATAGCTCTGTGAGAGTGAATGAAATTGAAACTCAAGTCGGAAATTATGAACGTGCGTCAATAGGTCAAACCATAATTGGATTTGATAAGTGATTATTGATCAGGTGGTCCTGTTATCTTCAATATCGACTCTGAAGTAGATATTGGATGACGATATTGGAAATTACATAATTTCTATATCTTGATGGTTACACCGAAACATGATATCTAAATGCTTATAGAAACTAAGAGGATTCGTACTAATGATGTGATCCTAATATTGATGATAAGATGTATAAATGATTATTACAGTCGGTGACGATTAAGAAAGGATATTGAATATCGAATGGTCTGAATACCAAGTGATTTGATTATCGAATGAATTGAATACTGAACAATTTGAATACCCAATAAATCGAATATTGAATGAGTTGAATACGGATCTACTGATTTGACAAAGAGGAAGTTCGAAGTCGAATGATTGATGGTGATAAAAATTGAATGCATTACTTCACTGTATTAGATGAAATATGATTTATATGATATTTGAAAATAGTATCGAATTTACCTATTAGGTATGATCTGATTGAAATCAAAAGGATGGAAATGAGAGAATTGAATTATAGTGAACATTATAATTAAATGACATGGTTAATGAAAATGATAGTTCACTGTTGAACTCTTGATTTGAATTGCATTGCATTTAACTATGCCTTCTTACAACTTGAAACATTATAATAATGTTTATATGAATACTGTAAAGTAGTGATTTGTTTTGAAATGAAAATATATGGTAGATATATATATTTTGATATATGAAGCCTCATACAGAATTTTACCATATGCTTTACATGATATTGAAAAGAAAGATAAAGATTTAAATGTTTTATGAGACTGTAGGCACCCTAGAAAAAATTAAATTCAATAAAGCATAGTGAAAACCGCTTAATTGGAGCTTTGCTCATTAGGCAGAGAGATGCTTATCCGACAATAGTCGTGGGCAGGTCTCAGTCACGCCTGATCAGTGGGGCTGAGAGAGATGAGGTCTATGGCCATAGATAGCGCCCTAGTTGGTTTCCAGAGGACGATGACATGATTTTCACTGCTAGCTACAGTGATTTAAGTCTTTATTGATAGAGTGATAGGGATCTAGCATAGTCTTTAACCGATATGATATGAAGTCTAGAGTATGATTTGATTGATGTGAACTCTAGACTTGACATGATTTATATAGTACATGAAACATGTTTGAAAAGAGATATATTTTGAAACAGTACATGTTTTTAAACATGTTTTAAAAAGTACATGTGATCTGACTTCGACACTTATATGATTTATATATGATTTTGTGTCGAACTTGAAATGATACGCGGTTTAGAGTATAGATTGATTTGATATGAACTCTAGACCTGATATGACTTACAGTATATGAAAAGACATGTTTTGAATTGACATGATATGAAAAGAGAAATATGCACGTTTTGATTTGAAATGATACGAAAAGACATGTTTTAAATTGACATGATATAAAAAGAGAATTATGCATGTTTTCAACCTTAAATACGAAATGAATTGAAAATTCATATGTTGAGCATGTTCTAAAGTATATATGATATGATTTGAAATGATAGTGGTTCATACAGTGAAATTACATAAGTTGCCTACTAAATCGTGACATAATAGGATGCTTTTTACATAAGATGTCATGACCTTATATGGTACAAAAACATGAAGAGTATATGAGGAGTATCACGACTTGGTGGTAACGATATTTCATCTGCATGATGTCATGATATGATATGATACATGAATATAGAATATCCACGAAGAGAATTATGACTTCGTACCACCGTGATTATAATCCTCCATATGGAAAGTGATACGAGATGATAGAATACAGGAGTACGATTATGAAACATAAAGTGATTTGATACGATATTTTAATTGGACTTGATGTACTCCGAGATTGAGGAAAGTATGGACTAATAGTATATGACATTCAAATTGGACACGACATATTGTTGTGTGATGCACTATAATATAAGGACGAGAAGACTGAAAAAGTGATTATGATGATTTATTTAAAAGTATAAGCGATAGACAGATGACAAGAAATGAGATAATAAGATGTTATTGATGAGAAAGGATTAACTGTAATTGCAAACTTGCAAGTTTTAAGCATTGTGGTTTAAGACAGTATAATCCTACTCTTGTATTTATATTAGTATCTTACTGAGCCGTGATTTTGCTCACCCCACTAAATTTCATCTCTTTCAGACTATTGAAGTTAACATCTGCCATGTAAGCTACTAAGTGGACATCGGAGACGGTGTATGGCTTGGTACTAGTCTTCTGAGGTATATGTTTCTTATAAAATACTTGTTTACATGTAATACTTTAATTGATGCACAGTACATATTCTGTTTAACAAGTCGGGATGTAACTAAGAACCGTTTCTGTTAGCTTTAAATTGACAAGTATTTTGAAATGACAAAACTCAAGTAAGCTTAAAAATGATTTTTCTACAAAGTAAATTTGCTTTGAATGAACTCAATGATAGAAAATATTTTAAATAAGTTTAGGATTGTGATTTCAATTGAAAAAGTTAGTAAATACTCTTAGAAAAGTGTTAGAAGTTTTTTGAACTGACTTAGAATCACAAAAAACCATAAACTGTCTCAAATTGCAGTTAAAGATGTGCAGGAAAGCATTGTGGTTAAAATGGATCGATCTCTACTATAGAAGGATCAATCCCGTTTTGGCAGAAAGTTAGAGAAGCATCTTGGAACAGGTTGGAATGCATTCTGGAGAAAAGGGATCGATTCGTTTGCACGAAATCTGACCCCAACGGCTAGTTTTTGAGGGTTTCAACGGGAGAAATTGCATTAAATGCTTCACCAACCGTTCCAATCGTTTGGTGGGTTATAAATAGAGGCATTTATGAAGTTTGGAGGTAGAACAAGCACTGAAGAAACTCTCATACATTCAAGAAAGAAATCCTAGTAGAAATATTTACTCTTTCACCTCCTCACTCAAATTGCTGATTCTCAAAGGTGTGAGCAAACCTTGTGAGGTTATTATTGTAAGAGTGAGGGTAGCATTGTAAGGGGATAGACTTAGAAGGTTGTTTCTAAGCCATCAAGAGAAAGTGCAAGAGGTATCACCACATCTTGAAGTGGTTTGTAAGAATTCCAAAGGAAGAGTGGAATCAATCCCTTGACAAGAGGATCAAGGAGAGAGGACGTAGGCAAGAGATTGGCCGAACCTCTATAAATCTGTGTTTGCTTCTGTTATCCTTCTTTACTTACTACATTTATTTCATTATTGCTTTATCTATTGCATTTGTGAATTAAATCCTTAGAAAAGCCATAATTTAGTATAAAAACCGATTCATCCCCCCTTTCAGTAGAGCCAACAATTGGTATCAGAGCTTGGACTCGAGAATCGATTAGGAGTAATTCCCTTCGAGTAAAAACGATCTAGATGGCTCAAACTAGTGTATCTACACCTTTGGTAGGAGAGGGACACTCTACGGTTAGACCACCACTCTTCAATGGTGAAAATTATGCTTATTAGAAGACTAGGATGATGTTATTCATTCAAGCTAATGATTATGAAGTGTGGAGGATTATAATTAAAGGTCCTCTTGTCCTTATTAAGAAAGTAGATGGGGAGGATGTGCCAAAGAAAGAGGATGAGTGGGATACTATCGATATTAGAATAGCACAACTAAATGCTAAGGCAATGCACACACTATTTGTCATAACGTATTAAGTTTTAGAAAGAAAACCTAATAGCTAGACACAAAATCTATGGAGTCGCCACCAACCATTCTACTAGGTGTGATTGGTCACCTATTCAAACTATGAATAAGGACTGGTCTACATCTCAAATTTAGGGTTCGGGAGTACGGTTACGTATGAGGAAGGATTAGCACCCTCACAACGCCCATCCTAAAATGGTACAAACTAATTTTAGGTTATCTCAAATTTGCCTTAGTTAATCTTAGGTTCAATAATTTAATATTGAAAAATATTTCTAAGCATCCTCCATTAAGTTGGTGGGACAACTTAAAAAATTCTCCTCACCTCAAGAGTATTCAAGTAGTACTATGTGACATGCTTGAAGAGGCTCCGTCGTCGGATTCATTTTAGTGTTTTATGAAATATTCTAATTTTGACTCTTATCTAATTCGTTCTTGCTATCTTATCATTTTTATTATTTCTATTGTGTTTTTATTATTTTATTAATTTATTTTATTAGAGAATGAATATGAATTATTTTCTCAAAAATTCTTTTTAGATCTTCCATTAAGCTGATCAGATCTTGAAAGAAATTATTTAACCTAAAGATTTCAAAAGTTTTACTTAAGCATAATCCCTTTTGGAATCTTATCATCGGAACAATCAATACTCAATCTCAATAATTATTTTTAATTATTATCATCCATTTTATCATTTATTATTATTATTATTATTATTTCTTTATATTTATTAGTTTATCTTTGCAATTAATTATTTTAATTTTATAATATGTCTTATTTTATTTTTAGACTAATATAAGTCATTAGTTATCGAAAACTCTCTTTAGACCATCCATTAAGCTGGTGAGGCCTTGAGAGAACTTTCAAGAAAATTACTTAAGCGTAATTCTCTTGATATTTTATCATCAATGTAATTCATATTCACATTCATTATCATTTTAATATCTAATTCTAGTTTCTTCATTTATTTTCCTTCCTTATTTTGTTATCTACGAACCATTAATATTTTTTTTATTTTGTAATTAATTGTCTTTATTGTAATTTTATAATAAATTTATTTTTAAAATGAATATAAATTATTTGTTATTGAAAATCCCATTTAGACCCTCCATTGAGCTAGGAGACCTTGGATAGAAATTTTCTCACCTCAAGATCTCTAAAGGTATTACTTAAGCGTAGTCCTTTTAGAGTTCCGTCGTCGGATAATTTAGTTTATTTTAATTTTAATTTCATAATCGATTTTTACTATACATATTTTTATTTTTGCAATTAATTATAAACTCAATAGCATAAGATCTTTGGCATTATTGATATGATGATATTTTGTGAATTTTATATATGCTAATATATTTGCTTTATTGATGTTTTAACATAAAAGAGCTTACTAATGTTTATTTTATATTTTAGGTATTAAATATCAAAGTTGGAATTAAAAGAAGCTAAAAAGAGCAAAGTGCAGTATTTTCTGTCTAGCTTGAAAGATTGACGTTTTTGACCAATTTAACGACCTGATCTCAAGAAGTGGCCTTCATGGAAGTTGTAGAGGACTTCTCAAGGTTTCCAGAATGCACAGGATTGCAAAAATCGGAGTTAGTTTGATGGGTCAAACATCTGGACAAATCAGTACGAAATTCTGGGCAGAAAACGAGATTGAGAAGAAATTCCAACAAAGTAAGTTCAAGGCTAGATTTTGTTGAGAGAAGATAATGTCTTAATTTTATTTTGTCTTAGATCTGTAATTAATTAATAAAAATAGGCCTTAGGAATTTTACTTAGAAAATAATTGTAAAAAGATGATGAGATAAAGGTAAGAGTTAGACTAGTCAAATTACTTGTTTTCCAAATAAACTCTTATCTGAATCCCACATTTCTTAGGAAAGTCTTTTAAACTTTTCCTTAGGCATATATAAAGAACACAAGGCTCTCATAAACAACATCCCTCACATCCCTCTCCTCCCTCTTCTCTTTTAGTCTTGTAGGATTTTCTTTAGGGTTTTTAATAAAATTTTATTTTTCTTTATTTTTAATTAGTTGCTGATTTCTTATTATTGTTTTATAAAATTATTTTCTTTTTATTTTTTTAGATTTTGTGATTTCTTTTTTGTTAAAATCTTATTAGATCAAAATCTTGATTATAGATTTCTTGTTTGATATTATTAAAGATTGATAGTTTAATTGTTTATTGCATGATAATTGTCTTCTTTATAATATTAAACTTGAATTTTATGATCTTGAATATGTCTAGTGAGTAGTTTTCTTATTCAGTTATGAGATAAATTGATTATTCTTGGGAAAAGCATGTTGTGAGATTCTTGAACCTATTATATAATTGTTGATTAAGTATCCAAGATTCTCTGAGCACATTATAATGATTGTTTGTTTGATTAGATAGGGTGCACACTATTTAGTTAAATTAAATAATCTACCGCCAGATTAAAAACATAAGTCCGTAATTGCTTGTGGAGTTAATCACTAGGGATGGAGGAGAATTAATGTTTAGCTTAAATGAACCGAGCTTATGTGTTTGTTATCTAATGTCAACCCATATCTTTCTTGTTGTTAATGCTGCCACAACTTATATCTAGAGAGCTTGTTCTAGGTAGGTTAAGTAGTTAGAGATTTAACTAATGACTCAGTAAGGAAAGATGGTGTAACAGAGCTTGTTGTTATGCTACGGTTGACTATTTAATTGACAGTGATATTTTGTAATCAATGATCAACATCAAAATCCAAGAATGATTGATTGCCTCCTAACTGAAGCTTTTTGCTATTTGTCTTTGATACTTAATAATTCTTGTTTTCTTTATTTTAGAATAGTCTCCAAAACCTCTAAACTTCTTCTTTCCCTAAACCCTAAGATTAGATTTTTAATTTAATAATTAACTTAAAAAATTCAGTCTCTGTGGGTTCGACCCTTGCTCCGCTATCTACATAGTAGAGTTAAAAAGTTTTATTTTTGGTGACTGACGACACTTATCAAATATTTATTCTAAATACATCAACCATATAAACTGAGCAAATTACTTTATTATTCAATTATTCACTTTTATTACCCCGCTTAATTAGTCCGATAAATTTGATATTTAATTTAATTACATTCTACAAGTTAATTAACTAAACTAATTAATTTAATATACCCTAACAACTATAAATAATTAAATTTACTAACATCCTAGTAACAAAGATGTGAAATACATATTAGCAAATTAATTAATATTGTAAACATGTCAGGCATCAAAATGGAAAACAATAAATGATAACACATTAGCAAATATATAAAAAATACAAAAGCCAAAGAATAAAGTAGAAAAACAATAAAGTAAATGATAACACATAAAAAACAAAAGTTACTTTAGCAAACCTGTAGTGAACGGCACTTCCTTTCTCTTTTAGTCACCACGTTTCTTATTCTTTTCTTGGACTTGGACAGTGCAACAAGTGATGACAGAGGACTGGTGCAGGCGATGACAAGGTTGCAGCGTAATGACAACGTTGGAAGTGAGGAGATGTTGTGGCTTGCTTCACAATAGACAGAACACAGCCATGGCAGCGGTATCATGGAGCAGGACGGTCGAATGATGCAGAAACAACGACGGTATGCAGAAACACATGGATGCAACGGTGCAGGACAGTGTGCAGCAAGGTGGCAATGAAGCTGGTGGCGGTAGACAGTTCGGTGATGAAGACAGCAGAGGGAAAGCTCAGCAGTGAGCAGGGATTTAGCAGCAGGGAGGGCGATTAAGGCAGGACCAAGGATGGTGGCAAGGAGCGGCTTTTCGAGAATGCTTGAAGCGATGCAAGATGTAGAAGCAGTAGCACACGGAGCACAGTGGACTTGTGATGAAAAACCGCTTGAGAAGCAGCGGCTAGAGGATCCCGTCTGCTTAGGTTTCTTTTCCTTCTTTTTAAAACCAAAAATCCCTCCCCGCGCTGTCACGAGGATGACAAAGGATGGTGGCTAAGAGTAGTAGAAATTTTTCTAGGATTTTTCTTTTTTTTTTTCCTCGATCAACCATGGCTCCCTCTTATATATCTTTTTTATCATTATATTTTTTTTCAAGGAAAATAAATCAAAGGCCCTTTATTGATCTCATGATCATGGGATTCTTTCATTTATTTTCTTTTTTTTTTTTTTATTTATTTCATTTTTATTTTTTTTTTTTCCTTTCACATTTATTTTCTTTGACTTTTTTTTTAATTTATTTCCATTTCATTTTTTTATTTTTGGTAATCAATCTTCAGATTTTATTTCACTGTGATTATTTCTTTAATTATTACTATCTTTCCTATGGCAACAAATTTCTTTTATTTTTGGCAACAATATCAACTTTAGTCAACTCTTGAAGGTGTGAATTTTGCATGTGCTTCACATGAGATTTTCAAATTTAATTTTAGAGTATGCATGGGATGCATGGGGTTCTAACTTAAGATTTGACCAAAATTGACTTGTTTCTTTTTATCATTTTTTTTATCATTTTATTTTTTTATTTTTAAAAAAAAAATGTTCGGACAAAATTAGGTGTCTACAGTTGCCCCTCTTTGCACTTTGCTGTGAAACAGTAATGGTGCAAAGACATAGACAACCATTTTGTCCGAATGCAAGACCTATCAATAAATTTTTTGTAAAATATGATATTTCCTAGCCTTCTATCACATAAGGCTAAGGAATAAATGCCAAATGAAATTTCCTAACCTTCTTCTCTTATAAAGATTGAGGAATAAATGCAAAATGAAGTTTCCTAGCCTCTTCTATCCTAAGACTAAGGAAATGAATGCAAAATGGAATTTTTCTAGTCTTTTCTATCATAAGACTAAAGAATGAAATTTTCTAATCATAAGATTAAGGAATGCAAAACATGAATTTTCCTAGTCTTTCCTACCATAAGGCTAAGGAAATGAATGTAGAATGGGATTTCCTAATCTTTTCTATCACAAGATTAAGGAATGCAAAGTGAAATTCCTAGTCTCTCCTATCATAAGACTAGGGAATGCAAGATGAAATTTCCTGGTCTTTCCTATCATAAGACTAAGGAATGCAAAATGAATGGGATTTCCTAATCCTTTCTATCACAGGATTAAAGAATGGGAAGTGGAATTTCCTAGTCTCTCCTATCATAAGACTAAGGAATGCAAGATGATCATGAAATAAAAGCTCCTCTCACTAGAGGCTATGAGACTTTTGAAAACAAAAAGCTCCTCTCAACAGAGGCAATGAGACTTTGATACAAAAAGCTCCTCTCAACAGAGGCAATGAAACTTTTGAAACAAAAAGCTCCTCTCATCAGAGGCAATGAGACTTTGAGAACAAAAAGCTCCTCTCAACATAGGCATTTGAACTTTGAAAAATAATCTTGTGCTCCTCTCACCAGAGGTATTGGAACTTCGAAAAATAATCTTGTGCTCCTCTCACCAGAGGCATTAGAACTTCGAAAAATAATCTTGTGCTCCTCTCACCAGAGGCATTGGAACTTTGAAAAATAACCTTGTGCTCCTTTCACCAGAGGCATTGAAACTTTTAAAAATAATCTTGTGCTCCTCTCACCAGAGGCATTGGAACTTCGAAAAATAATCTTGTGCTCCTCTCACCAGAGGCATTGGAACTTTGAAAAATAACCTTGTGCTCCTCTCACCAGAGGCATTGGAACTTTTTGAAAAATAAAGAGCTCCTTTCAACAGAGGCAATGAAACTTTGAACCTAAAAATTTCATTTCAGAATGCCAGTTAACATGGGTTTGACTGGGCTTAACTTTCATTTTGATGCCAACAATATTGGGCTTTCCTCTCATCTAAGGTTTTTCAAAAAAGTATTTTTCTCATCATCTTCTCATCATTTTTCAAATTACCATCTCTTATAGTTTTATCCTATACATTGTATTCTTACACTTTCTCTTTTCTTCAAAATTTTTCATTATTCAAAATTTCTTATCCCGATGTCTTAAATATTTCAATGTCAAAATGCAGTAATGAAATATCATGCATGTCATGGATATAATGAATGCCATGAATACTATAGACGCTAGGAATGTTATGCACATGTCAATGTCATGCCCCTTGAATTATTCCATGAATGTATGCAAATGCATTCTCAATTGTGGTAATAAGATTCTCAAGCTCATCTTGTCTTTCTGAAGTCCATTCTGTCTATTGAATTCTCCTTGTTTAAATCCCTTATCTTCCTTTCTCATCCCATCTTCTTATTGAGTCTTAGTCCAATTATGCCCGAAGACTAGGCATCATGTTTTCAGATTTATATATCATCATTCACTTTTGTTTCTTTCTCCCTCTTAATAATGCAAGATTTCTCAAAAGAATATTTTTTTCAAAAATTAAACCGAAAAAAGGTTACCAAAATTTATTTATTTTCCTTCCAACTCGACCACCAATGTAATGCACTTATGCATATTCTCCATTTGTTATATGGGTGGTATAAATTTAAAATGACCAAGAGAGATATAGATATTCATTCTTAGAAAAGGAATATGAAATCAAGAAAAATCAATGGGACAGTCTGTTTGGAATAGGGTTTTTAGTATCCCTTTAATGAACATTCTGACAATTTCAATCAAGTCAATCTAAAATTCTTTTCCAAAAGCCCACTCTTATGTTGATATGTTCTTTCATGTAGTGTCTGCCAATCTTGCCCTTTGTATCAAAACTGTTGGTGATGATCTTCTTCCTAAGCCGCCTTTTCAGGTTTTCCACTTAGGTGCCCCCTCATTTGATTCAAACTACTCTTTTTGAGTTTTCAATTTGAATCTTCCTTTTTCTTTTTCTTTTTTTTTCTTTCTCTTTTTTTTCATATATATATTTTTTTATTTTTTCCTTTTTTTTCTCTTTTTTTTCTTCATTTTCAACTTCATTGGCTTTGACAAATTTCAAACTTCAGTGCTCAATCCAAACTCATGCCCCCTAATAGGCGTTCTTGATTTTGATCCAAGATATCTTCTAAAGCTCATGGTTTCTTCATTTAACTTGATCTGCTTCCTTCAAAGGATCATTATCTCATTGTACAAGTATGTTTTCATTCAACGCATGATTCTTCAATTCAAGCATTTACATTTGATCAAAATGGGCTTTTAAAGGCATGTAATGTAGGATCAGGTGAGGGCTTATGAAAGAAAAGGATATAGTAGGCCCAAATGTGTTTCAAGGTTTATAAACCAAGGGATCACTTTCTTTATCAAGTAAAACATTTAGGCATTTTGCCCTTTCTTGCTTTTTTTTGGGGTTTCCTTTTTGAATTCAAACCCTTTTCTTTTTTTCCTTTTTTTTTTCACAAAAATGGGCTGCTTTTTTTTTTGCCCTTCGATTCATCATGAACACTTTTATTTTTGCCCCCAAAATTTCTTTATTTCATCTTCCTTGCCCCTAGTGGAGGGTGATCCTTGGTGGGTTATATTACAAAAATATAATAGGCTCAAAAGGGGTAATCAAAGGATAATTTTACTCATGCTTGAAGGATAGTGAAAGAAGGCTATTTATCATTTCAAATGTAAGTGCTCTCCTTAAAGATCATTTATTGAACAACGACAAACTTATTAGAAGCTTTTGTAAGAGATTCACCTTTCTCGTACTGTCTATCAAGTGCGGATGGTGAGCAACCTTTCCTTCATTTTCTTGCTTTCGCAACATTGGCATACTATTAATTCATCAACAGTAGTAGTTCTTTCAAAATTGAACCCTAAATTTATTGACATCATTATCATCATGTTCATTATTTGGATACTTGTGAATGAAAGATATGGTGAGTATGTGAGAAATTGCAAATGAATAGAATGAGAAATTGACAATGCATCACACTAGTCACTTTATTGAAAGGGAAATAAATAAAAGTTAGCCCATACATAAAACTTTATCTCGTGCTTATGGGCTTAAGCATTTCAAAAACTATCTTGCATTACTTAAAGAAAAAGAAACAGAATCAAAACTAGAATTTATAAATCTTCCAACTTGCACTGCTCGAACTCTTTATGTTCCACAAGACTCATCCCTCATTAGTATGGTCAGGCAATGGGTTTGCATTCGTAGTCGATTCCCCTTTCGTTTCAAAACTCAACATGCCAGCTTTTATCAATCCTTGCACTCTATACTTTAGTGCAGTGCAGTTCTCTAGAGAATGACCCACGTTCCCGAAGTGATACTCGCATCGAGCATTCTCATCATACCACTTTGGATATGGAGGCTTGAGAGGTTCCATATAGATGGGTGCAATGAGTTGTCCTTTGATCAATTTTGGATACAACTCAGTGTAGGTCATAGGGATTGGGTCAATGGGAGTCCTTTCTCTTTTTGGCCATGATGTATTATGATTGCCCTCTTGTTTATTGAACTGCTTAGTTGGTTGAATAGTTGGGGCAGGTGTGTGGGGATTAGGTTGAACATTAACCTTGGGGTATGAATGGTAAGGATTTTGAGTAGGGTAGTAAGGTTGTGGCATGTGATAAGGGTGTTGTGGGACATAGCCTCCATATTGCCTTCCATTTGCCACAGCATGGACTTCTTCTTCCCTTCTTTTGTTGGCTCCTCCTTTCTTCTCAATATTGTTGGGAGCTTCAATCTTTCCACTCTTGATTGCATTCTCAATTATCTCACCAGAAAATACCATATCAGCAAAATTCTTAGTGGCATTACCGATCATCCTATTGTAATATGGAGCCTTCAAAGTATTAACGAACATAATGGTAAGCTCCTTCTCTGAAAGTGGAGGTTGCACCTCCGCAGCCATATCACGCCACCTTTGGGCATATTGCTTGAAACTCTCATTAGCCCTCTTTTCCATACTTTGGAGTGACAGACGATCAGGGGCCATATCAGCAACATGTCGATATTGAGTCATAAATACTCTTGCCAAGTCATTCCAAGTGATGATTCGAGTTCCATCTAATTGATTGTACCACTTGGCAGCAGATCCAGTGAGACTTTCTTGAAAAATATGAATAAGGAGCTTATCATCTTGAGCGAAAGCAGCCATCTTCTGACAATACATAATAAGATGAGACCTAGGGCAGGAAGTTCCATTGTACTTCTCAAACTCTGGTGCTTTAAACTTAGGTGGAATAACCAAGTCTGACACCAAACATAACCCAGTAGCATCCATGGAACCATAAAAGTCTAAGCCTTCAATAGCTCGAATCCTTTCCTCCAACATATTAATCTTTTGTTGTGACTTCGCCTCATCTTTCTCTTCTGCTTGTTTGGCTTTCAACTTCTCAATTTCCCTTGGGTCATCTAAGTCGGGCACCTCAATGGGATCAGTAGATTTTGCGCCTTGGGAAGGATAGGAAGGTCCTTGGAATTGAGCTTGTCCAAACACTTAGGGTATAGCAATGTAAGCAGGTGGATATCTTCTTTCTTGGGATGTTTGACTTGGAAATGTACCAAATCCAGGAGGATAGACAAGGTCTTCCATACTGCGTTGTTGAACCCCTTCTTGGACTGCAACTTCCTCTACAACTCCTTTGCCCTTGCTTAGATTTTTCAACAACTCTGTAATTTGGGCCAATTGCCCCTTCATTTCCTCTTGAGCTTTTTCCATCTTCTCCATGCGCATGCTTGATTCTTCTTCCATGATCTTAGCTTGATAATTAGTGTTGTGTGAATGAACCTTTAGTCGAGCTATCTTCGAATCTTTTATTGCCACAATTAAGAATTTATCATTTCACATGTGGTGATGCTTGAAAAATTTTGAAAATGCTTTGTTTAAAACAATGATTGAAGATGAACAAAACGAGATGATGCTACATGCGTATGAATGGAATAGTATGGTAAAAAGTTGTCATGTAACAATAATGGATTATTGATGCATGGAAATGTTTTGGTGAACTCATGGTACCCTCTTAATGTCTCATGTATAAACTTGATCAAAAATGTGTCCTAAGTAATGGGTATTTCCTATAGCATGGGTTAATATGGCTCTATCTTACAATTGGTCTTCTTAATTTCACTATATGCATGGCTTTAGACAAAAGGGCTAAAGGTTCCCAAATTGTTCCTCACTGTTGTCTACACAAGACTAGTAAGGCACCCAATCCTCACCCATTACAGGTTACAAATGGAAAGGTTCAATTTGAGTGGGAGTATTTCGCTAGCCATTGCGGAGGTATTACCTCACGAGAGCGTAGTTACTTTACTTCCTCCTTAAAGGATAGAGCCCGGGTAGAGGGCTAATGCATGCACATGCACGTGAAGTGTGTGTCGAAGAAACATGTAGTTATTAATGTCTTATTATTTTATCAAACTTAACATATCTAAGGCAAACCTAAAATAACCTAAAACCAATCGTTGGCTTGACTCTCTAAAGTCCCCAGCGGAGTCGCCAAACTGTCATAACGTATTAAGTTTTAGAAAGAAAACCTAATAGCTAGACACAAAATCTATGGAGTCGCCACCAACCACTCTACTAGGTGTGATTGGTCACCTATTCAAACTATGGATAAGGACTGGTCTACATCTCAAATTTAGGGTTCGGGAGTACGGTTACGTATGAGGAAGGATTAGCACCCTCACAACGCCCATCCTAAAATGGTACCAACTAATTTTAGGTTATCTCAAATTTGCCTTAGTTAATCTTAGGTTCAATAATTTAATATTGAAAAATATTTCTAAGCAGCCTCCATTAAGCTGGTGGGACAACTTAAAAAATTCTCCTCACCTCAAAAGTATTCAAGTAGTACTATGTGACATGCTTGAAGAGGCTCCGTTGTCGGATTCATTTTAGTGTTTTATGAAATATTCTAATTTTGACTCCTATCTAATTCGTTCTTGCTATCTTATCATTTTTATTATTTCTATTGTGTTTTTATTATTTTATTAATTTATTTTATTAGAGAATGAATATGAATTATTTTCTCAAAAATTCTTTTTAGATCTTCCATTAAGCTGGTCAGATCTTGAAAGAAATTATTTAACCTAAAGATTTCAAAAGTATTACTTAAGCATAATCCCTTTTGGAATCTTATCATCGGAACAATCAATACTCAATCTCAATAATTATTTTTAATTATTATCATCCTATTTTATCATTTATTATTATTATTATTATTATTATTATTATTATTATTTCATTATATTTATTAGTTTATCTTTGCAATTAATTATTTTAATTTTATAATATGTCTTATTTCAATTTTAGACTAATATAAGCCATTAGTTATCGAAAACTCTCTTTAGACCATCCATTAAGTTGGTGAGGCCTTGAGAGAACTTTCAAGAAAATTACTTAAGCGTAATTCTCTTGATATTTTATCTTCAATGTAATTCATATTCACATTCATTATCATTTTAATATCTAATTCTAGTTTCTTCATTTATTTTCCTTCCTTATTTTGTTATCTACGAACCATTAATATCTTTTTTTATTTTGTAATTAATTGTTTTTATTGTAATTTTATAATAAATTTATTTTTAAAATGAATATAAATTATTTGTTATTGAAAATCCCATTTAGACCCTCCATTGAGCTGGGAGACCTTGGATAGAAATTTTTTCACCTCAAGATCTCTAAAGGTATTACTTAAGCGTAGTTCTTTTAGAGTTCCGTCGTCGGATAATTTAGTTTGTTTTAATTTTTAATTTCATAATCGATTTTTACTATACATATTTTTATTTTTGCAATTAATTATAAACTCAATAGCATAAGATCTTTGGCATTATTTATTCTAAATACTTCAACCATATAAACTGAGCAAATTACTTTATTATTCAATTATTCACTTTTATTACTCCCTTAATTAGTCCGATAAATTTGATATTTAATTTAATTACATTCTACAAGTTAATTAACTAAACTAATTAATTTAATTTACCCTAACAACTATAAGTAATTAAATTTACTAACATCCTAGTAACAAAGATGTGAAATACATATTAGCAAATTAATTAATATTGTAAACATGTCAGGCATCAAAATGGAAAACAATAAATGATAACACATTAGCAAATATATAAAAAATACAAAAGCCAAAGAATAAAGTAGAAAAACAATAAAGTAAATGATAACACATAAAAAACAAAAGTTACTTTAGCAAACCTGTAGTGAACGACACTTCCTTTCTCTTTTAGTCACCACGTTTCTTATTCTTTTCTTGGACTTGGACAGTGCAACAAGAGATGACAGAGGACCGGTGCAGGCGATGACAAGGTTGCAGCGTAATGACAACGTTGGAAGTGAGGAGATGTTGTGGCTTGCTTCACAATAGACAGAACACAGCCATGGCAGCGGTATCGTGGAGCAGTACGGTCGAATGATGCAGAAACAACGACGGTATGCAGAAACTCATGGATGCAACGGTGCAGGACAGTGTGCAGCAAGGTGGCAATGAAGCTGGTGGCGGTAGACAGTTCGGTGATGAAGACAGCAGAGGGAAAGCTCAGCAGTGAGCAGGGATTTAGCAGCAGGGAGGGCGATTAAGGCAGGACCAAGGATGGTGGCAAGGAGCGGCTTTTCGAGAATGCTGGAAGCGATGCAAGATGTAGAAGCAGTAGCACACGGAGCACAGTGGACTTGTGATGAAAAACCGCTTGAGAAGCAGCGGCTAGAGGATCCCGTCTGCTTAGGTTTCTTTTCCTTCTTTTTAAAACCAAAAATCCCTCCCCGCGCTGTCACGAGGATGACAAAGGATGGTGGCTAAGAGTAGTAGAAATTTTTCTAGGGTTTTTCCTTTTTTTTCCTCGATCAACCGTGGCTCCTTTTTATATATCTTTTTTATCATTATATTTTTTTTTCAAGGAAAATAAATCAAAGGCCCTTTATTGATCCCATTATCATGTGATTCTTTCATTTATTTTCTTTGACTTTCTTTTTTTTTTAATTTATTTCCATTTCATTTTTTTATTTTTGGTAATCAATCTTCATATTTTATTTCACTGTGATTATTTCTTTAATTATTACTATCTTTCCTATGGCAACAAATTTCTTTTATTTTTGGCAACAATATCAACTTTAGTCAACTCTTGAAGGTGTGAATTTTGCATGTGCTTCACATGAGATTTTCAAATTTAATTTTAGAGTTTGCATGGGATGCATGGGGTTGTAACTTAAGATTTGACCAAAATTGACTTGTTTCTTTTTATCATTTTTTTTATCATTTTATTATTTTATTTTATTTTTTAAAAAAAATGTTCGGACAAAATTAGGTGTCTACACTATTTTGTGCATTAGGACCAAATGAATATAATCGAGTTTCACAATATGAGAATGCTAAACAAATTTGGGATAAACTAGCTACCACACATGAGGGAACCACACAAGTCAAGGAAACAAAAGTAGGCATGCTCACTCAAGACTATGAAATGTTTAGAATGAAGAATGATGAGTCAATTAGTGACATGTTTACTAGGTTTACTGACATCATAAATGGTCTTAAAGCCTTAGGAAAAACATACTCTAATGTAGAAATGGCGAAAAAGATACTCAATAGCTTACTTAAATCATGGGAAGCTAAAGTCACTACTATTGAGGAATCCAAGGATCCTCATACGCTCTCATTTGATGAACTTATAGGATCTTTACTTACTTATGAGATGAAAATTAAGAGAAATCAAGATCCCCCAAAGAAAGTTGGAGTAGCTCTAAAGTCCACCACAATTGAGGAATCAAAGGATGATCATGATGAAAGTGGTGATGATGAGGATTTAGAAATGGCTATGTTCGCCAAGAGATTCAACAAATTCATGAGGATGAGACTTAGTGGAAACTCTAGGAGACCTCCTAGGAGAGAGTTCAATAAAGGAGAAACTAGTAGGAAAGAAAAGGACCAAATTATTTGTTATGAATGCAAAAATCATGGTCATATTAAATTGATTGTCCTCTTTATAGAAAGCAAAAGGAGAAGAAACCAAAGAAGAAGGCAATGGTGGCTACATAGAGTGATAGTGATTGCTTTGATGAAGAGAATGTGGAAGATGAAGTAGCCAACCTTTGTTTTATGGCTTTTGAAGATAAGAAGGTAACATCTAACTCATTAGATACTAATGAATACACTTTTGATGAATTGCAAGATGCATTTGATGAGTTAGCAAATGAATTTGAATGCATGAATTTGAAATATAAGAAAATGATCTCTAAGTTGAAAAAGGAAAATGAAATGCTTATGAATGTTAAATTAGAATGTGATAAGAAATTAGAAAATGCAAATTTAGAAATAGAAGAATTAAATAAAAAGAACACTAATTTGCAAAACTCATTTTCTAGATTTTATATGGGTCAACAAAAACTTGATCATATGTTGGAGACCCAAAGAGCATTCTTTGATAGAGAAGGGTTAGGCTATAATGCATCAAACAAAGAAACTCATCTAAAAAATTTCCTAGTTAAAGATAGAAAATTTGTTTTGTGCACATTATGTAATAAACTAGGACATTCTTCACAAGCATGCACCTCTAGGAAGACCATGATTAAAGGAAAAATGGCTGTCAAGATTTGGGTGCCTAAACATGTTTTAAATTCAAGTGATGAGTCCTTAAAAATGAAATGGATCCCTAAAGGATCAAAAATTATTAGTACTAACTCACAAGGACCCAAGAAAATTTGGATACCTAAGATGAAAGCTTGATGTGTTTGTATGTAGGAGGAAGAGTATTGCTACAAGGCTAAGTCCAAGGAGCATTGGTACCTTGATAGTGGATGCTCAAGACACATGACGGGTGACAAGAGCCAATTCAAGTTCCTAAAGCATAAAAGTGGTGGAGAAGTCACATTTGGAGACAACTCCAAAGGACAAATTGAAGGAATTGGCTCCATTGGTAACTCTTCCTCAACTATTGAGAATGTTTTGTATGTTAGAGGTTTAAAACATAATTTGCTTAGTATTAGTCAATTGTGTGACAAGGGTTTTAAAGTTGTGTTTGATGCTTTATGTTGCAATGTTGTTGATGCTAAAACTAATCAAATTCTCTTTATTGGACATAGAGAAGGAAACATTTATATTTTTAATTTAGATGAACTAAATAACAAGAATGTATGCTTTATGGCCACTAGAGAAGATGAACCTTGGTTATGGCATAGAAGACTAGGTCATGCTAGCATGCATGTTTTATCTAAATTAGTCAAAGGAGACTTAGTGGTAGGTTTGCCTAAGCTTCAATTTGAAAATGATAAAGTTTGTGAGGCATGTGTAAGAGGGAAACACAAGAGAATATCATTTAAATCTAAGAAGTATGTTACAACCTCTAGATCACTTCAACTTCTCCACTTAAGTCTCTTTAGACCAACTAGGACAACTAGCTTAGGAGGAAAACACTATGGTTTTGTCATAGTTGATGATTACACTAGGTTTACTTGTGTGTTCTTCTTAAGTGTGAAAAATGAAGCCTTGGACAAATTTATTGTTTTCTTAAAACTTGTTCAAAATGAAAAAGGTTACTCTATTACTAGTATTAGGAGTGATCATGGAAAAGAATTTGAAAATCTTGATTTTGATACATTTTGCAATGAAAATGGTATTAGCCATAATTTTTCAGCTCCTAAAACTCCTCAACAAAATGGGGTAGTTGAAAGGAGAAATAGAACCTTAGAAGAAATGGCTAGAACCATGCTTTGTGAAAATAACTTACCTAAATATTTTTGGGCTAAAGCAATAAATACTGCTTGCTATGTTATAAATAGAGCTATGGTAAGGCCTATTTTAAAGAAAACTCCCTATGAGCTTTATAAAGGAAAAAGGCCTAACATAAGTTATTTTCACCCATTTGGATGTAAATGTTTTGTTTTGAACAATGGTAAAGATAACTTAGGAAAATTTGATGCAAAAAGTGATGAAGGTATTTTTCTTGGTTATTCTTTAAATTCTAAGGCTTATAGAGTTTTCAATAAAAGAACACTTGTAGTAGAAGAGTCAATTCATGTAATCTTTGATGAATCAAATATCACTAGTAGAACCAATTTTGATGATGAAGTAGAGATCTTTGATGAACCTATAGTTGATCCATCCCAAGATAAGGATGTTAGAGAACAATTAGAAGATCTTAATATTAACAAAAATAGGAGTCCATGGAACAAGAAATAATTGAAAAAGAATCTAGGTGTCCAAGAGAACTTGGTTATGTGAAGGAAAATGATATTGTTGGAGATCCAAACATTGGCGTTAGAACTAGGTCAACCTATAGAAACATATATCAATATGTAGCCTTTGTGTCACAATTTGAGCCAAAGAATGTGAATGAGGCCTTGAAAGATGAAAATTGGATTATGGCCATGCAAGAGGAATTAAATCAATTTGAGAGAAGCAAAGTGTGGACACTAGTAGAAAGACCTAATTATTATCCCATCATTGAAACCAAATGGATATTCAAGAATAAGATGGATGAGAATAGCATTATTGTTAGAAACAAGGCTAGGTTAGTGGCTTAAGGATATAGGCAAGAAGAAGGAATAAACCATGATGAAACATATGCTCCGGTAGTAGATTAGAAGTCATTAGGATGCTACTTGCCTTTGCATGTTACAAGGATTTTAAATTATATCAAATGGATGTAAAAAGTGCATTTTTAAATGGTTACATAAATGAAGAGGTTTATGTTGAACAACCTCCTGGTTTTGAAAATCCAAAGTTTCGTAACCATGTTTTCAAACTATCAAAGGCTTTATATGGATTAAAACAAGCTCCTAGAGCTTGGTATGAAAGACTTTCAAAGTTTTTAATTGAAAAAGGTTTTGCAAGAGGCAAAGTAGACACCACATTGTTTATCCAATCTAAGGGTGATGACTTATTAGTAGTTCAAATTTATGTGGATGATATCATTTTTGGATCTACAAATGAGTCATTGTGTAAAGATTTCTCAAAATTAATGCAAGGTGAATTTGAAATGAGTATGATGGGAGAGTTAACCTTCTTTCTAGGACTTCAAGTTAAACAATGCAAAGAAGGTATTTTCATAAATCAAGCTAAGTACACTAAAGATTTGCTCAAAAGATTTGGAATGGATGAGTCTAAACCTTACTCTACACCAATGAGCACAAATATCAAGCTTGATAAGGATGAAGGAGGAAAGTGTATAGACACTAAACTATATAGGTCTATCATTGCTATATTTAACTGCTAGTAGACCTGATAAAATGTTTAGTGTATGCTTGTGTGCTAGATTTCAGTCATCTCCTAGAGAATCACACCTACAAGCAGTAAAAAGAATCCTTAGATACCTTAAAGACACCTCTTCCTTAGGACTTTGGTATCCTAAAGATTCTACACTTGCTCTCCATGCTTATTCTGATGCTGATTTTGATAGATGCAAAGTGGATAGGAAAAGCATATCGGGAACATGTCAATTCTTAGGAAGTACGCTTATTTCATGGTTCTCTAAGAAACAAAATAGCGTAGCTCAATCCACAACCGAGGATGAATATATAGCTTTCGGAAGTTGCTGTGCTTAAGTCTTGTGGATTAGACAACAAATGAGAGACTATGGAATAGAAATGAACCTAGTTCCTATCAAGTGTGACAACACTAGTGCTACCAACCTTACAAAAAATCCCATCCAACACTCTAGAACCAAGCACATTGAGATTAGACATCATTTTATACGAGATCATGTGCAAAAAGTGGACATAATTCTAGAGTATGTAGATACCTTGCACCAATTAGCGGATATCTTCTATGATAACCGTAAATTTTTCAATATTTGAAAATTATTAATATTGGAAATTAATATTAAAGAAAATAGATAAGTGGAATAAATAAATATAATTTCAAGCATATGAAAATGTGTGGAAATTTCATGAATCGAGGAAGTGATGAAAATTGAAAATATCCGAGTGAAGAAAATTAAATTGGAAATAAGAATAGATGTGAATTTAAGAAATAATGAAAGGAGGAAATTTAATTTAGATAAATGAAATCCAAATTAAATAAGAAAATGAGAAAGGAAATATGAAATATATTTATATAATTATATATTATATAAATGTATTTTGATGCAAATATATATGTATTTAAATACCGTATGGTATATAGTATATATTAAATATACATGGGTATATATAAGTATATATATACTATTTTATAAATTTAAATAATACATATGTATTCAAGTATGGTATTTTATGTATATATAAATATATACATATATGAGAAAAATATAAATATTAATTTACATTAAAGTTTGAAAATGTATATATTGTAATACAATATATCTTGTATTATAACATATATAAATAAATATATATGTAAAAGTTATTTAATTTTAAAGTATATAAATATACATATATATATATATACTAGATATATATCTTGTAATACATAATATATGTATCTTTATATATATAATATATATATATATATATATATATATATATATATATATCTAGTATAATACTATATATAAATTAATATAATCATTTTTAAAATATATAGTATAAATATAATATATATTGTTATATTATGTTTATATATATATATATATATATATTATAAGTATAATATATAGTATAATATGTATATAATTAAAATAGAAAAATAAAGAAGGAAATAGGAAAGGAAAAATCGGGAAGACTCCCGATTTGCTCCTAGGTTAGCCGACCACCGTCGGTCGGCCAAGAAGGGAGATGAGGAGAAGAGAAGAGCTGTCGCCGGGAAGGGGAAGAGGAGAAGGAATCGACCGGCGGCTGAAGGAAAAGGGAAACAGAGGTGAAATCCGGCGAAACCAAAGAGAAAAGAGGAAAGTAGGATCCGGCAGTGCCGACCAAATTAGCCGCTGTCACTGCCACCGAAGCTTCACCAGAGGAAGAGGAAGACGTGGGATGCCACCGGTCAGGCGGAGAACGGCGGAGGAGGGCCGGTGAAGAGGCAGAAGGAGGCGAACTAAAACCGACTTGATCCGTCGCCGTGCCGTCGATTCGGGATGAACGGAGGCCAGATCCAAGCTCGCCGTGGCATCGGCCAGCTGAGGGAAGTCCGAACCGCCGGAGAACCGGCCGTCGGAGGAGAACCGGCCATGGAGGGGATCCAATCGGTCTGAATGGCCTGAACCGACCAGGAAAAAGAAAGGAAGAAAAAAAAGAAAAGAAAAAAGGAAAAAGAAAAAGACAAAGAAAAAGAAAAGAAAAGAGAAAAAGAAAGAAAAGAGGAAAAAGAAGAAAGAGGGAAAGAAAAGTAATTCCGGGAATTTGGAAAATTCCCGAGAATTCAAAAATTACGGGAAATCCCGAGAATTACGGGAATCGGTAAGAAATCTCGGAAAGTGTTAAATTATTTAAATAATTTATTTATTTAAATAATTCTGAAAAAATTCTAAATTTTAGAATTTTAATTTCCAAAAAATTCCCTCGATAACTGAGACGATGGAATCGGGTGAGGTGAACACGGGCGCGACCTTCGAGAGGCAGTCGTCGACCCGAGATAGGTAATGGAGACATGTGCAGCCTGTAGGGATATTCAGCACACATATTTTAAATTATGCATATAATTTTATAAATGCTATTGATAATGATTGGTTGGGAAATTGTGGTGATTTACCGGTTGAGATTTAAACTGTATTTTCCGTGCAGGAGGCTAGCTAATCGGTAGCTGTTATACTGCCGAAAATTATTGGAAAAATTACTGAAAATCATAATAAATGATTTTTCATCACGAGAAACGATTTCCAACCACGAATATCGAGAAATCGATTAGTTTTCATAAAACATGAATATACTGATAATTAATTTTAAAATATTCATGTTTTTGAAAATGGTGAAAAAGATCACCTAAATTTATCTTGATAGGTGATATTTCACGTGAAACGAGGTGAAAAATGAAAAGAACCAAAGTGAATATTTTAATAATATTTCTCTAAATATTCACTTGATTTTATAAATAACCTTTATGGGTTCAACTGTGAAAACAAGTGTTTATAGAAAATTCCATAAAAGTAATTAAAGGTGAAAAACAGTGTTTTGAGACTAAAAGGTCTCCACATGTGTTTACAGAGAAAACATGGGACGGGAGTGTTGATTTGGAAAATAAATATTTTAATTTTCCATAAATCATAAAAATAATTGATTTGAATCCCGATAACTTTGAAAATCATGTTTTCGATAGAAAGCACAGAAAAATGTGCATATATGTTTTACGGGGAAAAAAGGACAGTTATGACCTTTTATATTTTACAGTGATTATTTTATAAACTGTTTTCACTGTATGGAAAATGTGATTTATACTGTTCTATAATGTTTAGAACATTTTCGGGAATGATGACCTCGGTATAAATATTTTATAAATTGTTATTCATAAGATGAAAATATTTTCCTTATGAATATTTGTGGATTGATTGAACTTATATTCAGTGAAATTGATTTCATAAATGGGGTTTATATCACGTGTTTACTGTTTTGAGACTGTTAGGCCCCATATCATGCTCACGTGTCACGTGTTAGTGCTGATAGATACTGATCCTATTATCAGCGTCCCAGTGGACACCTGATCAGTGTACACTGTGGACCCCATTGACTATGGTCATAAATCTCATGTGTTTCCCCTATTTGGGACGATATTATAGCATGATACATTTAGGGTGTTGCCTGGTCTCCATGATACTGAACTGAAAGCTACCGTATACTATTTACTGAATTGGTAGCTACTGTTTACTGTTTACAGACTGAACCGTAGCAAGATACTGTTTTACCGAGTGGTATTGTATTGAATATTACTGTTTTACTGAACTATCACGTGTTTTAAAACATACTGAAGTGAAGAGAAACAAATGGTTTATTCTATGGAAAACGAATATTAAATCGTTTTGAGAACAATTTATATAGTACTCTCTACAGTTGCTTCTAGGTTTCGGGACAAGACAGGTATTTCAAAATACCTACCTTACTCCATCCGGATCCTTAGCCGACTGCAGTATCCTTCCTACATGTGAGCCTAGAGCCTCTAGGAAGATTTAAAGAAAGTGAAAAATTATTTTCAGCATATAGGTAGCTGAATATCAAGTGTTGCATATAACTCTTTTACTGAGCCGTGGTTTGCTCACTCCCCAATATTAACATTTCAGATTTTCGAGGACTAAGAGATCTGACATACGAGCATTTCGGCTGTGCATTTGGGGACATTGCGACAGCTCGATTTATAATATGAGGTATGATCATTTATTTTCTGTATTTAGACTTACTTTCAGTACTACTTTCTTGAGAATTAAGATAGGGGATGTAAGTCATATTACAATTTTATACGAAATTGTTTAATAGTAAATGAAAAAGTGAAGTATCACAGACAGCCCAACCGGGTAAGTTGTATAGAAATACGTGAAAAATGTGATCACGGGATGTGACAAATTTAATGGTATCAGAGCATGGTTGGCCTGATGTCTGTCGATACTTTTGGAGAGGAAATGTGTTGGAAATGTTAAACATCCCCGGTAGTACTGTGTAGTCTAAATACATAAAGAAAATAAATGATTGCAAATTGAGTAAAATAATCTGAAGGGAGTGAGAAATTATAAATTGAGAATATTAAAGAGGAAAATAGGCTCAGAATTTGCCAGAAAATGGTGATCTAATGATCTAAATGAAGGCTTGTTCGGTAAGGAACCGAAAGGACTCGGTGAGGGCCCCACCAGTACTTTTCTATTCGGATCGAACTGAGACCTGAAAGTGATGATATAAAGTAGAGAAATGAAATATCATCATTAAATAGACCTTAAGATCACCGATTGAGGGTAATTTAAAGAGAGAGAAAATTTTGGTCAAAATGACCAAAATACCCCTACCTCCAAAAATTTACCGGGAGCCATAATAGACCAATAGAGGTTGGAATTGATTGATTTGACAGAGAAATTGATGATATAAAGCTGAATTACAGGCAGAATAATCCAATTATGGATTTTAGTGGACTTCTCTGTCGAAATCAAACAAGATATTAAATTGCTGATATTAGTATGAGAAAGAATAATATCAGCACATGGATAATGAGATCATTGATTTCAATGTATAGTAAGGAGAAAGAAATAAATGTCGAAATGACGAAAACGCCCCTATGTTGGGCGAAGTTTTGAACAGTGATAAAACCAAGTTAGTCTTGAATCCATTGATGGTGATGGAGTCATTAATGGCATAGAGGATGTAATATGAATATAACGATCCCTCTTACGGATTCCACTTATACTTAGATTATGGACACGAATTGTGAGTGACCTAGTGAACGGGCTAGGCCTCGTGACAAAACCTCGAAGGGGCCAATGGGCTCGCCAAAGAGGACAGTACACATGTGTAAAGGTGGACGGTGGACGGCGGACGGGTCGGGGCCTTGTATGATGCGATCCCATAAGTGTATAGTGGAATGTCACAAGATGATTAGCCCGGTTACTGATTGTAAGGGGCTGAATTAAGAATGTATTGAATTAGATATTTATTACGGGATCGTTGGATATTATGAAAAGTGAGATGACTATGGAAAATGACTGAGAAAGTGAATAGTACAAATAATGAAATCAAGATGGAGAATATTTCAAAATGATTTGAATATTAACTTTCTCTACCTTGAGAATACACAGTGAAAATGATAGGACAAGAGGATGAAATGTCCAAGATGATAAGAGTTGACTGATTAAAGAAAGTATCAGATGTGATTCTCTATAAATCTTTCAGAGTTATATAGGTTGAAGAAAAATTGGATAACATGGACTCGAGGAGTATATGGAAACCTAATTTTAAACTTATATCGGAGAATGTAGAAAGAATCCGAAAAGCTTAAGAATTAACTCTGGAAAATGTGTGAATAATGAAATTCACTTGTATGGGTCTGTTTGATGGAAATACAGATAATGTGATTTAAGGTTAATGAAGTATTTGTATAAGTGCAAATAAGAGAAGCACAGATGACCGTGATATGTAGATGGATTGAAATGGTATATTAAATTCAGATTATTTAATAAAGTTATTGTGAAGAACAAGTGATCATCTACATGAAAATGGACGCTTTATTGATTTAATCAAAGATATATGAGGAGTTATAAGATTAGCCTTAATACAAAGCGTCATCAGATAAAAGATTAGAGATTGATGTTCATGAGATAATGATTTGAACTCGATAAACTTAATACGAGTTCCTATGGAGATATATAAGCCTAAAGGATGAGGCATCCATATGAGAATAAATTGAGGAGATATTAATAGAGTCTAAGGTACAAATGGAATAGGAGTAGCATCATGATATATAATCCTTTAAACTCTCAGAGACTGTGGACTTATGTTAAGATTGGCGAATAAGAGACTTGGCTAGACAGTATCTCTTTATGGGATATATGATCTCGAGATGACAGAATGACAGTGAATCTGTCTATGATTGTGAGATAATGATTGAGATACGGAATTACTGAGTCTAGCTAAATATTGTTACCAATCTATACAAGAGTGATGGGATTAGCTGCTCCACTAATGAGACATAATTAGAGAAATTAAAGTCGGTAAATGGATAAGTGGAAAGAAAAGATGGTAAGCAAGATGTTAAATGATTTTAACAATAAAGTACCATACCACTAGAGAAAACCGACTAAATTGATGAAAATATGAAAACGAAAATGAAATAAGAAAGTAAGTAACATGATGAGTAGGGAACCTAAAGTAGTTCCCGAAATTAAGACTAAAGGTGATTTCATTTGGTTATCACATAACCGTGGCTACATGTAAAATCAAGTCAAACTTGACAAGTGAAAGAAATGATACTCAAAGGAGTAAATACATGATTTGCCGTGTTACTGCCAGTTATGTAATGGAACAAAAATGACATACACATAACCACCTTGAAATGATAGAAATGGTGGAACTGTTTAGATAATGTGGTGATTAAATGGATAATTGGAAGATTTAATGGTATAATCCAAATTATGAAAAGAGATGTAATGACCATACTACATGAAGAGAAGATGATTATCTCATGATTCATTACTATAAGAGATGATCAATAGTAAAGTCTGCAATGAGATGCAGCCTTGATGGAATAAATGTGAAATGAATATTGTCGACAATAAAGAGTCCAAAGGAGAAATGATGATATCGAAGTGATTAAAGATTGAAGATCTAAATAGAATCACTTACCATCATCAGACTTCTAGATTCTCTAGTGCCTTAGTCGAAGTATGAATGTGAAACAGTGGAAATGTATGTGTACAGTTCCAGTGAGCATTACATGTAATGGGAGTCTCTGAGATGCCATATGCTTAATGAGAAATAGCAAAAGGCTTTGAGATCCCAAATGTATTGATAGCACCGCTCCGTACTGATGAAAATGCTCTTGCGTAATATGTGGACGCTTGAGGGTATATTGAGAGAGCGTGTGCACGAGATGTGAAAGCTACTGGGACATTTACATATAACTGATTGACATGTGTAGCGGATAGTTTTTAAACTATAACGACTTGGCACCAAATGAGAAAAATAGATGATGAACAGCATAAATTAGCTGTAATATAAAACACTGGTGTGAATGGACTCTATGTGAAAAGAGTGGAAATAAATAACTCCCGATTTGAAAAATGAACTTAGGGAATGTAGATATACGATGAAAGACTGCATATAGTGGTCTAAAAGTAAATTTGATATCGAAAGTATGCTGACAGTAATCGTGTAAAAGTTGATCTAAAGGATAAAATCGTAAGTATACAGAATGTACCGCCTCTTGAGTTAAGTTAAATTCGGAGGACCGAATTTCTTAAGGTGAAAAGAATGTGATAACCGTAAATTTTTCAATATTTGAAAATTATTAATATTGGAAATTAATATTAAAGAAAATAGATAAGTGGAATAAATAAATATAATTTCAAGTATATGAAAATGTGTGGAAATTTCGTGAATCGAGGAAGTGATGAAAATTGGAAATATCCGAGTGAAGAAAATTAAATTGGAAATAAGAATAGATGTGAATTTAAGAAATAATGAAAGGAGGAAATTTAATTTGGATAAATGGAAATCCAAATTAAATAAGAAAATGAGAAAGGAAATATGAAATATATTTATATAATTATATATTATATAAATGTATTTTGATGCAAATACATATGTATTTAAATACCGTATGGTATATAGTATATATTAAATATACATGGGTATATAAAAGTATATATACTATTTTATAAATTTAAATAATACATATGTATTCAAGTATGGTATTTTATGTATATATAAATATATACATATATGAGAAAAATGTAAATATTAATTTACATTAAAGTTTGAAAATGTATATATTGTAATACAATATATCTTGTATTATAACATATATAAATAAATATATATGTAAAAGTTATTTAATTTTAAAGTATATAAATATACATATATATATACTAGATATATATCTTGTAATACATAATATATGTATCTTTATATATATATATATATATATATATATATATATATATATATATATATATCTAGTATAATACTATATATAAATTAATATAATCATATTTAAAATATATAGTATAAAAATAATATATATTGTTATATTATGTTTATATATATATATATTATATAAGTATAATATATAGTATAATATATAGTATAATATGTATATAATTAAAATAGAAAAATAAAGAAGGAAATAGGAAAGGAAAAATCGGGAAGACTCCCGATTTGCTCCCAGGCGAGCTGACCACCGTCGGTCGGCCAAGAAGGGAGATGAGGAGAAGAGAGGAGTTGTCGTCGGGAAGGGGAAGAGGAGAAGGAATCGACTGGCGGCAGAAGGAAAAGCGAAACAGAGGAGAAATCCGGTGAAACCAAAGAGAAAAGAGGAAAATAGGATCCGGCGGTGCCGGCCAAATTAGCCGCCGCCATTGCCACCGAAGCTTCGCCAGACGAAGAGGAAGACGTGGGATGCCACCGGTCAGGCGGAGAACGGCGGAGGAGGGCCGGCGAAGAGGCAGAAGGAGGCGGACCAAAACTGACTTGATCCGCCGCCGTGCCGTCGATTCGGGATGAACGGAAGCCAGATCCAAGCTCGCCGTGGCGTCGGCCATCTGAGGGAAGTCTGAACCACTGGAGAACCGGCCATCGGAGGAGAACCGGCCATGGAGGAGATCCAACCGGTCTGAATGGCCTGAACCGACCAGGAAAAAGAAAGGAAGAAAAAAAAAGAAAAGAAAAAGAAAAAGAAAAGAAAAGAGAAAAAGAAAGAAAAGAGGAAAAAGAAGAAAGAGGGAAAGAAAAGGAATTCCAGGAATTTGAAAAATTCTCGAGAATTCGAAAATTACGGGAAATCCCGAGAATTACGGGAATCGGTAAGAAATCCCGGAAAGTGTTAAATTCTTTAAATAATTTATTTATTTAAATAATTATGGAAAAATTCTAAATTTTAGAATTTTAATTTCCAGAAAATTCCCTCGATAACCGAGACGATGGAATCAGCTGAGGTGAACATGGGCGGGACCTTCGAGAGGCAATCGTCGACCCGAGACAGGTAAGGGAGACATGTGCAGCCTGTAGGGATATTCAGCACACATGTTTTAAATTATGCATATAATTTTATAAATGCTATTGATAATGATTGGTTGGGAAATTGTGGTGATTTACCGGTTGAGATTTAAACTGTATTTTTCGTGCAGGAGGCTAGCTAATCGGCAGCTGTTATACTGCCGAAAATTATTGAAAAAATTACTGAAAATCATAATAAATGATTTTTTATCACAAGAAATGATTTCCAACCACGAATATCGAGAAATCGATTAGTTTTCATAAACATGAATATACTGATAATTAATTTTAAAATATTCATGTTTTTGAAAATGGTGAAAAAGATCACCTAAATTTATCTCGATAGGTGATATTTCACGTGAAACGAGGTGAAAAATGAAAAGAACCAAAGTGAATATTTTAATAATATTTCTCTAAATATTCACTTGATTTTATAAATAACCTTTATGGGTTCAATTGTGAAAATAAGTGTTTATAGAAAATTTCATAAAGGTAATTAAAGGTGGAAAACAGTGTTTTGAGACTAAAAGGTCTACGCATGTGTTTACAGAGAAAACATGGGACGGGAGTGTTGATTTGGAAAATAAATATTTTAATTTTCCATAAATCATAAAAAGAATTGATTTGAATCCCGATAACTTTGAAAATCATGTTTTCGATAGAAAGCATGGAAAAACGTGCATATATGTTTTACGGGAAAAAAAAGACAGTTATGACCTTTTATATTTTACAGTGATTATTTTATAAATTGTTTTCACTGTACGGAAAATGTGATTTATACTGTTCTATAATGTTTAAAACATTTTCGGGAATGATGACCCCAGTATAAATATTTTATAAATTGTTATTCATAAGATGAAAATATTTTCCTTATGAATATTTGTGGATTGATTGAACTTATATTCAGTAAAATTGATTTCATAAATGGGGTTTATATCACGTGTTTACTGTTTTGAGACTGTTAGACCCCATATCATGCTCACGTGTCACGTGTTAGTGCTGATAGATACTGATCCTATTATCAGCGTCCCAGTGGACACCTGATCAGTGTACACTGTGGGCCCCATTGACTATGGCCATAGATCTCATGTGTTTCCCCTATTTGGGATGATATTATAGCATGATACATTTAGGGTGTTGCCTAGTCTCCATGATACTGAACTGAAAGCTACCGTATACTGTTTATTGAATTGGTAGCTACTATTTACTGTTTACTAACTGAACCGTAGCAAGATACTGTTTTACCGAGTGGTACTGTATTGAATATTACTGTTTTACTAAACTGTCATGTGTTTTAAAACATACTGAAGTGAAGAGAAACAAATGGTTTATTCTATGGAAAACGAATATTAAATCGTTTTGAGAACAATTTATATAGTACTTTCTACAGTTGCTTCTAGGTTCCGGGGCAAGACAGGTATTTCAAAATACCTGTCTTACTCCATCCGGATTCCTAGCCGATTGTAGTATCCTTCCTACATGTGAGCCTAGAGCCTCTAGGAAGATTTAAAGAAAGTGAAAAATTATTTTCAGCATATAGGTAGCTGAATATCAAGTGTTGCATATAACTCTTTTACTGAGCCGTGGTTTGCTCACTCCCCAATATTAACATGTCAGATTTTCGAGGACTAAGTGATCTGACATACGAGCATTTTGGCTGTGTATTTGGGGACATTGCGACAGCTCGATTTATAATATGAGGTATGATCATTTATTTTCTGTATTTAGACTTACTTTCAGTACTACTTTCTTGAGAATTAAGATAGGGGATGTAATTTATATTACAATTTTATACGAAATTGTTTAATAGTAAATGAAAAAGTGAAGTATCACAGACAGCCCAACCGGGTAAGTTGTATAGAAATACATAAAAAATATGGTCACGAGATGTGACATCTTCACAAAACACTTGGACAAGGAGAGATTTTGCATTCTTAGAGGTGAATTAGGTATTATGAATGCTCCTTGAATTGATTTGATGTTAAATGAATGGCTTAAGTTGGTTGTGATGACTGCAAGTAAGAAATTTGAAAAATATACTTGCAATTCATGACCTTAACTTGCCATGCTACTGTTCATGATCTTAGCTTTTGAGGTTGAATTGTTGAACTTTGTGTGCTCTTCATTAGCTAAAATCCATTTCTGATGTTTAAGACATTTGCACATTCATGTTCACTTAGTGTTCAAAGCTGTTCTGCATATTTTCAGCATTTTTCTGTAATTTTTTGCATTTTTCTGCACTTTTTTCTGGATTTTTCAAGTCATATCTCATACATCCCAAGTGGCCAAACCAGATTTTGATTTTAAACAATGAAAATGCACAAGTTCTTTAAGTTTCAAATCATTTTTCTGCATCAAAACT
The DNA here is from genome assembly GCA_031772115.1 of Heritiera littoralis. Taxonomy (NCBI): domain Eukaryota; kingdom Viridiplantae; phylum Streptophyta; class Magnoliopsida; order Malvales; family Malvaceae; genus Heritiera; species Heritiera littoralis. The sequence goes on from JAPDPK010000040.1 coordinate 1,410,407, forward strand.
GAGGCAATGGACTAAGGGGTCAATTCTTATGCAAATTGGATTGATTCTCGGGTCATTTTGGCCTAGAAATCTGGATTTTTGCTATGAGGGATCGATCCGTTTCACCATTGGATCGATCCGTTAGCATCAGAATGGGCAAGAGTGTATTCTGCCAAAAAGGGATCGATCCCATCGGCCAGAATCCACGCGTGACCCTTGTTAAAAGTAGGAATTTCCTCTCTTTTCTCCCACTATTCATCTTCCCCATCCACAGAGACGTTCCCCCCTCCATTCTCCTTCACCAAAACTTCAAGATCTACACCATTTCTACACCAAATCGCTTCCTTTCTTCACTATTTTTCCTCTTTTCTCCTTCTCTTTCACTTCTCCTCATCCTTTCACACCAAATCTTCATCAATTTCAACTTCCTCTCATCTCCCTTGAGTTCATCACTATTCACCCAACATTTCAATTGTAAGTGTTCTTCACTCATTTTCATCAATTTTTCTTGCATATCTTGATTAACTCAACCTTCCCTTCACATGGCTCCTAAAATCAAACATGCCTCCACAAGAAAAAGAACTCATCCTTCTTCCTCCTCCTCTTCCGTTCCAACCACTTTCAATCGATGCTTTCGCAATGCGGAAGAGAAAAATCGTTACAATACCCAATTTGCCAATATGCGTATTAAACATTGTCGTCTAATTGACTTCGGTTTCTTAGAATCGATTAACTTTCCATACTTGGCCAAGTTTGAAGCCTTCCATTGGACACACTTTCTCAAAATCAACACTCTGGCTCCTTTGAACATCATCCGAGCATTCTTTTCAAATGCCAAAGTTATCTATTCTCCAAATGACCCATGCAAAGTGGTGGGAATTCAATCTTTTGTTATGGGTTGAGATGTTGAAATCACCAAATATTCTCTCTCGCGTGCATTTCGCATTCCAGAGGATGGTCTTGTGCACAAAAATGTCAACGTCCCATTAGAGTTTAATGTAGTTAATGACCGTGCGGGTGACCTTCCCATCTTCGCAAGACTTCTTCACATTATCATCTCTTGGAATCTTCGCCCACTAGGGACCAAATATTCTCAACTCCGGCGACTTGATCGCTTCTGGCTCCACCACATTCATTCCCCTGACGGTGAGTAGCCAGACCTTGTTCATTTCATTCTTCAAGATTGGGTGAAGCTTGTTCTTGGCAAGGTCCACACGATTGTCTTCCCACAGCCACTTGCATATTATCTGCTCGATCACGGCATTGATTGTTCATGTGAGGCTGGTGTCCTTCCCAAACTCGGTACCACCATCAACCTTGCTACACTACATAATCTTGGATGGTATTCTCGTCAGCAAGGTGATACTGTAGTATGGGAAAAGGCTCATGGTGCTCCTGGATCTCCCAAGCATGCTAGTGAAGAGGACGCTCCTGCTCCTGAAGAGGAAGCCCCTGCTTCTTCCTCCGCACCATCGGGGTCCGCATCTAATGACCAGATCATGCTCACGCTTCAACATCTCCAGTAGACCTTCACTCAGCGCTTTGATCAGCTTGATGACCAGTTTGGTCAACTTAATGTTCGTCTCGACACTATGGAAGAGACATAGGCTGCTTTGTACGATGAAGTCCAAGATATCCGTATGCAGCAAGAGGACTTCATGGACCAATAGCACAAGACGTTTCCTCGGCGTTGATTGTGATTGTTGTGCGAGATGAGCATTTAGCTTATTATGATCTTCTACTATGACTGGTGTTTATGATGTTTTTAGCCTTATGTTTATAACATTTTCTCGTACGTTTATGATGTTTTAGTCTTATGTTTATCAATATGCTTGGTGTGTTTTGATGTTCGACTCTTTGCCATCTTTGTTTCTATGGCATGTCTTATGATTTATATATATCTGACTTTGGCTTGATCTATATTTCCATTGGCTTGGTTTATCACTTTGCTTAGACTTTTTCTCCATTGTTGCTTTATATTGACTTATACATCTGACCATTTCTCTTTATGTCCTCATATTTGCTTTAATACTTGCTATGACAAAAAGGGGGAGAATTCATGAGGTAAATTTTTCATGCATAAATTGAGAGGGAGCAAAATACTTTTCCATGTATAAATTGAAGGGGAGCAAAGCAAAATGATTTTCAGGCAAAATATTCTTCCATGTATAAATTGAGGGGGAGCCAAGCAAAATGATTTTCATGATGTCAAAATGATAAGCAAATCTATCTTAAGCAAATTTACCTTAAGTTTTGTCATATCAAAAAGGGGGAGATTGTTAACTTTAAATTGACAAGTATTTTGAAATGACAAAACTCAAGTAAGCTTAAAAATGATTTTTCTACAAAGTAAATTTGCTTTGAATGAACTCAATGATAGAAAATATTTTAAACAAGTTTAGGGTTGTGATTTCAATTGAAAAAGTCAGTAAATACTCTTAGAAAAGTGTTAGAAGCTTTTTGAACTGACTTAGAATCACAAAAACCATAAACTGTCTCAAATTACAGTTAAAGACGTGCAGGAAAGCATTCTGGTTAAAATGGATTGATCCCTACTGTAGAAAGATCGATCCCATTTTGGCAAAAAGTTGGAGAAGCATCCTGAAACAGGTTGGAATGCATTCTGGAGAAAAGGGATCGATCTGTTTGGTAAAGGGATCGATTCGTTTGCACGAAACCTGACCCGAACGGCTAGTTTTTGAGGGTTTCAATGGGAGGAATTGCATTAAATGCTTCACCAACCGTTCCAATCGTTTGGTGGGTTATAAATAGAGGCATTTATGAAGTTTGGAGATAGAACAAGCACTGAAGAAACTCTCATACATTCAAGAAAGAAATCCTAGTAGAAATATTTACTCTTTGTACTCCATTTGTTGGAAATTACTTTGTTCTTCACCTACTCACTCAAATTGCTGATTCTCAAAGGTGTGAGCAAACCTTGTGAGGTTATTATTGTAAGAGTGAGGGTAGCATTGTAAGGGGATAGACTTAGAAGGTTGTTTCTAAGCCATCAAGAGAAAGTGTAAAAGGTATCACCACACCTTGAAGTGGATTGTAAGAATTCCAAAGGAAGAGTGGAATCAATCCCTTGACAAGAGGGTCAAGGAGAGAGGACATAGGCAAGAGATTGGCCGAATCTCTATAAAATCTATGTTTGCTTCTCTTATCCTTCTTTACTTACTACATTTATTTCATTATTGCTTTATCTATTGCATTTGTGAATTAAATCCTTAAAAAAGCTAAAATTTAGTATAAAAACCGATTCACCCCCCCTCTCGATAGAGCCAACAGTTTCCTTGCTAGTTTAATATTTAAATGAAATGACTATAGGTCACCTAGATAGTATAGTGACTACATTGACACCGAACACAAACCTTAGAATGAAAAAGAAAAATTTAGTCCATAAATTTGTAGACTAAGAAAAGTATGAGTAACAAGTGAAAGTCGCGGCCTTCGGGTCGTGACAAAAAATCGGTCTATTTCGGGTTTGGATCATTTCGAGTTCGGATAAGGTCGAGTTTGGATCAATTTGAATTCGGATCAATTTGGGTTCGGATTAATTCGGGTTCGGATTAGATCAGGTTCGGGTCGTTGACTTTTTTAGTCAATTTGGGTTGGTCGGATTTGTATTCAGGTTAATTGGACAGATTTATTGGGTTAAGCCTTGGTCATCTTGGTGTGATTTATCTAGTATGAAAATTAACTAAAACTATATTTCTAAGAATTACAAAACTCATAAAAATAAAATTTTCTTCTTACATGACCTATAGTACAATTGGGATTGAAATAATCAAAATATTTAATAATCTGTATGATAGTTTTCTTTATAATATATTTACCAATATTCATAAATTAATTACATTTTTTATTTTATTTTTATTATCTATAATAATTAATAACTTTATGAATCAAAGTGATTTAATAATCCCTACTAAATATCATAAAATAGTACTATATATCTCTTTAATTTATTTTGATTTTTTATAGAATAATTGGAGACATTAAGTGTAGATGATATAGCTTCTGTACTCTATTATAGATTAGCCATTAAATAATTATACATTAGGTTCAAATGAATGCAATATAAAAGTGAATATTTAAATTTAACTAGATTAAAAAAATATATAACACTCATATTATTGAAAAAATTATATTTTTACTATATTAAAATACTTTGATAATTAATTTTAACATTTAAATATTTGTTGATAATATTAAATTTAAGTTTGAATCTTTTCAGGTTTAGGTAAATTTGGATTCGGGTCATTTTGGGTTCGGATCAATTTGGGTTCGGGTTAATCTAAATTCAAATGAATTTCGCTTCAGATCAATTCGGATTCTGATCGGGTTAGATTTGAGTTGTTGACTTTTTTAGTAAAATCGAATCGGTCAGGTTTGGATTCAGGTTAATTGGATAGATTTTTCAAGTCGGGTCAACTTTTGCCACCTCTAAATTATATCAATTATATGTTACCAGCAAAATAAATATTGCATCTTTTTAATTCAATTGTTAAATTAAATTAATTTAAAACATCATAATATCTGATATCAAATAATCTTTAATATTATACTTATTGTATTTATAATAATAAAAATATTATTAATTTAACATTTTATTTTATTATAAAAATTATTTTAACATTTTATTATTTTTATTTTATAATAAAATTTTATTTTTAATACAATAATAAATCAAAGATATAAAAAATTATATAATTTCAATATTTGTTTGAAACTTTGAATTTGATATTTTGTGCAACACATTAAGAACATTTTTAACAAAATTAAATTTAAACTATATTTTCTTAAAGTTTCAAGTATAAAAAGATATTAAATTTACATAAAAAAAACTTAATCTTAAAATTAAAATTTAAGTTTTTAAGATTAGAAAAAGTTAAGTGATTAAATTAAACAATACAAGTACAATTTTTTGATAAGCTTAGACATTATTAAAAGAGAAAATTATAAATTAAGCTAGTGGTAATTTTATTTTTAGCCTTAAAACAAAAGACATTAATAAATAAAGCTAGTGGTAATTAATTATGTTAGCTTTAAATTGCCATATATATTTTGAAATAACAAAAACTTAAGTAAGCTTTAATGTTTTAATTCAAATTGTAAATTTGCCTTATCACACATGATTTTCTCAATACATTTCAAGTGTTTATGTCAAACATTGAGACCATGATTTAATGATGCATACTCTTGTTGGTCTTAATACTTTATAAATGTTTTGAATATTTTAGAAAAACACTTGATGAATGTTTAGACCATGTTTTTATCTGAGAAAGTCAAGAAAAACTCCCTTAAAGCTTATAAATGTTTTGGGTTGAATTAGGATCAAAGGTCATATCATTTCTAACCCAAAAGTGCAGGAAAAATGCCCTCTGGAAGAAAAGGATCGATCCCCACTGTAGCAGGATCGATCCCTTTTTGGCAGAAAGTCTTCCCAAGGTCCCTGAAGCCCAGAATCAAGATTCTGGACAAAAGGGATCGATCCCAACTGTAGCAGGATCGATCCCTTTGCACTAGAAAGCCCCCAACGGCTAGTTTCTGTTTTGGCTCCAACCAACGTCCACAAACCATCCAAGGGACTATAAATAGAGGCTTAGAAGCTAAAGGAAGGTAGAGGATCAACTAAGCAACATCTTTCATCATCTTATTCATCTTCCTTAAAGCCTCAACATCAATTCAAGAGATAAAGAGTCTTCATCTCCTATCATTCATCTATTTCTTGTATTGCTTAGCACAAACTTTATATAGGCTTTTCATTGTGCTTAATTTCTGTAATCATTTGCCTACCTAGAGGCTTCTCTTGATTACATTATTTGCAACCCACCATTCCTTGTAAAAGGGGAGGTTTCTCTTAAGCCTTGAAAAAGAGGGAGGTTACTCTTTAGCCTAAGAAAAAGAGAGAGGTTTCTCTTGAGCCTAGAAAAAGAGGGAGGTTTCTCTTAAGCCTAGAAAAAGAGGGAGGTTACTCTTGAGCCTTGAAAAGAAGGATTGTAATCACAAATTCAAGATAGTGGATTTGGAGAAAATCCTTGGGAGCGTCTCAAGGTAGAGGACGTAGGCAAGGTTGCCGAACCTCTATAAATCGATTGTGTAAATCTCTCTTTCCTTACTCTCTTTAATTACTTGCAATTATATTGTGTTTATTGCATTGAACTTGGATTGCATGCTTGCCTAGCCTAGAGAACTTAGAAATTATTAATATAGGCTAGAGAATTTAGAAGAATCGCAAAACGAGCTTATAGTTAGTTAAAAACCGATTCACCTCCACTCTCGGTATTGCCTATAAGAGCCAACAATTGGTATCAGAGCTTGGGCTCGAGCTTGATTTAGACTAACCTCTATCGAGCAAAACGATCATAAATGGCTCACTTGAATGTAGGCACACCCCTAGGAGAAGAGGGACAATCATTAGTTAGACCTCCACTCTTGAATGGTGAGAATTATTCATATTGGAAAATTAGGATGATGTTCTTTGTACAATCTAATGATTATGAAGTGTGGAGAGTGATTGTTAATGGTCCCAAAATTCCAATGAAGAAAGTTGATGGAAAAGATGTCCCTAAAAGTGAAGATGAGTGGGACACAAATGATATGAGATTGGCACAATTGAATGCCAAGGCTATGCACACTCTCTTTTGTGCATTTGGTCCCAATGAGTATAATAGAGTCTCTCTATGTGAGAATGCTAAACAAATATGGGACAAATTGGCCATCACACATGAAGGGACCAATCAAGTTAGGGAAACCAAAGTAGGAATGCTCACACATGATTATGAGCTATTTAGGATGAAAGAAAATGAGTCAATTAGCGAAATGTTCACTAGGTTTAATAATATAATTAATGGACTTAAGGCTCTAGGCAAGACTTATTCCAATGTTGAAATAGTAAAGAAAATTTTGAATAGCTTGCCTAAATCTTGGGAGGCAAAGGTAACCGCAATAGAAGAGTCTAAGGATCCAAATACCTTGTCTCTAGATGAGCTTATGGGCTCCTTACTTACATATGAGATGAAATTGAAAAGAAATGAAGTGCCTTCAAAGAAAGTAGGGGTAGCACTTAAGTCTTCCACTCATGAGGTCATTGAAGATGATAGTGATGAGAGTGGAAATGAGGAAGAAAAAGAAATGGCAATGTTTGCCAAAAGATTTAATAGGTTCATGAGAATGAAAGAAAAAGAAAATAATAGGAGACATCAAAGAGGGGAGTCAAGTAGGAGAGAAAAGGATAGGAAACCTAAGAAGAAAGCATTTGTGGCTGCATGGAGCGATAGTGATAGCTCCGATGAGGAAAATGTAGATGAAGAGGTAGCCTACTCATGCTTTATGGCCATTAGTGATGATGAAGGTAGTTGTAGTTCTAGTGAAGATAATGATTATACCTTTAGTGAACTCCAAAATGCCTTTGATGATTTAGCAAATGAATTTCAATGCATGAACTCCAAATATAAGAAAATCATTGCTAAATTAAAGATAGAAAATGAAGCCTTGACTAATACTAAGCTAGAATTTGAAAAGAAATTAGAAGAGGCTAACTTAGAAATAAATGAGTTGAATGAAAAGAATACAAATTTGCATAACTCATTTACTAGGTTTTATATGGGTCAACAAAAGCTAGATCATATGTTAGAGACCCAAAGAGCTTTCTTTGACAAAGATGGGCTAGGATATAATGAAATACATAAAGAAACTCATCTTAAGAATTTCCTAGTGAGCAAAAACTCTATGCATAATACATCTCTTACATGCTCACTATACAATAGGATAGGACACTCTTCACAAGCATGCACTTATAGAAAAACTACATTTAGAGAAAGAGTAGTTAAGAAAATGTGGGTGCCAAAGCATGCAATAAATAATGATGATTTGAGCTTGAAATGGATCCCAAAAGGATCAAAAATTGTGAGCACTAACTCTCAAGGACCCAAAAAAATTTGGGTACCAAAGCATGCTTGAAAATGTGTTTGTTGTAGGAGTGTTAGAGCATGGAGTTACAAAGAGACAATGGGGTTTGAATGCTCTACACACCTCTATCGAGTTTGCTTGTGCCAATGAGATAAAGAAAAAGCTTGAAGATTCATCACAACAATTCTTCATGATAATTGATTGTTGAGTGGTTGATGGATAGTTCTTGAGGTATTGGATGATTGGATGAAAAGCATGATTTTTTATTTTGAAATGATCTCTGGAATTTGAGCATGTTTTCTATGTGTTGATAATGTATTTACTTGCCTCAAATTGCCAAATATGTCATATATGCAAAATGCCATGTCATGAGCATCAATGTAAAACTTGTATGTTGGAAATCATGGCATAATGTTCACAAGTATGATGATTTGATGTTATATGTGCTTAAAATCTATGTGAACAAGTTTGTTTTGGCATATTTATGGTTTCTAATGCTTTAGTTTTGACAAAATATGCATAACTCTCAAAATGAACTCCTTTGAGGCCAAAAATGCATTTATTGGTGAAAATCCTTCCAAAATTGCAAAATCTTTTGTAAAATGGTTTTTCAATCGTGTTCTTCATTCATACAAGTCCAAAATCATGTTTTACAAATGTTTAAACCTTTACTTAGACTTAAAACACTCAAAAACGAAGTTTTGGTACCTCAAAGGTTGAATTTTCTGTCAAAACAACTGCAGAATCTGCAGGAAACATACGAGGGATCGATCCCCACTGTAGCAAGATCGATCCCCCCAGGCCAAAAAAGGCACTCCTGCATGTTTTTAACCGAAATTGAGAAGAACTCTTCATTGTTTTGATATTTTCTCTCTTCTCAACTCAAAATTCATTGTTTTAACTTATTTTTGATGATATTTAATATATGAAAATTTATTTTTCATTGATATCATGCCTCAACTCCATCAATTAATATCATTTCTAACAAATGATATCACTTTCAACAATCAATACCATTTTTCTTGAGCTCACAAGTGCAAAATCATTTTTCTTGTTGCAAACATTCATGATTTGCATAACTCTTGAAATAATCTTGAAATATACTTTCAATGAATGCTTAACCATAATTTTGAGAATTATTTTAAGAATTTATGGATATATTTGAGAATTTGATGAACTTGTACATAATGAATATTTCTCATTCTTTTTGTTCATCTTAGTCAAGCATGCTTATAGGATTATGTCTCTTAGCTTGACCTATCTATTCCACACTAGGTTTCATGATAATTTTACATCTAGTGGATTGATTCCAAATGTAAATTCAACAATTGGTAATAGTCATTGGCCTATAATTTGTGATGGTAAATGGATCCTAAATGTTAAAATGCATAAAACTTTATCATCCTTGTACTTAAAGAACTAGGGTCTTAATGACAACACCAACACTCAAAGATAAATGCAAACTTGAACAAACTTGATATCCATGCATTTATTATTTGAATCTTTCCTCGCTCATAATTGGTTAAGGACTTGAATTAGAAAATGAGCATAGGATTTGTGTGCTTGAAACCATGGGAGAAAATGTGTTTGCTTGAATACCTTGATTTTATGAATCTTCCATATGGTATAAATTTGTGAATATGAATATGGATTAATACTTTATGATAGTGTGCTAATGATTAATTGATCCATATGCATATTTGATGATATGTGTTGTGTTCTTGCATATTTGGAATGATTATGTTATTGACATGAACACACTACACATAGATATTGGATTCATGCAAAATGCCTAAGTCAACCATTAGTAACAATTGGTATTTAGATTGAAATAACAATTAGTATCATTGGCAACCATATTTTCAATACTTGGTAAGCCAAATCTAAATTGCCAATTGGTATGAGCTTTAAATTGACAATTCTTCTCATGCTCTTTAGTTTGAAATGACAAATAGAGAAGAATTCTCTTAGGATATTTTTGCATGAAACTCTTGTGTGCTAGAATTTGAAGTTAATTGCTATATGTTTTGATTCTATGCACACTCTTGCTTGAACATGATTTATGAGCTCATGCATATGATATGTCATCTAATTCAGCTCATAATCATGATGTATTACCATGCACCTTAGTTGGACCTTAGAGAACAATTGATATACTTAGGTGCTTGCTTAACTTCTTACCAATTGGAACCTTCTTGCAAAATTACTTATCAACAATTGGTATCAAAATTATTTATAAACAATTGGTATAGGATCATAAGTCATATTCATTGCATAAATATTTCATACTCTTTGAGAATATTGACTTATTTATTTGTGCTATAAGTCCCATGTACTAACATGTTTCTGATTGGATGGAGCATTTTTATTTGTTCTCACATAGCCATGATTTTAGGGGGAGCATATTTTTTATTATTTTTCCTTTTTTTTGCTATGACAAAAAGGGGGAGAGATAGATAAAGGGAGAGATAGATATAGGGAGAGATATTAAGGGGGAGAGATAATGAGGGAAAATTCATTTTCAAAACCTATGCTTATATTAAGGGGGAGCTTTATAAAATCCTGCTTTATTTGAGGGGGAGTATTTTATCAAAGAATTTTCAAAGCAAATTTACATTAAGTTTTGTCATATCAAAAAGGGGGAGATTGTTAGCTTTAAATTGCCATATATATTTTGAAATGACAAAAACTTAAGTAAGCTTTAATGTTTTAATTCATATTGTAAATTTGCCTTATCACACATGATTTTCTCAATACATTTCAAGTGTTTATGTCAAACATTAAGACCATGATTTAATGATGCATACTCTTATTGGTCTTAATACTTTATAAATGTTTTGAATATTTTAGAAAAACACTTGATGAATGTTTAGACCATGTTTTTATCTGAGAAAGTCAAGAAAAACTCCCTTAAAGCTTATAAATGTTTTGGGTTGAATTAGGATCAAAGGTCATATCATTTCTAACCCAAAAGTGCAAGAAAAATGCCCTTTGGAAGAAAAGGATCGATCCCCACTGTAGCAGGATCGATCCCTTTTTGGCAGAAAGTCTTCCCAAGGTCCCTGAAGCCCAGAATCAAGATTCTGGACAAAAGGGATCGATCCCAACTGTAGCAGGATCGATCCCTTTGCACCAGAAAGCCCCCAACGGCTAGTTTCTGTAAGACATAACGGCTAGTTTCTGTTTTGGCTCCAACCAACGTCCACAAACCATCCAAGAGACTATAAATAGAGACTTAGAAGCTAAAGGAAGGCAGAGGATCAACTAAGCAACATCTTTCATCATCTTATTCATCTTCCTCAAAGCCTCAACATCAATTCAAGAGATAAAGAGTCTTCATCTCCTATCATTCATCTATTTCTTGTATTGCTTAGCACAAACTTTGTATAAGCTTTTCATTGTGCTTAATTTCTGTAATCATTTGCCTACCTAGAGGCTTCTCTTGATTACATTATTTGTAACCCACCATTCCTTGTAAAAGGGGAGGTTTCTCTTAAGCCTTGGAAAAGAGGGAGGTTACTCTTTAGCCTAAGAAAAAGAGAGAGGTTTCTCTTGAGCCTAGAAAAAGAGGGAGGTTTCTCTTGAGCCTAGAAAAAGAGGGAGGTTACTCTTGAGCCTTGAAAAGAGGGATTGTAATCACAAATTCAAGATAGTGGATTTGGAGAAAATCCTTGGGAGCGTCTCAAGGTAGAGGACGTAGGCAAGGTTGCCGAACCTCTATAAATCGATTGTGTAAATCTCTCTTTCCTTACTCTCTTTAATTACTTGCAATTATATTGTGTTTATTGCATTGAACTTGGATTGCATGCTTGCCTAGCCTAGAGAACTTAGAAATTATTAATATAGGCTAGAGAATTTAGAAGAATCGCAAAACGAGCTTATAGTTAGTTAAAAACCGATTCACCCCCCCTCTCGGTATTGCCTATAAGAGCCAACAAATTATTTATTATATTATAATAATCTTATACATGAATAAATCAATTTAGTATCTTATAATAATGATTTGTATATTATATTATAATAATCTTTTAAGAATAAATTATATAATCTCTTAGTGTGTAAGTATTGTTTTGATAGAATTAAGTATTTATTAAAACTAATTTATTTATTATCTATTAAATGTAAAATTAAAGTGTGGATAAAAATAATAATTCTAATAGTAAATTAAAGTGTAATTTAATAATATACTAGAGTAGTATTATTGTGTAAGTGGTAATTTTAATAAAATTTGTTTTTTATACTTTATTAATATTATTATTAATTATATTTAAATAACTAGCATTACATTAATTAATTTAGTAATATCTACTATTTACCATTTTATTTAGACATTCGATTAATTGGTGTATATCTAATATTATAATGTTTAATGTGAACATGAAAAAATTAGTACTCGATTGGTGTATAAGTGTATATGATATGATTATATCACATGTTATTATTTATAATATAATGTCAAATAATGTATATAACTTATTTAATTCAATGTTTTAAATTTTTAATGAGATATTTGATTAATTAATATGTACGAATACAATTATATTTAATGTAATATTATGATTTATGTACAAACCAAAAACAAAATAAATATAAAATTAAGGTAATTAAATGACCAATTATTCATAATATTAAGTATGTTTTAATGTATACTCTAATTTTATTCAACATTACAACTGAACAATTAGTTAACTAGTTATACGGTTAGATTTAATTTAATTACTAAGTATGTTGGTATTTAAAAGACAAAATAAATGTAAAAAAATTCTTTAAAAATTTAAAATTTTATTAGAAATATAATATAATTATTAAAAAAGCTAATAAAACAAAGTAAAAAAAAAAGAAATTTATTGAACTAAGAGTGTTCAAATTCCAATTGCTCAATGTTGACCCAAAAAAAAATACAATGACTCAATAAATTATTGTTAATAGTATAAAGCCATTTATATAAATGTTTAAGGATTTATATATGATACACTGACAATGTATAGTTTCTATACACTGTCAATGGACCAAAGGTTGACACCTCATCAATAAACCCTTATGAGCAAATTTAAAAAAATTATTTATATTTACTTTTAAGGACTTGACATATTTTTTAATTTACTAATTGATGAGGTGTTAACATCTAATGCATTGACAGTGTATAAAAACTATAAATTATCAGTGCATCATATACAAACCCAATGTTTAATTGTTTAGTGTGATTTATTAATAATTTGTTAGTTATTTATTTGTATAGCTCATACTTTTGGATTTTCATTTTCATTTTCCTTTAGTGTGTGTGTGTATTAATTATATAAAAATTTATTTTTTAAGTAACACATGTGAATAAATCACAGGAAATTAAAAAAATGATTTATTTTAAATTTTTATGTAATTAATTTATACACACACACACACACTAAAGGAAAATGAAAATTATATAAATAAAAATTATATATTTTATAACACATGTGAATATCACAGGAAATTTAAAAAATAAATAATAATTATCAAGTAATAAAAAGATTAAAATGTAAAAATTTATATTTATATAAATATTCATTAAATTTTAACTTTAATTTAGCATTTCTATTACATTTAAAATTATAAAAATATTTATAACTTATAAAATTTTAAAATAATTTGACTATGTCCGTTAAGTCCATCTGGTTAAAACCGAACCGAACCCGAAACTGAAAATAACCGAACAAAAAATATCCAAAATCGAAAAAACTCGAAACAGAGAAAATTCGAAAAAAAATCGAAATCGAAAAACTCGAAATCAAAATAATCCGAAACTAAAATAACCCGAACCCAAAAATAATCTGGATTGAATCCTTCATAACTAGCTCGTTTGTCACTTCTACCAACAAATTTATGGTAGTTATGAATGATAAGTTCCTAGAGCAAGAATGCTTCTTCTTTTGAAGATATCACTGAAAGTTGAAAAGCAAGAAATTTTCCAACCATTATTTCTACAAGACACAGATTTCAAGTCCAAATTTTTTATGTAATGTCAAATCCGTAGAGACTCCTATGCGATGAATAATCTTTTAGTCAAACTGGTTTCAAAACAGAAAAATGTAATAGATTTCTTTAAGAGCATGCTTGGTAGATTGAAAAGGTGAAAGGATAGATAGGCAAAAAGTGAAAAAAGTGTAACCAAAAAAAAAAAAAGTGAAAAAAGTAGAAAGGAAGAGCGGGAGAAAGGAAAATAAATTATTTTCAATTGAAAAGATTAAAAGAAAGAAAATAAAAGAGATGTAAGTCAAAAATGCATATTTAAAAATCTATTCTTTATTTTTTTAATTTTATTTATTTATCTTAACTAATTAATGGTATAAAGATACTAATTTTCTATCTCTCTATTTTTCTCACTTTTTAATTTTCTATCTTACTAAATAAAGCCTAAAAATTCTAATTTGTTATCAATAGAAAAGATTGAATAGGCGCTCTGTCAGTTTTTTATCATTACTATTAATTCTTTCATCTATTTAGTGGATGGAGCTCTTTTAGAAGACTACGGTTTTTTTTTTATTTAGACTACCATTTCAGGACTACGAGTGCAGTCTTTCCTTTGAGTCTTAAACCTACACTTTTAAATCATAGTCTAATGTATATATTGCCTACCTTTAAATGAAAAATCGTGGCTCTTTTTTTTTGAATTTATAGATTACGATTTTATAAAAAGTCATAATCTTTATTGTATATATATGAAGTCTGTTTTTATGAGAAATTGTATGTTTTATATAACTATGGCCGGCAACTTTAAGAATTATTGAACAAGTTAGGGCGGCAACCTTTGTAGAAGGTTTGTCAATTTTTTTCCCTCCTCTTCTTGCTTGCTTTTCTTTCTTGAGAATAAAAGAGCTTTCTTCCAAGTTTAGAGTTTAAGTGGTGAGTTTATAAAACTCAAACTACTAGCATAGTAACAGTCATAATACAATTTAGTCTCCCAAAGGTTCCATTGATATTCATGTGGATCACTGTAAAGGTCGAATTAGACGGTTTTGGTTTGCAACAACCAAGCAACGTGTGCAATAGCAAAGGGGATCCAAAGTTTTAGGACTACAAGATCTCTAGACACAAGGTATAATGAAAATTTATGTACTCCATTGTATGCCACAACCTAAGCATGCTGATTTGGCGATTTCTATGTGCGCATTTGTCAAAATGATTCTTTGTGGTTTTGATGTTTGTTTTTTTTTTTTCCTTTGTGTTTTAACATTATGAATATCTATGCATAAGACAAAACCATCAACCTAAGTATCTCCATTTATATATTAGCTTTCAACTCAGTCTGAAATCGTGATGCTTTTTGTATTCATCAATTTTGTTAATGCATTTAGCAACAAGCATGCTACCTTGATGTTAGTTACATGTTCGTTGGCACGTCTTTTTAAGATAATTAAGCGACAAGAATTTTTCTACGAGCTTGGCCTTCATTTCTTTTCAAGTGTAAATTGGTGATTGTCCTGAAGGTATTATCTTACTCTCCACGTCTAGATTTTTTTGCCAACCCAATAAACTTCATTTTGGCAAATCGAACACTTCATGCATCTGGCATATCATACTAATTGAAATAGCTTTCTAGAGAGTTTGACCAATTAAGAAAAAAGTCTACTTTACCTGCAAAACCCATCAGTTTTACTTTGACTTTTCTAGTGATATCTACAGCAAAATTATATGGCCCGACACGCACTTCTCGAACTACAGATAGTTGAGCAATAGCTTGGTGCTTGGACTTGAATTCCTTGAAGGGTCTTAATTTGACGTTCTTTCATTTGTGCCATAAAACAATCATATTCTTCGCGACACGCTTGGAATGCTCACGGTCTTACTATCGACCCTAAAAGGTATTTACATTACATGCAAATAAACACGGTCTACAAGTGATATGGAAGTGAGTTTGAAAATATCGTCTCACGAATATTAGTTAGATTGTTTAGCTAAGTATTGAAATTAATCACCCATAGATTTATTCAAACTATTGAAAATTTTCTAAATTAAATTAGCTATGAAAATTAAGCATAAACTAAAATTGCAATTTAAAATTTAAGAATGTAAACTTAAAAAAGCCATAATTTAATTAAATTAAATTTAATTACATCCTAATGGGTTTAACTTTAATCATATTTACTTAAAAAATAAAATAAAATAAAGTAAAATTTTTAGTCATTAACTAAAAATTAATGAAAGTAACTTAATATGCAAACTAATATACGCTATAAGTTAACCACTAATAATATTACTTAATACTATTAATAGTAAAATAAGTAAAAAAAACTTGAAATTTTAACTTAAAACTAATAATAAGTGAAACAACTTAAAGTTAAAACTAATAAAATAACGTAAATAAACTGAATATTTAAACAAAGCAAAGCAGCTGCCATGTTCTGCCACACACATCAGCCCTCCTTCATCTGCACACAAACACGTTTTGCACCCAGCTACAGTCCACACATCTGCTTCACAACCAGTCTACCGAGCTGCCATGCCTCCTGCTTCTGCATTCAGACCAGCCACATTACAAGCACACACCGACCAGCAAAGTGCAGCAACCACCGCTTTGGCACATCCAGATACAGCAGCAGACAACAGGCCTCCTGTCACTGCCACGTAAGCACACCACTCCTACAACTGCTACTGCTCTTCCAGCAAGACCAACACCGCTGACGCAAACCAGACAGGAAGTTCGCCTCCCAAGCCGCACCAGCGGAGGCGAACCGGCAACAAGCAGCAAGACGCCATAACGAGCAAAGCGGAAGCGGAAACACAGCACCAGCTCCCTCAGCACATACAGCCAGGATGGCACAAGTAGCAACCTCCTAACATAGAAACACAACAAGCAGAGGATGCAGGGAGTTTGAAATCTTTTAGCAGGAAAAGATCAATCCAGTGTAAGAAAACTAAGCAGAACAGAGAATTTAAACTGTAAATTAAAGGCAGCTAACGCAGGAAAAAAGAAAGAAATATTGATACAGTAGAATTTAAAGAAAAATCGAGCATTGAAGGAGAGGAATCAAACATCCGGTAAACCAAAAATTGGCTAAACATATCTTAGTTAAAAACTTCTAAACTAATTGCAAATTAATGGAAACAACTTCAAAACTTAAAAGAATAGTGCTTGAAAGAAAATTTAAATTTAGCCTATTAGTAAAGGAATGGTTAAATAGAATATTGGTCTAATATTGGTTTTAGTTAAGACTCGAATTGGGGTTGAAATTTTGAATAAAAAAATTCAAAAAATGGGGATTGAATATGTTGATGTGAACAGTAACAAAATAGTAGAAACATGTATAACTAATATAAAAAGAACCTCATTGTCTATAAACTTGACATATGTCCCTTTTTTTTTATTGAAGTCTCTCTCTTTTTTTTTTCTTCTATTTTCATCTTATTTTTATTTTTTTACAATTTTTATATTATTTTGATTTCATAAAAACCATGTTACAGCATAGGTTAAAATATTGATAGGTATAAAAATTATCCCTTATTGAATAAGTAGCTGTCACGTAGCACTTCATTACTTTTTTAGAGGCAAATTTTTTTATTTTTAAATGTGTAATTTGTTTTAATTTTTTTAAATTTAAAATATTAAAAAT
Organism: Heritiera littoralis; assembly: GCA_031772115.1. Lineage (NCBI taxonomy): Eukaryota > Viridiplantae > Streptophyta > Magnoliopsida > Malvales > Malvaceae > Heritiera > Heritiera littoralis. The sequence goes on from JAPDPK010000040.1 coordinate 1,427,890, forward strand.
AAATTTAACCATATGGCATGTGATTTTTTTAATTGAAATAAAAGTATTCATTTTTAATTTTTTTAATGTTAAAATACTCAATATATGAAAAAAAAATTACTATGTAAAGAAGAGAGAGACTATGAAAAGTTCAAACAAAAAAAATCTGAAAAGAATTAAATGGGATATTTACAATTTTTTATAAATACTTATTATTTTTTCAAAATTAAATTAAAATAAGAAGCGAAAGATATGAAAAACAGATAGAGAATAAAAATTAAAATTCAAAGAATTTTTTAAAGAAATTACACCAAATATTTATGTAAAACTACAAATATTCAAAAACACGTATTAAAAATTTTTAAAAATTCAAATCAAATATTCAAAAAATTTGGTTTGAAAAAATTCAAGTAAAATACTACAAATATTACAAATAATATAAAAATTCAAAAAAGGATAAAATTATAGTATAAAGCAAAAATTTTACAAAAATAATTTATTAAAACTTAAACACAAAAATTATAAAAATTAAATTTACAAATAAAAAACTTTTAAAGAAAATTTTTTAAATATAAAAATTGAAAGCTATAAAAAAGGAAATAAATTAATAAATAAATAATTTTCGTAGTAAATACTTAGAGATTCCTACAAATAAAAAGAAAAAGTGGTATTGGCTCAATTTATCTTGAGACAAATAAATTATGGTCAAATTAAATAAAAATTTAAATATTTTATAAGTTTTTTTTTAAATAAGATGATTACTTGATAAGTTAAATATTATAATTTTTATTTAATAAATCAATATTTTTAAAATAATTATCTTGATTTATTATTATTATTATTATTATTATTATTATTATAAAAAAAAAACCCGTGCAAAACAAGGATATCGTCCTAGTAAAATATGAAAAGATCAAGAATCTTACTTAGGGTTTCTTAGGAATCAAACCTAAACACAATTAAAAGACAAACTTTTTGCTGAAAAATTTTGATAAATCACTCATTCAGGTTTAAAATAGACTGAAGCCCTTTTATAAGGAAGCAAACAATTGTAATCCTATAAACTGCTTATTAAAAATACATTGGTTGCTTTCATAAAAATAAAACTCACAAAATACTTGTCCAACCCACTACAATAAAATAATAAAAAACTAATAATAAAATCCTAAATCAGAGAAAATTTAAATTTCCAGTCCACCATAAAATTACAAAGGTGCCCTTATTTTAAAACATAAATAACTAAAATTCGAAAACTTATTCAAAACTCCAAGTAACGCATCTCATCATCAGTTACATGCCAAACTAAGGCTTCAGACCTTGGGACACCTTTCGTGAACTTTCAAAAGTTGTTGTCATTTTTTATCACAAAATTACAGACTAAATCTATATTTGTTTGTCTCATTGATTTTGCACAAAATTTTATATTAATTCAAAAATAATTTAAATTTTTTAATTAATTAATTGATTCCTCTTGATTCACCCAAGATAGCTTCTAAATAAACTGTAAAAAAAATTATTTACACTTCAATAATTTGAACACAAAAATATCCTTAAATAAAAAAAAAATTTAACCTCGATGAAATTATTAAATTAATTAAAAAAAACATATCGCTTTATTCTTCTTTCTGTTTTGCCTATTCCACATGTTTCTCCCTCTTTCAACCCAAATCATATTTCTTCTCCAATTTTTATTCTTTGTAAAATCTGCAAATAAAGAACAAAATGAAAACATTTGATGATTTGAGTGAAAACAGCTATTCTGATAGCATTAAAAAAGTAGATAACATGGAAATAGAAGAAAAAAACCATAAAATTTGGGGGAAAAAATTGATTGGTCAGGATTATTTTCCTCACGTAAGTTTACTTGCGCGGGATTATGTTTCCCGTGCAACACAAGCTTACTTGCACGGGATTATGTTCCTTGCGCAATATTCTTTTTTCCCTGAGATGTTCCCACTGATGAAATCCGACGGCAAAGATTGCTTCTCGCTTACTTTTCACTGTCACGCGACAGCACATCCACTGCAGCATTGGCCATAACCTTTTCATTTGTTTTCTCCATTGCCAGTTTTCTCTCTTTCACTGTCTTTTTCACCATTTTTCAATAACCTTTCTTTGGCCTACAAACTTTCTAGAACCTTATAGGAAATGGTTAGTGCAAAGAAGATAAATGCTAAATAACATATTCTCCCCTTCAGAGATTTGTGTAGTGTTGTTCCTAAAAATTTTTTAGGTAAGTAAATTAAATCTTTGCTGAATTTTTCAAATTCTCTCTTCTTCAGAAAGTTCAAATCTTCACCGGGACCGACACCCATCAAAACTTTTAGCAACACCTCGAATGTAATCTAAGATACCCAAGAAGCCGAAAGCAGCTTCGTTAGAGTTAAATAATTATATCAGATATATCATATACTCCGAGAGGGTTCTCAGATTTTTTTGTCGAGGGGTGATTAAACCAAGAAGAAAAAGAGCGGTGAGACAAAAAAAGGATGTATTTAGTTCAAGGATAGGTTAATAATTTCAATAAATTTTGAAAAGTAGAAAGACTAATGTTTTTTTTTTGAGATTGTGGTATTTTTAATAATGGTATTCGAAAATTAAATTTTGTAGTTGATATGGGTTAGGTTAAAGATTACTGGGCTTTTCTATAAATCAAGTTGAAGACCATTGAGCCAAATAATAATCTAAGCTCAAGAGGAAAGAGGACTCAGAAGGCCCATAAATGATCCACTGGGTTATTATTTAAGCTGTGAGGCTTAAATGTAATTACGCGCAAAATAACTCCTATAAATAGGTCATAGGTATCATTCTTAAACCCTGAGCTCTATTTGCCTACGAAAACCCTGTCTAACTTAAGCATCGGAGTGCGCGCGCAGGGAAAAACCCCTGTGCCTCCTCATGGTTTTCTATTTCGCAGATTTCTTGGAGACAAACTAATGCGAAGATCGAGGATCCGACGTCAGCAATGAATCATCGTTGTTTTAGGCAACAACAATTGGCGCCGTCTGTAAGAAATTGAGCAAAAAGCCAAATATAAAAATATACGAAAGGGTGTGGAAGACTCGCGGGAGACTACTAGTTTCGCGAGAGATAAAAGAGTCTGTCGCGTACAAATAAAAAAAATAATAAAATATATATACGCGCGACTGACTACTATCGCACAGAAGGTTTCACGCGACAGAGCGATTCGCTCGCCCACATACATGCGACAGGCACTCTGTCACAAGCTAGAAGGAGGCTCACGCAAAAAAGCAATTAGACGAGAGAGTGGCTTCCGCACGAGATAGCATTGGGCGAGAGAGTGGTTAGCCTGTCGCACAAGTCTGTCGTCAAAAGTCTGTTGTCACAAGCCTGTCGCACAGCCTCACATAGCCTATCGCACAAAAGTTTGGCGAGAGAGGCATGAAGAGAGATTGCCTCTCGCACCTGACAAGTTTTGGTGAGAGAGGAATGGGCGACAGCATTGGGCGATAGAGTGTCTCTCGCGCATGACACCCTGGCTACAAGTTACGATTACAGGTGTAAAACACTTGGCAACTACAAGAAGAGAAGTCAACTTACACAAGTTCATTAAATGCTACTGACATTGGGAATGATATCATGACAAAGTGCAAAAACAATAAGCACTTGAACAATTAATCTTCATCGTCTCCGATGAAGCAAAGAGAAATATTAAAAAAGTTTTTAAATTAATTGGAAATTGTTTGCTTGTTTCTTGCTTAAATAAGGAACGATGACGACGAGTATGAACTGCAAATTTTGTGCAAGGTGAAATCGGTTTCTCTTGCTCCATTAAAGATAGAGCTGGAGATGCAACACCCGAAGTTGCAAAGGCAGAGGGAAGTAAGGGTAGTAATTTCCTGGATAGAAGTGACTCAGCAACCACTGCAAAAAGCAAGATCTTAGCACATTTGGCGAGCTCATCATCAAAGATTCCTCAACTGGATGGACCAATTCCTGATCCATATGATGATGTGCTTTCTACTACCAATATATACAATTATCAAGGAGTTGTCAATGAGGACTACAACATAGTGAACACACCGGCTCCAAATAACCTTCAGGCCGACACTCCTGCCCCTGCTGCCCAGAACGATACAGGAGATGATGATGACGACGAGCCATTAAATGAAGATGATGATGATGATGATGATGATTTGGATGACGTGGACCAAGGAGAGGAGCTGAACACACAGCATCTGGTTTTAGCTCAATTTGACAAGGTGACTCGTACCAAGAGCCGATGGAAATGCACACTGAAGGATGGCATCATGCATATAAACAATAAGAACATTAAAAAAAAAATACGATCGAGTAATAAGTGAAAATCAATGGCTGAAGTAGCAGCATCGACGCCACCTCCATCATCTACGGCTTTATTGGGATCTTCCGTCATACCGATAGCGAACAAGCTACAGGACATTTTCGCTCAGCTTGGTAGCCAGATCACCAATTATTACCAGATTCTTAAGAAAAGCAAGCTCCCACAAAAATTAGTTGCATATTTCACTGAGGAAATGCAAGAATATGAGTGCTGTGTTTGTGCTGCATTTCTTCGAGCTCACAGAAATGCTCGACGGTAACTTCATGAGTTTGTAGACTAAGCTGTTACACCGCCTTGCGCTACATGCTTGTCGCCACGCCTCAAGTAAGCAGCTTGTCATGCCATCTCTTGTTTTCTTCATTTCCCAAGCAGCCACACAGCTTATAGCAATTCAGAAGAAGAAGAAAAATAACGTAAAAAGAGACTACCATGGCAACAGGGCCAAAGAGAGAGGGAGAGTTGGTAAGGCAAGGCTACAGGCTTTCGGACAAGGGAATGGAAGAGTGGCTCTCGCACGCTACAAGCTGGGCGAGAGAGTCTCTTTTGCACCCGACAGATCTCTCGCCCACGACAGGCAGTGTTCTTTGTCAACAGTCTAAGATGATGGCCCACCTTGAACATGAGCTGAGAGAGCTAATTAGGATGTAGGAATTAGAATAGTGGAAACTTTGTTTCCTTATTATAACGGTTAATGAAAGGTAATAGCGATGACAGAATCTCATTCGTAGTCTTACAAATACCATCACCTGCTCAGTCAATTCATGTCCCAAAGCGTGTTCCTATTAGAAACGAACATACCCAAGATTTTTAAATGCATTGAATCAACGTTGCAGTGGGTTTTGACTTACTACCTTGACCTTGTCCATGTAGAACTCAGGTGCAATGATTTTCCTCTGTTGTGCCCAAACGAGGCCATTGGATCTCAAAATGCCATTGCCGAGCAAGGGTGCCAATCTCTTTGTTATGTCTGAAACACAGTTGATTGAAAATTTGCGTCTGCCCCAGCGATTAATGCCATTACCACCTCTATTCTAGGCAGTTCAAGTTAGAGACGATTAAATGCTATTTGATCAGATTCATGGCTTTGTTGTTAAACCAATCATCATAGGTTCCTTTCAAAAACTGATATTGCAGAAAAGATTAAATATTACCTTTTGCATAAAACATCGCATTCTAGAGCATATAGTATTGATATGAAGATTTAGTGGATCATCTTAATTGACATTACCAGATTAGTCAGCGACAGGCGTTGGACTAGAGATCCTCCCTCACCCGACAACTAAATCGGGCGAGAGAGAGTCTCCCGATCACGACAGTCGAAAACGACGAGAAAACGGGCTCCCTCACATGACACCTCCCCTGGCAAGAGAGTGAGAGAGAGGCTCCTGCAGGCTACACTTTGGTGAGAGAGTTACCACATTTGCCAGAGAAACGGAAAGAGAGGGTTATCGTGCGCACAGACTTGGGAGAGAAAATGACCATCCTTGCCAAATAATCGGGCGAGAGAGGGCTCACCGCGCATAGACTTGTGAGAGAGCGGACAACCTTGATGAGAGATTGTGGCTCGCCTATCGATAGCCAGAATAGGTCAGCAAAGTTAACGCAACATGAGTTTTGGCGAAAGAGTAAGCCACAATGGCGAGCACCGCACATACACGATAGTCTTGGGCAGTAAAGAGACGATGGCAAGCACGGCCTGTAGAGTAAAGGGTCGAAAAAACAGCTAACGTGCGGAAGGCACCACCGCAACAAAAGGGCTCTTGCCACGATAGGTCAATCCATCGTACGCAAGGTAGAAGTGCAAATACACGAGCATTGATCCCAAGTTGCATGCTAGCCCGATAGGTAAAAGGTAATGGTGAGCACATTTGACAAGTTAGATTGCGATAAAGCAGTTCGTCATATGCAACAGCCATATGGGCGAGGAAAAGTCACATGGCAAGCATTCTAGGTGAGCGAATAACCCTTATGAGCCCAGCCTTCCGCACACAAGGTGTAAAGCAATGTTGATGAATGCAGTGTCATGTGACGAGCACAAGACCACTGCAGCAGACACTTTCGGCGATTGAGTGGCATGTGGCGATTGCATGACCAACACCACAGCCCAGCCTCCGCAACAAGGCTCGCTCGGTAAAGCACATGTCAAGGCGCGAGAAACGATCTGGATGGGCAAGCCATTTTGGGTGCCCAAAGCGAAAAAGGATTAGGCAACTCTGTACATCATCAAGCACAACGCTCGAGAAAAAGTTCATCTTTGAACTGGAATGACAACACTATTTCAAAGAAGAACTTGGGGACCTATATGGTGTAAAGGTACGCTAAATATAGGTATTGTGCAGCAAGAAATAGAAAGACAAAAAAAGAGAAAGAGAAAGAAAAAGTTGAGGCTACGACCAGTCACATATTTGGCGGCAGGTAGTGATCTCCGGCGGCAGAATACAAGAAGTGAGCTACAGCCCTGCCTATCGCCCAAACGTTCCCCGGTGATTGAGTACACGGAATGAGCAGAGCCTAGCTTGTCGCCTAGAAGATCTCTGGCAATAGAGTACATGGAATGGGTGACAGCAGTGTCCTCAATTCGGCGAGCACAGGCACGCACAGGACAAATTTTGGCGACAAGGTTCCACGTGACAGACTCTTTCTGCGAGAGGTGGCTCACGCGTGCGACAGCCAAAATGGCGAGAAAAAGGGACTAATATTGAAGATCTCACAAAGATGTTACTCTTTTGAATAGTCAGTTGCATGCAAGACGTCATGCCACAGAACAATCTGTCGCTCGAAAGGTGCTCGTTACACTGCAAATTTGTGCAACTACAAGCATGCAACAAGCACTCTCTCTCGAGCTAGCTCAAGGCCATACGACAGAGCAATTTGCACAACTACAGGCATGCGACACACTCGAACATGGGTAACCTTATCTTCTTCGTTCTCAAATTGAACTTCAAAGCCAAGAAGCGCGACAAGCCTTGGACGAGACAAGGGCCCCCGCATGCAACAAGCCTTGGGCGAGAGAGGAACTCCCGAGTGACAGGCTTTGAGCGAGACATGGGCTCCCGCGCGTGACAGGCCTTGAGCGAGACATGGGCTCCTGCACGCGACAGGCCTTGAGCGAGACAAGGGCTCCCGCACGCAACAGGCCTTGGGAGACAGGGGAGCTCCAACGCACGATAGGCCTTGGATGAGATAGGGGCTCTTGCACGTGACAAGCTCCCTACTTTGATAAAATGACAGTGAAGAAAATTAGGTGAACACAGCACCCATAGGCAAGATTCCCCCGTTAGCAAAATGCAGGCAAGCAAAGAACACCCGAGTCATGCCTTTCGGTAATGACTAGCAACGCTGGCGAGCACGGAATCCAAACTACTGGTTCGCCCATTAGAAAAAACTTTGGCGAACACATTTAAATTTGATGATCCAAACGCACGCCCAAGTGCGGGATCTGAGCAGAATGATCTAGATTCTTCTAGATCTGGTGCGCGCACTAATCCGACAGAATGTCCAAAAGCTTCCTTCGGCCCATCTGTCGATCATCTGACACATAAAGCTTTCAAGAACTGCTCTAGCAACCACTTAGAAGTGGCTTAAGAGCCACACACTTGGCCTATTGACAACCACACATGTGAAAGAGGGTTTGGCTATATAAAGGATGTGTCCGCTTCGCGAGTCCTTTAAACAAGACAAGGATGTGCCAGCTTAGGGCGTCGAGATCAAAGCTGTGAGAACTAAACCAACTGGATGAGAAGATGCTGCATCAGCACTAGGATCTTGGGGAGCCGGAGAAGCAATTTCAGAAGTAGGAGCATCGCTCGAGGGCCCAGCCACAACTGCAGAGTCTGGCTAGGGATCAATGGCAGTAGATCGAAAAATTGGAGCTCGTCACCATCTAACATTTGCAGTGACTCTATAGGCTCGGGCTGATCGCCTGCCTCGACATATTCAGGCTCATTATGCACTTTGATAGGCCTAGGCTGGTCACGAACCTCAGTAACCTTAGGCTGATTGCGCGGCTGTTGAGGAAACCATAGACCTTCAAGATTATCCAGGTCATCCATGGCTCTATCCTCAAAATAATCGTCCAGACCTTGTGAGTCGGACTCATCCTTGGTCCCAAAAGGATGCCTCATTAGTATTGATAACAAGAAATGAGAACTAGTTACTGATGAGTTAGAAAAAGCACGTGGGAGACATATAAGCGTAGCCAATTGCTTGGATGCAAGGTCAGCGAAGTCCCTTGCACATTGTTATAGTGTTCACTGACCAAGCAAGGACGTATGGGTGGTAGCAGATTTGAGGTACCCTCATATATTATGCTTGCGATTTTCTTGTCTATTCTAACAGTTGTGATCGTATTAGGCAGGTGTCCAAAGGAGGCACTAGCCACTGTCCTGTAAGGCAGCAAGCCGGGGAGAGCTTAGTTCGACATAGTCAGATCAGAAACAACTTGTGGTAAGCTCGCGAAGGTAGATTGCTGGTTCTTATGAGCAAAGAACCAAGGTGTGACTTAACGCACGATCCATGATTAACAGCCGAATGTCCAAGCAATTGCACTTTACAGACTCTACAAAGACAAAGACTTGGAATGCCAACCATTTTAAGTTGTACTGGCAGTAAACGTTGTACTTCTTTTCTGATTATGGTTATTCTTGTCTTTACTTTTCCATCTATTACTCCGTTACTTTACAGATATTATTGTTTTGCAATTATCTGATTCATGAATAAAGGCCAGCCCATCATTTCCTATAATTCTCTAATACAATGTGTGAGACAGATTATGTGTTACAGGAATTGAAATGAGCAACAGTTGGCAAACAAAAAAGTCCATAAGCGAAAAATGCGCGAGACGGGCAAACAAAAAAGTCCGTGAAAAATGTGCAAGACGGGCAAACAAAAAAGTCCCTAAGCGAAAAATGCGCGAGACGGGCAAACACAAAAGTCCTTAAGCAAAAAATGCGCGAGACGAGCAAAACAACAAGTCCCTAAGCACAAAAGGGTGCGAGACGGGCAAAAATAAGTCTCTAAACGAGGTACGTTACAATTTTTTCAGATTACATTTAACGTATTATATTCTAATAAGTCCTTAAGCGGATAGTACGCAAGACAAGACCAATACTCCAATAAAAGTTCTTCTTTGAACACAAAAAGTCGCAAAGAAAAACTTGGGGAGCACACAGTATGCAGGCTGTTGTGAGGTATGTTACAATTTTATCAGATGTTATGTTCTTATGGTGTTATATTCTTATCAAGTCTATAAAGTCCCTAAGCGCAAAAGGGTGCAAGAAAGGCAAATTCGAAAGTCCCTAAGCGAAAAATGCGCGAAACGAGCAAATTCAGTATGCAGGCTGATGTGAGGTATGTTACAATTTTATCAGATGTTATGTTCTTATGATGTTATATTCTTATCAAGTCTATAAAGTCCCTAAGCACAAAAGGGTGCGAGAAAGGCAAATTCGAAAGTCCCTAAGCGAAAAATGAGCGAAACGAGCAAATTAAAAGTCCCTAAGCACAAAAGGATGTGAGACGGGCAAACCAAAAGCCTGAAGCGAAAAATGCACGATGTAGGCTACGCATGTACTTGAAGCGAAAAGTGTGCGATGTAAGTCATGCATAAAGTGTAAGGGCTTGAAGCAGTAATTAGGCGACATAAGCCACATATGTAAAAGAACTTGAAGCAAAAAGTGCACGAGGAAAGTCTGATTACTACGTAAGATTAATACAAGGTAAATGTGTAGTTGCCTCTGTAGATGACTTTAAATATGTGTTGATCAGTTTGTAAAAAACTAAGCTCTTTCATAAAAAGCTGGGGCTATAATAATTCAAATCATCTTCGTCCAAACCTGTGAGAACCCCGACCATCTCGGGTTAACGAAAAGGCTTTTAAGGGCTGGTAAGATCAGATAGATCTTTATAAATGCCTATTCTCAGAAAAGGTTCCAAATCCTCAGCATCTGGATCAAGCTTCAACCAATCAGGAGCATGCCAAGCACAAATCGCATCTGATGAAACCAATTAAGAACATATGCACCCTCTTGTGGCATTTTTTGACGATGCGTCCCCATAGCCTTAACTCAGATTTGGTTTTCTTCCTCTTGGCTAATAGAAGGCTTTGGTGGCTCTGCAATCTTGTAATTTCTCTTTATAGCTCTTGGTTTCGGTAAGCTAAGACCTTGAATTTGAAAAGAAGGGTGGTATATTCCACTGGAGAAGCATTTAGCCCAGAGGAGACAAACGTATCCCAGTAGTGTTCTGAAAAGACTCTTGACAGAAGAAATGATGACACTATGTCGTTTCTGTTACAAATAAGAATGAAGTTCACTAGTTGAGCCCCCAAGTGAAGATGAAAAGACTCTTGTGATAATCCCAGAAAGAGGATAGCAAAAGAATTTGAAAAGTCTATTCTTTATATACTCTTTCACAGGGTAAACCCTGCAAAAGAGTGGGGAGCAATTGATGTGGGTCAGGTTAAAGATTACTGGGCTTTTCTATAAATCAAGTTGAAGACCATTGAGTCAAATAATAATCTAAGCCCAAGAGGAAAGAGGACTCAAAAGGCCCATAAAAGATCCACTGGGTTATTATTTAAGCTGTGGGGCTTAAATGTAATTACGCGCAAAATAACTCATATAAATAGGTTACAGGTATCATTCTTAAACCCTGAGCTCTATTTGCCTACGAAAACCCTGTCTGACTTAAGCATCGGAGTGCGCGCGCAGGGGAAAACCCTTGCGACCCCTGATGGTTTTTTTATTTCGCAGATTTCTTGGAGACAAACTAACGCGAAGATCGAGGATCCGACGTCAGCAACGAATCATTGTTGTTTTGGGCAACAACAGTAGTATATATAAAAATTTTCTTTACGTAATCCTTTAAATCTACTTTTACCTTTAGGTTGTGTTTGGTACAACTGAGAAGTGGAAGGAAAGAAAATGATAAAGAAAAAAGTGGAAAGAAAATGAAAATTAAAAGTTGATTGGTAAAACAAAAAAAGAAAAAAAAAGATGAAAGGAAAATAGTTTTCTATCCTCACACAAGAAACATATCCGTCCAAATGGACAGAAAAACAGAAAGAGAATGGGAGCATATGAGTATATTAATTGAAAATACAAAAACACCCCTAAAAATTTTCCAAATTTCAATGTTGCTTCAATTTACTCTTGGCACAACTCTCACCAAAACTCTAACCACACTCTTTCGATCACTCCTCTGTCGTCGATATCTCTCGCCCGCCACTGTTTGAGCCGCCGTTTGGATTTATTTACATTTTGAGTTTGTTGATTTTGAGGTTCTTCGGGTAATTCTCGAATTAATCGGGTTCAATCGATACTAAGTATCTTGACTTTGCTTTTGTCGCTGATCACAAACTCTTCGATCTGAAGGCCATCGTTATCCTTTGCCGTTGACCTCAAAGCCATTTCCACCGCGAGAATGGCCCCTAAATGGATTTGATGGTTCTTCGTTGCCTACGTGGCTATCCATGGTTGTCTTTCAGTTTGCAATTTTTGGATGTGCAGCAACAAAATTGGGCACTTGTTTACTGGTGAAGGATAACAGTGGCTATCCATGGTTGTCTTCAACCACAAACTCTTCTATCCATGGTTGTCTTTCAGTTTGCAATTTTTATTTTTGAAAACTGGGGTTTATGTGCGGTGAAGTTGGGGATTTTTGGATGGTTGGGCACTTGTTTACTGGTTCACGACTTCATTTGTAATTTTTAGTTTTTTTATTGTTAAACTAATTAAAAGAAATTCTAAATTTTATTACTTAATATAAATAAAATTTCAGAATTTTAATTTACACAAATAATTTTTATCTTTTAATTTATATTCAAATAAACTTTTAAACTTTAATTTTGACTTGAACATTGTGTGTTTTTTATATTTTAATATCTCATTTATAAATAAATTAAGATAATTTATTTTTTCTGAAAAAATTGACAAATTTTTGTTTAAAAATCTCTTTAAAAAATAAAAACTCAATAAATATTGAAAAAATGAAAAAAAAATTATTATACTTGATATATTTGCATGAATGGTAAGATGGTAAAATTATTCTTTTTTAAAATTTTTTTTCCTCACTCTTCCACTCTACCAAGCAATAAGAAGAAAAATATATATTTTTCATCCATTTTTTCATCTTTCCTACCAAACACACCCAAAGAAAAAAAAATTAATGTTTTCCATCTCTCTATTTTTCTCTCCCTTTGATTTTCCATCCTTTTATTTTTCTTTCTATCTTACCAAGCAAAGCCTTAGGTCCCGTTTGGTATTGTGAAAGTAAAGACTTTGCGCTGCAATTTAATTGGGCGCAAAGTCTTTACAGTGTTTGGTATGAAGAAAGCAGCTGCAAAGTGCTTTGCGGGCGTAATGACTTTGCATCAAATGACTGCAAAGTGATTGCAGCCAAAAGTGGATGCAAAGCACTTTGCAGCCAACACTGCAAAGCACCTCGCCCGAAAACACCCTCGCCCCCATTGCCTCAATTTCGATTTTCCTCTCCATCTCGCAAGCCTCGTTGGTCTTGAGCTCACCTCTGTCGCACCACTCTCATCTCGCACAGGTGAGATATTCCTCAAAATCCATGCTTCCATTTTCTAATTTGGGTTTGCATTGTCGTAATGTGTTAGGGTTTCATGAATTGGGGCAAAAATTTTCTAGGGTTTCTGCTTTTCTTTTATGCTACTAGCATTTGTGGTTTCTTCTACTGTGTGCTTTCTGCTAATGTGGTTCTATCTTCTCTGTTTTTCCTGCAAAGTGCTTCGATTTTATGCTTTCTGTGATTTTTGTACTTCGAAATGTGGGTGAATCTGCAGCTTCTCTAGTGTTGGTGAATGCAATAATGGATAAGTTAATGCCATTTCATCTTTTTCATGCCTGGATTACTATAACTTGTCCACGTATTTCTCTTTGTTTTTCATTTTCTGTTTCATATTTGCTGCAACAATGGATTTCTATTTCATTTTCTGTTTCATATTTGCTACAACAATGGATTTCTGTTTCATATTTTCTATTTCTGTTTCGTATTCATTTTCTGAAGTGTTTCTATGTGTTCTAAATACAAAGTTAAATTGCAGGAAAACAGCCACTTAAGAATGAACTTCATTAACGCAAAATGACTACAACTCCACGTATTTCTCTTTGTTTTTCATTTTCTGTTTCATATTTGCTGCAACAATGGATTTCTGTTTTATATTTCTGTTTCATTTTCTGTTTCATATTTGCAGCAATCATATTTCTGTTTCATTTTCTGTTTCATATTTGCTGTAACAATGGATTTCTGTTTCATATTTTTGTTTCATTTTCTATTTCATATTTTCTATTTCTGTTTCATATTCATTTTCTGAAGTTTTTTTATATGTTTTGAATACAAAGCAAAATTGCAGAAAAACAGCCACTTAAGAAGGAACTTCATTAAGGCAAAATATTTACCATAACATATTTTTTTTTTAAAGTCATTCAAATGAATTTCATTAATAAGGGTGCTTACAAAGAAGACTAAGTCAGGCAATAAACTGAAGGAGCTCAGTTAGCAACATGCCAAAAACCACCCTAAACAAAAGGGAAATGAGAACTGAAGAAAAGTCAGACAAAAGAAGCTCATACACACCACGACTCCACCCTACCTTAACAAAATTACAAAAACTCAAAGAATCCACAATCAAAACAGAGACATCACCACCACGCCACAAATACTTACCAAGAAATGCAAAATTTATAAGACCCTAGGAATTGGAATATTGTTTGATTGAGCTAATGTCACTGAGCACAATAGTTCTAGTGAGAACACATCCCCCAGAAAATGAGAAAGGATAGTGTTTGTCGATGCCTACTTTTATTAATGTAGTTACCACCATAGATATATCAATATTATTATTTTGTCTCGAATTATGTTTGACATTTGACATTTTATTTTATTTTTTTAGATTATTATTAGTTGTATTGGTTTTAGTTTTGTTATTAGTTTTAGTTTATCTTAATAGAAGAGAATAATAATATGCATTTAGTTAAGTAAGGTCTTAATTAGTTATTATTATTTAGTTAAGTAGCTAGCATATTGGTTAGTTTCTAATATCTTACCTATAATTTGTGGCATTTAGATATGGCAAAGACATACGTAGTGTTTGTTGGATACAGACCGGGCATCTATAACAGTTGGCCGGAAGCTCAAAGACAAGTTCATGGGTTTAGGGGAGCTATCCCTGAATCATTTCCCACTAGAGCTCAGGCTGAACAAGCTTTCTTGGATTATTGGGGAATGAATGATTATCCTAATAGTGAAATACCAAATGTTAATGCTATTAGGCACCAAGCAAGGCACTTAAATGACCATAATGAAGATGTCATGCAACATCAACCTTCCAATGTGATTTGGTGCCATTTAATAATTGCATTCTGTCTTGGTGTTATTTTCACCTTGATTTGTGTTGGTAATGGAAAATAGAGTGAAGTGATATGTATCTTATTGTTAAATTTGTGTTGGTAGTGGATAGTAGTGTAATGTGAACTATTTGTATTTTGAAGATATTCAAAACTTTTTATGGCTTGTTTGTGACTTTGTATGTTATGAGTTTACAGAATGAAAGGACTGTCTCCACAACAACTTGCAATGTTGGCCACTGCTATAGCTTTGAGTATAGAGATTCTTAACAGTATTAACTTAGTTAATATGCTACTTAGTAGTTATAGTATTTTGTTATTGAATATGAGAAAGCGTAAAAGGGACCAAAGTACTAGTTACGATAGACAGGTCATTAGGCAGCTGAATTTTAGAAGGATGGTTTTTGATTCTGATTTGACATGTGTTGAAAATATTAGAATGGATAGACTAAGCTTTTATAAACTATGTAATATGCTTCAAACTACTGGTAGACTTGCACCTATAAAAAACATGAATGTTGAGGAAATGGTTGCTATATTTTTGTACATCATTTCTCATCATGCAAAAAATAGGATCATTAAGAGAGAATTTGTTAGAAGCGAAGAGACCGTGAGTAGGCAATTTAGCGTTGTCTTAAATTCGGTACTAAGGCTATACTCAATTTTGTTAAAGAAGCCGGAGCATGTAGTTGAGAATTCCAATGACCCAAGATGGAAATGGTTTAAGGTAATATATCAATTTGCTGAAGTTTTTATGTCTCTCATTGAAAATTAGACTAATCCAACAAATGCTTATTTTCTATTGGAAACAATAGAACTGTTTAGGTGCTTTAGATGGGACTTATATTAAAGTTAATGCATTGGAGATTGATAAGCCTAGATATAGGACAAGAAAGAATGAAATTGCTACAAATGTCTTAGGAGTCTGTTCACAAGATATGCAGTTCATATATATCTTACCTGGCTGGGAAGGTTCTGCTGCAGACTCTAGGGTTCTTCGAGATGCAATTTCTAGACGAAATGGGTTGAAAGTGCCTAAAGGTATGAAATTATCATCATCAGTGTGAATATTTATTTCATCATAGAATAGTTTACCTAAAACTCAAATGTTTTTACCATAGGTTTTTATTATTTATGTGATGCTGGGTATACCAATGGTGAAGGGTTTCTAACTCCATATAGAGGAGTAAGGTATCATTTAAACGATAGGAGACATAATCACACCCCTCGATCAAAAGAAGAGTTGTTTAATTATAGACACTCTAGTGCCAGAAATGTTATCGAGAGATGTTTTGGCTTTTTGAAGATGAGATGGGCAATTTTAAGAGAGAGGTCTTGGTATCCAGTGCAAACAAAGTGCAGAATAATTTCCGCATGTGCTTTGTTACACAAGCACATAAGGAGGGAGATGTCAGTTGATCCACTTGAGGCTGAAATCTCAGAGGGGTTTGTTCAATCTAATCAAGATGCAGAGACTATCTCATTCATCGAGTCTTCCCCTACGTGGACTACTTGGAGAGATAATTTAGCACAAGAGATGTGGAATGATTGGCTTATTTCAAGAAACCATGAGGAAACTATGTAATATGCTAGTGTTGTGTTTCATTCTTTCGAATTATGTATTAGTATGTGTTTGCTTTCGAATTATGTATTGTTAAATTCTTGCTTTCGAATTATGTATGGTTATAAACTTAAAGTTATACCTGCCAGTGACATTTGAAATATGTTATATGCTTTGGAATGTATGTTTGGAATAATGTATTACTTATAATTATAACATTTTTTTTTGCTGCCATCTTTTTGTTTGTCTAGTTTGATACTGTAACATATTCATGGACGGTGAATCATCTCGAGCTGCAAACAAAAGATCCACTCACCAGTGGACACCAGAAGAGGATGCTATTTTAATAGATTGTTGTATAGATCTTGTCAACCAAGGTAGCTGGAGTAAGGACAATGGCAAGTTCAAAGCTGGATACCTAACACAGCTTGAAAAATGGATGGCTGAAAAAATCCCAAATTGCACCATCAAAGGAGTTCCTCACATAAACTCCGGGATGAGAACACTTAAGTCTCAATATAGAGAGGTGGCTGATATGTTAAGCAATGCTGCTTCTGGTTTTGGATGGGATGATGAAAAGAAATGTGTAACATGTGAGCTTGATGTGTGGGTTGGTTGGGTAAAGGTACTTTAATTCCTAACTTAAATCCTATCTATATGTTTTTCAAATGTATCATAGGTAATTAACTATTCTACATGATTTCTAACTTGGAATGTAGGGCCATCCTGGAGCTGCAGGACTACGAAATAAGCCTTTTCCACACTTTGACAAGTTAGCCATGATCTTTGGGAAGGATAGAGCAACTGGTTTAGCAGCAGAAAGTCCTGCAGATGCTGTTGAAAACATTGACATTGAAAATGCAAATGGTGGAGGCCTTGAGGATATGAATGTCGAAGTTGAGATGGATGAAAACGATGGCTTCTTTCGACCTAGTTGTCCTTCTGTTGGCACTCAATTGCCTCCTTTCAACATGGATGTTAATGCCACCCGTACAAATAGAAACAAGAAAAGGAGAGCTGGAGATGCTAATGTTAAGGAACTTACAGGAGCAGTAATTACTACAGTGGGTAACTTTTATAACTTATATGAGAAAGCAACTCAATAGATTGGTAAGTTGGTTGATTGCTTTCAATATTTGTCTGATGATGTTACTAGAAGGGCTAAGGTAATGGACTTAATAGATGAGCTGAAGGGTGATATAGAAGACATGACAGATGAAGAAATAGTTGAGGTTACAGAAATCATTTTAAGTTGTCAGACCAAGGTTGATGTTTTCTTCTCATGCTCCTTTGAAAGGAGAAAGGTCTATGTCAAGAAGTACCTTCGGCAAGTCCGTTAGTTATGAGTTATCTTGATACTAGATATAGATGGTTTGATTATAATGATTAAGAATTATGTTTATGATTTGTTGAACGTCTAGGTAAATTATTAAAGTGGCTTGTTTATGACTTTCATGGATGTTTTAGCTACATACCATTTATGACTTATTTTGGATATGGCATGTGGTTTTATTATCACTTATGATTTGGTAGTTTTTTTCTTTGATTCTTTGAGCTAGAAGGCAAATTTGTTTATTTATAATCCAAAACGAATATTTAGATATGACATTTCTTCATTTCTATTAAATAATGAATATAAATTTATACAAATAATAATACAATTAATTATAAAAAATTTAATTATACAAATTAATAATAATGTATACAAATTTGTTATTAATTACGATGTATAATTTTTTTATACTTAAGGGTATTTTTGGAATTTATAATTACATTACCAGCAAAGTAACTGCATACCAAACGCTGCAATGTTACTTTCCCTGCAATTTAAAAAAATCTTTACACTGCATACCAAACGCTGCAAAGTTACTTTCCCAACAATCACTTTCTCAGCAATCACTTTGCGCTGCAGGTTACCAAACACAACCTTAAAGTAAAATACAAAGTGCATGGTAGGAATTCTGATCATTATGTAACCAAAAAAAAAAAAATTCTGATCATTTTGCCTAAACTTGAGACAATTTTTATCTTAATCTTGCAGCCATTTTTGAAAAATATTGAAGAAGACTTCTTAAATCGTTGGGAATCTAGTACTTTAATATTGCTTTCCAATTCAAAACTTTTGTCCAGCTTTAAACACCGCTCGATTCGTATGGTATGATGCAAGTCCTCTTCTGAGTTGGTGCAAACACAGAGCTCATTATCGTGATTCTGAATGCTCAACCTCAAACAAATTTCCCATTTCGCTGTCAAAGCCGAAGAGATCTCTAGTATAGAAAATGGCATAGACCTTTTTTTATTTTTTTTTCAGAAAGGGAAGATAGAGAGTTGCTTTGTCTATGGGCTATAACTGCTCCCAATGAACAAACCAGAGAGCAGAAACAACTATCAGAAGAAATTGGATGCAATACAATTTAAACCTGGGTAAAATCTGTTTCATAAACACATAAAGATTTGCCTGGCACCATCAGTATCATGATCATCATGCTAAACCTCCAACAAAATTCCGTGCTAAAGGATGTAAATAGAAGAATATTGATAAACTCACCAACATATTCAACAGCAGTACAGCACTTCTTTAGTAGCCATAAGTCCTAGACATACTCTTTATCTACACCATTGCCTAAAGTAGTTTCTGAATTAATCTAAAACAAACATTTAAGACTGGTTGTTCCAACGGGGCATGTTCCCTCCACCCATATTTGAAGCATAGTTATCCTGGTATTGAGCATTCGGTGTGGCACCTTGGTAAGGAGTGTTTCCATAGTTGGGGTCATTTTGGAAGTTCTGTGCATTTCCAGACACGTTACCTGACCATCCTTGATTTGGTTGCACACTCCCCAAGTTCCCCATGTTGTTTGGTGGCATCCCACCCACGTTGTTGTGTGGCATCCTTCCCATGCTGTTGGGTGGCATCCCTCCCATGTTACCGGGAGGGACTCCAGCTATATTATGAGCAAAATTCTGCATGCCCTGGTTTTGAGGCATCTCCCTATTCTGATTATCTCGGGGCTGCATGTTCTCTCTTCTTCTCTCGTAGTTTCTTGATCTGTCATAATTACGAGGTCTGTCGTTGCGCCTATTTCTCTCATTTGCTCGTGCATTGTTTCTCACCCATTCCTCGTGGTACTTTGGATCATATGGAACTGCTTGCCCATTAATGAAAGGTTCCCCTGAAGAGGATAGCTTATTCTTAGTATTAGTTACTTAAAACAAAAAATTATCCAACAGAAGAAATATTCAAAATAAAAAGCAGAGGAAAAAAAATGCATATTTACCCCCATAATCCTTATTCTTCACATCCAAGTAAGAATCAGGAAGAACCCACCGAACTCCGGGAAGTTCTGAGGGGACAAATTGAAATTTATGAGAACATCCATAAAAAGCTTCTGTTAGAACAACATTGCAATGCGAAGAAAATTTGATAACTTAAGAGAACATGCACCTTTGATCTTATATGAGAGCTCTTCAGACACCAGAGCTCCAAATGCATAGTAGTGTCTGGTAGAAACTGAATAAATTTTCATTCTTGCTTCCTCGTCACTGTACAAAAGATACATATCAAATAAAAAATTAAAAAAATAATTAAAAAAAAAGAGTAATTACAAAGTAATGTAGGTACTTCCTATTAACATCATTCTATTAAGGAGTAAACAAAAACAAATATCTGTAGAAATCCATTCCTAAAAATACTAAAACACCAATGGTTAGATGATGTAAGTTACAAGAACCATGCTGATAAATGGTGCTTTTGCTACTAATAATAACAATCTAACATGCCGCAATGCATACATATCAGACCAAAGAGCCCTTGTAAAATAAGCATCATATATTTCCAAAACAAAAAAGGAAAAAGGTTGTTTAAAGACATCAGTCAATATGCAGAGATTCTTCTATCCAATTATATCATACTCACGATGTGCCAACAGCCAAAAAGGCTCCAAATAACACTATCATTCAGAAAATTTCAACAAAAAGATACGCACTTCATAGGAAGAAAATATTCTGTAAACAAAAGTTCTAAAAACTAGCGTAACTGACAATAAGTTTGACATTGCAATAACAGAGAAATTATATTCTTACCGAAGGACATCTAAAATCTTCATTTATTAAAAGAAGTTACCACTATTACACTAAAAACTTATAATTTTCTCAATGATACCTATAAATTAACAACCAAAAGAAATGTCAAACACTGAATTCAACATATTATTTCTCCTTTCCATTATCTTCCAAATTCAAAGGAAACAAAGCCACTTAAGATCAATAGTAAAAGCATTAAACCCTGACTAAAAGCTGCCAAGAACAAGCTTGGCAACTTAATATGATAGTAATCCAGCCGCCTCTAGTCTCACACTCGCAGTTCATTCATTTTGCCATAAAAATATATCATTACAATGAAAATATTTTTAATCTGCACCCTAATCATTTCGTCAGTATTCATTAGTAGGCAAGAAAAGGGCGGAATTAAAACAAATACAAGAATTAATAAGGCTCCATCTCCTAAAAAATGGCTAGAATGAAACTATAAGTAACAAAAAACCAAAAGTGATTGAAAATGAATAAAATCATACTATAAATCTAATGCCATATAAAAGTAAATCAATCATTTCCTAATTATAAATTGTTTTATTTATTTAATTTACAAACACCAAAAAGAAACCCATTACAAATAAAGATAAATAAATACCTGCCCACAACTTGAGCTAGGGTTTTGATATAACTATCAATAATATCATCCCTGGTAGCGTCCTCTTTAGGCGGCTCCATCACAACAAGCCAATGCTCAAAATCGCAGCCGTCGAGCAAGATCGTCTCTTTAGGGGGCCGGTTCGAGTAGTTTGGGTTTGGGTCATTCAGGGAGGACCTGGCGGCTCGGGTGGAAAACAATTTGACCGCCAGGGGAAGGGACTCACTAAGGAGTAAAGAAGAGCAAGGTGGGGCACGGAGGCGACGGAGAAATGAGAGATAAGGAGGTGGCGATGGGGTAATTAGGGATTCGGGGGAAGCAACAGCTGCGGATGAAAAGGAAGAGAAAGGGCGGGAGGTACGGAAGATGAAGGAGGTCAAGGTTTTGGATTTTGAGATAAGAGAGCGAGAGAGTGTTTGAGTCGCCATTGTTGGACTTGTTTGGGGAGGAAAGGAAAAAACAAACGGGAGTTAGAGTACGAAAGCGTAAAAGGTTGCAAGGGTTCGGGAAGGGTTTTAACAGGACAAAATATATTACTGGGCTTTTCTATAAATCAAGTTGAAGATCATTGAGTCAAATGATAATATAAGCTCAAGAGGAAAGAGGACTCAGAAGGTCCATAAATGATCCACTGGATTATTATTTAAGCTATGGGGCTTAAAGGTAATTACGCGCGAAATAACTCCTATAAATAGGTCACAGGTATCATTCTTAGAGGCTAAGCTCTATTTGCCTACTGAAACCCTGCCAAAACCCTGTCTGACTTAAGCATCAGAGTGCGCGCCCAGGGGAAAACCCCTGCGCCCCCTGATGGTTTTCTCTCTTGCAGAATTCTTGAAGACAAACTAACACGAAGATCGAGGATTTGACGTCAGCAAATATTTATTATTGTTTTTGGCAACAACAATTGGCACCGTCTGTGGGAAGCAAACAAAAAAGCCATAACAAAAGATGGTGAATAGACGATCGACGGAAGAGAGGGTATGTAGGCTGCGGCAGGATGCACAGATTACGTGATAAAGTCTGGGGCGAGAGACTGACTCGCACCTGACAGCATGAGCGAGAGACTAGCTCTCGCACCTGACAGCATGGGCGAGAGATTACATGGGCGAGAGACTAGCTCTCGCACTTGATAGCATTAAGCGAGAGAATGCACCGGGCGAGAGGCTAGCTCTCGCGCTGTCCCGGGCGAGAGAGAGGCTCCCGCTCGCGCCCGAAATGTTTGGAAACAATTGCTTGGCGCCGTCTTAACTCACATGTAAATTGCCTGCAACTTAAAAAAGACACATCAATTAAATAAGGGTCCGACTATTTCAATTAAAGAAGGCCCCAAGTACTCTCCACGTGAAGAGAGCTTTTTCTCAAACCACACGCCATTAATTTGATAATTAATGATGAGAGCTTTTGTAATATTAATATTAGTTTTTAATATTAATGTTGTTTTTAATGATAAGAGTTTTTATAATATTAATATTAGTTTGATAATTAAGGCTCTAGACATTTTTTACGAATTGGAATTGACGCCATTAATTAGAGAATGGCTCTCGCTGCCGATAGGCCTCTCGCTCCCGATAGGCTTGGCAAGAGAGTGGTCTCGCGTGCGAAAAACCTTGGTGTAGGCGATAGAGTGGCTCTCGCCCGCGACAGATATTTTTGGCGATATAGTACATATTACTGGCGACAGCCTTGCTTGTCGCTAGAAATAACTTTTTGACGATAGCGTACAAAGCATGGGCGAGAGACTATCGCACCCCGACAGTATGGGCGAGAGACTGCATAGCGCGAGAGACTAGCTCTCGCACCCACAACAGGGCGAGAGACTGCATGGGTGAGAGACTATCTCTCGCACCCGACAGCATAAGCGAGAGACTGCATAACGCGAGAGACTAGCTCTCGCGCCCACAACATGAGCGAGAGACTGCATAACGCGAGAGACTAGCTCTCGCGCCCACAACATGGGCGAGAGACTGCATGGCGAGAGACTAGCTCTCGTACTCAACAGTATGGCTGAGAGACTGTATGGGCGAGAGACTAGCTCTCGCACCCGATAGGCGTGGGCGAGAGAATGAAAATTGCCGGATGCATTTGTGGTTGGCGAGATGGCTTATGCATTTAAGCAATCAACAGGATTTTGGCTGACAATGCAATTAATGAAGTCAGGATGCAATGAATATCACGAAAGCAAAAAATGAAAGGATTGTGGTTGCCAGATGCATTTGTGGTTGGTGAACAACAAATAAAATAATAATAATAAAAAAAAAGCAACACTATTGTTTTATAATAAACAATAGCAAGCATTTATTTTAAAAAGGAAATAGATATAATTGTTGCACTGCTAATCAACAGCTGACCAGTAGCCTAGGTGTGGTTGATTGTTTGTATACAAGTAGGTATCAAGAATTAAGTAAGGTTGTTGTTGGCAACGTGGTTGAGCTCCTAGTCAACGACGACTATCAAATTCCTTGACAACTGGTGTATTACAAGCTACAATCTCCTGCAAAGCTGTTGCATCTATCTATGTCTGGTGTGCACAATTTAAAAGTGGCATTCTATTAAATTCTGCCTCTACTTTTGTGTGGAAATTCTTTTGTAACACTATTACATCTCCAACTTGTAACTCCGAGACTGAAACTGAAGTATGTCTTGTTGCATATGAAGCATTAGCTCCTGCTCTGAAAGCACTTGTCTCTGCATTCTCTCCTCAAACGTTAGGCCTTCTCAAGGAAAATTGCAAGTCAGTGCTATCTGCAATAGAAGGTGAGCCTTGGTTAGATTCCTTGGTTCTTTCTTTTCTTCAAAATATCAATGATCTTCTTGCCGTTGGATTCATGGCACGCACTAGGCGGGCAGTTTTGCTTAATTGGAAGTGAATTTGCTTAGAATCTCTACTCTCGATTCCTTACTATGCTTTTTAGAGTAAGCTTCAACTAGAGGACGGCACCTTTAGTTTTCTGCACCAGAAGCTACTTCTTCAGAAATCTCGATAGGATATTATTTCCTTCTTGCTAATTTGTATCAACAACTCTTAACCTTTCTGCCATAAAGACTGAACTGGGGATGTTTACTCTGTTGCATCCATCTAAAAAAAAAAGGGGCTCAGTTCAAGGTGAATAAGAGCAAGGATTACCCTTGGAAAATATACTCTCTCAAGGAACTTATGAACGCAACAAACAACTTCCACAACGATAACAAGATTGGCGAAGGCGGATATGGAAGCGTATATTGGGGTCGTACAAATTGCTGTAAAATGACTCAAAGCGATGACTGCAAGTATTGAAAATTCAATAAAACCCACAGTGAGATACTTGATTGAGGAGGTTGGTATTAAAGAAAACGATTTAGGAAAAGTTGTGCAGCTGAGCCCTCAGATTCTAGTTCAACGGATTGACATATCTTGGAATACTCGCTGTATGTTTCTCTCAAAGGAGTTAGGGGCACCCAGAGATAGTATCATGAAGATGGTAAAGAAACATCCCCAGCTTCTTCATTACAGCATAGATGATGGATTACTGCCCAGGATAAATGACCTAAGGACATTGGGAGGTGTAATTCTGATATCTTGAGAGTCTTGACTAGCCTTACTCAGGTGTTATCTTTGTCTCTGGAGGACAATCTAAAGCCTAAATAAAAGTACTTGATCAATGAACTTAATAATGAGGTGCATTCCTTGACTAAATATCCTATGTACTTGAGCTTGTCATTGGATCAGAGAATTCGACCACGCCACCAATTCTTGGTTTCCCTAAAGAAAGCTCCAAAAGGTCCATTCCCTCTTGGTTCATTGGTTCCATACGATTAATGCTTTTGCCAGCAGTGGTCTGGAACTAGTTCTGATAAATATTTGGCATTTTGTCGAACGTTGCTACTCAAGCAGTTCGCAAATAAATATGAAAAGTAATGATAACATGCTTCAAAAGCCTCCTTCACTAATACTGGAATTCCTACAGCAGATTGTTCTCTCATCCACTCAACCAGTCTAATAGCCTAGAAAACTCTTCAGAGGTTTTGAGATGATACTCTGACTACCGCTTAAATTCATATCCTTACTGGCAAAAACAAGAGCCGGTAAACGGGTGGGTTCGAGATGTCTTTGGTATGTATTCTGGTATTATGTATATAGAAGTATCGTTCGTGACTTAAAAAAGGGCTTTTATCGGTTTCTGGGATCCTAACCCACACGAAATGACCGTGTAATGGTTTTGATTCTGTACAGAAAACAAATTCATTTAGAAAAGGGATGAATTTAAGACATACAATATGAATAATGCAAACTTGCTGTTACAGACTCCACAGAGTTAATAATTTCAACTTCATTATAATTATGATAATAATTCAGATTTATTCTTTCGAGGGCAATTCAGGTTCCAAAATGACTCATGTTTATGATATGCCATTTATGCCAAACACATTTGCTAGCATTATGAAGATACTCGATACATATGTCATGGCAAACTCAGGAATGCACATCGTTGCCTTTAAGCTGTGCTTCGGTGGATTATTGCCCAGAAAACTTTCAGTGCTTTTTCACAATGCCGGCCGCTGTAATCATGCCTACTTCCGACGGGAGCCAAGACTTCCTAGCCAAGCTTACGTCGCAAGTCCTTATTTGCACCACTATAGCAGCGTTTGGCGGGCTCATGTTGGCTACGATATTGGAATTTCAGGGAGAGTTACATCAATGGATGATTTCCTGATAAAGTTCTTCCCGAACGTTTACGCCAAAAAGCACCGCGTGAGAGAAGACAACTACTGCAAGTTCGATGATGAATATCTTCAACTCTTCACGTCTTCCCTCTACCTCGCTGCCATTCTTGCCAGCTGTGGTGCAGCCATCTTTTGCAAGAAGTATGACAAAAAACCAACCATGCAAGCAGCTTCGATCTTCTTCTTCTTCATTGGAGCCATTCTCAACGTTGCTGCCATGAATCTCACCATGTTAATCCTTGGAAGGTTTTTCCTTGGGATCGGAGTTGGAGGGGCTAACCAATTAGTGATGGGGGGAACTCTGCATCATTTCTTGAAATTAACCAACAAAGTATCTAGAACCGTAGCCACAACTGTGGTGTTTGTAATCTGCGCCTACGTTTTTGCATATGCATGGTCATGGGGTCCCTTGGGGTGGCTAATAGCTAGCGAAATGTTCCCACTGGAGGTTTGAAATTCAGGCTACTTCTTCGCCGTCGCCAGCAATATGCTGTGCACCTTCATTATAGCTCAAGCATTCCTGTCCATGCTCTGCCATATGCGAGCTTACGTCTTCTTCTTCTTCGCTGCAATGCTTCTTCTAATGAACGTTGCAGTAATAGCGATGCTCCCGGAAACAAAGGGTATCCCGATTGAAGAAATGGTGGAAAAAGCATGGATGCAACACTGGTTTTGGAAGAGGTTTTATCCAGTTCGTGACATCGAAAAACCAGAACGAGTCCAGCTTGAGCAGTAACTGTATCTTTCGATTCATTAAAAGCTCTGACTTTGCACTAATCTCTGCAATCTCATTATTTACCATTGCAATTGTGGCCGGATCTATAGCAGGATATTCTTCATTCGTTGAAATTAAAGGTGACGCAGATATAGCTGAAACCGGAAGCGGGGTACTCCTTGAAACAAGCATTACATGTCTTGCCTTAGGAAAACCGACCTCAGACAAGAAGGCATGGATGAAAGAAATGTTCAATCTACCGTGCATTTTGTTGGGTAGTGCAGTGTCTGGATTGCTTCTTAAATTCACTTAAAAATCAATCAAGGTAAGCCACGTGCCAAATTTACATGTACCAAACAAGGAAACATAAGATTCGGACTTATTGAAGCTTCTAGGAATCTGCTCAAATTCATACCTTTAATTCACTAGCTCTGGTTGGTTCACATATAAGTGTTGTCTCGTTCCTGCTGAATACGTGTATATTGGACCTGCATTTTTGCAAAAATACAAATTTAATTGGATTGATGTTCGTGTTAATCTTTAATCAACATGTAGCAAAAATGATAAAAGAAAAGAAATTTCCTACCTGTTTACGAGCGTCACGTAAGCATATGTGGACAAAAATTTGGAAAGGAAAAGAAAAAGAGAAGGCCGATAATGTTAGGCGGTTGCACTTGCAAATGCTTTGAACAAATACATGTGTTGGCTACTGAATTTAATAATTAAAATTAATGAGCCCAACGTCCCACACACAAGGCGTGAAACAATATTGACAAATGTAGTGTCATGTGGCGAGCACAAGACCACTGCAGCAGATACTTTTGGTGATTGAGTGGCATGTGACGATTGCATAACCAACGCCACAACCTAGCCTTCGTAGCAAGGCTCGCTTGGGAAAACACTCGCCAAGGTACAAGAAGCAATCTAGATGGACAAGTAAGGAACAAGTTGAAGGGTTTGGCAGAGATGCGCACACAATGCTAGATGAGCTCGCCTAAGAAAGTAAAATGCTGGACGAAGAGCTCAAAACGAGCGAGCGTAAGTCCAAGGGAGCTCTATTGGACGAGTCCCAACCAAAGACCTCGGGGAACACACCAAAACTCCAAAGGCCAGCTCGTGCTCGCTCGGGTGCGTAAAAACATAGATAAGCGGCTGAAACCAAGCAAGACACAAAAGGTCAGACGAGCCAGCGGCCGCCACGCGAGTATAGTTGTGGGTGGCGAGCAAGAATACGACCATCCTAAGACCCAGGCGAGCAAGCCCTTGTTGACTGATACACGAACTCGCCTAAAAAAAAAAAAAGAACCCTAAGCGGGTAAGCCATTTTAAGTGACCAAAGTGAAAAAGGATTATGCAACTCTGTACATCATCAGGCACAACGTTCGAGAAAAAGTTCATTTTTGAAAAGGAATGACATCACTGCTTCAAAGAAGAACTTGGGGAGCTATATGGTGTAAAAGTTAACGAAATCCCTTACACATTGTTATAATCTTCATCGACCAAGCAAGGACATACGAGGGGTAGCCAAATTTGAGGTACTCTCATGATGCTCTCGATTTTCTTGTCTATTCTAACAGTTGTGATCGTATTAGGCAGGTGTCCAAAGGAGGCACTAGCCACTGTCCTGTAAGGCAGTAAGCCAGGGAGAGCTTAGTTTGACATAGTCGGATCAGAAACAACTTATGGTAAGCTCGCGAAGGTAGATTACTGGTTCTTATGAGCAAAGAACCAAGATGCGACTTAACACCAATCCATGATTAATAGCCGAATGTCCAAGCAATTGCACTTTACAGATTTTTCAAAGACAAAGACTTGGAATGGTACTGGTGGAATAGAAGAAGAAAAAATGGAAGCTCGCCAAAGAGACGTGAGATGGGCACAAATAAGTCCCTAAGCGAAAAATGCGCGAGATGGGCACAAATAAGACCTTAAGCGTGAAGAAGACGCGAGACGGGCATAAATAAGTCCTTAAGCGAAAAATGCGCGAGATGGGCACAAATAAGACCTTAAGCGTGAAGAAGATGCGAGACGGGCACAAATAAGTCCCTAAGCGAAAAATGCGCGAGATGGGCACAAATAAGACCTTAAGCGTGAAGAAGAAGACGCGAGATGGGCACAAATAAGTCCCTAAGCGAAAAATGCGCGAGATGGGCACAAATAAGACCTTAAGCGTGAAGAAGACGCGAGACGGGCACAAATAAGTCCCTAAGCGAAAAATGCGCGAGACGGGCACAAATAAGACCTTAAGCGTGAAGAAGACGCGAGACGGGCACAAATAAGTCCCTAAGCGAAAAATGCGCGAGACGGGCATAAATAAGACCTTAAGCGTGAAGAAGACGCGAGACGGGCACAAATAAGTCCCTAAGCGAAAAATGCGCGAGACGGGCAAAAATAAGACCCTAAGCGAGAAGATACAAGACGAGCAAAACAAAAAGTCCCTAAGCACAAAAGGGTGCGAGACGGGCAAAATTATCTCTAAACGAGGTACGTTACAATTTTATCATATTACATTTAACGCATTATGTTGGCATCTCGGATATAAACAATATTATATTCTAACAAGTCCTTAAGCGGATAGTACGCAAGACAGGACCAATACTCCAGTAAAAGTTCTTCTTTGGACACAAAAAGTTGCAAAGAAAAACTTGGGGAGCATAAAGAATGCAGGCTGTGAGGTATGGTACGAGGTACGTTACAATTTTATCGGATGTCCCCGAAATTGATTGACAAAGTGCATGCAAACGTTTTATATTGGCATTCCGGATATAAAAGCGATGTTATATCCTTATCAATTCTATAGAGTCCCTAAGCACAAAATGGTGCGAGACGGGCGATGTTATATCCTTATCAATTCTATAAAGTCCCTAAGCACAAAATGGTGCGAGACGGGCAAATTCGAAAATCCCTAAGCGAACAGTGTGCGAGATGGGCAAATGAAAAGTCCCTAAGCACAAAAGCGTGCGAGATGGGCAAACCAAAAGCCTGAAGCGAAAAATGTGCGATATAGGCTACGCATTTACTTGAAGCAAAAAAGTGTGTGATGTAAGTCATGCATGACGTGCTTGAGCTTGAAGCAGTAATTGAGCGACATAAGCCACATATGTAAAAGAACTTGAAGCAAAAAAGTGCACGAGGAAAGCCGGATTATTACGTGAGACTAATACAAGATAAATGTATAGTTGCTTCGGTAGATGAGTTTAAAAATGGGCTGATCAGTTTGTAAAAGACTAAGCTCTTTCACAAAAAACTGGGGAGCACTCTAGATCAACTTCTGCCTCAAAAGGAGCATCGATTCTAACAGACACCCAAGCATCTACGCCCTGAGGTGCTATAATTATCTAAATCATCTTCGTCCAAGCCTGTGAGAACCCCGACCATCTCGGGTCAACGAAAAGGCTCTTAAGGGCTGGTAAGATCAGATAGATCTTTATAAATGCCTATTCTTAGAAAATGTTCCAAATCCTCAGCATCAGGATCAAGCTCCAACCAATCCGGAGCATACCAAGCACAAACCGCATCTGATGAAACCAAAAGGCTTTGGTGGCTCCGCAATCTTGTAATTTCTCCTTCTAACTCTTGGTTTCGGTCAGCTAAGACCTTGAATTTGAAAAGAAGGGTGGTATATTCCACTGGAGAAGCATTTAGCTCAGAGAAGAAAAACTTATCCCGGTAGTGTTCTAAAAAGACACTTTGACAAAAGAAACGATGACACGAAGTCGTTTCTGCTACGAATAATAATGAAGTTCACTAGTTAAGCCCTCAAGTGAAGATGAAAAGATTCTTGGAAGAGGGCATCAAGAGAATTTGAAAAGCCCATTCTTTATATACTCTTTCACAAAGTAAACCTTGTAAAAGAGTGGGGAGCAATTGATGTGGACTAGGTCAATTATTACTGGGCTTTTCTATAAATCAAGTTGAAGACCATTGAGCCAAATGATAATATAAGCCCAAGAGGAAAGAGGACTCAGAAGGCCCATAAATGATCCACTGGATTATTATTTAAGCTATGGGGCTTAAAGGTAATTACGCGCGAAATAACTCCTATAAATAGGTCACAGGTATCATTCTTAGATGCTAAGCTCTATTTGCCTACTGAAACCCTGCCAAAACCCTGTCTGACTTAAGCATCAGAGTGCGCGCCCAGGGGAAAACCCCTGCGCCCCCTGATGGTTTTCTCTCTTGCAGAATTCTTGAAGACAAACTAACACGAAGATCGAGGATTTGACGTCAGCAAATATTTATTGTTGTTTTTGGCAACAACATATTTCTACCCCACTTTCTATTCTTTCTACTCCCATTAAAAAAAAAACACTATGTCTACCCCCAATTCTATGGACAATTTTAACCCTATCATAGGAATTAACAACTCAAGCTCGCTTGCTCACCTCAAGCTTGCCTGTTCATCTCCAGCTTGCCTTGGCAATCACCTGGTAGTGCTGTATCACGAGCATTCGTGCAAAAATCCTTGTGCACAGACATTGATGTCGTGCAACGAATTTTGCGTGAAACCTTTAGTATCACTCAAATCCAATCAAACTATAGATCCAAATCTTATCATCGTTGGCCACCTTGAAAACATTCCAAGTTTCAAATAATACACCTAAAGGTTTCACAAAAATGTTACAATGCCTACTGTTGTTGCACAAAACAACAATAAAGGTATGCTGACGTCGATGTTCGTACTTAGTCTCCACGTGTCTCCAAGAAGCTTCTGTAAAATAAGAAAAGCCAGAGAGACGTAGGGGTGGTTCCTTGCGTAGACACTCCGATGCTTAAGTCAGCAGAAAGTTCTTCAATTTTGGGAAACGTCAAAGCCAGTAGTCAAAAATTCGAGAATAAAATCGTACCTGGGGGCTTATTTATAGGCCAATATTTTAGGTTAATTGCTTGAAGATAAGACCATCATCTTGTTGAGAGTTTGTATTCCAATATAACACAAGTTCCTCGAAAACCGGGAGCATTCGGAGCCTGTCACCGGCGAGAGACTCATACCACGTGACACGTTGTGGCGTCAGGGATCTATCGCTAGCGGGAGCTGAAGTAATGCGCCACGTGTCACCCTGTGACTGCAGGCGACAAACTGGGAATCTATCGCCCGGCGATAGGTGTAATGCGCGCCATGTGTAGCGTTATGATTGCAGGCGACAGACTTGGAGTCTGTCGCCCAGCGACAGGTGTGATGACGCACTTTACTTCTGTCGCCGAAGGCCACGTGGACTAGTGAGTTTTTGCCACGTGGTGATCTCTGATGCTATTGGGCCTGGCCCAACACGGGTAGACTTTGTCATATCAATTGCTTCCCACTCTCTTGTTGGATTTCTCCAACCAAGAGAATATAAATATGTGTTTTTGGGCCTTAGCCCACTGTGAATAGTCCTCTTTGTTTTTTGTGATTTCTTCTGGTATTTTTTGCAGGTGAAAAAATTCTACTCTACGACAGGCGTGATCAGGCGCGACGTTTGGCATTCCCTGTCGCGGCTATATAAACTGCTGGGACCCAACGAGAGAACGCACGAGAAACCTCCGAGCAGCCGTCTGTCGCCCATTTTTAGCTCTTTCGCCAAAAAGAGTCTTTCGCTCTCACACCAAGAGTCTATCGCTTATCTCATCGACAGTAAGTATACATCTGTCGCCTTATTTATTCACCTATCGCACTAGGTTTAGGTCTCCCGCAGGTGGCTTGGTCTTCCGCGTAGAGTTTAGTCTCCCGCAAGTGTCTTGCTCAATAGATCTGTCGCCCAAAAGGTTTGCCGTCTTAATAGGTCTGTCGCCTGTAGAGTCTGTCGCCTATCGGGTCTGTCGCCTGTAGAGTCTGTTGCCGAGTAGTTTTTGCTTTTTGCCATGTCTTTGCTACGCCCGGGTAAAACACTTAAAACAGGTGGTCTCGTGTGTTCTTTGACAAATGCTGACTTAGAGGATATCAGGACTCGTTTCCCTCTCCCCACGGGTTATAGCTATAGACTTCCAGTGCAAGGGGAGGTTACACCCGACTTGGTTAGAAACGGTGTAGCTGTTCATAAGGCTTCTTTGTCTTTCGGTTTTTGCTTCCCTCTTCCGGAGTTTGGCGAATCATTTCTTAGATACAAGGACATCGTCCCGCGTCAACTCTACCCCCATGCGTGGGCTCAGCTGGTAGCGTTTCCATAGTGTGTCACAACCTGGGTATTATTCCAACAGTTCCTCTCTTGAGCGCCTTTTTCAGAGTTCGCAGGCTTAAAGGATTAATAACGTTCTCTCTTCAACGGTTAACGATCGACGAATTTCCTAATAATAAAATCTTTTTGGATCTCCCCAATAAACTGCGTGGCTTTGAGAGTGAGTGGGTCGTTGTTGAGATTCCAAGCGACCTGCGGATTCGCTCTAGATGGAATCGTGATACTTCTGACCACTCACAGCGCTCGGGAAGATTCAGAACAGAAATTTTAAGAGACCAATATGGTGAACCTATTCGGCGAATCTGTTCTACTGGGGAGCATAATTTATTTTCCCTTCTAACCCCGGAGAACATTGCCGCTGCCGGCTGGGGGGTAAGCAGGATCGTTCTCGAAGCTTCTGCTGCCCCATCTAACCTGCCTACAACTCTTCGCGTATCTGACGCTGGTCCTAGTCAGCCATCCTCGGTACTATTAGCCGAAGCATCCACCCCCGTAGGCCGCCTTGTAGATGAGTCCTCTTCAGATTCGGAGGACGAGACCCCTGATGCTGCGGGTACTAGTGATCATTCAAAGGAGAACCCTGAGTGGGCTCAGGCCGACGCCTTTGGGAGTCCTTTCGTCGATTTTTCGTTGGATCCCAACTTGAATAGTTTAGAGGACTTTGGTGGTTTTTTAGGTTTCTTATCCCTTTTCACTCCTCGTATGCGTGTGCGTGGTGTTTTTTACTTGGTCAGCTAATATTTTCTTTTTATATTGTGCAGGCATGAACTTCCGAGATTTGATGCGTAGGAGGGATGCCAGTGTTGCTGCCCAAGCGGCTCCTCCTACTCAGTCGCAAGTTAGAGCCTCGTCTGGACCGGCTCGTGCTCCTACTCCTCCTCCACCTTCTACTAGTGAATCCAGCCGTCCTCCACAAGAGGTCGGGAGGAATAAACGAAAGAGGCCTCTTGTTCCTGATTGTGGTCCTGACGATCGCGAGAGCTCTAAGTCCCAAAGAAGTGATTCAGCCTGTCCAGAGGGTGGCTCTCGAGTTGCTGAGGATAGGTCTGCCCCTCGCCAGCCTAGGCGCAAATACAGGAAGAGGCTAATTATTGAAGCCGCTATGCCTACAAGACCGATTTTGCCTAAGGTAGCCGATCCGACTTTGACGCGTTATTCAGTTGATAACGGGGTCGTTGTAGGTGGGGAAGATTTCCAGACTTATCCCGAAGTGAATGACAACGACAGCATCGAGGATGCCGGGATAGCGTCTCGTCTGGCCTGGAGCACCATCCTTCCTCGCGACGAGGCGGGCCTTTTCACAAACCTTACAGAAGCGGAGGATAATTCTGACTATTTCGCTATGAAGGTGAGCTTTGTGCTTGTTTGGTAATTAGATTCTCCCATTTTTAAGCTCTTTCGCCAATTTTTTAAGTTATGTCTGTTTTTTGTTTTGTCAGACAGCTCAACAAATTACGGCGATCAATGCTCGACATAGGGCTCTTAGGGAGCAAGTCGATAAAGAGATTCGTGAGCTTCGAGAACAGAGAATGGAGCTTACGAATGAGGTTGTCCAACTTCGCCCCTATCCCAAAAGGATGGAGGAGTTGAGTAGAAAGAATGCTGATCTCGAGCAAAGGCTCCGAGAAGAGCAGGCGAAGGTGGCTTCCCTTCAAGGGTACCAAGAAGCTTACAATAAGGTCGTCGATGATCGAGGAGCTATGGAGAGGCAGCGGGATGAGGCCATTGAGGAGTTGCACCACGTACTGGATCGTCAAAGAGAAGCTCGAATCGAAGCCGTTCGTGAATACCGCTTGTCCCAGCATTGCTTTGACAAGAAAATAGAGTTCGCGATGGGATTCATTAAATACGGCTTCTACTTGGCTCGCTCTTGGCTGGAGAAGCATCGACCTAGTGAGGCTTTCCCTGAATTTCTCTTTACTGAGGAGGCCAAGTACTACGAAGCTCCTTCTTGGACCAAGTATGAGCTCGATTCGTAAGGTTCGGAGGCCTATTTAGTGGAGGGAGCTGTGGATGAGCTAGACAATCTTGAGGGTCCGTGGCCTCCTCGACAGCCACAACGTCAGCCTGAGTCTTTTGAGGCACTTGATCGATCTGAGCCTCTAGCAGCGTAACGCTCCTGAATCTATTGAGGCAGGCGAGTGGCCTGAGTCTATCGAGGCACTGCTGTGGTTAGACGACGATGAGTTCCAGATTTCTGATTCTGCAACCGTTGATCCTGTGCCAGACTCTGCGGCTGTGGTTGGGCCTTCAAGTGAAGTTCCTGCTTTCGTGATGGCTTCTTCGGCTCCCCAGGATCTTGATTCTTCGACCCCTCCAGTTCCTGAGCCTCAAGCTTCTCAAGATGCTAGTGCTGATGTAGCGCTTTCTCAGCCGGCTGACTCGGTCATTGCCGTAGATTAGAATTTAGTATTTTTTGTTTTGTTTGTTAACTCCACTGTATAGATTCATTTTTAATGAAAAGTACCGTTTCATTCTGTAGCTTTTTCTTTTGTTTATGTGAATTTAGTATAATACTTTGTATACCTGTTACATCACAAAGTTCTGAAGCGATATCAAATAATTCTATTTTTACCTTTATACCATGTTGCTCCCCAAGTTCTACTTTGAGACAGCGTTTTTATTCCTGTGCAAAGAGGAACTTTGCTCAAGCATTGTGCCTATCTTGCGCTTTTTTCGCTTAAGGACTTTATTGAATAACGACTAAAATGTCGAGGTGTTAACCATAATTTGCTAACGTATTTCAACATATTAGTCTGAAAATTTCAACGTACCTCGTAACATGCTATATATTTTGTGTCTTTTGTGTTACCTGGATATCGCGTTTGTTTGTTGTTGGATGGTTTCTCGGTTTTGCCTTTCTCACGCGCTGTTCGTGTTTAAGGACTAGTCTTTGCTCGTCTCGCACTTTGCCGTGCTTAGGGGCTTTTAGATGTGCCCGTCTCGCACATTTTTTGCTTAGGGATTTTTGTTTGCCCGTCTCGCGCATTTTTCTCTTAGGGGCTTTTGTTTGCCAGCTGTTGCTCATTTCAATTCCTGTAACACATAATCTGTCTCACACATTGCATTAGAGAATTATAGGAAATGATGTGCTGGCCTTTATTAATGAATCAGATAAAACAATAATATCTGTGAAGTAACGGAGCAATAGATGGAAAAGTGAAGACAAGAATAATCATAATAAGAAAGAAGTACAACGTTTACTGCCAGTATGGTTTAAGATGGTTGGCATTCCAAGTCTTTGATATCTTCTTTCCTTGCAAGGTTTCTAAGGTACATGTGCTAGGTCCGATCATCCTTCTGATTTTTTATGGTCCTTCCCAATTAGCCCGGAGCTTTCCATCTTCCTTATGTGCGTTTGTAATTGCCGACTTTCTCAATACCAAGTCTCCTTCTTGCAACTCTCTGTTTTTAACCCGTGCAGTATAATAAGTAGCTACCCTTTGTTGGTAAGCAGCTAGTCTCATTTTTGCTTTGTCTCTCAGCTCATCTATCAGGTCTAAATTCTCCCTTAGTCCCTGAGAATTGAGCTCCTCGATGTAGGGGACCAACCGGGGTGACTCAGCTCCAACTTCTACTGGGATGAGGGCTTCAGTCCCATACATCAAATTGAACGGTGTTTCCCCTGTCGACACCTTGCTTGTCGTTCTGTAGGCCCATAGGATGCTCGGGAGCTCGTCTACCCATGCTCCCTTTGCTTTGTCCAGTCTGGTCTTCAACCCATGTAGTATAGTTCGATTACTGACCTCTGCCTGCCCATTAGCCAGCGGGTAAGACATAGAAGATATTTTTAGAAGGATGTTCAGGCCTTTGCAGAAATCCTGAAAAGCATCACAGTCGAACTGCTTCCCATGGTCTGCATTTATCACACGGGGATCCTAAATCGGCAAATTATGTCCTTCCACACCATTGCTTCCACCTTCTTCTTAGAAATTGTTACTAAAGGTTCGGCCTCTATCCACTTCGTGAAGTAATCTGTAGCCACAAGTAAGTATTTCCGTTGTCCTGAGCCTAGTGGAAAAGGTCCCAGGATATCTAGTCCCCATTGTGAGAATGGAGTTGGCTGGAGAGTGTTCTGAAGGGCTGAAACAGGCGCGGTTGTTATTGGAGGGAATTTCTGACACTTTTCGCACCTTTTTACTTTGTTTGTGGCATCCTTCCTCAGTGTAGGCCAAAAAAACCCTGCCCGCAGTATTTTCGAGGTTAAGGCACCCTAAGTGTTCATCGCATATTCCTTCATGAACTTCAGCTAAGGTGTACTTAGCCTGTTAGGGCCCTAGGCATTTCAGCAAGGGCATTGTGAAGCTTCGCTTATAGAGTTCTCCATTTATTATGGTCAACTTGGCACTTTTCAATTTCAACCTTTGAGCCTCGTCACAGTTAGCTGGGAGTGTGTTCCCCAATATATAGTCTTTGATTGGGACTCTCCAATCATCTCCGATCTCGATATCGCAGACACCTTCTTCTTCGATACTTGGCTTAGTGAGGGATTCCACTGTGACGATACCTCCTTTAACCCCTCTAGAAGAAGCCAATTTTGAAAGAATGTCTGCATGGTTGTTTTCTGTTCGATTTATCTGAGTCAGCTGGAAGTGCTGAAATGACTGTGCCAACAATTGTACCTTCTGCAGATAGGGGACTAAGGCGGGTTCTCGTGCTTCACACTCACCCGAGAATTGGTTTACCACCAATTGTGAATCGCTATGTGCCACTAAGTTGCTGACTCCTAGTTTCTCAGCAAGTTTCATCCCAGCTATCAAGGCTTCGTACTCGATTGTATTGTTCGAACTTGGGAAATCGAAACGTAGTGAATACTCATAGGTTTCCCCGTCAGGCGATATTAGCACAATTCCGGCTCCACTGCCATCTATGTTACGAGCTCCATCAACAAACAATTTCCACCAAACTAACTTTGTTTGCTCTTGAACGTCTCGGTCAGTGCATTCTACAATGAAATCTGCCAATGCCTGTCCTTTTATTGCTTGGCGAGGCTGGAAGTGAATGTCATATTCACTCAATTCGATAGCCCATTTAATTAGACGCCCGGAGTGTTCTGATTTCTGCAGTATTTGCCTCAAGGGCTGATCCGTTAAGATAGTCACCGAGTGAGCTTGGAAGTAAGGCCGTAACTTCCGAGTTGCCATCACCAGGGATAAAGCTATTCTTTCAACTAAGGGATACCTTGCCTCGGCATCTAGCAGGACTTTGCTTACATAATAGATCGGGCAATCCCTGTCTCCTTTGTTCCTTAGTAGGACTGCACTTACAGCTTTCTCTCCTACACCGAGGTACATGAGGAGTTGGTCTCCGGGATGTGGCCGAGATAATAGAGGCAACTCTTTCAGGTAGTCTTTCAACCTTTCAAAGGCGTCGTTGCACTCTTCCGTCCATTTGAAGTTCTTTCCTGCCTTTATCGCCTTGAAAAATGGTAGACTTCTTTCAGCTGATTTGGACAAGAAACGACCCAAGGCTACTATCCTCCCTGTCAGCCTTTGAACTTCTCTTACAGTATTGGGTGGCCTCATGTCCAAAATAGCTTGAACTTTCTTGGGATTAGCCTCTATCCCCCGATTAGTAATCATGAATCCCAAGAACTTTTCGAATCTCACCCCAAATGAGCATTTATTGGGATTCAACTTCATTTTGTACTGTCGCAGCACATTAAATACCTTAGTCATTTTCTCAGCATGTGATTCTCCTTGTCGGCTTTTGAAGATCATATCATCAACAAAGGCTTCCATGGTGTTGCCCAACAAGTCTTGGAACACTTTATTTACCATGCGCTGGTAGGTAGCCCTCGCATTTTTCAAACCGAATGGCATTACTCGATAGCAATATGTCCCACTATCGGTAATGAACGAAGTCTTTTCCTCATCATCTGGATGCATCATGATTTGGTGGTACCCCGAAAAGGCATCTAAAAAACTAAGCAATTCATACCCACAAGTTTCATCTACTAACTTGTCTATTTGGGGTAGTGGATACGAATCCTTAGGGCAAGCTTTGTTCAGATCCGTGAAGTCCACACACATTCTCCATTTCCCGTTGGCTTTCTTCACAACGTTAGCCAACCACTCTGGATAATTAACTTCTCTAATGAATTTCGCCTATAACAACTTCGAAATTTTTTCGTTTATTGCCTGTTGCCTCTCTGGAGCAAAATTCCTCTTCTTTTGCTTTATCGGCCTTGCCCCCGAGACTATGTTCAACCGATGACAAACAACTTCCGGATTAATTCCGGGCATATCGACCGGGGTCCATGCGAACACGTCACTATTCTCTTTTAGGCATCGGATTATTTCTCCTTTCACTTCTTCAAGAAGCTGGCTCCCCACATACATTATTCTTTCTCTATCTTTTTCGTCCAACCGAATTGCCTCCATCTCCTCATCAGGTTTTGGCTTAGGTTTTTCTTCAATTGTAAGAGTTTCCTTTCTCTGAATCCCCTTACATGTGGTGGATGCGACATTACATGTCCTGGCTTTCCTTTGATCTCCCCTTACTTGTCCAACACCGTGAGGAGTTGGAAACTTCATTAACAAATAGCAGGGATGCACCACCGCTCTCATGTCATTTAACAATGGCCGCCCGAAGATCATATTGTAAGCCACAGATGCTGATCTCCTCACCATAAACAACGCTTGTCGGATGACATCTTTTGGGCTCTCTCCCAATGTAACAGGTAGCTGAGTGGCGCCTGCTACCTTTACCTTCTCTCCAGAGAAATCGTATAAGGGTGTAGTTACTGGCTTCAACCTGTCCTTCGTAATATTCATCCTTTCAAAGCAGTTCCAGTAGATTAAGTTAACTGAACTCCCATTGTCGACCAAGATTCGACTCACTGGGTGCTTTGCCACCACGGCTGTAATTACCATCGGGTCATCATGAGGAACCACTACATCTCCTCTATCGGCTAGTGTAAAAGGAATGGGTTCCTCATCCTGTTTTTCCTTCATTACTGAGTTGATTTGGTGGGCCGGTCGAGCGTAAGATTTTCAAGATGAGGAAGAAGTACCAGCTAATGATTCACCTCCAGATATTACGTTAATAGCTGGCCCTGTGGGTTCATTATCTTCCTCTCGATTCCTTCCTTCTGTTCTTCTGTCATTATCTCTCCTGTCACCTTCATTTCGTTTTGCAGGTCCCCTATTTTCACCTCTTCTGTCTCTAAATTGATTTCCTCTGTTTCGAGTAGGATAGTTGTTTCTATCACCTCTCCACACGAAACGGTTTATTTTTCCCTCTCGCGCTAGCTTTTCTAGTTGATTCATCAACTCCCTACACTTCTCGATCGTGTGCCCATGTGTTGAATGGTAATCACAGTACGACCTTAAATCACAGCCTAAATTCCCTGACGCCTTTTTTGGAGTCTGTATAAGCCCTAATCCTTTAATAGCTGCTAACATTGAAGCCCGAGATTCAGTGAGTGGGGTATAGGAATTGTATTTTAGTGTGGGAGCTTTCTCAAACTTTCTCGGTTGGCTAGAAGATGCTTCAGTGACCTCTCTTCCTCGTTTCCTTCCATCCTTGGATTCTCCTATCACCACCATTTTCATTACTTCTTCCTGGGTTACGTACTTATGTGCACGGGAAAGCAGGTCTGAGATGGTAGTTGGCTGTTCTAGCGACATGGATTCTTGTAATTTCTCAGACCTTGTCCCATGTAACATGGCTGCCAGGGCTATACCAACTTGCAGATCTCGCACCTCTAAAATAGCATCTCTGAACCAATCCACATAACTCTTCAATGACTCCTTAGTTCCCTACTTAATAGTGAGCAAATAGGTCGGTTCCTTCTTTCTCTGACTATTCATCGCAAACGCCTTGAGAAACTCACTTAGCAACTGGTCAAAAGAAACAATGGACCCTTCAGGCAGGTTATTGAACCATTTCATCGCATGTCCATATAAAGTTAAGGAAAAGGCCCTACACATTATTTCGTCCTCCCATCCATGTAGCAACATTAGGGCCTCATAGTTTTGCATATGGTCGTAGGGGTCCATCTTTCCGGTGTATGTGGCCATCTGCGGCATTTTGAACTTTGGGGGCAGAGGTTTTTGCATGATGGTCGTGCAGAACGGTACTCTTCTTCTCTGGCTCTCTTCTGCAAAACACTGATTTTTTCTCTTCTAGTACCTGTTCTATCATCTTCTTCATGTCCACAGGAGGAGCGAGTTGATTCTTGGCATGAGACGAATCGGGCAGGTCTTCAACAACTATTTCCTTACCTCTTCTTTGAGGTGCATCTGTTCGTGCCATTTGTGTACACCAAGTAGGATCAAACTCCGACCCGGCTCCCCAAGTGCTTTGGCCGTTGTCACCGTTCTTTCCAGCACCTCCGATACCTTGTTCTGCGTTGGTACCAGCAAATTTTGACAAGTCATGGTGGTGGGCGGAAGACCCTGCTGCTCGGTCGACCCCCTGTCGCTTAGGTACCTGTCGCTCGATACCAGGCGCCTGTCGCGTGACCCCTGTTGTAGGTCTAGGCCTGCCGCTTCCTCAGTCTCTCGCAGGTTACCTGCGACAGGCCTCCTGCTCCCCTGTCCTGTCGCACCCTGATGAATGTCATGCTCTTGCACGTGGGGAACCTCTCGCCGACGAGAGGGGTCTGCCGCTGTTAAGTCCTCCTGTCGCCCAAATACCTGCGTTGGGACACCTCTACTTGTTCCTCCTACCAAGTTCTGCACGGCAGGCGGCAGATCCAATGTCGGGAAAACTCCTTGGAACAGATCCACCATGGCTCGCAGTGCCTGGGTAGTTTCTTCACTCTGTCACCTTAAAGCCTCGAATTCTGCCATCTTCACAGTAATTCTTTCTTCCTCCCTGTTCAACTGGTTTGTCTGGCGAATTTGCTATTCAGGGGAGCTCACAAAGTTTCCTCACTTTCGGCCCTTACGTTTGTCGATCTTGTTCTCACCATCTTAGAAAATCTCGATTGGCTTTTTATACGCTTCCCACAGACGGCGCCAATTGTTGTTGCACAAAACAACAATAAAGGTATGCTGACGTCAATGTTCGTACTTAGTCTCCACGTGTCTCCAAGAAGCTTCTGTAAAATAAGGAAAGTCATAGAGACGCAGGGGTGGTTCCCTGCGTAGACACTCCGATGCTTAAGTCAGCAGGAAGTTCTTCAATGTTGGGAAACGTCAAAGCCAGTAGTCAAAAATTCGAGAATAAAATCGTACCTGGGGGCCTATTTATAGGCCAATATTTTAGGTTAATTGCTTGAAGATAAGACCATCATCTTGCTGAGAGTTTGTGTTCCAATATAACACAAGTTCCTTGAAAAATGGGAGCATTCGGAGCCTGTCGCCGGCGAGAGACTCATACCACGTGGCACGTTGTGGCGTCAGGGATCTGTCGCTAGCGGGAGCTGAAGTAATGCGCCACGTGTTGCCCTGTGACTGCAGGCGACAGACTGGGAATCTGTCGTCCGGCGATAGGTGTAATGCGTGCCATGTGTCGCGTTATGATTGCAAGCGACAGACTTGGAGTTTATCGCCCAGCGACAAGTGTGATGACGCACTTTACTTCCGTCGCCGAAGGCCACGTGGACCAGTGAGTTTTTGCCACGTGGTGATCTCTGACGCTATTGGGCCTGGCCCAACACGGGTAGACTTTGTCATATCACCTACAAAATTTGTGAAAAAAATAAAAAATTAAAAAAAATCAAGGTGGTCGCAGGGAGATCGGTCTTGCACAAACCAACTTGCGCGAGACGGTTGGACTCACGCACATGCAAGCACACATACGCAAGACCGTCCATCTCACGGAAGTTAGTTTGCACGAGATTGTGGGTCTCGCACAAGTCAGTTTACGCAAGATGGTTGGACTCGCACAAATGTGCTTGCACGAGACCCACCCATGTGCAAGACAATGGGTTTGCGCATGCCACGCAGGTCTACTTGAAGGGAAACCTTGCCTAATAAGCCACGATGACGAAGAAGAAGGGAGTAGAACCAGCAACCGTTACACTTTTTTTTAGGTGGAGAAGACTAGAAACCAGCATATACAAGCAAGGGATAGGAAGAAGAAGGTTTTCAGATATGGCATTTGGCGGGAGTTATTTAAGAATAATTTTCAAAGGTTAAAATAGTAAAATTATGGGGTAGATTTTATTTTATTTTTGAGTGGGGTATAAAGAGTAAAAAAGGGAGTAGATTTAGAGTTTTCCTTTTAACAGGAGGAGAAAAGGGGAATGTTTGATTTTTTGGTAAGTAAAATTGGCATGATATATTTTGTTTTCTATTTATTTATTTTTAAAAGTGGTACTGTATACATCCTATTCAATATTAAACACACCTTATTTACTCAAATACTTTAATCTTCACTTTTTTTTTTTGTAATTTTTACTCTCAAGCCTTATATTTAATATTATACTACCTAAAATACCGTCCCATGCGGCCGTTAACGTTTTCTCATCTTCTGCAATTCATGACAGTTCGGTTCACGGGTTCATCTGCCATATTTTTCTTTTGCCGTGTTTAGGAAGTCATCACTCAGCTTTCAGAGCAGATATCCTCTTTAAGTGATAGAATGGATGAATTTACTACCCATGTTGAAGAGCTGAATACCAAGTTATCCATCAAGATATGGTTTGCTTTTAGCTCAACACTTGAAAATCATTTGTGAGTTGGATGCAAATGCGATTCTTGAAATGATCTGATCAACTAACACTTATTTTCATCTTATGGGAAGCTTGATCGGAGATATTAGAGAGCTGGTTAACACGAACCGCAGTTGTTAGTTTCAACACTTTTTTTTTTATATGAGTTTCAACACATTTTAAGAGTGGGCAATTTTGTAGTAGACTCAATTACAAAATTTGCTTACAGAATGGACTTGGATTATAAATGGCTTTTAGATTGACCAGAGGAAGTGAAATGGCTTTTGAAGGCGGATGAACAGGGTGTCTTGTACCCAAGGGTTTTTAGATTGAATTAGTTTTTTTTATTTATTTTATTTCCTTGTAAGCAGAAAAAAAAAATCAAGAGTAGTACTTCTAGCCAACAAAACTTGGCTTTTCAAGCAGAATCATGCAACGGTTTTGCTCCTTTTCAACAAAACCAGCAAGTGGCTGCGTGTGGCAACCCTCTTTCACCAGTAAGGGGCTACTTGCGATAGCCCTTCTCCTCTCTCAATTCTCTTTCAAAAGGCTATAATAATTTTGTATAAGGATTTTTTTAATAAAAAAAATCATTAAAAATAGGGTGTATGTAGTAATGTTTAGGGTGTGAATAGAAACACTCTATTTTTAAGCCTATCTTTCAGGTATGTAGTAATTTTTATTACAAAAGAAATTAGAATATCGAATCTTAAAAAAGTTTTAAGGTTTTGAACTTATTATAAAATCAATTAATAATTAATTTAAATTATTGATTATATTTTTAAGATAAAAAATGTTTTAACCTAATAACTTATTTAATTAGTTTTTAAATTATTATTAGATATTAAATATTAATTTAAAATATATATCAGTGTATTACTAATTTAATCTTTCTGAAACTTCAAATATTAGATATTAACAATTGCCTACCTTTTTGGCATTGTCCTTGTCTTGCTCTGGCTCTCTCAATATCATGGCTCAAAGCTTAGACATAATACACATATGGGTGTAATCGAGTCGAGCCGATACAGTGTGGTGCTCGAGCTTGACTTTAAAACTCATTGCTCAATACTCGACTCAAGCTCAACTGAGTCTTAGCATTTGAGCTTGAGCTTGACTAGAGATAAAAATCAAGCTACTCGAGCTCACTTGTTTATAAAAATCAAGCTACTCAAGCTCGCTTGATTATTAATGGGTGACTACTGACTTGAATGGGTCAAATTTTGAAAGAGCCCACCACCTATTAGTGAAGAATCAAAATGGTAAATCTATGTCAGGAA
This sequence comes from Heritiera littoralis, assembly GCA_031772115.1. NCBI lineage: Eukaryota > Viridiplantae > Streptophyta > Magnoliopsida > Malvales > Malvaceae > Heritiera > Heritiera littoralis. The sequence goes on from JAPDPK010000040.1 coordinate 1,472,274, forward strand.
AACTCTGATAACAAAATGGAAACAAATGGATTAGAAACAATAATAAATTGTAACCAAGAACCAACATAAATATATAAGACATCCATAAATTACACAGCGAAAGCCAAAATGATTTGATTATTGCATATATCTCAACAAAATCAGCTTCAATTGGACGCCATTTCTTCACATCAGTAAACACACATTTTAGAATGCATAACAAAGAAATGAACATGTTTGGTGGGAACCATTTTTAGCAAATCAATATCACCATTCTTCAAGAACTTGGGTTCCTCTTCAAGCTCCCTTACCAAATCTTCTGTCTATCTTGGCCAACAACTTCACGAACTTGATAGCAATGTGAGGGCTAAAGGTAGGGAAACGATAAGAGAGAGAGGATAAATTGGCTGGGGAGGACTCGTCGATTGGCTTATTGAGTTTGGAGGTAGTGGCAGGAAAGGAAAAAAAAAAAAAGAGAATGACATGGGAGAGGGAAAAAAAGAGTGGTGTGAGAGGCAAAAAGAAAAGAAGGGAAATAAGAGATTAGGTCTTAGGGTTGTTAATATATATATATATATAAAATAAGGGTAATCTTGTAAATTTACAATAATATATATAGATAAAATGCTCTATTAGGCTCGTGAGCTACTTGAGCCAGGTATTAGGTGGTCCTCGAGCTCGACTTGACAAAACTCAAGCTGAATTCAAGTTTTTCTTAAGCTAAGCTTAAGTAACTTGCGAGCATCAATGTATCATTTACACTCCTAAGCACGCAACAATAAATTTCAGGCTATACTTCTGCTTTTGCCAGTTCTCTTATCCTTATGATCTACTTAAACAAAACAGAAGGTTAAGGTATTGAAGCATGTTTTTCTTTTTTCTGATTGAAAAAAAAATGATAAGCAAATATGTAATTTGATAGACTAATAAGACTTGGATTATTATTGAACTTGCAAGCACTTCTTAATGATTTCTCAGTTTTTCTCGATTTTTTTAAAACACAAATAGCAATCGACTGCTTTTAAGAGTAGTCAACTGCCCTAAACACAAAACTCATTTTTACAAAAATGTACTAGGGCAGTTAAATGATATTTTTAAGCTTTCAACCATTCTAGTGTAATACAATGAATTTTAAATATTTCAGATGGTGGTCAACTTCTATGTAATGGCGTAAAACTATGATAATTAACCATAAAATTGATAAGAATAAACTTAAAGTCACTAGAATAAGTATAAAACGATGATAATGAACCATAACATTGATGAGAACCATTAGAATAAGGCACACATCAAGCAACTCTTAGCATCATAATCAAGTCAATTTAGCTTTTTGATATAATAAAGCATGTTTAAAATACGTTATCACATATTCATTTCATTTTGATCTTGTTCAAACATCTTTTAAACATATATGCACTAGGATTAACATGCATTTATCTAAGCATTCATAGTGCATTAAATAAGCATTCAATGCCTATCACATTATCACACTCAAAAGATTAAGAACAGTGAGGTTTTAGGGTTAAAGAGTTATTACAAAATTCCTTTGCTTGAAAGCACTCATATTTCACATATCCCTTGACTTCCAAACTTGAGCATCTTCTCAAAGTGATTAGACTTGGTGAGGCAATCTTTACTAGGTGTCATGCCTTGTATTTAGCATCTTCTATACTTTTTCTTGCATAAACTTAATTTCATTCTCAAAATACACAAACTCATTAGTAGCACTAATTATAAAAGCTTTAATCGATCAAGTGCCACTTGTCCAAATCAAGAACTAAACAAATTTTTGAAAGGAAAATAATCACCAACATAAAATGCATGCATCTTAATATTGAATTCAAGATCATGAGCATGTATTAGTAACTACACAAAGAATAGGTAACCAATGTATGATAAAAAAAATGGCTTTAAGGTTACCAAACTCCCATTAAGTGTTTAGAGCAATTTAATTTTCAAAAGAATTCTTTGTAGCTCCTTGCTCCAATACATACCTTCAACAAGAGATTTATTTTCTTTTCGGTACCCAAATGGTCTTGGGTCCTTGAAAGTTAGTATCCATAATCTTTGTACCTTTGGGCAACTATTTAAAAATTCATTATTAGAACTAATAGCATGCTTGGTACCTGTACTTGTTAACCAATCTTCCTCCAAAACTAATTTTTCTAGTGGTGTATGGTTGTGAAGAGTGTCCTTTCCTATGACACAAACTACAAATAGAGGAGGCATTATGTATATCATTTTTCTTTACAAGGAAATTCTTTTGATGTGTTTCATTTTCATTTTCCTTGTAGCTTAGCCGATCCTTATCAAATAGAGCCCTTGAGTTTCTAACATATTATCTATTTTTTGTTGGACCATGTAGAACCTAGAAAACGAGCTTTGCAATTTAACATTTTTCTTTTCCAAATCATCTTCTTCTAGCCTTAAACTTTTTATTTTCTTTTTTAACTCCAATTTTTCCTACTCAAAAATTCATTTTCATTTTTCAACTTATACATTATCTTTCTATACTTAGCATTCATATTCTCAAACTCGTTTTCTAAATCATCGAATGCATCTTTTAGTTCCTCAAATGAGTAGTCATTAGTTTCATAAAAGCTAGATGAGGCCAAAGATTCACCTTTGCCATAAAAGCATATGTTGGTCACTTCATTTTCTATTTCTTTCTCATTAGAGCAATCATTGTCACTCTAAGCGATTATCATTCGCTTCCTTTTAGGCTTTTTTTCATTTGGCCCTTTTAGCTTGGACATTCCCTCTTAATGTGTCTCAGTTTGTTTTACTCATAACATATGATAGGATCTTTATCCCTTCCATTTGGTTCTCTTTTAAAATCATCTCTCTTACTTGATCACCTATTTTAATCTCTAGATCTAATCTTCATAAACCTTTCAAACCTTTAACAAACATTGTCATCTCTAAATCTTCATCCTTAGCATTGCTTTTGTCACTCCCCGAAAGACATGATAGATCGATTACTTATGCAAAATTCAAAAATTTAGAGCTAACTTTTTCCTTTTTCTTTACACTAGTTTATCTTGTGAGCAGTGTCATCTGATAATATGGGCTAGTTGACTATCTAATATGGTTTAAGGTAATGTACCTAAGGTCCTAGTTTAATAACATCCAATTTTACATTAAAAAACATCCTAAAACATTTCCTACATAAAAGCGGTAATTTTACTATTACGACATATTCCAGACCGTCGCTTAGTTTAACAGTCAAATGCAGTCAATTTCATATCCTGAGCATCTATTGTTCTAATAAACTCTTTAATCTATAACATATCTAGGTTTCAACATCAAATATGACCATTTGACCCTTCGAAAAATACGATATTCTAATATTTCTCTGTTTTGGCACTTTTAGCAATAAAAATTTATTTACATCTCGATATCGATAATTTTTGTAATGTAAGCATACTTTTAGTTATTACACATCCCAAATTATAGTACTGTGGAAAACTATTCGAAAAGAAAATCATTTAAACATTGTAATCATATACGAAATATGTACTACGAGAGCTCTAAAACTTGAAAACTAGCAGAGCTGGATTTTGTGATTGGTAACTGCACTATCCCAACTTAACCTGTGATGGATACAATAGTGAAGTGTGCTAAAAGCCTAGTAAGTCAACCATACAATTGCAAAGGATAGCAACATACTGTATATTATTCTATAATACATGCGGCAACAATATAATACCATTTCCATATCAATGTCAATATACACTATCTTATATAATTTTCATTTTTTGATATTCAATCACTTTTCTTACTTATTTTGGTATGAGGACTCAATGACATTGTTAAGGTCTTTTGAGGTATTCCATGGAAAGATACTTTGAAGTACCTCGTTTCCCTTTTAACTTGACATAACAACTAAACAATCCTATTATTTCAGTGACACAACGATTCAATGACTTAAATGATGCAAAGTTCGGTAAACTGATACAATTACGGTTTTCGATAAAACAATATACTTTTCAGTCAAACAATGTTCAATGTGGTAAACAATATTCGATAATGACTTCAATTCAAAACCAATATTCAATAGTTTTGAAATCAATGCTCATAAGTTCAGAAATCAATACTCGTAATTCATATATCAATGCTCCTAAGTTCGGTAATCAATATTTGTAAGTTCATAGATCAATACTCTAAGTTTGATAACCAATATTCGTAAGTTCATAAATTAATACTAGTAAGTTCGATTAGGCAAACTCCCTGATAATTAACCAATAAAAACTTATCCTACTGTAGCTATTAGTGTGAGTCAATGTCATACTCAAGAACCTAAGGTGTTACCTATGGCCATAGATTCTCATGTCTTCGACCCGAATGATCAGGTGAAACCGGAACCTATCAACGACTCTTGTCAGACAAGCCATGTTGCCTATATAAGAGTATTTGATACTCAAGTTGTTTCCCTATTACTCTATTGGTCTCGTATCAATGTAAAGTGCCTTAAAAACTGTAATTACATGTTTTGAAATTCAGTAATACTGTGGATATAAAAGCAACTACATTTTTAATTCGAAAATATGTACATATTCAATGTAGTCATATATTCAATACATTTCAAAACATGTTCCAAATGAGATTTTAAAGCTTTCAAACATGCAAAAGTAAATCTATGCAAGCTTAAAATATCATCAATACCATGCTATGCACAGAATGCTATATGCAATGCAAACATGGTTCACTATTAAATAACTACAATAGGATAGGGTTACAATATCTACTACACAGCCATGCAATTGAAACACATATTCAATCTCAATTCACAATTTGCATCTCATTTTAGTTTCATATACATATATATCACATACACCACAATCGAGCTATTATGCCCCTTAATAGGCAATATTGGCACAAGACATATACATGATTCAGTCACACTTCAATCATAATCTTTCCATTCATACTTACATTGTATGATGCTATCATGCATTCCATATAGTTTACTTACCAAATTTCGCTTAATTGAGCATTTGATCAAGCTTGCACAAAGTTACCACCACACCACCAATTGGTTTCAAATCACTATAATCACACACCATTCACATTGTTACACATCACAAACACATTAAACATTAAAGTACACTTCATTGTACATCACTTTCACTTTGTACACCATTAGGGTTCTTGTACAACTAGTTAACAAGGTGCATTATTCCCATTGTTTCACTACTAACCTTTTACACATATAAACTAACCATTTCAAGGTGGGATTACATCAGTTTCACATTGCCTTCACCTTGGCCGAATATACACACATGCATTTCACTTGAATTCAATCCAAAATAACACCATATTTATGCTTAGCCATGTCAATTACATAATATATCTCAATTTCACGATGAACTATGCATGGCACCGCTGGAAATCCTAATTGGTTGAATGGTAAACTTCATGATACAATCATTTTCACTTCATTTTGATACCATATATGATCATTACATGTCACGACCCGAAGGCCATGACGTTCACTTAACACTTACCTTATTTCATTTAGAAAATTACGAACTAAATTTTTCTTTTTCTATTTACAGTTTGTATTCAGTGTTAGTGTAGTAACTAAACCAAATCTTGCCTTAATAATATTAGTTCTCTAGCTATATCATAAATCTCAAATATAATTATTTTAACCTTATATTCACTTATCCTAAAAGAAATGGGTCGAAAACCTCCCCCTTGTATTTTATCAATTTCCCCAGTAAATTACCTGCATTGCAAATACATTTTTAATTTTCACCATACAGCCAGCTTTAATTTCCACAATTCATACCATCATGCATCTCATGTTTCTCAAGATCCATCACAATAATAATTCCTTTTCTTTTGCGGTTTATACGTACTTCAAAATATAATCTTATCCCGGATTGTACTCGATAATCACATAAACCTATATAATAATCTAGTGCAATCCAAAGTTACATCCCATTTACTTCCTAGTACTGTGAAATTAAAATTTGCATAATCATCAAAATGATATACAATTCGTATACCTCAAAAGAACAAAAGCAAAACTCGAAAAATGTAATCGAGTACCACAACCAAGTACTGTTCTCGAGAGAGCCTATACGAAGCTTGAAGCTGGATTTCAACTGGTATGATCTGCAGATGTTAAATTAAGGGGTGAGCAATCCACGGCTCAGTAAGTAGCTTAAATAAATACAGACTAGGCTCATGTCGTAAAATATGATCATACATGCATGTACCATAGAAAATATCATGTATGCACTCTGCCATGAATTGTTACTCACATATAATCTATAACAGATTGTATAGGCTCATTCAAACTTTTTCCTTGCATCTTTAACTCACACAATTTCATCTTTTTCATTAATTTCATCAATATGGTTTAGCATAAAGTAACTAACCATTTCAAATAGCACATGACGCTATATCATAATACAAATAAAGTTCAAACAATTATTCCGACTCACTGTCATATGTATAATATCCATCCTAACTAGTGATGGATACAACGTCGTAAGGCCATAGCCGTTTTATCCATTTGTCTCTTGGCATATGATCTCCAATGATTTATCGAGGCTCGTGTAGCACTTAGTCCTCAAAGGACTCTAGAGGTGGCTCCCACAGTTTCAAAGAAATCTGCGTAGCACGTAGTTCCTTTGAGTTGTCTAGAGGTGGCTGACACGGTCCGAAAAGAATTGGCTCTACTTAAATTTTCCTCTTTGGCACATGCTTTCTAATAGTTCATAGGAACTCGTGCAGCATTTAGCTCTCAAAGGACTCTAGAGGTGGCTCCCACAGTTTCGAAAAAAATCTGTATAGCAGGTAGTTCCTTCGAGTTCTCTAGAGGTGGCTCACACGGTCTAAAAAGAATGGGTTTTACTTAGATTTGCCTCTTTGGTGCATGCTTTCTAATAGTTTATAGGTATTCGTGTAGCACTTAGCTCTCAAAGGACTCTAGAGGTGGCTCTCATAGTTTCGAAGAAATCTACGTAGCACGTAGTTCCTTTGAGTTCTCTAGAGGTGGCTCACATGGTCCCAAAAAGAATGGGTCTTACTCAGATTTGCCTCTTTGGCGCATGCTTTCTAATAGTTCATCGGTACTTGTGTAGCACTTAGCTCTCAAAGGACTCTAGAGGTGGCTCCCACAGTTCTGAAGAAATCTGTATAGCACATAGTTCCTTTGAGTTCTCTATAGGTGGCTTACACGGTCCCAAAAAGAATGGGTCTTACTCAGATTTGCCTCTTTGGCTCATGCTTTCTAATAGTTCATCGGTACTCGTGTAGCACTTAGCTCTCAAAGGACTCTAGAGGTGGCTCCCACAGTTCTGAAGAAATCTGCGTAGCACTTAGTTCCTTTGAGTTCTCTAGAGGTGGCTCACACGGTCCCAAAAGAATTGGCTCTACTTAGGTTGGCCTCTTTGGTGCATGCTTTCTAATAGTTCATAGGAACTTGTGTAGCACTTAGCTCTCAAAGGACTCTAGAGGTGGCTCCCACAGTTCCGAAGAAATCTACGTAGCACGTAGTTCCTTTGAGTTCTCTAAAGGTGGCTCACACGGTCCCAAAAGAATGGTGTTACTCGGTCGCCCTTTGGCGTATGATTTCTAGTAGTAATGTTCTAAAAATCATTCAAGTCCTCGAGTCACATATATACATCAGTTGTCATACAATTCCATTATCCTAGTTTCGATGAATACAACTAGGTGCTATTCGAGGTCCATAAGTTTAACATTGTGAGCTATATATATTGTACACTAATTCACATATACATTCTTAAAGTATCGTAATATATTATCATGCTTACTTGGTGCGACTTAAATAAATCACATGCATTTCTCATGATATAGGCAACTACATTTTATACAAGTTTATATACTCAATGAGTATGAACAAGTCATAACACATAACGCACAAGTCACAAATAAGGTTTCATTCCAGATAAATACTATTCATGATCACATCAAGTCAAACTTGTATCATACCAAGGCTTACCCTCATAGTCTTTTCCGTAATATTTCACCAAACTTGATATGAAATTAGATAATTATTGAATAGAGATTCTTTCATATCTTACGAGATGATACTAGTAAGGTTTATTTAACCCACTTACCTGAAACGTAGAACTTTCTCCTCAAGCTCTCAAATCCATATTTGAGTCTCCTTTGTTACAGCTTGATCTTCCAATTTCAATCGAATCCACTACATTCATTGTGAAAACCGTAAATTTCTAAATAAATATTAAATAACCGAAAATTTAATTTGGATAAATGGAAATCCAAATTAAATACGAAATGAAAATGGAGAAATCTAATTTGGATATTAAGAGATCCAAATTATAAGAAATACTAATGTGAGTATTTATATATATTTATATAATTTTATTATATAAATATATTTTTTCAAATATATTTAATATGCTTTATATATTTACATATGTATATATATATATATATATATATGAAATGTATATATGATATATGGACATATATTGTTTTATATCATAAAATAAATACATATGTATTTATGTATACAAATAAATATATATATGAAATATATATTATTTTAAAGTTAAAGTGTAGAGATATATGTATATATATATCTAATATAATAATTATAGATATAATTATATAAATATAATTATATGTATATTGTATAAAAAAAAATGTAGATCAGAAACGGGATCGGGACCCCGTTTCTATCTAAAAACAGAGGAAGCTAACCGACCACTGTCGGCAGCATCGGAGAAGGAAGAGGAGAGAAGGGTGTTGCTGGCGAGACGAGGGGAAAGAGGAGAAGTGACCGGCGATGGCTCGAAACGAAAAAAGGAAAAAAAATCGAAGGAGAAATCGGGGAAAACTGAAGGGAAAAAGAAAAGAGAGAACGGCGGTGCTGGCCGATTCGGTCACTGCCACTGTGACCCCAACCTCGGCAGAGGTAAAGGGAAGAAGAAGAAAGCCACTGGTGAGGATGACGGCGGCTGAGGAAGGAGAAAAGAGGAGGAGAAAGGCCAAACCCATTTTGGCTAGATCCGCCACCGTGCCGCGAGCTGGGCTGAACGAAGACCACCACCAGCTTCACCGTGATGTCGGCCAGCTATGGAGCTGCCGAACTGCTGGAGAACCGGCGACCGAAGGAGAACCGACGGAAAAGGAGGCTGAACCGGTCTGATTGGTCTAAACCGGTTAGACCAAGAAAAAGGAAGAAAAAAAAAAGAAAAAGGAAAAAGAAAAAGGAAAAAGAAAAAAGAAAAAGAGAAAGAAAAGAAAAGAGAAAAGGAAATTTTCGAGAATTCGAAAATTCAAAAATTTACGGAAATTCGGTAAGAAATTTCCAGAAATTAATTTCGAGTAGTTTTTAATAAATTATGAAAAAATTCTAAAGTATAGAATTTTATTTCTAGAAAATTACCTTCGATGACTGAGACGATGGAATCGGGAGAGGTGAACACGGGCGCGACTGTGAGACCCGATTTTATTATACTGTATAGCATATTGTAAATGACTAATAACCGAAATAAATTACTTAGTGGAATTAAATAAATATGGAATATGAAACTCCACTTTACATTATGGAATTTTTGGAATTTTAATTTACAATATGGAGTATATGAATTAAAATGAGAATTTAAGAGATGCATAGAAAGCATTCGATTGGAAAGAATGCAAAGGAAATAAAATGAAGTTCATGGATAAAAGAAATTATATTAAAGCCAAACTAAGACTTAAATGGAGAGAAAATTTAGTACTTGGAATATTGACTAAATACTATTGGATGCAAGTGCAAAGGAAAGAAATTTAAGTAAATGTTACACAAGGAAAGAAACCTTATTGGTTGAAGTATGAACAAGAAGGGTGAAGAGAAGTCAAAAAAGGTGGCTGCAAAGTGGAGTTCACGCCACTTCCTTCCTATGCAAGACCAATCGGTTATAGTTGGTTATAAAGAGCAAAATTAACAAGAGGACAATATAGAAATGTAGGAGAGTTGGTCTTGATTAAATTAAGGTGTGAACATAGTGTGAAAACATTAAATGAAAGCATGAAAACTAAAGATGTATGCTGGAACCGAAACACAAAAGGAAGAACAAGGAAAAAGGAAGAACCGAATGAAAAAGGGAAGGGAGAATTGTGGCTGGACTGAATGAAGAAAAGCTGGAATGAAAGTCAATAAAAAGGGCTGGAAATGGTGTGGAAAGGAAGGAGAAAGAAAGAAGAAAACCAAAGTTGAGTGAAAGGTAAGATTAAGGAATAATAGTCAACAATTGTGGCTAAGTATAATGGAACTTAGAGAGGAAGATGGGAAGGGTGTGGAAGGTGAAAGGAAGTTGGAAATTTAATGAAAACAATATGAGATAGAAGACTAGAGCTAACCGAATGGGAGGGGCTTAAGATAATAGTCAAAAAACGTGTAGCAATTACCTCCAATAGCCGTTCCAATTGCTGCAGTTTTCTTCATGCTATTAATGCTAAATCAAACATGAAGTGATAAGGAAGACAAGAAAAAGGTGTAGCACATGGATCACACGTCAACATGCTCTTGTAAGGTGCCATACGACTTGATGCAAGCTGAAAGGGACTTTTGTGCATAGGATAAAAGTCATAATCGGTGATTACATGGAGGGAATTGTTGATTGGAGGAAGGGTGGACTTTATTGGCTGAAGTAGCCATCAAATGGTAAGCCAACAAAGTCAATAACGTATAAGGAAAAAAAAGGGGAACCAGCTAATTTCTTGTGTTGTGAATTTCTCCATGCATTAACACACTACAAGACAAGAGAATTGATGAGGGAAGAAGCTAAGGGAACATGCAGCAAAGGGGTATTGAGTAACATGAAAATAAAGAGGAATTATGGGATCGAATACCCCAGCAAATTTCATGTTTCTCTCGATCCATTCTGCTGTACGCCAGCCTTGATGATGTAGCAGGAAGTTGATTGCTTTGCTCTTGTTTTCCAAGGAGTCTTAGTATAAAATTCATTTCCCTAGCTAGCTAACTACCTAACCCTCTTTGCTAAATCTCCCTTTCATCTCAAGACCACTTAAAAACAAGGAGAGGAAGGGATTGACGTGGACAGAACACTACACTAATCTAGTGTTGAGAGATTCGGTTAAGGTAAGCTAGTAAATCCTTATGGTTTTCTTAATATTCCATGGTAGATAACTATGATCTAAAATAGGATAATCATGGATATAGCATGGTTTTTAAGTACTCTTTATTGAATATGGAAATAAAATCAAAATCATGCTAATGACAAGGAAGATTCGGTTGGCATGAGAAGATGGGAAAAAGCTAGTTGCATGCAAGAATAAGGCAAGAGGAGACTCGCATAGACAAGAAGCAAATGGAAAACAAGAAAATAAAATCAAATGTTGAAAAGTCAATAAAAATGGCCATGAGAGGTTCGACCATGACAATTGAAATTAAGAACTTTGGTCAACAATAATTCTAGAAATTAAAAGAGAATTTTCGGTGCAATTAAAACCGAAAAAGGAAGTGGACCGAAGAAGTTGATTTTAAATACCAGTATAATTATATTGGTTGTATTCATAACATGAAGTTTTCATAACATGAAGTTAGTGGCTGCATTTTATGAATTTTAGTAGTTTAAAAATAAGAAGAAAATTATTAATAATTTTCGATCAAATTATTTTGCAGCCGAGAAGTACGAGTTCGGTAGACGCAATCGGGAAGCTCGGTTTCGTAAGACTAGGTAAGGAAGTAGTATGTGAAGTAAAATGCATGTCCTGTGGAGTAAAATGTTATAAAAATATTGAGTAAATGGTTTGGTTTGAGATATGCATTAGTTTGATAAATTGTTTTCACAGACTATGATTTGGGCGAGCTATAAAGTAGACCCCTATGTTGTTTTCTGGCAAGCCAAAGAAAGGTGACCCCTGTTTTAATAAAATCCGGACGAGCCAAAGATAGGCAACCCCTTTGATATAATTCTGATGAGCCAACAATAGGCGATCCCTTATTTTTATTAAAGAAAAATATTTTATGGGTGACCCCCCAGTTCAGCTCGGTGTGAGAGCCACAGTGGGTGATGTTAGTTCGCCACGTGGGCGAATGAAAACATACAAACGCAATCCACTGCGAGGGGCGAGCCGGTTTAACTTGTATTTTTCTCATACGAAATATGGTTCGATTACTGGCTGTTTTTACTATGTTTTGTAAACAGAAAATATAATACCTTTTTGGAAAACGATCATTTTAAAGAAATGATGAAATGTGTGAAATATTCCTTAAAGGTACTTACCAGATATAAATTGATTTTTTTGAGACTTTAGGCCCTGAGTTTCATGCGTTATTATTCACGTGGCTAATTATCGCCGTAGAGCTAGCTGTGTCCCAGTGGAGATGCGAATTGGAGTTTTGGCCAAAGGGCATACTTCGAGGAAGCCGTAAGGGGCGATGGCCTACAGGTGCACCCCAAAGCGGACGATACGAATTGGAGTTTTGGCCTAAGGGCACTCTTCGAGAAAGCTGTGAGGGGCAATGGCCTACGGGTGCACCCCATAGCGGACGACTTGTGTTCCTGGGGGAACGATGATAGCATGATTTATTTGCAGGGTGATGCCTAGTCTCAACTTACTGATTTCTGTTTACTGAGAGGATTTACTGAATCCTGTGTACTATTTACTACATTATATTGTAAACTGTTTAGCCAGTGATTTGAATATTAAAGGTTGTTTACTATATCCACTGTTTTCCTACTGGTATGTTATTGGGGAAAATAAACGTTTTGTGGGATATAGTTTTATTTTGTTTTATAAAGCAGCATACGCCTCCTTTACTGAGCACATTGTCGCTCACCCCGTTATTTTCACTCCACAGGTTATTGAGTTGGATTAAAAGGTTTACCTTCCAGAGTTATCGGCTGCTAGAGTCAGCAGATATACGATATTGAAGGTACATTGTATTCTTTTATATATTCAGTAAAATTGTACAGTACTACTTTGATTAACAAGGGAATGTTGGTTATCTCATATGAATTTTTGAGGTATTCATAGTTCTATTTTGGTACTGAAATGAAAGTACCATTTATTTCTTAAAGAGTTAATAGAGTGTTAAGCATCACAAACAGCCCAACTGGTAAAAAAATGTGTGAATAAGAGTAAAATATGTGATTTACTGTAGTTCGAGATGTTACAGATTTAATGGTATCAGAGCAGGGTTGGTTAGATGTCCAGTGATGCGTGAAACGAAAAGTGAATAGTAAACATTCCCTGTAGTACTGTATAGTCTGAATATATAAAGGAATCAAGTGATTGTAAACTGATTTAAGTGTTTAAAATGATGTGAAAGTTTATGAATTAAGGATTACGAAAGGGGATTGTAATCCGAGGATTTTACATGAAATAGATGATCCTATGGTCTTATTAGAGGTCTGTTCGGAATGGTACGGAGAGGAACTCGGTGAAGGCCCCACTAGGACTTCTCTGTCCGAATCGAACTAAGACCTTGAAATGCTGATATTAGAGTGACATGGGATATCATCACTATATAGACCTTAATATCGTCTGTTTGAATGTATCTTAAAGAGGTAGAAATAAACTGAGAAATAACGAATATGCCCCTATATTGAAATAATACCTCTGAATTATGGCTGACTAAATCAATTTGAAATTGATTGATGGTGATAGAGTATTTGATGGTGTAAGGGACACATTACATGTTTAATGATCCCTACTGTAAGCCCCGTTTATATCGTGATAAGCAATACGACCCGGAATGTATACCGGGGAGGTCACGAGATAATCGACCTTGTTATGAATTCCTTAAGGCTTGAGTGAAATGTGAAAAGATGAGGCATTTGATTGAGGATTATTGGATATTATGAGAAGTGACACACTTACTGAGTGTAACTAAAAAGGTGAATTATGCATTGATGATGCAATATCATTGTTATTAATTCTGGTTCAAAATAATCCTTCTGTTTCATATGAGTATAAATAAGATAATATAGAACCAGAATCCCCTGAGATATGCTTTACAGAATGGTATATTTTGAAGCTAAAACATATATAAGTGAATCAATTGACATATATGTTACATGATTTGAAAGATATGTATAGGTGAGGATACATAGTGGATTTGCGAGATGTAAATAGTGAAACATCCAAGATGATATGAGATTATGATTTAGAAGTTACTGGATAAATTTTTAAATAAATTTTCAGAGTAGTGTGGATTCGAGAGATTATTGACTTGATTCACAACATGGAATCTACTTATAAGCTCTTACCAACGAACTTAAAAGAGTCTGAAGAGCTTAAGAAATCACTTTAGAGATTAATGAATAAAGAACCCATCTATATTAGAGTAAATGGTGAAAACACAGGTGATATGATTCGAAATAATAAGCATAGCTGATGATCGTATACTAAATTTCGAATGTTCAATAGTGTTGTTACTAAAAACAGATATTCATTTGTTCAGGATTGATATTTTAATCGATCCCGTTAATGATATACATGGAGTTTTAAGACCAATCTTTGAACAAGATGTTATCGGATAAAAAGCTACGGAAGTAATAAGTGTGAAAGGATGAGAATGATCTAAAGACAAGTCATATGATGACTAGGGAACACGAATTATGAGGTAGTTCCCAAGTATAAGAACAAATGTGATTTCCTCTGATTATCATGTGATTATGACTGGAATTAATATTAAGCCAGATGTGACAGATGAAATTAGTTATACTCAGAGGAGTAAGTACATGAAGTATCGTTAATCATGTAAAAAGACATATAGGTATTGGGATTGTGAAATTGGATAAGTAAGGTGAAAACGGAATTGGTATTGTGATAATCTAAATTACAGAATTTGATTATGAAAAGATTACATCCTCAGGAACATTCCATAATTAAGTGATATTACATGAGAGTCAGGGATGTAATGATAATCCTATGTGAAAAGAGATGTCAGGGAAAATTATTACCTAATGTCTCATTTACTGTAAGTGATGATTAATAGTAAGGTCTGCCAATAAAGTGCAGCCAAGCTATTATTGTGAAATGATGGTTGTGGGATAGTAAAGAATTTAGAAGAATCATGATGTTATAGAAGTGACTATGGATTGAATGACCAAATTGATTCACTTCTACATCATCAAGTTCTTGATCTCTTGAGTGCCCTAGTCGATAAATATATCTATGAAATGGTGAAAAGGTATGTAAAGTTCTAGTGAATGAGTACATGTGATAGGGATCCCTAATTGGCCCCATGCTTTGAGAGAGTAACAACAGGCCTTGGGATTCCAAATTTACGGTTAGCACCGCCTCTTATTGATATAGATATCTGAGCGCATTATGTGGATGCTCAATGATACGTTGAGAGTGGGTGCAACAAATGTAAAAGCTACTAGGACAATTACATACGATTGATTAAAATTGTCTAATGATAGACACCAAATCATTATCGACTTAGCACTAAATGAGATGATAAATGATTTCAGGGAGTATAAACTGATTCGAAAGAAGGAAACGCGCTCAAGGGAATTAAGCCTGAGTTCTTCAGGACCCTTGGGACAAATCAGTGATGGGCGACCCACGAGTTGGGTGATCGCCCAATAGTGGACAATGTGTTGTGATGTGCGGGTAACTATGTGGTTGCCGACTCACTTATAAGAGGAACCTAGGGCGCAGGAGAGCACTAAGGGGATGCTCGCTGGCGGCCCAAAGAGATGGGCACGGCTCTGAAAGAAAATTCAAATCAGTAGTCTCATCTGAGAGACGAGATTAACTAAAAGTTAAAATATGATAAGGAAAAAAATACCTATATTGGTGGTATGTCCTAAACTAAGTGAAAAGTGAATTACCCACAAAGGGTATAATGCTATCTGGATAATTGTGGATACATTGACTAAGTCTGCTAATTTCTTGGCTATGGAAGTTACTGATCCAATTATTGCGTTAGCCGAATTATATGTCAGGAAGCTAGTGTGAGTGCACAGTGTTCTAGTGAGCATTACATCTGACAAGGAGTCCCGCTTCGCATCTCAGTGTTGAAAGAGATTTCAGGAAGCTATGGGATCCCAACTGAGTTTAGCATCGTGTTTTATCCGCAGACTGACGGATAGTCCGAGCGTACGATATAGACACTCGAGGATATGTGTGAGCATGTGCATTTGATGTTAAAGGCTCCTGGGAGGATCATCTACCCTGACAGAATTGCTTATAATAATAGCTAACAGGCAAGAATCGGCATGGCACCTTACGAGGTTTATATAGCAGACGACATCGATCCATGATAGCATGGGAAAAAAAAGTGGGAGCTTGTAAATCATTAACTCCCCACTTAGTCGAGCAGGCTTCCCGGGATGTACAAATGATTTGTGAGAGGATCAGAACGGCTCAGAGTCGGCAAAAGAGTTATGCAGATACCAGACACCGACCACTAGAGTTTGTAGCGGGTGATTATGTATTCTTAAAGGTCTCACCGTCCAAAGGTATAATGAGATTCGGGAAGAGAGGAAAGTTGAGTTTCCGATATATTGGACCTTACGAGATCTTAGATCACGTGAGAGATGTGGCATATCGGTTAGCATTACCACCAGAGTTGTCAGGAGTGCATAACGTATTCCATGTCTCGATGTTGAGAAAATACCATCCAGATCCTTCTCACGTAATTCAGCATGAGCCATTAGAGATCAGAGAGGACATGAGTTACGTTGAGAAATCAGTACGGATATTGGATAGGAAGGATAAAGTATTGCGATGTAAAACGATTCCTTTAGTTAGAGTGCTCTGGCAGTATCATAACGACGAGGAGGCTACTTGGGAGTTAGAGAGCCTTGTGCATGAGAAATATCGAGAGCTCTTTCAGTGACAATTATGGGTGAAATTTGGAGGACCAAATTTCTCAAGTAGGGGAGAAATGTGAGACCCGATTTTATTATACTGTATAGCATATTGTAAATGACGGATAACCGAAATAAATTACTTGGTGGAATTAAATAAATATGGAATATGAAATTCCACTTTACATAATGGAATTTTTGGAATTTTAATTTACAATATGGAGTATATGAATTAAAATGAGAATTTAAGAGATGCATAGAAAGCATTCGATTGGAAAGAATGCAGAGGAAATAAAATAAAGTTCATGGATAAAAGAAATTATATTAAAGCCAAACTAAGACTTAAATGGAGAGAAAATTTAGTACTTGGAATATTGACTAAATACTATTGGATGCAAGTGCAAAGGAAAGAAATTTAAGTAAATGTTACACACAAGGAAAGAAACCTTATTGGTTGAAGTATGAAAAAGAAGGGTGAAGAGAAGTCAAGAAAGGTGGCTGCAAAGTGGAGTTCACGCCACTTCCTTCCTATGCAAGACCAATCGGTTATAGTTGGTTATAAGGAGCAAAATTAACAAGAGGACAATATAGAAATGTAAGAGAGTTGGTCTTGATTAAATTAAGGTGTGAACATAGTGTGAAAACATTAAATGAAAGCATGGAAACTAAAGATGTAGGCTAGAACCGAAACACAAAAGGAAGAACAAGGAAAAAGGAAGAACCAAATGAAAAAGGGAAGGGAGAATTGTGGCTGGATCGAATGAAGAAGAGCTGGAATGAAAGTCAATAAAAGGGGCTAGAAATGGCGTGGAAAGGAAGGAGAAAGAAAGAAGAAAACCAAAGTTGAGTGAAAGGTAAGATTAAGGAATAATATTAAGCAACTGTGGCTAAGTATAATGGAACTTAGAGAGGAAGATGGGAAGGGTGTGGAACGTGAAAGGAAGTTGGAAATTTAATGAAAACAATATGAGATAAAAGACTAGAGCTAACCGAATAGGAGAGGCTTAAGATAGTCGTCAAAAAACGTGTAGCAATTGCCTCCCATAGCTGTTCCAATTGCTGCAGTTTTCTTCATGCTATTAATGCTAAATCAAACATAAAGTGATGAGGAAGACAAGAAAAAGGTGTAGCACATGGATCACACATAAACATGCTCTTGTAAGGTGCCATATGGCTTGATGCAAGCTGAAAGGGACTTTTGTGCATGGGATAAAAGTTATAATCGGTCATTACATGGAGGGATTTGTTGATTGGAGGAAGGGTGGACTTTATTGGCTAAAGTAGCCATCAAATGGTAAGCCAACAAAGTCAATAACGTATAAGGAAGAAAAAGGGGAACCAACCGATTTCTTGTGTTGTGAATTTCTCCATGCATTAACACACTACAAGACAAGAGAATTGATGAGGGAAGAAGCTAAGGGAACATGCAGCGAAGGGATATTAAGTAACATAAATATAAAGAGGAATTATGGGATCGAATACCCCAGCAAATTTCATGTTTCTCTCGATCCATTCTGCTGTACGCCAGCCTTGATGATGTAGCTGGAAGTTGACTGGTTTGCTCTTGTTTTCCAAGGAGTCTTAGTATAAAATTCATTTCCCTAGCTAGCTAACTACCTAACCCTCTTTGCTAAATCTCCCTTTCATCTCAAGACCACTTAAAAACAAGGAGAGGAAGGGACTGACGTGGACAGAACACTACACTAATCTAGTGTTGAGAGATTCGGTTAAGGTAAGCTAGTAAATCCTTATAGTTTTCTTAATATTCCATGGTAGATATCTATGATCTAAAATAGGATAATCATGGATATAGCATGGTTTTTAAGTACTCTTTATTGAATGTGGAAATAGAATCAAAATCATGCTAATGACAAGGAAGATTCGGTTGGCATGAGAAGATGGGAAAAAGCTAGTTGCATGCAAGAATAAGGCAAAAGGTGACTCACGTAAACAAGAAGCAAATGGAAAACAAGAAAATAAAATCAAATGTTGAAAAGTCAATAAAAAATGGCCATGAGAGGTTTGGCCATGACAATTGAAATTAAGAACTTTGGTCAACAATAATTCTAGAAATTAAAAGAGAACTTTCGGTGCAATTAAAACCGAAAAAGGAAGTGGACCGAAGAAGTTGATTTTAAATACCAGTATAATTTATACTGGTTGTAGTCATAACATGAAGTTAGTGGCTGCATTTTATGAATTTTAGTAGTTTAAAAATAAGAAGAAAATTATTAATAATTTTCGATAAAATTATTTTGTAGCCAAGAAGTACAAGTTCGGTAGACGCAACCGGGAAGCTCGATTTCGTAAGACCAGGTAAGGGAGTAGTATGTGAAGTAAAATGCATGTAATGTGGAGTAAATGTTATAAAAATATTGAGTAAATGGTTTGGTTTGAGACATGCGTTAGTTTGATAAACTGTTTTCACAGACTATGATTTGGGCGAGCTATAAAGCCGACCCCTATGTTGTTTTCTGGGCAAGCCAAAGAAAGGTGACCCTGTTTTAATAAAATCAGGGCGAGCCAAAGATAGGCAACCCCTTTGATATAATTCTGGGTGAGCCAACAGTAGGCGATCCCTTATTTTTATTAAAGAAAAATATTTTGTGGGCGACCCCCCAGTTCAGCCTGGTGTGAGAGCCACAATGGGTGATGTTAGTTCGCCACGTGGGCGAATGAAAACATACGAATGCAATCCACTGAGAGGGACGAGCCGAAATGGGCGAGCTGGTAAGGGGTGAGTCAGTTTAACTTGTAACTTTCTCACACGAAAAATGGTTCGATTACTGGCTGTTTTTACTGTGTTTTGTAAATAGAAAATATAATACCTTTTTAAAAAACGATCATTTTAAAGAAATGATGACATGTGTGAAATATTCCTTAAAGGTTCTTTATGAGATATAAATTGATTTTTTTGAGGCTTTAGGCCCTGAGTTTCATGCGTTACTATTCACGTGGCTGATTGGTGCCATAGAGCTAGCTATGTCCCAGTGGGGATGCGAATTGGAGTTTTGGCCGAAGGGCATACTCCGAGGAAGCCGTGAGGGGCAATGGCCTACGGGTGCATCCCAAAGTGGACGATACGAATTGGAGTTTTGGCCTAAGGCACTCTCTCACGGAAATAGCCTACGGGTGCACCCCAAAGTGGACGACTTGTGTTCCTGGGGGAATGATGATAGCATGATTTATTTGTAGGGTGATGCCTAGTCTCAACGTACTGATTTCTGTTTACTGAGCGGATTTACTGAATCCTGTTTACTATTTACTACATTATATTGTAAACTGTTTAGCTAGTGATTTGAATATTAAAGGTTGTTTACTATATCTACTGTTTTCCTTCTAGGTATGTTATTGGGCAAAATCAACGTTTTGTGGGATATAGTTTTATTTTGTTTTATAAAGCAGCATACGTCTCCTTTACTGAGCACATTGTCGCTCACCCCCTTATTTTCACTCCACAGGTTATTGAGTCGGATTAAAAGGTTTACCTTCCAGAGTTATCGGCTGCTAGAGTCAACGGATATACGATATTGATGGTACATTGTATTCTTTTATATATTCAGTAAAATTGTACAGTACTACTTTGATTAAAAAGGGAATGTAGGTTATCTTATATGAATTTTTGAGGTATTCATAGTTCTATTTTGGTACTGAAATGAAAGACCATTTATTTCTTAAAGAGTTAATAGTGTGTTAAGCATCACAAACAGCCTAGCCGGTAAAAAAATGTGTGAATAAGAGTAAAATATGTGATTTACTATAGATTCGGGATGTTACAGCAACAATGGTGAGGAAGTCGTCGACCCGAGACATGTAAGGGAGACATGTGCAGCCTGTAAGGATATTCGGCACACATGTTTTAAATTATGCATTTAATTTTTATAAATGCTATTGATAATGATTGGTTGAAAATTTGTGGTGATTTACCGGTTGAGATTTAAACTGTATTTTTCGTGCAGGAGGCTAGCCAATCGGCAGCCATTATACTGCCGAAAATTTATCGAAAATTACTAAAAATCATATTAAACGATTTGATTTCACGACAAATGATTTTCAGTCACAAAAATCGAGAAATTGATTAGTTTTCATAAAACATGAATATGCGGATAACTAATTGTAAAATATTAATTGTTTTGAGAATTGTGGAAATAAAACCACCGAAAGTTCTCTCGAAGTGTAAAATTTCAAGTAATACGAGATGGAAGATGAAAAGACACAAAGTGAATATTTTAATAATATTTCTTCAAATATTCACTTGATTTCGTAAATAACTTTTATGGTTTCAATTGTGAAAATAAGTATTTATAGAAAATTCCATAAAGGTTAATTAAAGGTGGAAAACAGTATTTTGATACTAGAAGGTCTCCGCTTGTGTTTACAGAGAAAACATGGCGACGGGAGTGTTGATTTGGAAAATAAATATTTTAATTTTCCATAAATCATAAAAATAATTGATTTGAATCCCGATAACTTTGAAAACCATGTTTTCGATAGAAAGCATGGAGAAGCGTGCGTATATGTTTTACGATAAAAAAGGACAGTTATGACCTTTTATATTTTACAGTGATGATTTTATAAATTGTTTCACCGTATGGAAAATGTAAATTATGCCTTTATGAAATATTTTGAAAAATATTATTTATTTTATTTATTTCATAAAGGTAAGAAATTATAAATGTGAGCCTTATGGATAATTGTGAAATGTTTTACACTACTGTGTTTAAAATCCTATGGTACTGTTTTATACTGTTTTGAGACTTAGGCCTCGAGTTTCATGCATCACACTGATACTGTTACTGTCACGTGGCTGATTGACCTGCCAGTCATCAGCGTCCCGGATGTCACCTGGCAAGTGTACACCAAGGACATATTATAAATCATGGCCATAGATCTCACTATTTACTGTGTCCCTTCAGGGATGATGATTACTGTGTCCCTTAGTGGACGATGATAGCATGATTTAATTGTAGGGTGTTGCCTAGTCTCACTTACTGTTTACTGTTTACTGAAAGGATTTACTGAATCCTGTTTACTGTACTACATTGTTTACTGTACTGAATTACTGTACTGTTTACTGATGAAAAATCGTACCAAAATACTATTTACAGAACTGTACTGTTTACGGAAATGGTAGCCATTGATTACTGTTTTACTGGATTGAAAGCTACCCTTTACTGTTTACTGAACTGAAAGCTACCCTTTACTGTTTTCTGAATTGGTAGCTACTGTTTACTGTTTTCTGACTGAACCGTATCAAAATACTGTTTTACTGAATATTACTGTTTTATTGAACTGTAAGATACGCCTACTGAACTAAAGAGGAATTTATATTTATTCAAAAAGAATAACATAAGAATTATTTCTAAGATAGAAATAATTGCAGAATTGTTTATCCAATGATTTGGATATTTACAAACCACGATACTGTCACGTGTTTTAACTGTATTGAAGATAACAAAAGTAAACCACTATTTTACTACTGAACTGTCATGTGTTTTAAAACATATTGAAGTGAAGAGGAATAAATGGTTTACTCTACGAAAAACGAGTATTAAATCGTTTTGGGAGCAATTTATATAGTACTCTCTACAGTTGTTTCTAGATTCATAGACAAGACAGGTATTTCAAAATACCTGCCTTACTCCATTCGGATCCTTAGCCGACTGTAGTATTCTTCTTACATGTGAGCCTAGAGCCCATCTAGGAAAAGTTAAAGAAAGTGAAAAAGTTTTTCAGCATATAGATAGTTGAATATCAAGTGTTGCATATAACTCTCTTATTGAGCCGTGGTTTGCTCACCCCTTAATTTTAATATTTCAGATTTCGAGGACTCAGAGTTTGATATCGAAAGATTTCGGCTGTGCATTTGGGGACGATGCGATAGCTTGATTTACTACATGAGGTATGATCATTTATTTTTCATATTTAGACTTATTTACAGTACTACTTTCTTGTGAATTAAGATAGGGGATGTAATTCATATTATAATTTCATACGAAATTGTTTAAATGTAACTGAAAAGTAAAGTATTGTAGACAGCCCAACCGTCAAAATTGTGCAATGATATGTGTATTACTATGTAACTGGACCGTTACATTCATTCCAAAATATATAACCAAGTCATGCCTTATGTACATGCTATCAAGTACATGTCTAAGTGTCCAGATTATTCATAGTCCATTCTAAATTAAGAATTATATTTTTATTTTTGTACTAACAACATACTTGTACTCATATATACATATATTTTCTATTCAAAATTATTATTAATATTATTATTATTATTATTATTATTGCGTAGACCTTAATCCTGTTATACATTTTCTTGCTTCTCATCAATATATATGTATATATATAAATTTGAATTAAGCCCATTGAGCAGCTCATAGGTATATAACATTCTCCTTATTGTCACTATTATATATATATTTTGCCACTGGTCTTATTTCACCTTTCTATGGTTAAAAGTATAAACAATTATACATTGTAAATAAGTGAAGAGTGTACGACACAAGGGTCTTACCCCCTTTTGATGGTTCCCAACCGAGAGCTTCAAGCTCTCCTTTCCCTCTTCTGCGTACAGGGTTGAACCTTGACAATGCACCTTCTTTCTATCCCTTTTTTTTATTGGTATTAATTATCCTTCACTCATACTTAATTTTCCACAACTGATAGTCACACCTGTAGCCTTCTACTCAGTCTTCAAAGGTCATCCAAAATGCCTTGGTGGTTGTCTTGATCAAGCCACCCATATAGTTCTCAATTTAGCCTCATTCAAGTAGGGGTTTGGTCAGGCATAGGGACACCTATATTCAGCCAATGAAACCAGTAATTATGGCCTTAAGTTTTTAAGTTAAGGCAGCTTCAAACGATATTTACAAGACCTCTTTACTGACCTTTACAGCTTTGCACATTTCAATTCCTGTTCACGCCTTGCTCAGCCCCAAAATTTGCTTTCTTTTGGTGCTTGAACGGCCACCATCAGCTTTAAATCTATTCACTGTCGAGCTTACAAGAACCACTCCAAATTTACAGATTTACGACCTCACTGCTAGCCCATTTCATTCCCACATAGATGGTTGTATCAGCCTCTCCTTCTTCCTTCGGTTTTTGGTTTTCCTTTTTCCCTCACTACAATTTGTTCTTACTTTACCGCAGCAGTTCCTCTTCTTCTTTTCACCGATGGCTGCAGCTCTTTTCCTTTACACTTTCTCACATCGCTGTAAATTTTCTTCTCCCTTTCCTTTTCTCTTTGCTGCATGACTATAGCTCCTCTTCCTTCCCTTCCCTCGGCACTCTTCTCTTCTTTCTTTTCCTTTCGGCTTCTCCTTCTCTTTCTTTTCCTTTTCGACTTCTTTTTCTTTTCCTCCCGATTTATTCCCGTTCAGCTTTCTTTTTTGGTTCTCTCCCGAGTCTCTCCTCCCCTCCCCTCCATTCATTTTCATTTTCTTCTTTTTAATTCCAAGGCTTCTTTGATAAGCCTTGGATGATGATGCCGATGATGTAGCTTAGTGGGGTTTGGTGGGAGAAAGTCCCATCAAACTCCACTAAGCATTATTTTACTTATTTTAAATTTTTAGATTTTGAAATTTGTTTTATTTTTGTTTTATTCTAATCTTTAACATCTATATTTATATATATAAATTTACACAACCAATATATATTTATATATATTTGTTTACTTATTTATTTTGTTATATTCCTTATATGTATAATATGTATATGTACATATATTCCAAATGTTAAATATATATATATATAGTTTATACATATACATATATCTACATATATATATTTTCATGTCTAAGGTATATAAATATATATATATAATAGTAAATATATAATAACATATTATATTTTCCTTTATTTTAATTATCCATTTCATAATACAATGCTTGACACTTGTATATTTTCCTCTTTTCATTACATTTATATGTATTTAATTATATATTCATGTGTATATTACCTTTAATTCAATATATTTGTACTCTTTATTTAGTTAAATAATTATACACATGAATATATTTATATATAAATGTATATTTTTGTAGTACATCTCACGCTAAGTTCATTTAATTTCTTTATTTAATTACAGACTAGTACGAAGAATTTACAGTCTTCACATTACATGTTCAAACAACCAACATATCTCAAAATTGAAGCCTGAAACAAAACTTACCATATGGATATTAAGGTTGCCTAAAACTAGCTCACCACCAAGAACGTTGTTTTGCTTTAAACTAAAACCATAAAACATCTTAGTATGAATCTTTAAACAACATATATTAAGTTGGAATCAAAGGAACAAACCTATCTATGAGATCCAGGAAGTGGTTGAAACTTGATTTCTTTTAGTTTCCTTGTGTTTTCTTGATATAACTTGAAAAAATGGTGTAGGAAATAGAGTTAGGAAATCACCAGAGAATGAAGAAACAAGCTTGAACTTGCATTGAACAAGGCTAGGGTTCATGGTTTGGCACTTTCTCCTTAGTTTCTCTCTGTTCTTCTCTTTTTTCACTTTAGTTTTGGTTTGGCAATAAGGAGGGATGAAATCAAGGGGTTTAGGGCATTAATAGGCTTATTTTAGCATAAATGGTGCATGTTAAACAACAGCCAACATGATTAAAGGCTTCTAGCATAAGCTTATTTGATAATTATCCCTCAAGTTCCATATTGTCTAATTGGTTCTTGCATGCTTGTAGGTGAGATTTGCATTATTCCCATGCAAATAAGGCAATATAGGTGGAAAATTCAAAGGGGTGGTTGGCCATATACACTAACATTAGGGTTTTTACTCGGTTTTGCCTATTTTGGTCTTTTTCCATCATATTGTTGAAATTTTTTATTTAGGGTCTGACATGACAAGTTGAGGCTTTGACATTACTCAGTTAGACTACTAAAGTCAATTCACAAATTCGATTTTGACCACTTAACCCGATAACTTGTGGATAAAATCGTCATTTCTAGGTTTGTTGCATATTTTTCGATAAAAGTTGCAATCATAATTCAATGGATTAAAATGGCATATTAGAGTCCAAACATCATCAATATATGATGACTCGGATATATTAGGGTAAGCATATACTCTTGTGAGGCCACGTACCTGCTTGTTCCAAAGTTCGCCTCACTACACTAAAAACCAAAAACTTAGCATTTAGCCATCCTATACTATTCAAAAAGCCAAATATTGATTAAAATAAGTATAGACATTGCAGTTCTTACAGCTTTCTTGTTCAATCTTAGAATCCTTATGAGTGAAGGACTTTAATGCTGCTCTGCATTTCTAAGAGATTTTTCATTTCTCCTAACATTCATTTCATATGTTAAGAGTGGTTTCATAAGCTTATTTATTGAGAGAGTGTTATGATCTTTTGACACCACAATAGCAATTACTTTAGCTTCAAACATTTTAGTAAGCTATTCAAAATTTTCTTTACCATCTTCGCTCTAAATAGCTCATAGTCTTAGGTGAGCTTCCCAATTTTGGTTTTTCTAAATTATTTTGTTCATTTGTATGTGATTACTAATTTGTCCTATATTTCTTTTGCATTTTCACATAGAGATAAACTATTACATTCGCTAAGACCAAGGCACAAAACAATGTATGAGTTACCTTTGCATTTAGTTGTGCCACTTTGATGTCATTCTCTTCACATTCTTCTTCACTTTTGATAAAATCTATACCACCTATTATTTTATTAGGCACTATGGGATCTCTAACTATGACTCTCCACATTTCATAGTCATTTACTTGTATGAAGAAAATCTTCCTAGCATTATAATACGCATAATTATCACTATTAAACAACTAGAGCCTAATGGTGGAATGCCATCCTAAACTATGGGGTGTTCGTATGTTTTTATTTGAGTTTTCAAGGATGTTTTAAACGTTTAGGTGATTAAACCTATGATCAAGAGCCTGGGCTCCAATATTAATTTTTAGCTTAAATGATAAATGAAGAGTGGGTGAATCATTTTTCTATTCTAAATTCATTTTTCTAAATCTAAATTCATAATAAGCTTTATCCTACCGCAATCACAATTCAATCAAATAAATAAGTAAATTATAAATGGAAAGTGAAAGAGTAAGGATAAAGAAAAATGTACACACGATTTTTATAGAGGTTCAACTTTCCTTACTTATGTCCTTTCCCTTAAGCTCCCTATAAGGAATTATTAAATTCACTATGAATCTTGGACTCTACACCTCTTTTTTTCAAGGCTCAAGAGTAATCTTTACACACATCCCTTTTCTAAGCTTAAGGAGAAATCTTAACATTTCTTAAACCTTTCACAACCTACTTTTTCAAGGTTCAAGGAGAAACTTCTAACCACTACTTTAATCTCTCCTTACAAATAAGCTCACAATGGTTTCACTCTCCTTTTACAAGTGGTAGATTAAGGATACAAATTGTGTAATCCAAAGACCTCTAACAGAGTTGGGTGAGTACAAGTTAAGCACAAGAAGATTACAACAGACTAAAGGAATATACAAAGAAGTTTTCTCTCAATTCTAAAGGAAAGCTTGATAGATGAATAATGGTTTATTTGAAATTTTAACTTTTAAGTCTTAAACTCTTTGAAACTTTTTTTTATACCCATTCTATGAATATGGTTTTTGGTGTGCTTCATTTAAATTTCTTCTCATTATAAAACACAAAATTGGAACTTGCCAGGCACGAGGGGTATCAATATCTTTATTTGGGGTATCGATACCTTATGAAGAATTCTTGCAAAACAATTAAAGGGTATTGATACCATAACCCTAGAGTATCAATATGATATCTAAACAAATCATTTAGCATTTGTCCAATGGTAATGATGAGAGTATTGATACCATGCATCAAACTTGCCAATATTTAAATAGTTAGTATCAATATCTTTACCGAGGATATCGATACCATGAACAGTCAATACATATATTTGGCAAGTTAAACATGGAATCACTTTAACAAGACAATCATCAAAACATCAAACATGCATTCAATATTTCAATCATTCTCGCATATGCATATTTGTGTCCTAATGACCTTTATCTTCTAGCATTATTTCCTTAATTAATTTCAAATTTAAGTTTAATCTAGAAGTATTTAAACTAAAAATAGTCTTTAACTAAATGCTTTTTATTCTTTATTAAAATTAAAAATTTAAACATTAAAAAATTTTAGATCTTCATCATCATTTTGGTGAAATTTCTAAAAATTTATCCTCTCCTTAAGAAAATTAAAATAATCTCATTCATATTTCTTGAAAAGGCTCTCTTATAAGCTAGTTTAAATGTCTTATCAAAGGCTTTTAATTTGTCCTATCTTTTTCTTATTCCTAAATTAATTTCCTAGTGTTCCTATTCTATTTTTTTTATTTTTTATCTTACTTTTATTATTTCTTACTTATTTTTGTTCCATTTTTCTTGCTTATTGCAACATTTTATTTTCTAATTTTTATTTATCATTTATTATTAAATTTATTAATTTGATCACTTTTTGAAAAATAATGTTGATTATCTAAGTTAAAAATTTTCTTATATTTTCCATCATTCTTACGAAATTTAAAAAAAAAATATTCCTACCTAGAAATTTAAAAAATGTCAGCCATTTGTAACACTTCAAAGTTCCATCATCATATTTGTCACGACCCGAAGACCGTGACGTTCACTTCACACTTACCTTATTTCCTTTAGAAAATTTCAAACTAAATTTTTCTTTTTCTATTTACAGTTTGTATTCAGTGTTAGTGTAGTAACTAAACCGAATCTTGCCTTGATAATATTATTTCTCTAGCTATGTTATACTTCTCAAAGTGATTTTAATCATATTAGCCCTATTTTCACTTATCCAAAAGAAACAGGTCGAAAACCTCCCCCTTGTATTTTATCACTTTTCCTAGTAAAATCACCTGCATTAAAATACATTTCAATCTTTCATAACACAGCCAACTTTAATTCCCAGAATTCACATCATCATACATCACATGTTTCTTATGAATCTAAACCAGTAATATTCCACATTTTTCTTTATACGTTGTCGTAACGGTTTCGTGCTCGACGATTTTTGAAAACATTTAAAAACAGGGAGTCGCCACCAATCTTTTTTTTGTTAGGTGTGATTAGTCACCTAAAATATTTATCTTTTTAATAAAATCTCAAAATTAATTAAGTTTTATTAAAAAGATAATTTTTGGTCTGCGAAAACAAAATCGGGTCTGGGAGTACGATTACGCGTGGGAAAGGATTAGACCCTATGACGCCCGTTAAAAACGGTACCACAATAGTCATGTGTTATCCTTTGATTTTAATGAAATGGTCTTAATTTAAAATTTAAAAAGAACTCCATTTATTTTGAAATCATTTTTTATTTGTATTAATTTTGAAACATTTAAATTTTATTTTTTAGTTGAAATAAGTGAAAATCTTTTATTGAAAATTATTCCGAAGTACCCCAATATTCTGGTAGCATTTCGGATAATTTCCTCACCTAGAGATTTCTTAAGAATCACTACTTGTGAGTTCTATAGAATCTCATCAACGGAAGATTCAGACTCGCTTCAAAAATTATTATGAATGCATATGGTGCAAACAAATAATGAATGATGCAAATGAATTTTTTAATTTTTTATATAAATATTTCTTTATTTATTTTAAATAAAAATTTTTATTATTGAAAAATTGCACTAAGTATTCCAATACTCTGGTAACACTTAGTGAACTTCTCTCACCTAGAGATTAGTCAAGAAATCACTACTTGTGAGTTTTATGACATCCAATCATTGGACAAATTGTTTAATTATTAAATTTCATTATTTATTTTTCTTTTTTTTATATAAAAAAATAAATTATTTACTTTCATTTTTAATAAAAACTTAAATTATTGAAAAATCATACTAAATATCCCAATACTCTGGTAACATTTAGTAGACTCTTCTCACCTAGGGATCAGTCAAGAAATCACTACTTGTGAGTTTCATGACATCCAATCATCGGACGAAATTATTTATTTAAATTTTAATTTTATTATTAATTAAAAAAAACTTGTTGATTTAATTTTTAACAAAAATTTAAATTATTGAAAAATCATACTAAATATCCCAATACTCTTGTAACATTTAGTAGTCTCTTCTCACCTAGGGATCAGTCAAGAAATCACTACTTGTGACTTTCATGACATCCCATCATTGGACGAACTTATTTATTTAAATTTTAATTTTATTATTAATTAAAAAAACTTGTTGATTTAATTTTTAACAAAAATTTAAATTATTGAAAAATCATACTAAATATCTCAATACTCTGGTAACATTTAGTAGACTCTTCTCACCTAGGGATCAGTCAAGAAATCACTACTTGTGAGTTTCATGACATCCCATCATCGGATGAAATTATTTATTTAAATTTTAATTTTATTATTAATTAAAAAAATTGTTGATTTAATTTTTAACAAAAATTTAAATTATTGAAAAATCATACTAAATATCCTAATACTCTGGTAACATTTAGTAGACTCTTCTCACCTAGGGATCAGTTAAGAAATCACTACTTATGAGTTTCATGACATCCCATCATCGGACCTTGTTTATTTAAATTTTAAATTAAGATTTTATAGTTGTTTAATTTATAAAAACAAATTTTAACATACAATTCACTTTTATGCTTTTTAATTTTATAAAATTGTTTTGTGGGTATGCAATTACCAACCAAATTTACACAACCTTGTCCCAAAAAAAAAAAAACAATCAAGCACACATTCCTAAAATTTGCAAAAACAAAATAAATAAAAGCATGAAGACAAGTACGTGTACCTATATAAAAGTATTAACACTAGTGAGCAATCATTGAATAGTCAACAAAAGGATTTTATATAAACAAATGGACATATGTATAAATATAAAGGCAAGCATATTCTTCGAACAAAAAAATAAAAAAAAAACAATAAAAGCAAGCATATTCACGTGGTTGTGTAACCAAAAAAAATTATTCACGTGGTTGACTAATCAAAACAAACATGTTAACCAATCAAGACAATCTAAGTAATAAGTGAATAGGAGAAAAACAAGTCAGTACCAATATTTCCTCTCCTTTTTCCTTTCCCCAGCAAAAATCACAGCCCTTGTCTCGGGCTTTCGACGACAACATGCTATTTCGTTCTTTTTCTCAAACCTAAGCCAAGCCTCATCTAACCATCTTCTCTGCTTTCTCTCTTTTTTGTTTTTCTGTTATCGATGATTCTGCTGGATTTTGTTTTTGCAGGTCTTAGAACACTGATTTTGGGTTTAAGTTTCAATCTGGGATTTTTTTTTGGGTTCTCGGGTTCTAGTTTTTTTTATCTTTTGCAAATCTAAAAGAAAAAATGGTTTGGATTGGGGTTAAGCACGATGAAGGGAACAGGGTAGAGGTTTCAGTGTTTTAGAGCTTAAGGGGTGTGAAGCTGGGAATGGCAGTGGCGGTAGAGTGGTGTTAAAGACAGTTTAAGGGTGCTCGACGGTGGCTTAGAATGGAGGCTTGGGAGGCTGTTTGGTGGGTTAGGCAGTGGGGTTTCTTGTTTTTGAAATGGGTTGCTGTTTAGCTAAAGAGGTGGTGGATTTCGGTGGTGGTGATGAAAATGGGTGGGCAATAGCAACGGCGAGAATGGTGGCCCTCGGTTTTTTGACTCTCACTGGTGGAGGGGGGTTGAAAATAGTGATGGCAACTAATGACAGTGGCTGTGTTGGGGCTGTTTTGGCTGAACAAGAACTGGCATACTGAGATGAGAGAAGCCCCCGTTGTCGAGAAGAAAGAAAAGAGTGAATGGCCGACGCCCCACCTCCTCATTGTAGCATTGGTTTGAGTTTTAAATCTGATTTGGGATCATCACCTTGTCTTGGTTCCAATCTTTGATCCAAGGGATTTTTACAGCTGTTATGGGGAAGAGGATTTACAGAGCTAGCAGGTGGCTGATGGATTGATGGTGCGATGGATTGATGGTGCCGTGAGAGGCCACCAACTCTTGCCACTTTTATTTCTTTTGTATTTTTTATTTTTTTTATTTTTTTTAATTTTTTTCAAAATATCCTTTTTCTTTATTATTATTAATTTACAGAGTTATTTTAACAAAATCAACAATGAACAAATAGGCTTTAACTCATTAGGACCTGGGCTTTTAAACCCAAACACTTTATCAGAGTTTGCATTGAATTTAATCAATTAAGCCCAAATTTAAAATTGATAAATATATAAATTTTTACTAGTTCAATTTAAATTAAATTAAATTATTTATCCATTGAAGTCTAAAATGAATCTAATTGAGCTTAATAATAAAAATGTCCAATGAAGTTTAACATACTTCAAAATCGATTATTACTGAAATTACCAAAATAAAATTTACAAATCCGGACAAAATTAGGTGTCTACAGCTGCCCCTCTTTGCACATTGTTGAGAATCAGGAATAGGGCAAAGATAATAGACAACATTTTTGTCTGGCCCATGATCTACTTCTTTTGCTTTTGTTTTTTTTTTTTTGAAATGTGCTCTTCTTGCAGAAGAGGCAATGGAATTAAAGAATTTTTTTTAAAATGTATTCCACTTGCAACAGAGGCACTAAAACTTTAAATTTCTTTCCTGAAATGTGCTCCTCTTGAGTAGAGGCAATGAAACTTTAATTAAAATTTTTTTTTGAAATGTACTCCTCTTGCAGCAGAGGCAATGAAACTTTAATTAAATTTTTTTTAATTTTTTAATAATTTTTTTTGAAATGTGCTCCTCTTACAACAGAGGCAATGAAACTTTAAAGTTTTGAAATATACCTTAAAAGATTTCACATTCAAATACCTATAAAACTTTGTTTCGAAGATTCACATCCGAAAATTTGATTTGAAGATTCACATCCAAAATTTTAACTTAAGGATTCACACTCAATATTTTAATTTGGAATTTAGAGATTCACACCTGAAATTTTGAAATTTTGATTTGGAAATTCACATCCAATGTTTTAACTTAGAGATTCACATTCGAAAAGTTTGACTTGGAGATTCACATCCAGAATTTGAAATTTGATTTGCAGATTCACATTCAAAATTTTAACTTGGAGATTCACATCCAGAATTTTAACTTTGTTTTGGAGATTCACATCTAGAATTTGACTTGGAGATTCACATCCGAAATTTTAACTTTGTTTCAGAGATTCACATCTGAAATTTTAACTTGGAGATTCACATCCAAAATTTTAATTTGGAGATTCACATCCAAAAATTTGATTCGGAGATTCACATTCGAAATTTTATCTAAAAATTCAGAGATTTACACCTGAAATTTTGATTTGGAGATTAACATCCAAAGATTGACTTGGAGATTCACATCCAAAATTTTAAAATTTCAACTTGGAGATTCACATCCGGAATTTCAACTTGGAGATTCACATCCAGAATTTTAATTTTGTTTCGGAGATTCACATCCGAAATTTTAACTTAGAGATTCACATCCATAATTTTAATTTGGAGATTCACATCCAAAGATTTGAAAATTTGATTTGGTTTGGAGATTCACATCCAAAGATTTGATTCAGAGATTCACATCCGAAGATTTGAACTTGGAGATTCACATCCAAAAATTTGACTTAAGGATTCACACACAAAATTTTGACTTGGAGATGCACACCCAAAATTTTAATTCGGAGATTCACATACGAAATTTTGAAATTTTGATTTGGAGATTCACATCCGAAATTTTAACTTGGAGATTCACATCCAAAAATTTGACTTAGGGATTCACACCCAAACGTCCAGGAATTCTCATCTGGATAATTTATATCTGGAATTTCTTGTCCGATTGTTGGTTTTGGGAATTCACATCTGAAAAAGCTCCTCTTGCAGCAGAGGCTATGAAACTTTAAAGTCCTTTTCTTAAAAAGCTTCTCTTACAACAGAGGCGATTTTAAATTTCTTCATGAAAAGCTCCTCTTGTAGCAGAGGCGATGAAACTTTAAAATCTCTCTTTCCTGAAAAGCTCCTCTTGCAGTAGAGGCGATGAAACTTTAAAATATTTTTACTTTCCTGAAAAAAGCTCCTCTTGCAGCAGAGGCAATGAAACTTTAAATTCTTTTTTTTTTTTTCTTTTCTCTTTTTCTTTCTCTTCTTTCTTTTCTTTCTTTCTTTCTTTTCCTTCCTATTCTTCTTTTTTTGAACAAATTTTCCTCTCTTTTTTAATCAATTTTTTTCAATCCAAAATCTCATATATTCACCTTTTTTCAATGTTTGGCTAATGCAATGATCACTAATGCAAATGCAATATCAACAATACGAATGCAAATTTCTTTATCAATGAATAACCAACTATTATGATGCAAATACAGACGACTTCTATCATGCTGTAACAGTCCACAGTACAGTAAATTAACATATTTTATACACAATGTACAGTTGGGCTGTCTGTGATGCCTTTAACACGTGATCAGTAACAGTAATAAATGACAAAAATTTATTTATTAGTAAATTCAGAATATGAAATTTAACAATATTCCTTATACTTTACATCCCCTGTTTCTATTTTACAATTATGTAGTACTATATACAAGTGTCTGAATATATAAGAGGAGTGACTGTACCTTTAAATTTTCATGCTCTTTGTCCCAGTAGGCTACTCGTAGCTATATTTAACTGAGGAAGCCATCAACAAATCCTCGTAATTAATCTGGAAGATTTGAAAGTAAGGGGTGAGCGAACCACTTGCTTAGTAAAGGAGTCGTATGCTGCTTGATATAATGAAATCTATATGCTGGAAAATATTTATTTTTCCATAAATCTAAATGGAATAAATCATTTAATTTCCACCACTTCAGTAACAGTTTAAAACACTTGATAGTACAGTGGTAAAACAGTAGTTATGGTAAACAGTCTTTTCAGTATAG
Source organism: Heritiera littoralis (assembly GCA_031772115.1). Taxonomy (NCBI): domain Eukaryota; kingdom Viridiplantae; phylum Streptophyta; class Magnoliopsida; order Malvales; family Malvaceae; genus Heritiera; species Heritiera littoralis. Next base: position 1,506,914 of record JAPDPK010000040.1, read on the forward strand.
TAACTTATAAATATCCAAATAATTGGATAACAGTTAAGTAATTATTTCTATTTTAGAAATAATTTTCAAAGTATTCTTTCTCGATAACAGTAAATTTCCTTTCAGTTCAGTAAACAGTATTTCGTATAATTCAGTTCAGTAAACAGTAATCAGTAGATTTCAGTTTAGTAAACCGAAATCAGCAGCTACTAGTTCAGTAAACAGTAATCAGTAGCTACTAGTTCAGTAAACAGTAATTAGGACCTTTCAGTTCAGTAAACAGTAATCAGTAGCTTTCAGTTCAGTAAATAGAAATCAGTAGCTACCAGTTCAGTAAACAGTATTTCGGTACGGTTCAGTTCAGTAAACAGTAACTCATAGTGCAATAGAGTAAAACAGGATTCGGTAAATCCCTATAGTAAATAGTAATCAGTAAGTTGAGACTAGGCATCACCCCACAATTAAATCATGCTATCATCGTCCACTAAGGGACACAGTAATCATCCCCGAAGGGACACAATAACAGTATATAGTGAGATCTATGGCCATTATCTATAGGGTGTCCTCGGTGTACACTTGCCAGGTGACATCCAGGACACTGATGACTGGCAGGTCAATCAGCCACGTGACAGTAACAGTAATAGTATAATGCATGAAACTCGGGGCCTAAGTGTCAAAACAGTATAAAAACTGTACCATAGCCTTTATGGATCTTATTCAAAGTAATTTGAAATATTTCATGTTTATCCATAAGGCTCTCACATTTTCATATATCATCACCTTTATGAAATTTTAAAATAAATAAAATCATCACTTAATTCCATAAAGATATAAAATCATTCATTTTCTCATAAAAATACCTTTAAGGAAATTAAATGAATTAAATCATTTATTTAAAGAATTATTTTCCAAAAAGGTATTTTATTCCCTATTTTCACATACAGTAATTCTATCAGTAAACATTCATGTATCAAGTGAGAAAATAAATAAATATTCAATTTGACTATTTAATATCATATAAAATAAATCAATTTCTCACTTTAATAAAATATAAAACATGAATATTTAATTTTTCATAACTTTCTCATAATTTTCAATTTATGGAAAATTGGTGGAAATTATATTTAAAATTTCCTATTTAAATCAGTTCATGCTTCTAAAATATTTTGGAATATTTTAGAATATTTTTGGAAAATTTCCGACAGCATAACAACTGCGGATTCCTAACCTCCTGCACACAGTCACAGTATATAAACCAGCTTTTCAACCACAGATTTTGTATGTTTTCAAAACCAAATCATGCATCCAATATTCTCATGTACGGTGTTATTTCATTATATCACTACAACTCACACACTCCCCCATTACCTGTACGGTGTTATTTCATTCAAACCGTACACTTTGTGACCTTGAACCAATGATTAGGTCCTTATTCGTTCCCTTTCCCATTTCGTGGATTTAGCTTCGGAGCTGCAGAAGATAAGTCATACAAGTTCAATTCCGAAACATACATATGCACTAAGCATTCTTAGAAATCCTACTCATTATGGTAGAATTATTCTTTATAAGAATTTTCGATCTATCAACACCTTTCTATTCATAACGGAAAATATTGAATTTCAATTAATGCACTGTCAATTTTATATATAATCTAACTTAATTCCCTATCCAGAAGTATAAAGCCCATTTTCTAGTTCATTTCATATTGTTCCTCACAATTTTCCAAAGCTCAGCCCAATTCTGACCCATATGGCAGGATGGTTTTCTGACCTTTGTGCATTAAAAATTATATTTCTGATTATAGGGATATCAAAACATTATGAATCAAAGACCATATGAATCATAATCCAATTCCCTATTCATAATAGTGAGTTTCACAATTTTATCATTTCGGAATTACTTTTAATAATTCCTCAAAGTTACCCTGTTTCTAGATGCATTCTGGCATATTGTCTACTGACCTCTGTGTACAACATGGACCATATCTCAAGATAGGTTCGTCCAAATTGTGCAAACTCAGAACCATATTATTCTAGACACATTTACCTTTCCAGAAACATAAAGCTTGCAGCCAAATTCAATCTGTGATACTTTCTACAATTTCCCAAATTTTCCACAGAGCATCTCGCCTACTGCACTGAGTGCCCTGTGTTCAGCTGCCTATATCTTAGGCTACACAACTCCAAATCAGGTCATTCCAAAACTGAAGTTTTTCTAACTCATGAGGCTATCTGTTATAATTTTTCCAGAATTTGTTTCTTTCTAAAACCCCCAAACTGAATTTTTTTAATTTGGCTCGGACAGGACAGTTCTTCCAGCAGAATTGTAATCTACACTTAGCACTTTGTTTCTTTTCTTTCCTCAACTTGTGCCAATTCCATGATCTAATAAAGCTTAACTAAATTAATGCTAGGATCATGCTTCTCATCCTAAGAATTATAGAAATTCATCATGTAATATCAAGAAAATCATAGACTTGTAAAAACTCACCTTGACCGAAATTCACTCCTAAAACAGAATATTTTTCTGTCTCACGTTCAGTCCCTCTTCTTGGCTTTCTTGGCTATTCAATTGATGGAGGAAAGGTTGATGGTGAAGGCTTAGATGATTAAGTATCATGTGTGTATAATTTTTGCTGCTTTTCCTCGGATGAACGGAAGCCAAACAGAACCCAAAATGCAACATAAAACTGATGGCTCGTGGATAGCAGAGGAATCGGTGGGAGAAGAAGATTTTGCTGAAGTTTTATTTTCAATCTAATCTTCTTTTGTTCATGCTAGCCTATCATGCTTTGCCACTTAACCTCCTATCCATTTTCCTTCATCATTTCAAGTCTTAAAATGCATTAAATGGTGAAGACATTTGCAGCAAGAAGAATGGCGTGGCACACATTGCTTACTGCTATCCGTTTTTGACCAAGTTCCATGTCCCTTTTGTAATTTTTTTATCCAATGAAATTTACACACATGTTATTTCTAACTTCTCATGCTTTTATACTACTCATATTGCAGATTTTATACTACAAAATCATGATTGAATTCCTTTAATTCCAATCTGAAAATCGGTACCAAGGCTACAGCAATAGTTGACGTGCAGTCCCCCCTTTACTTGGCTGCACGTTTCTTGTTCCATTTTTTTTCCAGCCAATTAAATTAGCCTCATGTTCATCTTTAATTTTCTTCCCTTTTTATTGTATTTTATACAATCAATTGTATCTTATTTTTCCTTTAAAATTTTTCCAGCCATTCAACAAAATGGCTAGCAAGAGTGGCGCACTGCAGTCCATTTTGGCTGCACTTTCCTTGATTTATTTTGCCAGCTTTGATGTATATTTCAACCAATAAAAATTCAACTATATATTCAATTAATAATTCACATACACAATAATAAATTTTCCCTTCTCTTATAACTCATGTATTTGTATCATATCCCATGAGAATCACACTTCCATTTTAACTTTCAGATTTCTTTTCTTTCTTCCTTCTATACTCTAAATTCATCATTCAATATTGGTCTCATCTCAATACACCATATGATAATTTGTGTATCCCATAATTCCAAATTGAGAGTGGAAATTTACATTCAATCCTTATTTAAATTCCACTAAATAATTAAATTCCACTATCAATTATTTACAACATATAGAGTACAACGTAATAAAATCGGGTCTCACAGATGCAAATGCAAATGAATTCTATCAAGATGCAAATGCATATGTTTCATGTAAATGTGCATTGTAAAGATGCAAATGCAATTATCAAAAATTTCTTTTGATTTTCAAAACTTTTTCATTTCCAATTTTTGATTTTACCCTAAAATATTTGTCTCATCACTTGAAGCCGTTGTTTACCTATGCAACAAAGGTTGCCCTCAGACAATTATCACATTTTCATTTACAATTACATTTTGAAACACCATAAGAATTCATTTTACAATCAAAATTTTTTTCTAACAAGAATTGCCCCAAAACGGCACAAGAAATTCTTTGCCCCACAATTCTTATCAAATTCCCCTATTTAATCACCAAGAAAAAGATTAGAACAAAATTGCCCCAAATCTCCTTTCCATAAATGATTTTCATTTTGAAAATGTTTATCTAGCCAAAACTTTTTAATTTTACAAGATTGCCTCCCACAACAATGATCAAAGAAAGTTAAACACAAATACAACAAAGAATTATGACATTTGAGTCTCTTGAAAATTGGTAATCACTATTTAGGTGGATGTGGAGGGAATAGTAATTTATTTTCATCAAATGGATCAGGTGGTTTCACACATCAATGTTTTGGTTTAGCAAGAAAGGCTTACAACTTGGTAGAAAAGGAGATGAATGTTCTTTCATCTAGGCTCACAAATAAAACACAAGTTTTTCAAAAAATAATAAATTTCTTGCAAACCATGGTTTTACAAAAAGGTTTATCTTGAAAAATTCGACACTCTTTTAATTTTCAAATTATGTATTTTGATAGTTGTCAAGACTAGCCATAAAGGGCTCAAGCTTTTGCTGAGTTATTTGGGAATGGGGAGAAGGTTCAAAGTTATATGTCAATCCCTTCGATGGATCATCAAAATGGACATTCTTGATTCTCTTAAGGGTCATAGATGCTCATGGGTCTCATCAAAATTATTTCACAATGTCACTTCTTGTTTAACCTTGCCAACACTATGAATGACCTCACAAATATTTTCGTTTTGGCTCTAAACTGCCCCTTTTGGGGTTTTCACCCTAAAGCCTCATTCATATTTTCCTTTTTTCTTCTTTTTCTCTTTTTTTTTTATGATTGTTCCATCATGCACTTAAGAATTCAAAATTTCATCAAAAATGGGTATGTGGGTTTCCAAAAGGCAATATTGGTGAAGGAAAAAGGTAAATATGTCAGTGGTTATAATGGTTCCTCAAGTAATAATTTTCTCAATTTAAGTTTTCACATTTGATCGAAATGGACTTTTCATGGTACGTAATGTAGGTCATAGTTTAGGGTTCTGAAAGAATGGATAAAAGGCTAAAAAATGTGTTTAAGGGTGATTAACCAAGGATCATTTAATATGATATGAAGACTGATTCAAGTCATTTGTCCTCTTATTTCTTATTTCGCCACTCCTTCATTTCATCTTCTCTCTCTTTTTTCTTTTCAATTTCCTTTTTCCTTCTTTTTTTTTTTTTGCATTTTTCACTTTAAATGGAGTGAGATCAAAATCTTGTAAAGCTAATTCACCTCACATTTACCCCTTAACATGATAAACCATTTTGACTTAGAATTGGGGCTGGTCATTCGTACTCTTGGAGAAGGTTTTTGTATATGTGCCCCCCAATGTGGAAGGTGATCCTTGGTTAAGGTTTATTTAGAAAGAATTTATAAGGCTCAAAGAGGGTAGCAAATGGATAAATTTTAGATTAGTGAAAAGGATGATGAAAGATGGCCGTTCGTCATTTCAAACATGGTCACTTGAATTGACAAAAATTTCCTTGAGTCAAAGGAGTCAAATATTTGTCTTTCTGTTGTTTTTTTTTTGGTTTTTCAAGATGAAATTTCTTGGATATTTTCAAATTTTAGTTCCTTATTCTTCTTCGTCTTCTTCTCTCTCTCTTTTGTGTTGTTTGGAATCATTCGAATATCCTGAGTGCATGATGTCACAATCGATTTTTCTTTTTCATTTTTTTGTTTCATTTTTTTCTTTTTTTTTGTTTTTTTTGTTTGTTTGTTTGTTTTTTTTTTCTACAACTCATGCGGCAACAAAACATTGCTACAAAACGCCCACAAGCTAGTGAAAACTGTTGGAATTTGCATATTTAACTTTGGGTTGCTCATGGTGTTTTTACTGAGAGAGGAAAAAGGTATTGCATTATTTGGGCAAGTTAAGGGTATGGTACTTTGTCCTCCTCGATTTTGGTTTCAGTCACATGAACGAATCAAAGATTCAGAAATGGCCTAAGGAATCTCGTGATTTGTGGTTTTTCAAACAGATTCGGGTAATTCTGTCAAGTATGACGCTCCTGTGGCCATTAATAGAAAGGAGTGGTTTCTAACATAGTTTTGACACATATCAAATTATCAAAATTCAAATTTTAAAAGAGTATCATGCTTGATTTTTCAAGGAATCCAAAAATGAATTTTATCAAATTGATCATTTCATTTTTCATTGCTCGGGTAAAGGTCATTACACTTTAATGGCATATTGTGACATGGTAAACATGGATCATGAATTTTGCACTTATCCTCCTCAAATGCATGAAGGCTAGCTTTATAAGAGATTTAGGGCATGGAAACAATTGGAGAAGGTAGTTGCTGGGATGAATTTTTCTGATAATGATCACCAATTTTCCAAAACATTCTTCAATCTTTCTTTATTTTGTCATTTTGTTAAACTTCTTTGATCATTTGGTTTAGTCATGTGAGGCTTTATTTAAATCATTATATATATATATATATATATATATATATTAAAAAATGTGATTTCTTTACAAAAAGAATCAATCAATGCCATTTACATATATCAAATACAATGACAAATCAAAATAAAAAATGTACATAAAAAATTTTCTGCTATATTTTCAAAAAATCTATTTACAACAATTAATGGCATAGCAAAGTAAAAGACACAAAAATTTTTGTTGAAAGTTCCCTCCTATTTGACAACTTTACAAATCAACTTGGAAAATCAAATTTGAAACATGTAGAAATGACAAGTTAAAAAAATCAAAGAATCATTTTATGCCCCACAAAATGTTCCAAAAAGTTTCCTTTTTCATAAAAATCAGGAAGAATTTCTTCCACTTTGAAATGTGGTGTAAAATGCATGAGATATGATAGAATAGGATGAATTACGAAACATATTTGCATGAAATGGAATATATGCTAAATGCAAATAAAACGAAGATTGTGTTTTTTTCTTTTTTCTTTTTTTTTTAAATCACCTAAATTACATGTTGACAAAATGCACGACACGTTAACGAATATATAAACACATTGATGACTGATGAATTGAATGATATAAAATAAAAAATATCATCAGGTGCAAATGTGCTTAAGAAAAATGATTTTTTTTATTGTACAATGCCACGACAATAACATTTCTATTATGGATGTAACATAAAATGAGAAAGTAAAAAAAATGGATTAAGAGTCTATGAATTAAAACCAAAAGACCATTCTTATCAATTTTTAATTTTTTAATTTCCTTTCAAATTATTTTTTTTTCAAATTTTTTTGACCATTTCCACATTTATTTAACCTAACCTCGCCATCCAACGCTATTTTCTCATCATCTTTATTTTACATCATATAATTTATTTGAAAATTCTTCAGAGGAAAAAAGAGAAAAAAAATCTTGTTGACTCTTCTTCAGTCTTAATTATTTGTTTTGACTCTACAAAGAATAAAAAAGTTTCTTTTATCCATTCTTTTATTTTGGAAAAAAAAATGAATACCTTTCTCTCTTAGTACCTTTTATTTTCTTTTTTCCTGATTTTGTCTCAAGAAATTCTTTTGCAAGATTAATAAGGAATGAAAAAAAAATTTTGAATTAAAACAAAAGACTTAATTAAATTTCTTCTTATTATTTTTAGTGAAGGAAGCAAAAATCTTATTTTTCTCAACCTTTTTTTTTTACAAATTATTTCATTTTTTATAAAAAGAATAGTTTATGATCCTTTTTTTATCATTTTCATTTTTTTTAAAATGGTGAAAGAAACTAAAACTTTCTTATTGCTTTTGTAGATACAAAAACCTCTTATAGCAAAAAAGGCAGAAACCTCCTTTTCTTCTTGCTTTGGAAAACATATTTTTATTAGTTCCTATTTTTATGCACCTATTTTCAAAAAATTCCTCTTTAAAAAAATAACGAATGAAGAATTATTCACATTTTTAAAAGAAAAGTTACATATTTGTTCTATTACTTTTATCACACATCTTTATTTTTTTCAAAAATAAGTGGATTTTTTTGAAAAGATCTTTTATAAAGAAAAAATATATTTTTTATTTTTATTTTACAAAAATTCTTTTTTTTAAAAAAAATCTAAGACTTAAATTATATACAATTTAAGCCAAAATCAATAGTACTTTTATTATAAATATGAGAAAAAGGGTCGAATATGTTCCCTCGTGTCCTAATTTTAGGGTAATCTCTACAAAATTTGGGCATGGCTCTACCTAAAGCTGGTTTCTTAGGGTCCTTTACATGCTGGGTTGGGATTTATAAAGATCTAAAGGTTCCCAAATTATACCTCACTATCATCCACACTGGACTAGTAAGTTTAATTTGAGTGGGAGTATTTCGCTTGCTATTGCGGAGGTTATTACCTCACGAGAGCATAGGTACTCTACTCCCTCCTAAGAAAGACGAAGCCCGGGTATAGAGCTCATGTTATGCAAATGCATGTGCAAGTGTGTGTATAAGGAAACACATCAAACATTCATCAAACCATAACCCCTATCCTAGATGCCCCACAATTTATTAGCAATAACATATATACAAAATAAAGAATGGCATAAAAAAATATAATAGCTAAAACACAAATGCAACAAATTATTTAAAATTAAAGAAATTAAATTTAAATATTAATTAAGACTATTAAATTAAAACTTAGGATAACACATGACTAATAAATGGCTTGACTCTCAAACATCCTCAATGGAGTCGCCAAGCTGTCGTAACGGTTTCGCGCTCGACGATTTTTGAAAACATTTAAAAACAGGGAGTTGTCACCAATATTTTTTTGTTAGGTGTGATTGGTCACCTAAAATATTTATCTTTTTAACAAAATCTCAAAATTAATTAAGTTTTATTAAAAAGATAATTTTTGGTCTGTGAAAATAAAATCGAGTCCGGGAGTACGGTTACGCGTGGTGAAGGATTAGCACCTCCACGATGCCCGTTAAAAACGGTACCACAATAGTAATGTGTTATCCTTTGATTTTAATGAAATGGTCTTAATTTAACATTTAGAAAGAACACCATTTATTTTGAAATCATTTTTTATTTGTATTAATTTTCAAACATTTAAATTTTATTTTTTATTTGAAATAAGTGAAAATCTTTTGTATTGAAAATTATTCCGAAGTATCCCAATATTCTCGTAGCATTTCGGATAATTTCCTCACCTAGAGATTTCTTAAGAATCACTACTTGTGAGTTCTATAGAATCTCATCATCGGAAGATTCACACTCGCTTCAAAAATTATTATGAATGCATATGTTGCAAATGAATTTTTTAATTTTTTATATGAATATTTCTTTATTTATTTTAAATAAAAATTTTTATTATTGAAAAATTGCACTAAGTATCATAATACTCTGGTAACACTTAATGAACTTCTCTCACCTAGGGATTAGTCAAGAAATCACTACTTGTGAGTTTTATGACATCCCATCATCGGACGAATTGTTTAATTATTAAATTTCATTATTTATTTTTCTTTTTTTTTTTATAAAAAAAATAAATTATTTACTTTCATTTTTAATAAAAACTTAAATTATTGAAAAATCATACTAAATATCCCAATACTCTGGTAACGTTTAGCAGACTCTTCTCACCTAGTGATCAATCAAGAAATCACTATTTGTGAGTTTCATGACATCCCATCATCGGATGAAATTATTTATTTAAATTTTAATTTTATTATTAATTAAAAAAAACTTGTTGATTTAATTTTTAACAAAAATTTAAATTATTGAAAAATCATACTAAATATTTCAATACTCTGGTAACATTTAGAAGACTCTTCTCACCTAGAGATCAGTCAAAAATCACTACTTGTGAGTTTTATGACATCCCATCATCGAACCTTGTTTATTTAAATTTTAAATTAAGATTTTATAGTTGTTTAATTCATAAAAACAAATTTTAACATACAATTCAGTTTTATGCTTTTTAATTTTATAAAATTGTTTTGTGGGTCGATAATTACCGACCAAATTTACACAACCTTGTCTAAAAAAAACAATCAAGCACACATTCCTAAAATTTGCAAAAACAAAATAAATAAAAGCATGAAGACAAGTACGTGTACCTATATAAAAGTATTCACATTAATGAGCAATCATTGAATAGTCAACAAAAGGATTTTATATAAACAAATGGACATATGTATAAATATAAAGGCAAGCATATTCTTCGAACAAAAAAATAAAAAAAAATAAAAGCAAGCATATTCACGTGGTTGACTAATCAAAACAACATGTTAACCAATCAAGACAATCTAAGTAATAAGTGAATAGGAGAAAAACAAGTCAGTACCAATATTTCTTTCCTTTTTCCTTTCCCTAGCAAAAATCACAGCCCTTGTCTCGGGCTTTCGACGACAACATGCTATTTCTTTCTTTTTCTCAAACCCGAGCCAAGCCTCATCTAACCATCTTCTCTGCTTACTCTCTTTTTTGTTTTTCGGTTATCGATGATTCTGCTAGATTCTGTTTTTGCAGGTCTTAGAACACTGATTTTGGGTTTAAGTTTCAGATCTGGGATTTTTTTTGGGGTTCTCGGGTTCTAGTTTTTTTTTGTCTTTTGCAAATCTAAAAGAAAAAATGGTTTGGATTGGGGTTAAGCACGATGAATGGAAAAGGGTAGAGGTTTCGGTGTTTTAGAGCTTAAGGGGTGTGAAGCTGGGAATGGTAGTGGCGGTAGAGTGGTGTTAAAGACAGTTTAAGGGTGCTCGACGATGGCTTAGAATGGAGGCTTGGGAGGCTGTTTGGTGGGTTAGGTAGTGAGGTTTCTTGTTTCTGAAATGGGTTGCTGTTTAGCTAAAGAGGTGGTGGATTTCGGTGGTGGTGATGAAAATGGGTAGGCAATAGCAGCGGCGAGAATGATGGCCCTCAGTTTTTTGACTCTCACTGGTGGAGGGAGGTTGAAAATAGTGATGGCAACTAATGATAGTGGCTGTGTTAGGGCTGTTTTGGCGGAACAAGAATTGGCATACTGAGATGAGAGAAGCCCCCATTGTCGAGAAGAAAGAAAAGAGTGAATGGTCGACCCCCCACCTCCTCATTGTAGCATTGGTTTGAGTTTTAATCTGATTTGGGATCATCACCTTGTCTTGGTTTCAGTCTTTGATCCAATGGATTTTTACAGCTGTTATGGGGAAGAGGATTTACAGAGCTAGCAGGTGGCTGATGGATTGATGGTGCGATGGATTGATGGTGCCATGAGAGGCTACAAGAGTTGGTGCCAGGCACAAACTCTTGCCACTTTTGTATTTCTTTTGTATTTTTTATTTTTTTTTTATTTTTTTAATTTTTTTTTCAAAATATCCTTTTTCTTTATTATTATTAATTTACAGAGTTATTTTAACAAAATCAATAATGAACAAACAGGCTTTAACTCATTAGGACCTGGGCTTTCAAACCCAAACACTTTATCAGAGTTTGAATTGAATTTAATCAATTAAGCCCAAATTTAAAATTGATAAATATATAAATTTTTACTAGTTCAATTTAAATTAAATTTAATTATTTATCCATTCAAGTCTAAAATGAATCTAATTGAGCTTAATAATAAAAATGTCCAATGAAGTTTAACAGACCTCAAAATCGATTATTACTGAAATTACCAAAATAAAATTTACAAATTCGGACAAAATTAGGTGTCTACATACATATTTCAAAATATATATCTAATCCTCAATCGTACTCGATAATCACATGGACTTACATAATAATCTAGTGCGATCCAAAGTTACATCCCATATTTCTTCCTAGTATTGTGAAATTAAAGTTTGTATAACTATCAAAACGATATACAATTAGTATACCTCAAAAGCACAAAAGCTAGTCCCAGAGAACGTAGACGAGTACCACAACTAAGTATAGTTCCCGAGAGAGCTTATATGAAGCCTGAGCTGGAAATCAACCCGTATAATCTGTAGATGTTAAATTTAAGGAGGTGAGCAAATCCACAGCTCAGTAAGTAGCTTAAATAAATACAGACTAGGCTCATGTCTTAAAATATGATCATACATGCATGAACTCCATAAAATAACATGTATGCACTCTGTCAAGATTAGCTACTATCATATAATCTACAACAGATTGTATAGGCTCATTCATACTTTTCTTCATATCTTTAACTCGCACAATATCATCCTTTTCTTTCCTTTCATCGATATGGTTAAGCATGAAATAAATAACCATTTCAAATAGCACATGATACTATAGCATAATATAAGTAAAGTTCAACAATTATTCCAATTCTCTATCATATGTATAAATTCTATCTTATCTAACAATAGTTGTCACATTCACAGATCACAATCGTTTATCCATTGTCTCTTTGGCACATGATTTCCCATGATTCATCATTACACGTGCAGCACTTAGCTCTCAAAGGATTCTAGAGGTGGCTCCCATAGTTCTGAAGAATCTATGTAGCACGTAGTTCCTTTGAGTTCTCTAAAGGTGGCTCACACGGTACAAAGGAATGAGTTTTACTTGGATTGGCCTCTATGGTGCATGCTTTCTAATGGTTCATCGAAACTTGTGTAGCACTTAGCTCTCAAAGGACTCTAGAGGTGGCTCCCATAGTTCCAAAGAATCTGTGTAGCACGTAGTTCCTTTGAGTTCTCTAGAGGTGGCTCACACGGTACAAAGGCATGAGTTTTACACGGATTGGCCTTTATGGCGCATGCTTTCTAATGATTCATCAGAACTCGTGTAGCACTTAGCTCTCAAAGGACTCTAGAGGTGGCTCCCATAGTTCCGAAGAATATGTGTAGCACGTAGTTCCTTTGAGTTCTCTAGAGGTGGCTCACACGGTGTAAAGGTATGAGTTTTACTCGGATTGGCCTCTATGGCGCATGCTTTCTAATGATTCATCGGAACTCGTGTAACACTTAGCTCTCAAAGGACTCTAGAGGTGGCTCCCACAGTTTCGAAGAATCTGTGTAGCACGTAGTTCCTTTGAGTTCTTTAGAGGTGGCTCACACGGTACAAAGGATTGAGTTTTTACTCGGGTTTGCCTCTTCGACGTATGATTTCTATTGGTTCATCGGCACACGTGTAGCACTTAGCTCTCAAAGGATTCTAAAGGTCTGTGTAGCACGTAGTTCCTTTGAGTTCTCTAGAGGTGGCACACACGGTACAAAAGATTGATGTTATTCGGTCGCCATTTTGGCGTATGATTTCTAGTAGTAATGTTCTAAAAATCATTCAAGTCCTCGAGTCACATAAGCACTTTAGTTATCATACGATTCCATTATGCTAGCTTTCGATAAATACAACTAGGTACTATTCGAAGTCCATGAATTAAACATCGTAAGCTGCACATATACTGTACACTACTTTACGTATTCATTCTCAAGTATCGTAATAAATTAGCATGCTCACTTGGTGCGACTTGAATAAATCACATACAATTATCATGATGTAGGCACCGACATTTATACGATTTTATATGCTCGGTAAACACAAATAAACCATAACACATAACACAAGTCACAAACCAGATTTCTTTCCAGAAAAGTACTATTCACGATCACACCAAGTCGAGCTTATATCTTACCGAGACTTATCCTCATAATCTTTTCCGTAATATTTTACCAAACCTGATGTGAATTTAGGTAAATATCGAATAAGGATTCATTCATCTCTTACGAGATGATACTAGTAAGACTTATTTAACCCACTTACCTTATACCCTTAGCGAGTATCTTCCTCGATCCTCCGAATTGGAAATTCACTCCTCCTCTCTAGTCGAAGTCACTACAATTCAATTGAATAACGTCTCAATAACAATGTCTTAATTACGTATGATCACATACCAAACGTATATCTTAGAATCATAATTATTCCAATTCATTTCTTTGGTGAGAATTAAATTATTCATGTGTCTTGCCAAAGCATTATCCATCTGAATTAATAACTCTTAACTTTATATTCTTTATAAGATAGTAAGAGATTTATTAACTTATATCTGCTATTTTTCCTTCAAGGTTAGCAACTAAAACCTATGCCATGTTTTTATTTTCTCCTTATCATCCAAATGATTTATATGTGTGTGTGTCTATATATATATATATATATATATATATATATATATATATATATATATATATATATATATATATATATATTACTCAACCTTACACAAAAATCTATTTATCATTTAAATCTACATAGAAATTAAAGTCTTTCTCAAGCTACTAATGCACATCATCATTTACTATTTGTATTTGTTTCATTAAGGCATTATTGATTTAATAATTGCTACATATTCCCTTTGTTTTATATATATATATATATATATATATATATATATATATATAATTGTATAATTATATAATTATCACTATACCTTAAACAAATTATATAATTATACTGGTAATTATATCTCAACTAATCCCATTTATTTTCTTAGTATATAAAATATGCTTGGTACATTTGTATGAATATCACACAAATGATATTTATTTCCATGAATGATACATATATATTTATTTATTTATTTTCACCTCTATCTATCACATTTCATCCAAAATATTCATATGTCATATATATAATGATCATAACTCAATGTTTAGAGGGCCTTACCCTCTTGAAACCTCGACCCAAGCCTCCTCATGTGGCTACTGTTTCAGCCATTTGTTAATCTCCCATTCACCACCGCTCAAGGATGATTCCAGCCTGCCAACAGCCCTTAGTTCAGTCGGATTGCACTAAATGGCCCCTCGAATCCTCTATTGTTTAGGCCTCGTTTCAACCTTCAATGACCATATATATTTCCATGTCAGTTTCAGCTATTAGAACAGCCTCCAAATAATCCTCTACACAGCCAAATATGGGAGGTCGAAAGCTCCTGACTTAGCCAAGAGGATAAAGCCCCTGAACTGTACCTAAACCAATCTCCAAATGATCATCGACCCCCAGTCTTCAGCTACATACGACAACCACAATCAGCTCCTATTCAGCCCTAAATGTTGTTTCAAAAACTAGCCTCAAACTTCACGGTTCAGCTCTTAAATGCTCTGCCTTCAGCCTTGGCTTCTGTCACAGTTCAACAACCCATGTCGTCCCCTTCTTCCCACTTGGCTCCATTCTCTCTTTTCTTCCTTTCCTTCTCGGATTCAGCTCTCTTTTCTTACTCTTTCTTTCGGTTTCAGCTCACTTCCTCTAGTTTTCTTTTTCTTTCTCTTGTCCGACGATTGCAGCTCTCTCTCTTCTCTCTTTCGGCCTCACTTCCTTTCCTATTCACTTACTTCTCTCCTTTTTTTATTTCAAAGCTTCTTTGAGAAGCAAAGAAGCTTTGGTTGATGGAGCCGGTGAAGTTAGTGGAATTTAATGGGAGAAAGTCCCATCAAACTCCACTAACACATTTTTAAATCTATATTTTTATTTTATAAATTTCAAATTTATTTTATTTTATATTTTTATTCCTATTTCAAATATCTATATCCACATAATTTATAATTATCTTTACATTATAATATATATTTATACATATATATCTAATATATATATATATATATATTCATATATATATATTTATTTATTTATTTTGTTATATTACTTACATGTAATATATATTTGTACCTATATTTTAAACATTAATATATAATATCTACATACACACACAGATATATATATATATATATATATATATTTATATATATATATTTCATATGTTCATGTCTAATGCATTTTTGATGTAGGTATGTGTATGTGTATATATATTCCTCTACTTTAAATTTACATATATATATATATACATATTTAATACTCAATAGGTATATGTATATATATTTATGTATTCCTCACTTATCTTATTTTAAATATTTAGATGTTCATGTACACCACATTTCCTTTAGTATACTTGTGCCTTCGTTTTATTAAAACAAATATACATATATATTTTGTGGAATATATGCATCTATTTGTTCTTATATAATTCTTGAACTTAGTTATAGGATTTCTAAATTACACAAAGGTATAAATTATTTATTTTCTAATTTCACTAATTTAAGACTTCATTCTCATTACTTGACATAAGAATAATAATTACAAAAATGTATCTCAGTACTAGCTTATGTCTTTTATTTATTCATTAAGATGGTACAAAATTTTGCAGTCTTTACAATATTAATCTTCATTCATTTTTAATTATTAAAAATTGATTTTCATTTATAAAACATTTTATTTTATAAAGAAAAAATTTTCTAAACCTAATTTTGAAGGATACACACACATATTAATGTTTTATGTTTTGTTCTTATTTTTTTCTTTAAATAACTATTCCTAATACAGTAGAACCCTTTTAAATTAATAGCTTCTCTAGATTAATAAAAAAAATCAAGGTCCCAACTTGGGTCATTATAGAAAACTAATAAACCATTTGATTATAATAATTAATAATTTTCAAAAATACAAAACATATTACATAATATTCAAGAACTAGAAAAGCACTTCAATGATAAAAAAAATTCATGGTCTCAACTAAAACCACTATAGAAAACTTATAAACCCATCTATCTTAATAATTAATAATTGGACAAAAATACAAAATATATTACATAATTTTCAAAAACAAGAAAAGCATTTCAAGATTCTAATTTGTAGAATGCCATGATGTTTGAAATTTTTATTTCAAGCACTTAAAAAGTATAAAATATATTATAGGTAAGATATATTTGCTAAGATATTTTTTAGGAACTTATCAAACAAAATGAGATTTAAGAACATTAAATGACATGTTTTCTAAGACAGAATAATAGTTTACAAGGCAGAATCTTCAAACCAATAACTCTTTAAATTAATATTGTCACATCCCAAGTACACCGTATTTTACACTTTTTACACATTTTCACCACACATGAATAGGTTGGGCTGTCAGCGATATCTTAATTTTCACATTTAATTCAATGAAAGCACAATTTCCGTAATTTAACATAATTAACGGAAATAAATATCTACAAGTTGTATTTTAATCAATACTTACATCCCCTTATTTAATACAAAATCAAAAGTCTGAACATATAAAAAAAATAATTATTACCTCCGGGATCTATAAGCGCTGCCTTGGGGTGTTCAACATGCAACCTTTAATCCTCGGGTGATATACCTCAAATGGTCACTAAAAATAATCTGGATAGATAAATATTGGAGTGAGCAAAACCACGGCTCAGTAAAATAATTGTATGCAAATCTTGATACCTCGAAGACTATATGCAGTAAAATATTTTAGTTCTATGTATAAACTGGCACACTACCAAGGAAATGATACTATAGTCAGCCAGGAATTCCAGATGGAGCATGGAAGGTATTTTGAAATACCTGTCTTGTCTCGAAAACCTAGAACACCTATAGGGAGTAGGAATTTATTTAAATATAAAGTTCATTAAATATTTACTGCATATAAAATGTCATATGATTAATTAAAACCATTTAGTAAATCATATGAACCACACTAGAAATTTATTTTGATTTCCACCGTTGAAATCAAATCATTTTAAATACATGTAGCAATAAAATACACTGTTCACATATTTCACAAATCAGTGATAAAGCATCACAATAACAGTATATTTCCATATTTCTCATCAAATCCAAACACGTGTAATAGTGGACACCAAGCACACCCTAATAATATCATGCTATAAGTCCCGTAGGGAATAATAGGGTACACGTAAGATCCCTGTAAGGACAGTATAATAAACACATGAGATCTATGGCCATAGTCTATAAGTGTCCTCGGTCGTACATTGAGCGGATGACGTCGGGACCGCTGAAGACGGCTCAATGTCAACAGCACAACACATGAACATGTGAGCATGATATGGGGCCTAATAGTCTCAAAACAGTATATGTGAAATCTCATTACCTTTATGGAATTAAGTAAAATCAATAACATCTTTCAAAAAATCCATAAAGGTATAAATCACATTATCGTACAGTGAAAACAGTTTATAAAATAATTTTACTGTGAAATAAAATTCTCATAACTGTACCTTTTCACCATAGTACACATATACACATGTTTCCACATTTTCCTTTTTAACATTTGAAATTCAAAATTTTTGGAAATCAATTTCCAATGTTTTCATAATTTATGGAAAAATAAAAATATTTATTTTTCAAATTTAATAATAATTTCACCAACACATTTCATGCTATAAAACACGTGCAAAGACATTTTAGTCTCAAAACAATAATTTCACAATGATGAAGCCTTTATGAAAATCATTATATGTGATGGAATTTATTTTATCCATAAAGGAAAACCATAAAAAGAATAGTGAATATCATCCTAAAAATAATTATAAAATATTCACTATTCACTATTTCACTTCACCAACCACACCTTTCACTATAAAACACGTGGGATGAATTTTCAATAGTGAAACCTTTACCGAAATCGGTATCATGAATATTTAATCACTACTTTTCGATAATTTCACCATTTATGAAAAATAATTAATTTATCACTTTTGAGGCTAGGATAAACACCAATGATGTACTAAAAATATTTAATAATATTTTTGAAAATATCTTTAGTAAATTTTGGCAGCATAACGGCTACCAGAGTCCTAACCTCCTCGCACTTTCAAACACAGTCTCAATAGCCAGATACCACAATTTCATAGCATTTCAAGGCAATTCAATATCCAATAAATCTTATAAAATTCATAGCATGAAAACCATGCATTCAGATATCCTACAAATTCACACACGCATCCCTTACCTGTCTTACGAAACCGAGCTTCTCGGTTACGCCAAACGAAATCCTTAATTCCCGGCTGCAAAATAATTTTTATCAAAATTTATTAATAATTTTCTCTAAATTTTAAGCCACTAACTTCCATAAAATGCAGCCACTAATTATACAGTATATAAACAACCAATATAAATTACACTGGTGCTAAAACTAAACTTTCCCGTTTTAACACCTTTCTCGGTTCTAATTCCACCAATTCTTCTATTTCCATTTCTATAAT
Organism: Heritiera littoralis; assembly: GCA_031772115.1. Lineage (NCBI taxonomy): Eukaryota > Viridiplantae > Streptophyta > Magnoliopsida > Malvales > Malvaceae > Heritiera > Heritiera littoralis. The sequence continues at coordinate 1,525,810 of JAPDPK010000040.1, forward strand.
CATTTTCTATTATTAATGGTAAAATTTACTATATTTCCATGCCTAAACAAAGTCATGGCCGAACCCCTTTCCTTAGCTATTTCCTTGATTTTGTCTCTTCTAATATTTCCACTTTACTTCCTTGTTTACATGACTTCTCCTTTATTGTTTTCTTGCATGAATTCATAAAGTTTCTTACTCTTTCATGTCCAAACCGAAGCCTCCTTACAATAGTTAAAATTTTAATTCTTCATCATGTCATGGTTTCAAGCTTTCTATTCCATTTATTTATATTCTCTTGATCATTTCTCATCATCTTAATACAATTTTCAGCCCATTTTCTTGCTTGTTCTCATCTATGTAAAAATCTCATCTTGCTCTTATTTCATCTTCTAATGAGGCTTAACTAAAAATAAGTCTATAATCATGATTCTCATGTTAAGAAACATATAAATTCACCATATAATATCAAGAAACCATAGAATTTTGGAAGCTCACCTTAACCGAATTTCACCTCCAAAACAGAACAAGTTTCCTGCCTCACGTCAGTCTCACTTCTTGGTTTCTTAGCTATTCAATTGATGGAGGAAAGGATGGTGGTGAAGGTTTAGATGGTTAGATATTAAGAGAACATAAATTTGCTAAATTCCCTTAGAAGAACTGAAGCCAAATAGAATACAAAATGAAACACAAAACTGATTCTCGTGGACAGCAGGGGATCGGTGAGAAGATGATAAAAATTGCTGAAGTTTTGCTTCAATTAAGTCTTCCTTTTATTCAAGGTATCCAATAGGAGTTTGCCACCTTTCTACTTATCCAATATCCTTCATGATTTCATGTCTTATTAGCATTAAAAACTGAAGAAATTGGCAGCAAAAAGGAACGGCTGGGAGGCTTTTTTGCTGTTCAGTTTTGACTATCTCCATCTTTTTTTTTGCTGTTAAGATTTATTCACATGGTAAATTTCTAACTCCTCTTCCTTTTTGTATTATTTATTTTGCATTTTATTCTAGGGAATTTATGGTTAGATTCCTTTAAAAATTTACAGCTAGCAACGGTACCATGGCAGTCAGCAAAGTGGCATGTTGTCCCCTTTTGGCTGCGTGTTTCTTGACTTCTTTCTCTTCTTGTTGTCCACTTCAACCAATAAGATTTTAGCCATATTTTAAATCTTAAAATTCTCTTCCTTTAAGCATCTTTTGCCTTGCTTTTTATACCATAAATTGAATCAAAATTTTGCATCCAACCGTGCATCATAACAGCAACCATATAAGTGGCGTGAAAGCCAATTCCTTTTTTTTTTTTGCTACATGGTTTGGACTTTATTTATTTTCTTCTCTTATTCTATACTTTCACTTCATCCCTTAATATTCATTTCAACTCTTATACACCATACTATAAATTATAATTCTAATAATTCCAAATTGAGAGTGGAATTTCATTCAATCTTTATTTAATTCTACTAAATAATTTATTTCCACTATCAATCATTTACAAATATAGTGTACGGTGTTATACAATCGGGTCTCACATTTTCTCCCCAACTTAAAAAATTTGGTCCTCTAAATTTCACCCGGACCTGTCACTGAAAGAGCTTTGGATACCTCTCACGCATAAGGCTTTCTAACTCCCAAGTAGCCTCTTCATTAGTGTGATACTACCAGAGCACCTTAACCAAAGGAATGGTCTTATATCGCAGTACTTTATCCTTCCTATCCAAGATCCATACTGGTCTCTCAACGTAACTCATATCCTCTCTGATCTCCAGTGGTTCATGTCGAATTACGTGAGAAGGATCTAGATGGTACTTTCTCAACATCGAGACGTGGAATACATTATGCACTCCTGACAGCTCTGGTGGTAGTGCTAAACGATATGCCACATCTCCCACGCGATCTAAGATCTCAAAAGGTCCAATGTATCGAGACTCAACTTTCCTCTCTTCCCGAATCTCATTATGCCTTTAGAGGGTGAGACCTTTAAAATATATTATCACCTATATATCTTAGGAATATGCTCAACCATATAAGGAGCTAAGAACTTACGGTCTCCCACTTTTTTCCCATGCTATCGTGGATCGATATCATCTACCATATATAATTTCGTAAGGTGCCATGCCGATAGTCACCTGTTAGCTATTATCATATGCAAACTCTGCCAAGGTAGATGATCGTCCCAAGAGCCTCTAAAATCAAGTGCACACGCTCACAACATATCCTCGAGCATCTGTATTGTACGCTTGGACTATCCATCAGTCTACGGATGAAATGCGGTGCTAAAACTTAGTTGGGATCCCATGGCCTCTTAAAATCTCTCTCAACAATGAGATATAAGGTAGGACTCCTTGTCAGACGTAATGCTCACTAGAACACCATGTATTCTCACTATCTCCCTGACATATAATTCGGCTAAGGCAATAATTGGATCAGTAGATTCCAAAACCACAAAATTGGGCAGACTTAGTTAATCTATCCACAATTACCAGATAGCATCATATCCTCTGCGGTCCTTTGAATTTCACTTAATTTAGGAAGTGCACCCAATATGGGTACTTTTCTTCCTTATATAATTTCTAACTTTCAGTTAATCTTGTCGTTAATATGAGATTGCCAATATACTTTTGCAATCCGAAATTCCTTTAAATCACACATTTTCTCTTTCAAAATAAATTTTATACTCCCTGAACTTATTTATCATCTTTGGGGGTTAATAATTTTCACTTCTTTTCATACAGTAGATAATTTCACACTATTTATTACATATTATCTCATTTAGTGCCAAGTCGATAATAATTGTGGTGACTATCATTTAAACAATTTTAATTGCTCGTATGTAACCGTTCTAGTAGTTTTTTAAATTCAGTGCACTTGCTCTCAATATATTATTGAACGTCCATACAATGTACTCGGATATTTACATCTATAAGAAGCGGTGCTCACAATAAATTTAGAATCCCGAAGCCTTTTGCTATTCTTTTAAAAGCATGCGGCAAGTCAAGGATCCCTATCACATGTACTCGCTTACTGGAACTTCACATACATTCTCACCTTTTCACAGATATATATCGACTAGAATACTCAAGAGATCTAGAAACTGAATGATGTAGAAGTGAATCAATTTGTCAATCAATCTATAGTCACTTTTATACCAGTATGATTCTTTTGGATTCTTTACTGTCCCACAATAATCATTTCACAATTTAGCTAAGGCTGCACTTCACTTGCAGACTTAAGATTAACCATCAATTACAGTGCATAAGACAGTAGGTAATAATTTTCCCTGATATCTCTTTTCATATTGAGTTATCATTACATCCCTCACTATCATAATACATGTAATATCACTCGATTAGAGGATGTACTCTTTTTAAAATCAAATTCTGTAATTGAATTTATCAAAATACCAATTCGATCTCCACATTACTTATGCAGTTTTACAATTCCAATATATATCCATTTACATGACTAACAGTTATTCATTTATTTACTCCTCTAAGTATCACTAATTTTATCCATTAAATCTGGCTCGATCTCAATTCTAGCCATCACCATATGATAGTCAAAAGAAATCACATGAAATCTTTGATTTGAGAACTACCCCAAAATCCATGTTCCCAAATCATCATGTAACTCATCTTCTCATTACATTTCCATTCTTTCACATTTATCCTTTAAGTACCACAAGTAACTCATAGAACTATATCGAGTTCTTCACATCATCTTATAGCCACTTATTTGTATGCTTTTATTTAATAACGTCTCGTTTCAGAAATTGATCTTAAGGCTCCACATACATCATTGAGTGGATTAGATAAAACATCAATCCTGGATAAATGGATGTCCATTTCCAATGATGACACTATTGAACATTCAAAATTTATTTCATAATCATAATCGATTCTTATTCTTTCGAACCATATCATCTGTGTTTTCACCGTTACACTGATACAGATGGGTTCTTTGTCCATTAATCTCTGAAGTAATTTCTTAAGCTCTTCAGACTCTTTTATGTTCTCTGATGAGAGCTTATAAATAGATTCCATGTTGTGAATCGAATCAATAATCTCTCGAATCCACATTACTCAAAAATTTATTTAGAAATTTATCCAGTAACTTCTAAATCATAACCTCCTATCATTTTGGATGTTTCGTTATTTACATCCTGCAAATCCATTATGTATCCTCAAAACACTTACGTATAACTTCCAAATCATTTAACATATATTTCACAACGATTCACTTATCTAAATCATACTCAGTAAGTGTATTACTTTTTATAATATCTAATAATCCCTAACCAAATAGCTTGTTTATTCACTTTTGATTCAGGCCCTAAGAATTCATAACAGGGCCGACTATCTCGCGACCTCCCACAGTATACGCTTCGGGTCGCGTTACTCATCATAGTATAAGTGGGGTTCATAATAGGGACCATTATACATGTAATATATTCTTTACACCATCAATTACTTTATCTCCATCAATCGGTTCCAAATCAAATTAGTCATCTATGATTCGGGGAATTATTTCAATATATGGGCATATTCGTCATTTTCCAATTTATTTCCCTCTCTTTAAGATACATTCAACAGGTTATCTTAAGATCTATTAACTGATGATATCTCATTCCACTCCTATATCATCATAGTAAGGTCTTGGTCCATCCGGACAGAAAAGTTCTGGTAGGGCCCTCATCGAGTTCCTTTTTGTTCTTTACCAAACAGACCTTCATTTTAAATTATAAGATCACCTATTTCCGACAGGAATTCTAGGATTCTTATTCCTCTTCAACATCCTTAATTCATAAATTTTCCACACCAGTTTAAACATTTAATCCAATTTACAGTCACTTGATTCCTCTATACATTCAGACTATACAGTACTATAGGAGAAGTTAACCATTTTCAACACTTTCTGCTCCGAAGGCATCAACAGATATCAAACCAACCTTGCTCTGATACCATTAAAACTGTCATATCCCAAGTACACCGTAATTTACACTTTTTACGCATTTTCACCACACATGAACAGGTTGGCCTGTTTGCGATATCTTAATTTTCACATTTAATTCACTGAAAGCACGATTTTCGTAATTTAATATAATTAACGAAAATAAATATCTACAAGTTGGATTTTAATCAATACTTACATCCCCTTATTTAATACAATATCGTAGTACTGTAAATCAAAAGTCTGAACATATAAAACAAAATAATTATTGCCTCCAGGATCTATAAGCACTGCCTCGGGGTGTTCAACACACAACCTCTAATCCTCGGGTGATATACCTCAAATGGTCACTGAAAATAATTTGGATAGATAAATATTGGAGTGAGCAAAACCACGGTTCAGTAAGAGAAGTGTATGCAAATCTTGATAACTCGAAGACTATATGCAGTAAAATCTTTTAGTTCCATGTATAAACTGGCACACTACCATGGAAATGATACTATAGTCAGCCAGGAATTCCAGATGGAGCATGAAGGTATTTTGAAATACCTGTCTTGTCCCGAAAACCTAGAACACCTATAGGGAGTAGGAATTTATTTAAATATAAAGTTCATTAAATATTTACTGCATATAAAATGTCATATGATTAATTAAAACCATTTAGTAAATCATATGAAACACACTAGAAATTTATTTTGATTTCCACCGTTGAAATCAAATCATTTTAAATACATGTAGCAGTAAAATACACTGTTCACATATTTCACAAATCAGTGATAAAGCATCACAATAACAGTATATTTCCATATTTCTCATCAAATCCAAACACGTGGAATAATAGTGGAGACTAGGCACACCCTAATAATATCATGCTATAAGTCTCGTAGGGAATAATAGGGTACGTGTGAGATCCCTGCAAGGACAGTATAATAAACACATGAGATCTATGTTCATAGTCTATAAGTGTCCTCGATCGTACACTGAACGGGTGACGCCAAAACCGTTGAAGACGGCTCGATGTCAACAGCACAACACATGAACACGTGAGCATGATATGAGGCCTAATAGTCTCAAAACAGTATATGTGAAATCTCGTTACCTTTATGGAATTAAGTAAAATCAATAACATCTTTCAAAAAATCCATAAATATATAAATCACGGTATCGTACGGTGAAAACAGTTTATAAAATAATTTCACTGTGAAATAAAATTCTCATAATTATACCTTTTCACTATAGTACACATATACACATGTTTCTACATTTTCCTTTTTAACATTCGAAATTCAAAATTTTTGGAAATCAATTTCCAATATTTTCATAATTTATGGAAAAATAAAAATATTTATTTTTCAAATTTAATAATAATTTCACCATCACATTTCACGCTATAAAACACGTGTAGAGACATTTTAGTCTCAAAACAATAATTTCACAGTGATGAAGCCTTTATGAAAATCATTACACGTGATGTAATTTATTTTATCCATAAAGGAAAACCATAAATAGAATAGTGAATATCATCCTAAAAATAATTATAAAATATTCACTATTCACCATTTCACTTCACCAATCACACCTTTCACTATAAAACACATGGGATGAATTTTCAGTAGTGAAACCTTTACTGAAATCGGTATCATGAATATTTAATCACTACTTTTCGGTAATTCCACCGTTTATGAAAAATAATTAATTTATCACTTTTGAGGCTAGGATAAACACCAATGATGTACTAAAAATATTTAATAATATTTTTGAAAATATCTTTAGTAAATTTTGGCAGCATAACGGCTACCAGAGTCCTAGCCTCCATGCACTTTCAAACACAGTTTCAACAGCCAGAAACCACAATTTCGTAGCATTTCAAGGCAATTCAATATCCAATAAATCTTATAAAATTCATAGCATGAAAACCATGTATTCAGATATCCCTACAAATTCACACACGCATCCCTTACCGGTCTTACGAAACCGAGCTTTTCGGTTACGCCAGACGAAATCCTTAATTCCCGGCTACAAAATAATTTTATCAAAATTTATTAATAGTTTTCCTGTAAATTTTAAGCCACTAACTTCCGTAAAATGCAGCCACTAATTATATAGTATATATACAACCAGTATAAATTATACTTGTGCTAAAACTAAACTTTTCCGTTTTAGCACCTTTTTCGGTTCTAATTCCACCAATTCTTCTATTTCCATTTCTATAATCATTTTCTATTATTAATTGTAAAATTCAGTATATTTCCATACCTAAACAAAGTCATGGCCGAACCCCTTTCCTTAGCTATTTCCTTGATTTTGTCTCTTCTAATATTTCCACTTTATTTCCTTGTTTACGTGATTTCTCCTTTATTGTTTTCTTGCATGAATTCATAAAGTTTCTTACTCTTTCGTGTCCAAACCGAAGCCTCCTTACAATAGTTAAAATTTTAATTCTTCATCATGTCATGGTTTCAAGCTTTCTATTCCATTTATTTATATTCTCTTGATCATTTCTCATCATCTTAATACAATTTTCAGCCCATTTTCTTGCTTGTTCTCATCTATGTAAAAATCTCATCTTGCTCTTATTTCATCTTCTAATGAGGCTTAACTAAAAATAAGTCTATAATCATGATTCTCATGTTAAGAAACATATAAATTCACCATATAATATCAAGAAACCATAGAATTTTGGAAGCTCACCTTAACCGAATTTCAGCTCCAAATCAGAACAAGTTTCCTGCCTCACGTCAGTCTCACTTCTTGGTTTCTTGGCTATTCAATTGATGGAGGAAAGGATGGTGGTGAAGGTTTAGATGGTTAGATATTAAGAGAACATAAATTTGCTGAATTCCCTTAGAAGAACTGAAGCCAAACAGAATACAAAATGAAACACAAAACTGATTCTCGTGGACGGCAGGTGATCGGTGAGAAGATGATAAAAATTGCTGAAGTTTTGCTTCAATTAAGTCTTCTTTTTATTCAAGGTCTCCAATAAGAGTTTGCCACCTTTCTACTTCTCCAATATCCTTCATGATTTCATGTCTTATTAGCATTAAAAACTGAAGAAATTGGCAGCAAAAAGGAACGGCTGGGAGGCTTTCTTGCTGTTCAGTTTTGACTATCTCCATCTCCTTTTTTGTAACCTTCATCTAAGATTTATTCACATGGTGAATTTCTAACTCCTCTTCCTTTTTGTATTATTTATTTTGCATTTTATTCTAGGGAATTTATGGTTAAATTCCTTTAAAAATTTCCAGCTAGCAACGGTACCATAGGAGCCAGCAAAGTGGCGTGTTGTCCCCTTTTGGCTACGTGTTTCTTGACTTCTTTCTCTTCTTGTTGTCCACTTCAACCAATAAGATTTTAGCCATATTTTAAATCTTAAAATTCTCTCCCTTTAAGCATCTTTTACCTTGCTTTTTATACCATAAATTGAATCAAAATTTTGCATCCAACTGTGTATCATAACAGCAGCCATATAAGTGGCGTGAAAGCCAATTCTTTTTTTTTTTTTTGCTATACGGTTTGGACTTTATTTATTTTCTTCTCTTATTCTATACTTTCACTTCATCCTTTAATATTCATTTCAACTCTTATACACCATTCTATAAATTATAATTCCAATAATTCCAAATTGAGAGTGGAATTTCATTCAATCTTTATTTAATTCTACTAAATAATTTATTTTCACTATCAATTATTTATAAATATGGTGTACAGTGTTATAAAATCGGATCTCACAAATACTTAATGATGAGTCTCAAAAATATTAATTTAGAGAGGTTTTACGGTACACTACCAAATTAATGAAAAATATTAAAATTTATCTAATTAATAAATGTATCCATTTAAAAAGTAACTAAATCTATTAATTAATAGATTAGTTAAATTGACTATCATATTAATCAAATTAACAAATTAACTAAATCAAATTAACTAAATTAATTATAATCAATTAAATTAAACTAAATTGAATAAAATAACTAACATTGATCCATAAAAATATATTATCATTCCCTTCTTGTCTGTTTGTAGTTTCTAGTTTTGCCTATATTAAAAACATTTTTGATGTTGAATTATGGAATTTTAACGATCAAGGCTTGCCTTAACAATTGTTACCTCTCTTTAGAAGGGATTAGGTCCAAGGTTCGATTCGTCCCATTCCCCCCCTGTATCTCTTATGAATAAAAAAGAAATTATGGAATTTTAATATTAACATATTTTACATAGGATTGATTGTCTTGGGCTATTGTGACACTTTCGTTTAAACATATCCAAACATAGTATAAAAATTTTATTGTGTTGAATAGTTTGAAACAATAACATTGAATAATCGATTCATATTATGTCAAACAAAAACTAATAAGATATAGCAGAGTTTGATAAACATAGCAAGATCAGTGTAAAGACTGTGAAACTTTGTACCATGTTAGTGAATAAATAAAAGACATAATATAAGCTAGTACTGAGATACATTTTTGTAATTATTATTCTTTTGTCAAGTAATAAGAATGAAATCTCAAATTAGTGAAATTAGAAAATAAATAATTTATACCTTTGTGTAATTTAGAAATCCTATAACTAAGTTCAAGAATTATATAAGAACAAATAGATGCATATATTCCACAAAATATATATGTATATTTGTTTTAATAAAACGAAGGCACAAGTATACTAAAGGAAATGTAGTGTACATAAACATCTAAATATTCAAAATAAGATAAGTGAGGAATACATAGATATAAATATATATATATATGTATATATACACACACACATATACATATACCTATTGAGTATTAAATATGTATATATATAAATATTTGTAAATTTAAAGTAAAGGAGGAATATATATGTATATACACATACCTACACTAAAAATATATTAGACATGAAAATATATATTATATATATATATGTGTATGTATATATTTTTATAATTAAGGTTTGAAATATAGGTACATATACATATTATATGTAAAGAATATAACAAAATAAATAAATACACATGAATATATATTAGTATATATATAAAGATATATATTATTATGTAAAGATGATTATAGATTATATAATTATAAATAATTGAGATAGGAATAAAAATATAAAATAAATAAAAAATTAATGGAAAATTCTGACCTGAACAATGAAGGTACTGTGCAGTGGCATATGATGTAAAAATTGGGAATATAATAGGGGTAATTGGGTTATTAAGCACCTATTAAATTTCATAAATTAAAAATACAAATCCACCAATAGAATTATGACAACACACTAGCCCTTTTCTATTTTCTCTAGCTTTGCTTCACTGCCTCAACCATTTCTGCTGCAGTCCCATGTTTTTCTTCTCCCTCTCCAAATCGTTCCTCACGTCAGCCAAGTAGAATTCATCTTTCCTTCACCGATTCACCTAGGTCCTTTCATAGAAATTTCTTCCCATCTTAAGAGCTCTTTGACCGTCCAAAAACTTCAGCCAAAGGCCACCAAAAATACCTTGCTCTATTGCTGGCAGTAACGCCTTTGTACAAGTAACACACATAGCTTTAATTTTCTGCATTTGAATCTTATGTATTTGCTTGGATTTGATGTGTAGATGATGGATATAATTTAGGATTGAAGTGAAAATATATAAGAACCATATTAGGAAGTTTGGTCATAGGATTTGAGGGGCAGAAATTCTACTGTTGTGACGTGAATAACAGAAACTAAGTGCTGTGTGTGTGTGGCGTGATAGGGGGTCAACAATGGTGGCTGCTAATGAAATAAAAACCAGTCATAAAATTTAATAAATAAAAAGATTAACTTTAGTCAATATTGTACAGCTGCTGGATTTTTGAAGAAAATAGAAGAAATGATAAGGAAAAGGGCTGTAAGTGGCATGAAGAATTCAGAAAGAGGGTTGTTTGCTGTGGTTGACGTGAAGGTGAAAGAAGGGGGAACAAAGGGGCTGGCCATGTGATAAAGAAAAAACCCTAGATTTTAATTAATAAAAACATAATTTTTATGTACTATTATGCAGCCAGCCATGTTAGGAAATAATGAAGATGGTGTGATGATGATATTAAAGGATGTTAAAATGGAAATAGGAAATTTAATGAAAAACAATAGGTGGAGATGAAATTGAAAGAAAAAAATTATAAATTGTATGAATTATAGAAGCATTGACCAAAGTGGTTTATAAGGGAAATTTTAAGGTAAGGATTAAATCCCGGTTCAAAGATTTATATGTATAAGGAGGAATATAGATATATATATATATATATATATATATATATATATATATATATATATATATATATATACACACACACTCTTCAGAGCAATAATGAGATCCTAATTATAGGCATAATATTAAGCCCAATTAGATGTGTGTAGTTTTAAATTATGCGCTTTAAGTTCGGTATTTAACATGATATGAGTAGTTGATTGAGATAGTATTAGAATGATTGTAGTGACTTCGAGTGGAGTGGACGAGTGAAATTCCAATTCGGAAGATCGAGGAAGATACTCGCTAAGGGTATAAGGTAAGTGGGTTAAATAAACCATACTATTGTCATCTCGTAAGAGATGAAAGAAATCTTTATTCGATAATTATACAATTTTATATCAAGTTGGGTGAAATACCATGAAAAAGACTATGAGGGTAAGTCTTGGTAAGATACAAGTTGACTTGATGTGTTCGTGAGTAGTATTCTTCCTGAATAAAACCTTATTTGTGACTTGTGCATTATGTGTATGACTTGTTTATGCTTAATGAGCATATAAAATCATGTAAATTGTCGGTGCCTGCATTATGAGAAATGCATGCGAATTATTTAAATCGCACCAAGTGAGCATGTTAATATATTGCGATACTTTGAGAATGTATATGTGAACTATGTACAATATATACAGCTCACGATGTTGAATTCATGGACCTCAATTAGCACCTAGTTGTATTTATCGAAAACTAGGATAATGGAATCGTATGATAACTGAAGTGCTTATGTGACTAAAGGAATTGAATGATTTTAGAGCATTATCTCTAGAAATCATGCACCGAAATGGCAACTAGAGTAAAACTCAATCCTTTGTACCGTGTGAGCCACCTCTAGAGAACTCAAAGGAACTACATGCTACACAGATTCTTCAGAACTGTGGGAGCCACCTCTAGAGTCCTTTGAGAGCTAAGTGCTACACGAGTTCCGATGAACCATTAGAAAGATGCGCCATAGAGGCCAATCCGAGTAAAACTCATTCCTTTGTACCATGTGAGCCACTTCTAGAAAACTCAAAGGAATTACGTGCTACTCAGATTCTTCGGAATTGTGGGAGCCACCTCTAGAGTCCTTTGAGAGCTAAGTGCTACACGAGTTCCAATGAACCATTAGAAAGCATGCGCCATGGAGGCCAATTCGAGTAAAACTCATTCCTTTGTACCGTGTGAGCCACCTCTAGAGAACTCAAAGGAACTACGAGCTACATAGATTCTTTGGAACTGTGGGCGCAACCTCTAGAGTCCTTCGAGAGCTAAGTGCTACACGAGTTCCGATGAACCATTAGAAAGGCCAATCTGAGTAAAACTCATTCATTTGTACCATGTGAGCCACCTCTAGAGAACTCAAAGGAACTACGTGCTACACAGATTCTTCAGAACTGTGGGAGCCACCTCTAGAGTCCTTTGAGAGCTAAGTGCTACACGAGTTCCGATCAACCATTAGAAAGCATGCGCCAAAGAAGCAAATCTGAGTAAAACCCATTCTTTTTGGTCTGTGTGAGCCACCTCTAGAGAACTCAAAGGAACTACGTGCTACATAGCTTTCTTCGGAACTATGGGAGCCACCTCTAGAGTCCTTTGAGAGCTAAGTGCTACACGAGCCCGATGAATCATTGGAGATTATATGCCAAAGAGCCAATGGATAAAACGGTTGTGACCTTGTGACATTATAACCATCATTAGATAAGATGGATATTATACATATGACAGTGAGTTGAAATAACTGTTGAACTTTATTTATATTATGCTATAGCATCATGTGCTACTTGAAATGGTTAGTTATTTCACAGTTAACCATATCGATGAAAGAAATGAAAAGGATGATATTGTGCGAGTTAAAAATGTGAATAAAAAGTATGAATGAGCCTTTACAATCTGTCGTAGATTATATGTTAGTAGCTAATCATGGCAAAGTGCATACATGATATTTTATATGGTTTATGCATGTATGATCATATTTTACGACATGAGCCTAGTCTGTATTTATTTAAGCTACTTACTGAGCTGTGGATTGCTCACCCCTTAATTTATCATCTACAGATCATACGAGTTGAAATTCAGCTTTAGGCTTCATATAGGCTCTTTTGGGAACTGTACCTGTTGTGGTACTCGTCTACGTTCTTCGAGCATTGCTTTTGTGCTTTTGAGGTATACGAATTGTATATCATTTGATAATTATGCAAACTTTATTTTCACAGTACTAGGAAGTAAAATGGGATGTAACTTTGGATCGCACTAGATTATTATATAGGTTTATGTAGTTATCGAGTACGATCCGAGATAATATCATTTTTGAAATACGTATAAACTGTAAACAAAAGAATGTGGAATTACTAGTGAGATGGATCTTGAGAAACATGAGATGCATGACTATATGAATTCTGGAAATTAAAGCTGGCTGTATTATGAAAGTTAAAAATGTATTTTCAATGCAAGTGATTTTACTGGGGAAATTGATAAAATACAAAGGGGAGGTTTTCAACCCATTTCTTTTGGATAAGTGAATATAAGGCTAAAATGATTATAGACACTTTGAGAATTATGACATAGCTAGAGAAATAATATTATTAAGGCAAGATTCAGTTTAGTTACTACACTAACACTGAATACAAACTGTAAATAGAAAAAGAAAAATTTAGTTCGAAATTTTCTAAAGGAAATAAGGTAAGTGTGAAGTGAACGTCACGGTCTTCGGTTCGTGACAATCAGAGTTGCTTAGAGATGTCAATGGGGCGGTTACCTGCTAATTTTGAGGTACTTGAACTCGAATCCAATTATGTTTTAAATTACCCAAACCTGATTAACTATCCGAATATTTTTATTTTCACTGCCTGAACCCTACCCATTTAATTTATGAAATACCCATTAACTACTCAAACCCGATTAAATACTCGTTTATTAAGTCAAAATTTAACTTTCCAATTTAAATTTAAAATCAATTTTAATGCATATTATTAAATAAATAAATTAATATATTTAAATTAACTTATAAAAATAAATAAAATACTTAATGAAATAATTAAGTATTATATTAAAAATAAATAATTTATAAATAAAAATATATATAATAGTATTTTAAAAATATTATTTATAATTGGATTCGTGTAGTAGGGTACCCTAAGTCATTATATGAACCCTACTCGAACCCGATTATTAAATACCCAACCCTACTTAATTGGGTCGGGTAATATAGGGTACTCATTTATAGGGTAACCATTTACATCCATAGTTCAGTTGCCTATATTTCATAGTTCAAATAAAAGATTGAATAATTAATTGATTGATTAAACTCAAATTTGATGACCAGATTGGAATTAATTGTGTTGTTTCATCATAGGCCCCAAACTGAAAATTCTTAGGATAACCAATCATTTTAGCTTTCTCCAACCAAGCTTATTTTAGTTGTCAAAGTAGGGAAGATGGGGGTGAGGCCACGAACATTAACCCCTTTGGCAGTCAATATATTAGCTTACCTGAAAAGCCTTTCAATATTAACCAAAGTATCATTTAGTTTTTGTTTCATATTTTTGCTTTTTTTTTGTGTCTTTTCTTTGGGTTTCTTGTAAACTATCGTTTATCCAAACCCTACCAAAACTCTTCTTTCCTTTAAAAAAACCCAGTCAAGCAAGCCCAATGCCCCTGAAACAGACTAAATTCACATGCATGCAAACTTACTATTCATTTACTAATTTTTGCTTTTGCTTGTTCAAGGATACCAAATTTGGCGTGTTAGTTCATCTCCTTCTGTTTTCTTTCTTTGCATAGCTGGACCAAGTGGGGCAGGAAAAACTAAATTGCTAGAGATTCTTGCTGGAAGGATACCACCTTGTAATGCGGCATCAGGTGAAGTGCTTGTCAATGACAGGCCTGTTGATGTTAAACTGTTTTGGAGAGTTTCAGGTTTTGTTCTCCAAGATGATGCTCTATTTCCATTGCTTACCATTGAAGAAACGCTCATGTGTAGTGCACTTCTGAGGCTACCAGGAGGGAGGAAGGTAGCTAGTTCTAGAGTGAAAGGGCTACTGAAGGAACATGGATTGGAGCATGTGGCAGGTTCCAGGATTGGTGGGGGATCAAACAATGGCATTTCTGGTGGAGAAAGGCACAGAGTTTCAATTGGAGTTGATCTGGTTCATGACCCTGTTGATATCCTGATTGATGAACCAACTTCCGGATTGGATTCAACTTCAGCTCTTCATATAGTGACACTGTTAAAATCAATTGCAGGCAAGCAAGGCAAGACTATTGTTTTAACCATCCACCAACCAGGTTTTCGGATCCTTGAGCTTTTGGATCGCATTGTTTTGCTTTCAAATGGATTTGTTGTTCATAATGGACCATTGGATCGTCTGGAAAAGAGGCTAAAGTTTGCTGATCATTGTGTCCCTCATCGTGTAAATGTTCTTGAATTTGCCATCGATGTAATAGAAAGTTTGGTCGTTCCAAATTTTGTATCAAAAAGTAACATAAACCGTGAAGACTGTAGAATATTGTGGAGCCCCATCCATCTTGAAAGAAAGCTTCTCTTCTATCCGAGTTCTCGGTTAGAGGAGGTTTTGATATTAGGACTAAGGTTTTGCTGCAACATATTCAGAACCAAGCAACTCTTTGCCACAAGAGTTATACAAGGCTTGGTAGCTGGATTTGTACTTGGAACCATATATTTCTATGTTGGAAATGATACAGGAAGGATTGCTTTACAAACTCAAACAGGATTGTTTGCCTTCACTCTCACCTTCTCACCTTCTTGCTATCTTCCACAACAGAAGGCCTGCCAATTTTCTTGCAAAAGAGAAAAATTCTATTGAAAGAGACTTCAAGAGAAGCTTATAGAGTTTCCTCCTATGTCTTAGCCAACACCATAGTTTTCCTTCATTTTCTTTTGATGGTTGGTATCTTCTTCACTCCATCAGTTTATTGGCTAGCTGGCTTGAGAAGGGATAACACTGATGGGTTTCTTTATTTCTCTTCTGTGGTTTGGATTGTTCTTTTGATGTCCAATTCTTTGGTGGTGTCACGACCTGAAGGCCGCGACTTTCCCTTAATACTTATACTTTTCTCAGTCTACAAATTTATGGACTAAATTTTTTCTTTTTCATTTTAAGGTTTGTATTCGGTGTCAGTGTAGTTACTATACTATCTAGGTGACCTATAGTCATTTCATTTAAATATTAAACTAGCAGGGAAACAGTTCTTAGTTACATCCCGACTTGTTAAACAGAATATGTACTGTGCACCAATTAAAGTCTTACAAGTAAACAAGTATTTTGTAAGAAACATATACCTCAGAAGACTAGTACCAAGTCCATACACAGTCTCCGATGCCCACTTAGCAGCTCACATGGCAGATGTTAACTTCAATAGTCTAAAAGAGATGAAATTTAGTGGGGTGAGCAAAACCACGGCTCAGTAAGATACTAATATAAATACAAGAGTAGGATTATACTGTCTTAAACCGCAATGCTTAAAACTTGCAAGTTTGCAATTGCAGTTAATCCTTTTTCATCGATAACATCTCATATCTCAATTCCTGTCATCAGTCTATCATTCAGACCTCTAAGTATATCGACTTAATCACTTTCGATCTTCTTATCATTATATTACATTGCATCACACAACAATGCATCGAGTATAATTTGAATATCATATACTAGTAGTCCATACTTTCCTCAATTTCGAAGTACATCATGTCCAATTGAGATATTGTATCAAGTCACTTTATGTTTCATAATCGTACTCCTGTATTCTATCATCTCATATCACTTTCCATTTAGAAAAATCATTATCATGGTGGTACGAAGTCATAATTCTCTTCATATAAATCCTATATTCATGTATCATATCATATCATGACATCATGTAGACAGAATGTCGTTAATACCGAGTCATGACACTCCTCATATAATTCTTATTTTAAAGCATATTATCATGTCAGGGTTTAATATGCAATTTATGCAACTTTACTGTATAAAACGCTATCATTTCAAATCATATCATACATACTTTAGAACATGCTCAACATATGAATTTTCAATTCATTTCATATTTAAGGTTGAAAGCATGCACAATTCTCTTTTTATATCATGTCAATTCAAAACATGTCTTTTCACTTTTCATATCATGTCAATTCAAAACATGTTTTTTCATATTATTTCAAAACAAAACGTGCACATTTCTCTTTTTCATATACTGTAAGTCATATCAGGTCTAGAGTTCATATCAAATCAATCTATACTCTAGACCGCATATCATTTCAAGTTCGACACAAAATCGTATATAAATCATATAAGTGTCGAAATCATATCACATGTACTTTTAAAACATGTTTAAGACATGTACTGTTTCAAAATATTTTTCATTTCAAACATGTCTCATGTACTGTATAAATCATGTCAAGTCTAGAGTTCATATCAATAAAATCATACTTTAGACTTCATATCATATCGGTTAGAGACTAAGCTAGATCCCTATCATCTCTATCAATAAGGACTTAAATCACTGTAGCTAGCAGTGAAAATCATGTCATCGTCTCCTGGAAACCAACTAGGGCGCTATTTATGGCCATAGACCTCATCTCTCTCAGCCCCATTGATCAGGCGTGACTAAGACCTGTCCACGACTATTATCGGACAAGCATCTCTGCCTAATGAGCAAAGCTCCAATTAGGCGGTTTCCACTATGCTTTATTGAATTTAATTCTTTTAGGGTGCCTATAGTCTCATAAAACATTTAAATCTTTAGCTTTCTTTTCAATATCATGTAAAGCATATGGTAAAATTCTGTATGAGACTTCATATATCAAAATATATATATCTACCATATACTCTCATTTCAAAACAAATCAATACTTTTCAGTATTCATATAAACATTATTATAATGTTTCAAGTTGTAAGAAAGCATGCTTAAATGCGATGCTATAAAACATTTCAGTATGCAACTTCAGTAATATTTTCATCAAATACAGTGAAGCGATTCATTTAACTTTATCACCATCAATTATTCGACTTCAAGACTTTCTTTCTGTCCAATCAGTAAATCACTATTCAAATCATTCAAGATTCATTTCATTCAGTATTCAAATTGTTCAGTATTCTAATTATTTAATAATCAGATCACTTGGTATTCAAACCATTTGGTATTCAATATCCTTTTTCGATAATTATCGACTATAACAATCATTTGTACATTTCATTATCGATACAAGAACCACATCATCAGTGTGAATCCTTTTAGTATCTATGAGCATTTAAATACCATGTTTCCATATAGCCATCATGATACTGAAATTATGCAATACTAATATCCTCATTCGATATCTATTCCAGAGTCGACATCGAGGATCATAGAACCACAAGATCAATAATCGCTTATCAAATCCATTTATAGTTTAACCCATTGGTACACATTCAAAATTTTCGACTTGCGGTTCAATTTCATTCACTATCATAAAATCAGATCACAATCCTCAATTCACTTTTTATATGGCTTGTAGAATGTAATATCATGATAGAATTATCTATAAAACATCATCAATTCAATTTTTGATTGGTAATTTACCCACTTAAAAGAATTTGCCAATTTCCACTATCAACAGTGTTTCAAGTATTTAAGTCGCCTTGCGACTATCCATATTATTGCAAAAATCTCAGTTCACATCTATTTAATATCGATATGTATAAGTACATTTTTATGCAAACGTGTGTTCTATCAAATGTCCATAAGACATCACAATCTACTTTCTTATTATCATTATTTCAATCATACCACTAAGACGGTCCATTCATCATGTACTCCAATTTTCTCCAGGCCACTCAGATGTGAAAGAATATTTTTTTCCAAACCTATTCCAAGGTTATAATCAAATCTGTATAATCACATGTTTGACGTCTATTTATTTGAATCTATCAATTCTATAATCATCACTCGATTAATAATTCCGCAATTCTATCATTCGACTATCTAAATCACAACTTCGATTTTTCTCTTTAAAGTTGTATCATATAATCATCGTCACTTTTATCCGTGATCCGTCTAATAAATAATTCCACCTCAATCTCAACTTGATGCCATTTGTGGTATTAAACTTACTTGATTTATCGATTTTATAAGGTTTAAACCATATAATTCATCACATTATCGTGTTCAACGATCTATCTTCTCATCGATTTCAATATCAAACTTTTCCGGTAATACCATAAAGTCCTTTCAATGTTTATTTTTCAATAATTATTTCTAAAATTCCATTTACTTGAGAAACTTAAATCTTTTTCCTCAACGTTTTCCTAAGAATTTCGGCAGCATAACGGCTTAATTTTCACTAAACCTCTGGCAAGGAAAACACAATTTATAGCCCAGCCGTTGATTTTCACAATTCCTATGTCTCTACTAAGATCCCCACCATTACTTGTGGGTCCTCTTAGCATTTTTAACATCAATTCAATCAATGCACCATATTAAAAAAATCACAATTCCATTAAAAATCATTCCATCAATGTATCATATAAAAATCATAATCCCACATACAATATAATGCTACTAATGCTTTATAAAAGTATCTTACATATTCGCCAAAGCTTAGCACATTTTCCGATTTTCGAGCCTTGCCGAACTCTACCATTCGTCTCATTTCCGTTTTGCTACACTTTCAATAATTGACACATATTTTCATTTAGAAAATAATCCAACAATTTTTAATAAATTTCATAGAAATGTAGCGAAATCTTTTAATTTTCCTTACCCATTTCTTTTTCTTCTTCTTCCTTTTCATTTTTCTTCTTTTTTCTTCTTTTTCTTTTCTTTTTCTTTCTCCTTCTTTCTCTTTTTCTTTTCTTTTCTTCTTTTTCCTTTCTTTCATTTTCTTTTCTTTTTCTTTTCTTTTCTGAACCGGGTCGGGTCAGGTTGGTTGGGGTTGGCCGGTTCAGCCGGTTCAGCTTCTGTTGGCCAGTTCGGTCACCGGCGGTAGTCCATTCTGGCGGTTCACGCATCCCACAATTGGCCAACGTTGCAAGGATGCCAGATCTGGCCTCCGTTTCTCCCCATCACCGACGACGGCGTCGGATCTAGGTCCGTGGCTCTTAGCTCCTCTCTCCCCTGTTTCTTCCTTCCTCTGCCGTTTCCTTCACTGTCGGCGACTCCTCTTAGCTTCGTCTCCCTTCGGTAGTGGTGTTGGTGGTGGTGGCGGTGCCTAGATCGGTCGGCATCGCCGTTCCATTTTTCTTTTCCTTTTCGGGGTTTCGCTTCTGTTTTCCGTTTTCGTTTCACGCCGGTTCCTTTTCCCATCGTCGGCGTTGGCTTCCTCTTCCTCTCCTCGGCTCGTCGGTTATCTCGCCACCTCTTCCTCTCCCTGGGTCAGCCGACGTCAGCCGGTTTCCTCCTTATTGTTTCTCTTCTGTTTAATTAAACAGAAGAGAAAGGCTATGGGAATCGGGTTCTCCCGATTCCCATTTCATTTTAATTTTTTATATTATATATATATATTTTTCTTTATATTAATAATTAATATATATATATATACCTATTTATTAATATAATATATACATTTTGTGTATAGTTTAAAATAAATATCTATACACTTAATTTAAAAATAATATATATATTTCTCATATATTCATATACTTTTATCATAAGCTATAATAAATATATATATATTTCATATATATATATAATTATATAAAACATATATAATTTATTTAAAAATATATTTATATAATAAAACTATATAATTATATAAATACTCGCATTTTTATTTCCTTAAATTTTTTGATTTTCTTAATATCCAATTATTTTCTCCTTTTTCTTATTTAATTTGGATTTCCATTTATCCAAATTAAATTTCCTCCTTCATTTCTTATTTCCAATTTAATTTTCCTTTTCATTTCTTATTTAATTTGGATTTCAATTTGTCCAAATTAAATTTTCCGGATACCTTATATTTGTTTAGAAAATTCTCGATCTTCACAGGTGGCATGTTTCAGTGCTCTTGTACCAAACTTTATTATGGGAAACTCAGTGATTGCAGGTCTAATGGGATCTTTCTCTCTTTTCAGGGTATTTTATAGCTAAAAACAAAATACCAAATTACTGGATTTTCATGCATTATTTGAGTTTAAGTACCCATTTAAGTGCTTTATGATAAATGAATTTGGAGGAAAACAAGGCCAAAAGAGGTGCATAGAATTTGAGAGTGGAGAATATAGCTTTTTTGGAAGTTGGTTCTTAAGACAGAAAAACCTGAAAGATATACAGAAATGGCGCAATTTAGCTGTGATGTTGAGCTTCATAATTGGGTATAGGGTGCTTTGCCTATTGATTCTGTGGTATAGATGCTACAGAGCAAGAAACTAGGTAATCTTCTCTCTCTTTTTTTTTTTTATTATTTTGGATGTAACTATAAATATTCTCATTCGTTTTACGATTTGAATCTAATTACGTTTAGATCAATAGTGATAAACGATAAAACCATCTTGACAATGACAACTTCAAGATTCGAAATATATCTAAATACCTAAAAAAAAAATCAACTCATTTCTTCCATCTACTTGATGATCTTCCTTTTTTCATTACTATTATTTAATATTTATCATTCTTTTTACTCACCGATCGACCCAATGAGCTTAAATTAATGCAATATATATATATATATATATATATATATATATATATATATATATATATATATATATATATGCATGCTTTGTTTAAATTCGTTCCGGAAAGGCCTTATTGATTAGTGATTCCAAGTTACATAAATACACAGAATAATGAAAAAACCAACTCGAATGGTGAATGGACTTATTTATTATGAAATGCACAGAATAATGAAAATACACCACAGCTTTTTGTTTATAGGGGAAAGAAAGCGGACTGAGCAAAGAAGTATCCTTCATATACACTCCGGCTTTGCAATACTTTTTCTTGCTCTTTTTCCTTTTACAAAAGCTCAAGTGAATTTAAAGAGAATCAAAATATAAGGGCCTATATGATTAGCGGTTACAACTTACATAATTATATATACAGTAATGCTGGCCTTAGAAGCACGGATGATGAACCAGGTATAATTTGGCCAGCAATTACCAAATCCCTGATTTTTAATCAGGAAAAAATAAAAAAAAAACAATAATTATACCAACCTAATTGCTTCGGTCGTATATCGAATTGAATGTCATTGTAGCATAGGATGTGCTAATATTTCCTGATGATGAAGAATTCACCCCTTTGCTCGTGCCTCCAGAAGTCATGTAAGATTTGTCTTTTTGGCCTCCGAGACTCATGAACTCCGAAAGCAAGCCAGGTCTTGATATACTCTGGTCATCCACAGCTTCCTCACCGGTTAGCATCTTCACCACTTTGGACATAGATGGTCGGAGCTTTGGCATGTCTTGGGTGCAGAGTAAGCCAATGATTAGGAACGTCTGAGCTTCTTCATCGTTATACTCTCCATTCAATGATGGATCAACCATTTCCACTAGTTGCCCTCGCTCATACAGGTCCCACACCTGCAATTGCAGTTGTATATCTACTTAGCCAGGAATCTTAAGATCTTAAATCTAACACCAAAGAACCAAATTGAAACAGATAAAGCTCAGAGTACTCAAAATACAGTACACAATGTTACTGTGAGGCGCACTTCCATTGCGCATCATGCAATTATCTGCACCCAAAAGTTTCTAGGATAAGGATATCCCTGAGAAAAGCATGGTTAAACGTCCAACCTAAAATTAATTGCTTTAGATAGAGAGACCCAACTTGAATATAAAATCACAAAAAACCCAAAACTTAACAGATGTTGGATAATACCAATTAACAGAATCCCTTCTCGTGTAGATCCATACTAAAAACCGAAACAAGAGACCCATCCACAGTCCTTTAGCATTGAATTCTGAAATGCCTAATCTCCCAGGAAAGGTAATAAAGCCAATGGTTTTAGTTTGTTTCTACAGACTTTGACAATTTCATCATGGAATCTAATATTACTTGAATGGCAACACCTTGTGTGTTGACTGTGGCAAGAAGGTCAAGTATGGTGTCAGTGGCTTAGCTAAGTGGAGATTGATCTTAAAGATGGGCACAAATCATGTGACTTTGCTATTTACATCCAATGATGTTATAAGTATAGAACATAAATATTTAAGCAATTCGGGAACCTACAGCTTTTAAGCTATTGTTAACAGGCAGATACACCTATGTATCCAATCTACCTAAGAAATCCAACCGAGAAATACCACACGGTTCTATTTAAACTACATGGAACATCAGCAAGCCAAATCTACGTTCTTTGTCTTTTTGCAATTTCAACCTTTTTCTCATATTTCTCAGGAAGTGCACTTGCATGAAGTCTATTTTGAGTACTATCAGGAGTATGTTGTAATGTTTGTTTAAACTAAAAACTTTAGGACCAATGGGGATTGAATACATACATCCCACGTGGGTTATTAGCTCTCACATGTGTTACTATTCAAGCTATGAGTTATGTGGACAATACATAAAGACTCAAAAGACCCTAGCAATGAAGGCTACAACAAGATGAGAACATAGGGGAAATTCATACCCTTTCAAGTAGATATTCATTTGACAGAGATGAGCTCCTGTTTGTGTTGCTCCTACCGCTAACAATTTCCAATAGCAAAACACCAAAACTGTAAATATCTGCTTTCCTCGTCAGCTGACCTCTTATAGCATACTCAGGCGCCAGATAACCTCTATATGAACACATAAGGATACACAAACAAATTAACTATGCTGAAAGGAAGTTAGGTAGATTGTTAAATAAATTAAGAGGAGACGTTGATTAAAGGTACATATGCAAAGCTTGAACAGTGCATAATAGTTTTCAGCACAATCATAATTTAACAGCTCTAATAGCATTCTGTGAGAGGCCTATGATAGTTTAAATCACAAGTTGCTGCCTTATGTTTCACTCACCAAAAAAAGAAAAGGGAGGAAAGAAAGAAAGAAATAAAGAAAGAGGAAGAAGAAGAAGAGGAAGAAGACAAAAGAAGCTGGTTAAACATTATAAAGAGTAACCAAGATAAAGATAATAATAAAAAATAAAAACCCTGCAAAGCCAGAAGACCTGGTAGTTAGAAAAATCATCTACCATCCCACAAGGAAAATCGTATCCTGCACATTAAAACCGGTTCAAATGACTGTTCTAGAAGATTATATCAAAGCAATATTTTATTGATACTTTAAAATCATCATGTAGCCCATAATATTGAGTCCCTTCAATAACAATGTGAGATAGAATTGACAAGTATATACAGCAATTAACTTACCTTGTTCCGGCAACACGGGTACTAATATGAGTCAAGTTGTCAGGGAAAAGTTTTGCCAGACCAAAATCTGAAATTTTGGGCATGAGATTTTTGTCAAGGAGGATATTGCTTGCTTTGATATCTCTGTGAATAATATGTGGTCGAACTTCCTCATGAAGAAAAGTGAGCCCCTTTGCAACACCAATGCAAATGTTACGTCTAGCTTGCCAGCCGAATTGCATGCTGGTATGGCTTCCTCCTAGAAGGTAAAGAGACCTTAGGTTACTATTGTTCAAGCAGTTAACAACACAACCTAGAACAGTAGACATTACTAAGAAGCGTTTGTGCAAGGCTGTTATTCTCAAGATAGCCATAGACCAAAATTCTTTGGCTTCCTTCCACGCAACAACCAAACAACTTAACCAGGTTTTCATGCTCTATATCTGCAATCACATTTATTTCTGTCAAGAACTCTCGCACCCCTTGCTTTGAGTCAGCTGACAGAACCTTTATAGCAGCCATGGTACCATCTCTGAAAGTTCCCTGTTCAATAAAAAATGATTGGTAAGAAGTTAGCATTTCATCTGAAAATAATAAAGCAGGCTTAGTTTATTTGAGAGTTTATTAAAGCTTTCTTTCAAAAAGATTCGAACAAAAAAGAAATTGCAATCACCTTGTAGACAGCACCAAAACCTCCCTCTCCAATTTTGTTAGAATAATGAAAATTTCCAGTTGCCATTTTCAGCTCATTGTAAGTAAATAGTTTAGTGTTTTGAATACCTGAAACCTCTGTAAAATGAGTATGCATTAGGAACTTTTGCAAGCACATAATATATAGCAGGAGCTAGCAAGCTTTTT
This sequence comes from Heritiera littoralis, assembly GCA_031772115.1. Classification (NCBI taxonomy): domain Eukaryota; kingdom Viridiplantae; phylum Streptophyta; class Magnoliopsida; order Malvales; family Malvaceae; genus Heritiera; species Heritiera littoralis. The sequence goes on from JAPDPK010000040.1 coordinate 1,551,097, forward strand.
CCAGGATTAGAGGAGATCTTTAGCTGAGCGAGGTAATATTCCATATCTAGCTCTGGATGATTTTAAAGGAAGTCAAATCTAATAAAAAGTTCAAAAAATTTTAGCCATTTATCAGGGCTCCCAAACATTTTTCCCTGAGCGTTATTGCTGGAATAATATCAAAGTCACATACACTTTGCCTCAATTTAGTAATCCCCCCTACCAAGCCTGATTTTACAGCAATAGGCCCTTTGCTTCGGATTGTCAGTTCCAAACAGAGTCAGAACATTAAATAAGGTTAGCAGCATACCTTCATCGATTTCTATTGTTTGTTCAGCTGAGGAAGCTGTCTTCTTTCTCAAAAATAAAAATGAGCAACAAGTCATCACCACCTGCTGTTCAGCTTGAATGCCTTCATACAAATGGAAAACCTGCCTAGCCACTGTAAATCATCAAATAAGAGTCATAATATCCTTAGCCCACCAAAAAGAGTATATCATTGCCTTACCATATCCTAGTTAACCATTACAGCATTCCCATAGAAAAAATAGATAAATAAAAAGGCCAATCTATCTCTGTGAGTACAATGATGATCAACATTGACCTCCTAAATCATTTCGGCTTTATGCTTTACATGATTGTTTAAGAATACAAAAATCAGCTGATATGAATCTCAACATCACATTCCTTCTCTGCCATTAAGATAACTACATAGAGATTCAAACGTGCACACAAAGCCTATGTAGCACTTGTTTAGCATCCGAAACCTGTGTCTGGCAAAGCAAAGAAGCAACTCCATCATGCTTTTTTTGTAAGCTCCATGTTAAGGTCAAATATAACCTTGTCCATAGATTAAGATTCTTAGAAGCATTGGGCCAGAGTGCTTATCCACACACTATGACATTTGAGTATGTTGTGCAACAAAAAGGAAAAAGTTTGCAATGTTCTTAAAGAACCCATAAACAAACGCTATATCAAGAATAAAACATAACCAAGAGTTTGGTGAATTGAGATCGAGAAGGCCACTAATTATGATGTCCATGTCTCAACATATCAGCATGCAGAAAGTTGGAGAACTTAAAATATTCCAGATTCAATGATAATCACCAAGAGCGCAGTTCACCTTCTTGGTGGTGAAAAGTATAATACATGAGTTGTAAGAGTTCTTCGCAAGATTACCATCATTGAACTATTTTGAGATAGTATTCCAAATGTGTAGGGTTAATTGCGGTACTAGAAGGAAAAGAGGCAACAGTAAATAGTAGGGGAAAAGAGAGGAAGAGAACAGAAGATGAGGAAACATATATTGGACAAACTTAATTCCAGTTAATAACTGAATACAATGAAACAATCTATGAGGATATTTTATTAAAATTAGATAATAGGCCAGAGATACTCTATCAATAGCATATCGAAGGAAACAAGACAGAACTGGATGAAAGATTAAGCAGTAAAGGTCTTAAATTAAGTTTAAAAAGAAATCATACATAACTTATGATAAACAATTTAGTTGAAAAATCAGCTCCGATAAACCTAAAAAGGATTTTGACCGCAATTACATTAACAAGGTTAGTAATTCAACTTCCAAATGTTTTTGCCTACTAAATATTAATATTAGAAACGCACAAAATCTGCTTGAAAGGTGAAAGGTCAAGGAGAAGACTTAAAGATCTCCTGGAAAATCCAGCGAGTTCAAACACCCAAAACAGGTAAACACTTCTCAATTCTCCACAGTTGTTAAGCACATCAAGAAATTATAATCTGATCTATAACAACTAAAAATATATATATATATATATATATATTATATTTATATATATATTATATTTATAGTGAAAGGGCAAAAACAGAAAACATGGAAACCACTGTAAAATCTTCCATTACACAAACTTCAAATTCTAAGTACCCAAAATTTCATCAAAATTTAAAGCTAAAACAGTACAACACTAGTCAAAATAACAAAAAAAATCATTTTCCTGTGTTTTGCTAAGAACATATAAAAAAAATATTGAATTTTTTTGAATTCTTTTTTGTGACACAAAGAATCCAAAAGAAAACAGACAGTTGTAAAAGACCAAGCATCCAAATTTAGTCAAGTAAACTACTTTTTTTTTCTTTTCTTTTTTCCTGTTTACTTTAATAATATTAGTATTTTTTCTTGGCAATCAAACAAAAACCCAAATTCGAAACTAACCTTAGATGTTTTTTAGTACGCTGCAACAAAGATTCAGACGACCTTAGAATCTTGTAGTAATCGAGTTGTACAGAATGCTGGTCTTCACCTAGTTTGTGATTTATGACGTCATTTTATATGTTTGATACATTTATTGGGAATTTTGAATATTTCTACGTCCTTTGTTTCGGATTTTTTACGCCATAAGAAATTTGATTACCATTCCCGCGTGAAAGTAATTACTTAGATCATATACGCTATAGAGAGATGAGTTTGGATTTTTTTTTATTGAAATTTTTTAATATTCTAAATTTATTTTGAATTTTAATTAATTTAAAATCGAATTATTATCAGATTTTAAATAAAAAACTCATTCAGTGGTTTTTTTAAGTCAAAAATTCAAAGTCAAAATCTTTCTAAAAAAATATTAAATTCTTTTTACTTGCCCAATAAATATTGGTCATGAGTTTAGATATTTGAAATGTCAAAGTAAACATTTTCTCTCCTTTGATTCGACTTGCACGTGGAAGTACGTTTTCTTATTTATTATTTTATATTGGGACTTTAGACTTATCTTTAATAATTGAGATTAAGGAAAGTTATTTTCCTCTAATAGAAGACTTTATAAAATTTTAATAAGTATTAATACAAGATTTTGCTACGACGCTGCCCTAAGGATCCAAGACACTTGTTATGGATCAGTTAGTAATACTTTTGTATTAAATATTATAATTAATAGATAAATTAATGAACTTTTTTTGTGTGCAAATATTCATGGCATTTTTTTTCTTAATGTAATGCTAAAAGATATTATTTAATATAATATTTCAATAAAATGATTTTATGAATTTTGTATTTTATTCAAATTGTTTATTCCGTCAGTTAAGAATTGGATTCCAACAAAATTGACTTTGATATATTTATAAATTTTTGACTTTGACCACTTACAAAAAACAAAACAATGGCTTTAAAGTACTCAATAACCATAATTTCAATAAACCTAGAAGGAGACGCTACAGGTATCAAAAACAAAATAAAAGAGGAAGAACGAGACCTTAGCAAGATAGGGAACCTAATCCAGCAAGCAAGAAACGAATGCAGAAACTTCCTAGCATGCAACATGACACATGTAAAACGAGAGGCCAACGAAGCAGCCCATTGTTTATCACTCTTAGCTTACACCTGTGATGAAACTAAACATTGAGTGGAAACTTATCCAGATAATCAGTGGTGGATCTTGACTTTGAGGGGGCCAATTAAAATTTTAAAATTATATATTTTTTTCATTTGAGTTTCATTACTATGTTTTTTAACCTAAAACATATATGCAAGTAATATATCAATAAGAAATAATAAGTTCATAAAACTGTAAATTTTATTAATTTATAAAGAAAAGTATAATAATTATAACGTTATGCAATATAAATGTCAACATTTCAGTGTTGGAGGATATATATGCAGAATATAAAGACATAGATGGTTTTCAACTAGTAATAAGAATCAAATAATATATATTGACCTGGAAGATATTTTGCCTTTTTTTTTTAATGTTTGTTTTTATTTTTTAAGATTTATCATGTTTTTACTTTTTACTTAACAGATTTAAAACACATCTAATTTTTGATTCTCAATGCTCTTAACTTCGTCAAAAATGGTTATCTCACCCACTATATGCTAGAAATTAAAATATAATTATTCCAAAATTTTAACATTACCTAAGATATAATGACAAGATTATGTAAACATATACTAAAAAAAATAAAATAACAAACAAAGATTTATAATTTTTTTATTCTTGCTTTAAGGGGATGGCTGGCAAGTCCTAAGACAACTAGAGTGGCAGGCAAAAGTATAAAATAAATTGTAAAATTAAAATATAAAAGAAGTTATAACCGGTGGGTAAGAAAAATATTGTAGGTTTCTTTGCTTTTTTTTTATTGTGGTAAGAAAACTAAAATTCATAAAGTTAAATTGGTTTTTTTTTTAAAATTCAAATGATTGATTTAATAATAATAATAAATCAATTAATTTTAAGTATTTATTAATAATGATTGATGGATAAAATAAATAAATATTTTTTTTAATTTGGAAGGACCAATTTAAGTTTTTTAATATATAAAAGTGTTGGGGAGCCTTGCCATTTACCTCTAACTAAGGGATCTCAAAAATTTTGGGGGGGCCAAGGCCCCCTCTAGCTTCTATTACGATCCGCCTCTGCAGATAATGTCATGATTGTGGCACTCTCAGATTGTATGCATCTTTAATCATTAATAAAAAGTTTCATTTAAAAAAAATTAATAACCATGATAGTTCAGATAAAACGATAAGATTAGTTTAAGTAAGATTGAAAAAAATTAAAAAATGCTTAAGAATATATCCTTTTTAATAAAATAATTAAAAATAGAGTTAGGAGAATAATTTTACCCTCTTGCATTTTTGTCCTTAGTTATTGGAAGAATTTTACCCTCCTACATTTTTGTAGCTTGTGGTTGGAAGCCTCCAAACTAAGCGCAAGTCAATAATAAATGTCACGATTCAAAAGCAAAGATAATATATTACTACGAAATTTCTTTCATTGATGATATTGGATCTTTTTAAGGTAGTTACATTTGTATTCTCTTTAATTAGATCCGATAATATTAAACATAACATGATTTTACAATACAAAATGCTAAAAGAAAAAAAAGAGATAGTGACATGAATTAAGATTTAATAAAAAATGTCATATATAAATTTAATAAAAATTAAAAATATTTTCCAGACATATTCATATGAATTTATATACAAATAAGATGTCAAGTTCTCCTTTAAATACTGTGTGTTGCTTAGTACGACACCATGGTATAGTAATAGGGGCTTCTTAAAGTATGTCATACTAATCAATTGGATTTGGATTATGTAATTTTAAAAAGCCCAAAAGACTCAATCTAGTTGACTAAAGCTAAGGCCTTTTTAGGATTTTGTTAATAGACACTATATAAACGATATTAAGTCTAAAAATTAGACAGAACGTTCTTGATAGTGGCTCTACCTCTTAGAGCTAGCACTCACAAAACAATTCACTTCATCCTCCCTTTGCCGTTAGCCACTTCCTGTCCCAGGCAAAGGTCCTGTTTTGCGTCGGTTAGAGGGCTTCTCTCTACTAGAAATCTTGAGTTAACGATAAACTGAGGGTTGTTCGTGGGTGGCCATATTCAAAAGTTGAAAATTCCTACACAAGCAACACCAAAAATGTTAGATTCTATCCCAAAAGTAATCTTGTTGCATAATCCTGGTGATTTTGGTTTTGTTGTTAATTTAGTCCCCTGCTTATTTTTTGTCTATGACATGATAAACCGAGACAACGAAACCTTACAGTGGTATCCGAGCTAGTGTGCAAACGACTTTTGGGATAGTGAATGCGATTTGCGATGATGTTGTTTTATTGTAAGTTGTTACAGATTTGATTTTAATTTTCAAAATTCGTTTAGGTAACCTAAAATAATTGTAAGACAATTATAGATTTAAATAAACCCTGTAGGGATTTGTTGAATTAAGAGCTATATGTTAGCATTCTTTTCAAACTTGTAATTAAAATGTTGTCAAAATTGTTTAGCATAAACCCTGCACGCTTTTATCTAATATAATTGATATTAGAGTAGTTGTCAAAATTGTTTTGACAAAAACCCTGTAGGCAACCTTGTAGTTGCCACCCTTGCAAAAAAATGTTATTATTTATTTAAAATTTATTTTATTTAAAATAAATTAGGATAAAAGTTATTCTGATAAAAGTTCTAACTTAAATATATTTTTAAGAAAGATATTTAAAAAATAAAATAAAACTGGATAAGAGTTATCCAATGGTTTTTGAGATTTTAATAAGATTAAAATTTCAAAAATGTTATCTTGATAAAATTTTTTGTTTTAAAATAAAATATTTTCTATCTTAAATTGGATAAGAGTTATCTAATAGTTTTAAGATTTTAATGAGATTAAAATTTCAAAAAGGAGTTATCTTGATAAAATTTTATTTTTAATATTCCCTATATTAAATTGGATAAGAGTTATCCAATGGTTTTGAGATTTTAATGAGATTAAAATTTCAATTAAGCCCAAATTAAATTTTGAGAATTAAAATTAAATTAAAATAGCCCTTGATACCTATAATTAATTAAAATTTGATTAATTAAAATTAGATTCATTAGGAAGCATGCAAATTAATATGTGATATTGCTATGTATTCTTGATGCTTGATTCGTATGTGATATGGATGGTTGCATGGTGCATGGTTATGGGCCTAGGTTTACATGGGTTGTAATTTATTTAAATAAATTTAAATTAGGCATGCGAACCTTGATTTATTTGTAATTTATTTATGTAATAGTTACATAGCTAAATTAGGATATCTTGTAAAATGTACAACATTTAGAGCCAAGATGGTCTGGAGCCAAAGTGAACCAAAGTGATGCTTGAAGGGAAACCAATGAGAAGATATTTAGAAAACAATGTATCTCTAGCTTCTTTTGTAATAGAAAGGCCAAAACCATGTCACATTTAATTTTATGCTTTTACTTATATATGTTGATATATATGTTAGAAAAGCATGCTAGGTGAGAAGATAAAATTAAAAATCTCTCAAAATAAATATTTAGTTAAAGATAACAAATAAAGATGCCTTCCAATATGATGCATGTGAAAGAGACTTTGTTCGGTATTGTGCTATTTTGGCTCAGTCAAGGCCATACCTACATTAGGAATTCTCATTGCATGAGATAATAGTTATCTCCAAGCATATTGGGTCAGAGTTAACTAAATCAAATTAAGGCATTGACTCGGTCAAACCTAATTAGATTTAGAGGTATAGGTTGTGGTTTAACCTATATGATGAGTTAGAACAAGAGTTGTTCACCCAACTATCCAAGAGTTGTATGAGATGCAATTGACAAGAGTTGTCTACCTAATAATCTCATTGGATGCATTAGCTCAGCTAAAGTCATAATGAGACCAAATATGGATCCTAGGCCACTAGGAAGTCTAGGATAAAAGGCTTCCCGAGTTGATAGTACGGGCTATTAGCTTGAGGAAAATAGTATGAGCAATTCATTTAATTAAAAGACCATAATTAAATGATTTTAATCACAATGTTACTTACTTAAATATTTTATAATTGTAGAATTATCATGGCAAACAACAATTTATCCCTTCATTCTATCCTTAAGAAGGATAACAAGTTGGTCGGGGCAAACTTCTTAGACCGGTACAAAAATTTGAGGAAAGTCCTCACTCAGGAAAAGAAGTTATATGTTCTAAAGCATGTGATGCCTGCTCAATCCCAACAGAACGCTTCCAATACTGATAAGCAAGCTTATCAAAAGCATTTGGATGATGCCACTGACATGCAGTTCCTAATGTTAGCTTTCATGAGTTCTGAACTTTAGAAGCAACATGAGAATATGAAACAGTTTGACATGATCGAACATCTCAAGGAAATGTTCCAAGTGCAAGCACGACACGAACGTTATGAGTTGTCTAAGGCACTCTTCCAGAGCAAGATGGCTGAGGGAGCTCCGAGGCACACTCATGTACTTAATATGATTAGGTACATTAAGAGGCTGAAGCACTGGGCTTCACCTACATAAAGAGTTGTTAGTTAATCTCATCCTCCAATCTTTACCGAATAGCTATAGTTCGTTTGTGTTGCACTACAACATGAACAGTATGGATAAGATGTTGGCAAAATTGCTTAACATGTTGAGAATTGCTAAGCAGGACTTGAAGAAGTAAAGGCCTACTTCTGTTATGGTGATTGACAAGACCAAATCCAAAGGCAAAAGGAAGCCTAAGGGTACGCCCAAGCCCAAGGGTAACAAAAAGGAAAAGGCTAAGAAGCACAAGCCATCTGGTGGAGTTGCTAAGACAGGAAAGTGCTTCCATTACGGTAAGACTGGTCATTGGAAGCGAAACTGCACTGTGTACCTTGAGGAGCTAAAGAAAAAAAAGGAAGTGAGACTTCCACCTTAGGTATATGTGTGATTGAGATAAATCTGTCTACTTCTTCATCTTGGGCATTAGATACTAATATGGTTCTCACATTTGCATGAATGTGCAAGGACTAACAAGGAGTAGAAAACTTGCCAAGGGCGAGGTGGTCCTACGAGTTAGAAATGGAGCAACGGTTGTAGCTGTAGGAACATTTAATTTATCGTTGCCTTTGGGCCTAATTCTAGAACTTGATAATTGTTATTATGCTCCAACAATTGCCAAGAATGTTATTTATGTTTCTTGTTTGGACAAGAAAGGTTTTTCTTTTAAAATAATGAACAATAGCTGTTCAATTTACTTGAATGATATTTTCTATGGCAATGCCTCCATTATGAATGGATTGTATGTTCTAGACTTAGATAATCACATATACAGTGTTGATTCCAAGAGGTCAAAGGGTAATGAGATTAACCATACATTCCTATGGTATTGTAGACTTGGTCACATAAACAAAAAACGCATATCTAGGCTCCACAAAGATGAACACTTAGATTTATTTGATTTTGAATCATATGATGTATGTGAATCAAATTTGCTTGGTAAAATGACCAAGGCCCCTTTTACAGGAACAATTGAAAGTGCTAGTGGTTTACTAGACCTCATACATACAGATGTATGCAGCCCATTAACCACACAAGTTAAAGGAGGGCTCCAATACTTCATCCCATTTACTAATGACTACAGTAAATATGGCTATGTGTATCTAATGAGACACAATTCAAAATCATTTGAAAAGTTCAAGGAATTTAAGAATGAAGTACAAAACCAGCTAGGCAAGAATATCAAGACATTCCGATCAGATCACGGTGAAGAGTATTTGAGCCTAATTTACAGATCATCTAAAGGAGTGTGAAATAGTTCCACAACTCGCTCCACTTGGTACACCTAAATGAAACGATGTATCTGAAAGAAGGAATTGGACCTTGTTAGACATAGTTCGATCTATAATGAGTCTGTCTGATCTCCTTTTCTCCTTCTGGGGTTATGCTTTAGAGACAGCAGCATTCACACTAAACCATGTTCCTATTAAAGCAGTTGAAAAGACATCACATGAGATGTGAATTGGAAAAAAGCCTAATCTGTCTTTTCTAAACATTTGGGGTTGTGAGGCTTATGTCAAAAGACAAGTCTCAAACAAATTAGAACCCAAATCCGATAAATGCATATTTGTGGTTTATCTTAAAGAGACAAAGGGATACTATTTCTATAATCCCACAGAGCACAAAGTGTTTGTGACTCGGTATGGTGTCTTTCTAGAAAAGGACTTCCGTTTTAGAAGAACTAGTGGGAAGAAAATAGAGCTTAAAGAGGTTTAAGAACCACAAAATGTCACTAAACTTTTAATAGAATGGAGCAAGTCCCACAAGTTGTTATGGAACAGGAAGTAGCTCTACGTAGGTCAAATAGGATATGTCAAGAGCTTGAGAAGCTTAACCTTCTCACCACTCAGCACTATAACGCATTGCTCATGGAAAATGATGAGCCTACTACCTATGAAAAAGCAATTATGGGTCCAGATTCTAAGAAATGGCTTAAAGCCATGAAATCCGAAATGGACTCCATGTATGCAAACCAAGTGTGGACTTTGGTTGATCCATCTGAAAGGGTAAAACCCATAGGGTGCAAGTGGGTCTTCAAAAAGCAGACTGACATGGATGGTAACGTGCATACCTATAAAGGTCGATTGATAGCCAAAGGTTTCAAACAAAGGTATGGTATAGACTATGATGAAACCTTTTCACCAGTTGCAATGCTCGACTTCATTTGGATTTTGCTTGCTATCGTTGCATACCATGATTATAAGGTATGGCATATGGGTGTTAAAACTGCGTTCTTGAATGGAATCTTGTCGAAAGATGTGCATATGACACAACTTGATGGTTTTATCACTATTGAGAATGCCCACAAGGTATGCAAGCTTCAAAAATCCATTTATGGATTAAAGCAAGCTTCTCAAAGCTGGAACATCTGTTTTGATGAGACAGTCAAAGAGTTTGACTTCATCAAGAACAAAGATGAACTTTGTGTTTACAAAAAGGTTAGTAGAAGTGCTTTCATATTCCTAGTGCTATATATGGATGACATACTACTCATATGAAATGACATTCTTACCCTACAATCTGTCAAAACTTGGCTAGGGAATTGCTTCTCCATGAAAGACTTAAGAGAAGCAGCCTATATCTTTGGAACAAAGATATATAGAGATAGATCAAGTAGGCTGCTTGGTCTAAGTCAAAGTACATTTATTGACAAAGTACTGAAAAGGTTTAACATGGAAGAATCCAAAAAAGGATTTTACTTATGTCATGTGACATTTATCTCTCAAAGGACATGTGTCCTAAAACACAAGATGAGAGAGATAAAATGGCTAAGATTCCATAGGCTTTAGTTATTGGACCTATCATGTACGCCATGTTATGTACTAGGCTTAATGTCTTGCATGCTTTAAGCATAGCGAGTAGGTATCAAGCTGACCCAGGAGAGTGCCACTGGGTAGCAGTTAAGAACATCCTTAAGTACTTGAGAAGGACTAAGGATGCCTTCTTAATCTATGGAGGAGAGAATGAGCTCGTTATAAATGGTTACATTGATGCTACTTTCTAGTCAAATAAGAATGACTTTAAGTCACAATCTGGCTATGTGCTTTGCTTGAATGGTGGTGCTGTAAGTTGACATAGTTCTAAACAAGAGATAGTGGTTGATTCTACAATTGAGGCTGAGTATATAACAGCATTAGATGCAACTAAGGAAGTTGTTTGGATTAAGAAGTTCATAGAACTTGGATGATCCCTAGCATTGCTGATCCAATGCACTCGATTGCGACAACAATGGAGCCATTGCACAAATTAAGAAACTTCGGTCTCACCAGTGGTCCAAACAGATACTCAAGCCCTTTCATGATCGATTCGCTGTAATACAAGTGGGAGAATGTTAGTGTATGCACTATGAGCCAATTAGATTTGGACTTGTATTACACTTAAGACATTGTGATTATTTATGTTATTTAATAATACATGGCATTTATTTATCATTATTGACTATATTTAATTTGCTCAAGTCATAATCAAATGACGAAGTCCTTAGAATAGTGGATTCGTACCAAATGAATCAAAGTGGTGACTTTGATAATGAGATTCTTATGATACAAAGAATACTATTCTTAAATATCCTTAGTCATAGTGTCACTGAGAAGGGACATCAGCGATTCGGTAAGACTAACATGTGTTAGATTCCTTTGGGTGACTGATATCATAAGTCATGGATATAGCAATATCTAGATCAACACATGGGTGATCATTGTGAATGAATACAATGGATTGACCCATCTTGAGAACTCTATGTGGATCGTTACATTGAGTGCCATTAGATGTTCATCCTTAGACTCGAGATTACCATGGTATCCTATGTGTGGATTGGTGTACTTTACTGCTGGTAAACGTAGCTCAATAAGGCTTTCAAGTAAGACAGTAATTGGGTACATTATGAATCATATGAGGGTTGTGAGTGAGTAAGATAGGATTCGTCCCTCTTGGTAACAAGAGTCTATATCTCAAGGCCTCTTAATAGAGATTAATGATTGAAAATTTGTAGCCACGGTACAAATGAGATTTAAGATGAGATCTTGAATTCATTTAATTAAATCATTTATCTTGAGATTGAGAAACAATGCAGTTGAACTTTAATAGAGATGACACGTTCCATACTCTATGTTCAACTGAGATATTAGCTGATGAAAGGATCGAATTATACAGTAATTGCTCATTGAAAGGTTGTCGTCAACTCACCGACATTTTCTTTACTTGGGTAGCCATGATACATTGCTAGATGCCAATCTTGGCTTGTGATTTATGAATGAGATTCTGAATCACTGCCAATGTAATGGAAACCTAAAGGGTCACACACAATAAGAGTATGACCAAAACAAGGTAATTGGAGTTGGATCTATGTGATGAATCCTAGTACAAGTAGGATTCTTAGTGAGACTAGAATCCTATTCCAACTAGAATTCGAGATTTAATTAATGGTAATTTTAGCCTGAGATTACTAAAGGGTATTTTGATCTTTTCAATTATAATGAGATTATAATTATGAATTATTAATTTAATAATTCATGGGTAGACCAAATTATTAATCCAAATGCATGACCAATTGGTTGTAGTGCAAGTGGGAGATTGTTGGAGTATGCCTGTGAAATCCCTAATTTCCTTTAATTTTCCATAATTGTATAATATTTCAAGCTACAATGATTAAATAAATATGAAATTTTAGTTATATAAATGATATATGGGACATAGAAGCAATAAGAGAAATTAAATGGTCAATGGTCAAATAGTCAAAAGATGAGAATTAAATAGATAAAGGCTAATTAATGGCATTTGTCATCTTCTCCATCAACAAGGGCCGGCGACCATAGCTCTTTGTCTCAAATTCTCTAAGTTTCCTTCATACTTACCTTGACAAACAACCATATTCTTTCATCGAATCGTTAAGCTCACTTAAGGAAAATTACTCCTTATCACTAGCTCTAGCTATACTTGTAATTTAGAGGGCTAAATCAAAGGCCTTGAGGAGATCTTGTTGCTGTCAATTTTAGTGACTAACAAAGGTAAGAGATAAAGTGGTTTCTTTCAATTCTGTCAATGGTTTGGAGTTGTGTAGAATTGGTATAAAGTGTATATAGCCTTGAAACGAAAGAAGATCAAAATTTGGAGTTTTTAAGGGTTTGGTCAAGAAAAAGGGTTTGAGCTATTTAAGGGTTTTAAGATGAGGTTTAAGTGTTGAAGTTTTATAGAGGTTGATCTAAGTGGAAACATGATTTGTTAATGGTTATCATGACTTTTGCAGCTTTGAAAAAGTGAAGAGAAATTCGTTGCTGCAACCAAATTTTTGGATTCTGTGGTATTTGAGGTAAGGAATATGTGTAACAGACGTAGGGGAACTATGTCTGTTTTGGTTGCATGGTTTGGTATTAAATGAAGTTGTTTTTAAGTGCAGGAAGTTTCAAAATCTCGATTTTCTCCTAGTTATGATTTGGCTAGGGGCATCTGACTGCCTTAAATAGCAACCGACTGCCCAGAGACAGTCATGACGGACTTATTTTCGAAAACGAGTTAAAGCAGCCGATTGCCCTATATAGCAGTCAACTGCTTTTTTCCAGAAAGTACTTTGTTTGCGCATCAGTCGACTGCTATAGAGCCAATCGACTGCCCTGTTTTCAAAGCAGTCTGTTTACAAAACCAGTCAATTGCTATGGAGCCAATTGCATTTTCTCAGAAAACATTCTGTTTGCGAACCAGTCGACTGCCTTATGTGTTTTCGAGTTTTCAAATATTATAAGTTTTAAAGAGAAAATAAATTTAATAAAGCGATATATGTCATAGCAGCCGACTGCCCTATATGACCAGTCGACTGCCCCCTTTGAAAATAGTCTTTTAAATGTCTATTATATATAAGTATATTTGTATTACCAAAAAGGTATACAACAACAACAAATGTTTTGGAGATTATGGACTCCTTTAGTGATCATGCATATTATTTGTATTTGGCTAAGAGACCTTAATCCAGTTGTCAGTACCACAGCTGTCACCTGACTAGTGTTCACTGTGGATTATCGACTATGGCCATGTGTCGCTTATATGTGTTTGGCTTAGGGGAGGATCCCTGGCCCATTCGTGGGTACGCCACTTATTTGGCATCCCTCATGGGATTTATTTGGCATCCCTTATGGGATTTATTTGGTGCATAATTCTACTAGATCTTAATCGTCTCCCAATCTATTTGAAGATTATTTGTATATGTGATTTCAAGTGAATTGATACAAATGAAAGTATTTGAATTATTTGAATATATGCAAGTGATTTATGTGATTCGATTATATGTGTATATGATATTTGAAGAACTTATATGGTATATGTTTTATAAGACTCCTACATGACATTATAGAGCAAAGTAGGAAATCTGCATATAGTGGCATAGTACGCTCTTTTATATATATTTCTTAATAAGCGTAAACTCACTCCTTTACAATATTTTTTCATCCAGATTATTTGAAGTAAATTCCCGCTCTCGATAGAAAAAGCATATTTGGATCTTATAGTATTCCTTCGAGGCACGCTTCCCAACCTTCCTTGAAGGTATATTTAGTTTTATTATGTATTCTAGACTACAGTATAGTACAGTGATGTGTATTAGACTATTTGGGGATGTAAGTTGTGTAAGTTATGTGGAACCATATGTGTAATGACGTATATGCATATATGAGAAATATTTTTCATTTGAAATTGATATCGCTATATTAAGTGATGAAATATAAGTATAAGAAGAGAGAAGGATGACTCGACAAACAACCTAACCACCCTTATGTGAAGAAAAAGTTAGTTGATAATTGAGTAAAAGATGGAGTCAAGAGTCACGATAATGCCTTACTAATCAATTGGATTTGGATTAAGTAATTTTAAAAGGCCTAAAAGACCCAATCTAGTTGGACTAAGGCTATGTCCTTTTTAGGGTTTTGTTAAGAGGCACTATATAAATGACATTAAGTCTAAAAGTTAGATAGAACGTTCTTGATAGTGGCTCTGCCTCTTGGAGCTAGCACTCATAAAACAATTTTCGTCCTCCTTCCTTTTCCATTATCCACTCTCTGTCCTAGGCATAGGTCCCGTTTTGCGTCGTACTTGTGTGGATATGGTTAGAGGGCTTCTTTCTGCTAGGAGTCTTGAGTTAATGATAAATCGAGGACTGTTCGTGGGTTGCCATATTCAAAAGTTGAATATTCTTACACAAGCGACACCAAAAAGGTTAGATTCTATCACGAAAGTAATCTTGTTGCATGATCCTGGTGATTTTGGTTTTGTTGTTAATTTAATCTGCTGCTTATTTTTCATGTATGACATGATAAACCAAGACAACGAAACCTTACAGGGCTGACATTTGGGAATTGAGAAATTCTATTAGGAGCCCTATCTTTACCCTTTAACACTCCAAACATTGAATTTTATTTGATGACAAAAATATCTTAAGTGAAATTATCTAATCAACCCTAATGCAAAAATTTCCTCCAATACCATTTCATCTTTTTTTTTCTCTCTTCAGAACTCATTTCCAAAAGTGCAGGTGGGCTTCAAAAATGCAGTTTCGAAAGTTTATTGTGCTTTTGGAAGTGTATTCCCAAAAGCCTGATTGAGGTCCTGAAAAATGCATTTTCGAGAAGTGTAAAAATTACCCAAAATCAATATTAAATTTGTAAAATCTCACGATAAATTTTGTTGGCAATGATAAAATTTTCATAGCTCGTATTTAATTATGTTCTTTCTTGATTTTTTTTTTAAAAACTCCAAACAAAAAAACCTCCTGAGATTATGTATTTATTTGGGCGTTGATGCATGTTCCCGGGTCTAAATTCGATTTATTTTTATTTTTTTTAATATTTTGACAAGACTTGATAGTTGATGCTTCAGGTAGGCAACCTCGCTGCCTCGAGGACCAAAATCTACACCAGTCCTTGAAAAAATATCATCAGTATCACAATATGTTAATTTGTCGCGAAATATCAAACATGTAGATAAAACGCATAAAAAAGATATATATATATATATATATATATATATATATATATATTAAAATATTAAATATTTAAATATTTTTAAAATTAAAATAAAATAATAAAATATATTTTGTCAGTTAAATATTATCCCGCGTTTAGACTTGCATGTCGACAGTTAGTAGACAGTACGCCTAGTAATTTACTATACTTCAGCTCTACCTGGAGATTGAAAATCCACGCTGCAATTTATTGAAATACAAGACTTTGCCAAATAACGTCAAAAGACAAATAGTCAAGCAAGAATACAAGATTATGATATAATGAATAAAATATAGAATTAGTCCCTGTACTTAACCAAAACTATTTTATGAGTTCCCATTTTTTTTGATATAATGTCTTTATCCCAAGGTGACCCTAGAGTGTCACATATTTTCTTTACCGTTCAACAATGTCATGTAACCATGCATGTGTTTGGAGGAATTCTGTAGTTTCTCCGATCAGAAGGTGTCATAACGTCTAGGTCCGTGAACCTAATCGCTAGACTTTAAAATTCTAGGAGTCGCCACCAACCATTCAAACCTAAGGTGTGATTGGTCACCTATTCTTGTCTAAAGATAAGGCTTGGTCTACGTTCAAAGAATCTAGGGTTCGGGAGTACGGTTACATGTGGGGAAGGATTAACACCCCCACAACGCCCATCCTAAAATGGTACCAACTATTCTAGGTCATTCTAAATTTATCTTAATTTGAGTTAATTTCAATATGCTTAATATATTGGGAATTTACTTAAAATCCTTCCATCAATCTGGTTCAGACAATAGGTAAATCTCCTCACCTCAGGAGTATTCAAGTAATACCGATTGACTTGCTTGAAGAGGCTCCGTTGTCGGATCATTTAAATACATTATGAAAATCCTAATATTGACTCTATACCCAATAGGTCATTCTAAATTTACTTTAATTTAATTTCGATATGCTTAAAATATTGAAAATTTACTTAAAATCCTTCCATCAATCTGGTTCAGACAATAAGTAAATCTCCTCACCTCAGGAGTATTCAAGTAGTGCCAATTGACTTGCTTGAAGAGGCTCCATCGTCGGAATATATTATGAAAATCCTAATCTTGGCTCTATATCCAATTCTTACTAATTTTCTATTTTTTATTGTTTTAATTATTTTTTTACTTTAATTCAAATTATTTCATATCCTAATTCTATTCTATTTTAATTGTTTTTATTATTATATTTCATTTATTTCTATTTTAGAAAATAAACACATATTATTATATTGAAAATTTACTCTAAACCTTCCATCAATCTGGTTCAGTCTAGAGCAAACTCCTCGCCTAGAAATTTCCAAGGAGTACCATTCGACTTTCTTGGAATTTCATCATCGGATAATTTGCATTCATTTCCTTAATATAACTTTATTATTTCCTTATTCAATTTTTATTCTATTTTATTCTTATTTGCATTTTTTCTTTAATTTAATTTAATTTTTCTATTATTTTATTTATCTAATTTCATACTAAACATATAAATCATAAAATATATCATTCAAACATCATACAAATTAAACTAAACAAATCATATCAGTGTACAAATTATTTATTCAATATATATATTAATCAAATATTATCAAAGTAATTAAATCATACAAAATTAATCCCATCATACAAGTCATGCAAATAAATCTACAATTAACGAACTCATATTGAACAATTAAATTAATGTACAAGTTATTAAATTAAATATTAGTATAGAATTTATTAAATCATTCAATTATTAACCAAATTAAGGTACAAGCATTTAATACCAAATCATAATTTTTCTAAGATGCAACGTTATTCATTCATGCAGTGTTGTAATTTCAGACAAGACCCCTCTTTTTTTTTATTTGTTTATTCATGCAATATGATGCAATGCCATTTATTCAAACATAATTGTTTAACAAATTATATTGTTTAACCACTAACCTGACAGGAGCTCCCTTTATTTCTTTTTGTCTTAACCGGCTAGCCTGTCCTTTGCTTTGTCAAAATTTGCTCCCTTTCCACGATAGCAGTAGTGTATTTTACAAACAGCGAAGGCCTCAGTTTCGGTTCAAGATGGCGTGAAGGATGGATCCCGATCAGGCAGCAGCGCGAAACAGGGACAATGGAGGCTATCTCGGAGCGGTTTGTAGCAGACGCAGGATATAAGCGGTGAAGCGTGAAGGTGTTGATCAGTTTGGTAAGAGGAATAGGCTAGCAGAAGATGGTTTTCTTGTGATATTGCTTGGAAAAGTATTGGAGTCACAGGCGAAAATTCCTTCCCTTTCAGTCGAGCAAAGGCCTCCCTTTTATAATAAAAAATTTATTTGAGTCCTAATACAACTCTACATATTTTATTAATTATCTCCTATTTTTAACATTTTATCTATTTCTTATATTAATCCTAATCTAACTCTATCAAATATTAATCAAAATAATTATCCTAAAAATCTAATTATCCTAATTATCTAATCCTAAAATTAATTTTATTTTTATTTCTTTTTATCTCTTCTCTCTCTTTTCTTCTTCTTTTTTTTTATTCCTAAATCCTATTTTAATTTTAATTTGCTAATTAATGTTAATTCTAAATCTAAAAATTCTAATTTAATTCTAGCCTAATTCTAAATTGTTAAATTAAAATACAAATGTCACCCAACCCAATTAATTATTTATACAAATTAGACCTCGAACAAAATAGGGTGTCTACAGAAGGTACATGCAAGCAAATCAAAATTATTTACTTCCCTAAATGTATCTTCGGATTTGAGTGCAACCATGAAGGCTGTCACAGAAATGAGTCATCTATTGACTTTGAAAAGTAAGAAATTGAAGAAAGCAGTGTTGGGAAATTCTTTAGTGGGTCTACATATATCAATTAATTGTACATTACAGGCTATCTATTTAGTCCACTTAAAAGTGATAAAATAAAGTTTAAGTTATTGGACTTTAGGACATCTCAATTAGTATGAGCTTTGCAATGTGTAGAGACCCAATATTTTATTTTATTTTCATGATGGGCCAAAATAAAATAAAATAAAATATACTTCAAGTATAAATAGGTTATAGTCCCCAGTCTCAATATAACATAATTCTCACAACAAATCCCATGGTTGAGTGAGATACAGATTCTCTCAAAAGTTTAGACGTGGAAGATTCTAACATCAAGAAATCAATTTCAATGGATTCAGGTATGCTTCCGTATTACTATATGGTCCCCAGTCTAAACATAACATAATTCTCACAACAAATCCCATCGTTGAGTGAGATACAGATTCTCTCAAAAGTTTAGACGTGGAAGATTCTAACATCAAGAAATCAATTTCAATGGATTCAGGTATGCTTCCGTATTACTATATTCTTGATGATTAAACATGAGATCCTGTATGTTTATTTATATGAAATTTCCAACAAGTGGTATCAAGAGCCTATTCATGTTTGATCATTGAGAATTAAAAATTTTTGTGTAAAACCTTATGGCTTTTATTCCTTATGGAATAAGGATTAAAATCATATGAACAATATTCTGGAATTTTGTCTCATGTTTGACAAATTTTATCTTTAAATATTTTAAATCCCGAAATTAAAATTTAACCAAAAGAATAATATTTTATGTGTTTTAATTCCAATTGATGAATGATAATTGTTTCTTGTGACTTATATGGTTGAATCAAAGTCACAATTTCGGTAGATTTTTTGTTTTGGTTGAAAGAAATCAAGAAAGGGGTTGAGTTCTATCATGGATTTTTCTTGAATTTTTCTTGATCAAATTCGTCACAAATTTTGTTGTTTTGATCCGTTTCTTAGCCTGGGTTTTGTAGAATAAAGGTTTAATTCCATGATTAAAGTTTAAATTTGGTGAAAAAGTGATAAAAAGTAAAGAAAATTCAAGGAAAAGGAAAAGGATCGACCCGGCTGGGTGAAGGAGATGACAAGATCCCGGTTTGGAATCCTGTCTCATGCGCAAGGGTGGCACGTGGGATACATGCGCCACCTTTTGGTGGCCTTTAGGCCACCAATTTTTCCAGATCAAAATATTTTTTTATTTCCTATTTTTGGGTGATTTTTATGGAATTTTTTGACACCTTTTAATATTTATTATTGAATATTTATTATAATTTTGGTGTTTTGATATATTATGCATGTATCTTCTAAAATTTTATTTCATGATAAAATATTTCATGATATTTTGAGATGATTAGCAGTACTCACTCTCCCTATTAATGTGAATAAATTTCTGTACTCTTTATATCTTTTGTATGTGCATAATATGTTAAAAATAAAGTTCAAAATAAATTAAATTAATATAAAATGCCACCAAAGTGACCTCTTTTATGTTAATTTATTTATTTTGAAAATTAAGGTTGTCATTTAAGAATTTAAATGACTGTGTTTTTAATCCCTGCAGAAAATAATCGGCCCAAAGGAAGGTTATTTTTTGGCCGGATTACAAATATAATAAGGTAGTAAATATGTGATAAAATTATTTTTACCTTGCATGCAATATGTCGGCCCAAAGGAAGGCATGTTGTTGGCAAGGATTTGATTATCAATATTTACTAATAAAGTTTAAGAGTACCGCTTACAAATTAAAATTTCTGTCCAAAGACTAAATTTTAATGTTGTGCTTGGTATCTTATATGGCCCAAAAATTATTATTTGTTAATTGTGAGCTTATTATTGTTGTTTTTCTGTTTACAGTAAATGTTTCTTCTATATCTGCCAATTTGAATAATATCCCAGTGCTTAACGGCACTAACTTCGAGAAATGGAAGGAGCATGTTACCATTATGCTTGGGTGTATGGATCTAGACTATGCGAGCAGGTCTAACAAACCTCCTGCCCCCGCTGATAATAGTACAGCTACGGAGAGGGCACTTTATAAAAAATGGGAGCATTCTAACAGCATGAGTCTGATGATCATGAAGCATTCAATTCCGCATACCATCAGGGGCGCAATGCCTGAGGAGGAAAATGCTAAGAGTTTCCTACAACGAATTGCAAACAGATTCACAGCAAATGAAAAAGTCGACACAAGCACCATCCTGTCTAAGCTTGTTTCAATGCGGTATAGAGGTAAAGGAAACATAAGGGAATATATTATGGAAATGTCTAATCTTGTTACAAGACTAAAAGCACTAAAGTTAGAGTTGTCTGAAGACATTCTCGTGCACTTGGTCTTAATATCTCTTCCTGTACAATTCAGTACTTTGAAAATAAGTTATAAACACTCAAAAGGAGAAATGGACTCTTAATGAGCTCATTGCTCAGTGTGTGCAAGAGGAAGAGAGGTTGAAACAAGAGAAGATAGAAAGTGCTCACTTAGCATCTTCTTCCAATGACAATGCTGCCAACAAAAAGAGAAAAAGGAACATAGGAAAAGGCACTACAAATACTGGAACTTCACAGCCTAAGGAGCAACAGAAACAAGATAAGGTGATCACTTGTTTCTTTTGCCGTAAAGGTGGTCATGTGAAGAAAGATTGTTCCAAGTATGCTAAATGGCTTGCCAAAAAGGGTAAGCTTCTCAATTTTGTCTATTATGAAGTTAATTGGGCTTTAGTACCTAATCACACTTGGTGGATAGATACGGGTGCAACTACTCACATAAGTGTGACTATACAGGGTTGTCTAAGGAGCAGAAAGCCAATTGATGCTGAAAGATTCATCTACGTAGGAAATGGCGAAAGAGCTCCTGTTAAGGCTGTTTGTTTATTTAGATTAAAATTAGAATTTGGCTGCTATTTAGATTTGAAAGAGACTTTTTATGTACCATCATTTAGACGGAATTTGATTTCTATTTCTTATTTGGACAAATCAGGATATTCTTGTTCATTTGGAAATGGAAAATTTAGTCTTTTTCAGTATTCAAATCTTATAGGCACAGGTTCTTCGGTTGATAATATATATAAATTAGATCTTCGTGCCTCACACATTACTGAATCCTTGCATATAAATAATTATGGTACAAAGCGCAAATTAATTAATGAGAATTCTTCCATGTTATGGCACAAGCGTTTAGCACATATTTCTAAACAAAGAATAAAGAGGCTTGTGTCAGAAGGAATTCTCGATTCCCTTGATTTTTCATATTTCAAAATCTGTGTTAAGTGTATTAAGGGAAAACAAACAAATATCAAAAAAACTAGTGCTAACAGGAGTTTAAACGTCTTGGATTCAATTCATACTGATATTTGTGATCCATTCCCTACAACTTCTTGGAATGGTCAACAGTATTTTATTACTTTCATAGACGATTATTCTCGTTATGGGTACCTATACTTGATTCATGAGAAGTCTCAGGCATTGGACGTTTTCAAAACCTATAAAGCTGAATTTGAAAATCAACTTGGTAGGAAAATTAAAGCCGTTAAATCTGACCGTGGCGGTCAATATTACAGCAAATTCGACGGATCAGGTGAACAACGTCTAGGCCCCTTTGCAAAGTATAGCAGAATGTGGCATCGTTCCTCAATATGCAATGCCAGGGACTCCAAGTCAAAATGGTGTAGTTGAGAGACGAAATCGGACCCTAAAGGATATGGTTAGAAGTATGATTAGTCATTTTTCTTTGCCAGAGTCACTTTGGGGAGAAGCCTTAAAGACTGCAGTGTACATTCTTAATCGAGTTCCAAGCAAAGCAGTAGCTAAAACCCCATATGAATTATGGACAAGAAAGAAGCCTAGTATTAGGCATTTAAATATTTGGGGTCGTCCAGCTGAGGCTAGGCCATACAAGCCTAACGAAAGGAAATTGGACTCAAGAACAATAAGCTGCTACTTTGTTGGATACTCAAAAAGATCAAGGGGTTTCAAGTTTTATAATCCTTCAAATAGATCCTTTTTCAAAACGAGGAATGCAAAGTTTATTGAGGATGTTAATATGATGAGGGTGCCAAACTCAGGAACTTTGTCTTTGAGGAAGAACATGTTACGGTTCCTACAGTTGCAATTGAAAATGATCAGACAATTATGTTTGAAATTGTTCAAGATGCAAATCTGGACTATCAAGACACTCCTAGGTTACATCCTACTCATATTGAAGAGCAACAACAACCTCAATTGGAAGTGCCATTAAGGAGATCCTCGAGAGAGAGGAGATCGGCGATTCCAGATGATCATATCGTTTATCTCCAAGAACATGAGTTTGATAGCGGACTATAAGATGATCCAAAATCTTTTAGTGAAGCCAAACAAAGTGTTCACTCTCGTAAATGGATTGAGGCCATGAAAGATGAGATGAAATCAATGAAGGACAATGATGTTTGGGATCTTGTCGAATTACCTAAAGGAGCGAAACCGATTGATCGTAAATGGATTTTCAAAACCAAGAGGGATTTGAAAGGCAATATCGAAAGATATAAAGCACGTCTAGTTGCCAAAGGTTTCACTCAAAAGGAAGGCATTGATTGTAAAGGGACTTTCTCTCTGGTTTCATCGAAAGACTCTTTTAAAATCATTATGGCACTTGTAGCTCATTATGATTTGGAGCTACATCAGATGGATGTAAAGACAGTGTTTCTCAATGGTGACATTGAAGAAACAATTTATATGGAGCAACCAAAAAATTTCGTGTCGAATGAATCGAAACATCTGGTGTGCAAATTAAAGAAATCCATCTATGGTTTAAAGTAAGCATCCCGTTAATGGTATCAAAAATTTGATCAAGTGATCACTTCTTTTGGTTTTAAGGAGAACACTGTTGATCAATGTATTTATCACAAGATCAGTGGGAGCAAGTTTATTCTTTTGGTGTTATATGTTGATGACATTCTGCTAGCAAGTAGCGATATAGGCTTATTGCATGAAACCAAGAGATTTCTTTCAAATAAATTTGAGATGAAAGATCTTGGGAATGCATCTTTTGTGTTAGGCATACAGATCCATCGAGATCGTTCTCGAGGAATACTTGACTTATCACAAAAGGCTTATATCGATAAGCTGTTTAGCATATTTGACATGAAAAATTGTGCCCCAGGAGATACACCTATTGCTAAGGGTGATAAATTCAGTTTGCTTCAATGCCCAAGAAATAATATTGAAAAGGAAGAGATGCAGAAGATTCCTTATGCTTCAGCAGTAGGGAGTCTCATGTATGCTCAAGTTTGTACGCATCCAGATATTGCATACATAGTTGGTATGCTTGGCATATATTTAAGTAACCCTGGAATGGATTATTGGAAAGCAATAAAGAGGGTTATGAGGTATTTACAGAGAACTAAAGATTACATGCTCACATATCGAAGGTCAGATCATTTAGAGATCATTGGGTATTCAGACTCCGATTTGCCGGTTGCCTTGATAGCAGAAGATCCACTTCTGGTTATGTTTTCATGTTAGCTGGAGGAGCTGTATCTTGGAAGAGTGTAAAGCAATCACTCATAGCTTCTTCCATCATGGAAGCAGAGTTTATAGCTTGCTATGAGGCATTGAACCAGGCAATAGGTTGTAAAATTTTATCACTGGGCTATGCGGTGTCGATAGTATTGAGAGGCCATTAAAGATTTATGGTGATAATAAAGCAGCAGAATTATACTCTGAGAACAACAGAAGCTCATCGAAGTCAAAGCATATTGACATCAAGTTTCTTGTTGTTAAAGAGAGATTTCAGAGTCTTCAAATATCTATTGAATATATACGAACTCCATGATTGCGGATCCGCTTACTAAGAGTGTACCACCTAAGGTGTTTCATGAGCATGTAGCTCGTATGGGTGTGGTTCACTTTGATGATATGTTTGTATAGTGGGAGTTTGTTTCATTTATATTCATTTGTTATTAGACATTTTTCTGATCAGAATAAAGTATTGTTGTTATTATTGAAACTCTGAAATAAAGTATTATTCTTTAAATTGCAGTTGAGCATAAAGTTTTGAAAGTAGGACTAGTTGGAAATAGGCATGTTTAAGGGATCACGTTGCATGTAATTTCCATGCTACACATCCATACTTGATCTATGTCGTTGATTATATTAATATATGTGACCATTGATGGGTCTAGTTATGGAATATATGTAACGAAGATCGCTTTGATCCTATGTTAGTATAATTAATGGACCAAATTATTTAGAGATGTTTCCTTATGAGGATAGCAAGTTTAGAGCTCTTAAAGTTATTTTAAAATGTACAATTGTCAGGTGACATATGTGGCCCATGTGGGAGATTGTTGGGAAATTCTTTAGTGGGTCTACATATATCAATTAATTGTACATTACAGGCTATCTATTTAGTCCACTTAAAAGTGATCAAATAAAGTTTAAGTTATTGGACTTTAGGACATCTCAATTAGTATGGGCTTTGCAATGTGTAGAAACCCAATATTTTATTTTATTTTCATGATGGGCCAAAATAAACTAAAATATACATCAAGTATAAATAGGTTATGGTCCTCAGTCTAAACATAACATAATTCTCACAACAAATCCCATTGTTGAGTAAGATATAGATTCTCTCAAAAGTTTAGACGTGAAAGATTCTAACCTCAAGAAATCAATTCCAATGGATTCAGGTATGCTTCCGTATTACTATATTCTTGATGATTAAACATGAGATCCTGTATGTTTATTTATATGAAATTTCCAACAAGCAGATTTTCAATCATTGATAGAAAAAGTTAAAAATAGACTTACAGATTATTCTAGAATCATATTCGACTATAGAATACAGAAAATCAACCAGCCTTTGTCTTCTATGGATCTTCAGTTCTCGATCATTCATAAATGTCAATCTCTCCTGGAGCTTGATTGGAATTGTTTCTTGAAGCATGTCTACAAGTAAACAAACTTTTGTGTTGGGTTTTTAGCCAATATGGCACATAATGGTTGTTTTGATTTGCTGATGTAAGATAGTCCTCCAACAGGCATAATTAGATGTAATGGGAATAGGAATGACTTGATATTGTACAAGCTAAAAATATGACTGCTCCTATGTAAGAAAAAAAAATCCATAACCAATTGATTCTTTTGTACAATTGTACAACCATGTGATATGAACTAAATAAATAAATAGTGTCATGGGTCATTTAATAAGCATGTATCAAATTGGATTAACCAGCGAGTCTTCTTTAAACCTAGGGTTCTGTGGAAAGTTTCTTTAGTGTTGTCTTAGTGCAAGTTTCTCTATCTCAAGATTTTCATGATAGATCATTGAGATTGATTATAGTTGCTGTAGTTAATTAGTGGCTATTAGTTTGAGTTTAGAAATTGAAAAGGAGTGAATTAGATTCATTGTCTTCTTAGGGTTGGAAGATGGAGAACGAACTGGAGAAGATGTGGACATAGTTACAAATCACTGAGGATGAGGATGGCATAGTGGAGTTAGAGAGTTGTGGAGGCAACGTCGATTCTGAAGGTGCTCAAAAGTGGTTGTAGGAAAGTTATATACCAAAAGATTTTCCAATAAGGATGCCATGATTGGTACAATGAAGGTGGTATGGAGATTGTCATGGGAGGCAAAGGTTACATGCCTGGATTTAGACCTTTTTCTTTTGTTATTTTCGACGAAGAGGGACAAGTAGAGAATGATAAACATCTGATGGTATTCCGGGAATATGATGGTAACTTTAGTCTTATCGATTATACCCTAGATAAAGCTAGTTTATGGATACGATTTTATAAGCTTCCTATGAAGTTGATGAATAAGAAGGTGGCAAAGATTATTGGATCAAAAGTAGGGTTCTTCAAGGGAGTAGATGATAACATGGAGTACCAAGGTTGGGGTAGATTTCGTAGAGTTCGAGTGGAGGTTAACATTCACAAGCCATTGAGGAGATTTGTCTATTAGGGTTGAAGGAAGGCAATGCATTAGAGGGAGGTTGCCAACTTTTTGTTATGAGTGTGGAATCATCGGACACACAAACGTGGAGTGTGAGTTATATCAAGATAAGAAAGAGGGTGATGGAACTATCAAGCAATATGGTGATTGGATGATGGTGTCACCTGCTGTTCGAAGAGGTCAATCAGTAATGGGTGGATCTGAGAGACATTTAAGAAACATTGGAAATAAGGAGTGCAAACTAATGATGGTGATACCTTGTAGTTATATTAAGACATTTAGTAGGTAATTAAATAAATAAATCTTTGAGATTTACAAAATGGAAAATAGGAATTTATAGAAATATTCATCATAGTTATATATAAGATTTTGAATAGAAATTGAAATTATTGGTGATATGAGAATTAAAGAAAGAATGAGATTTAATTGAAATTATATTTTGGTATTTAGTAGAAAATAAAATAAGTTAATTATTGAGAATGATATATAGAAAATAGAAATTAACATAGTATTTATTAGAATCATAATATGGAATTTTGAATATAATTTAGAATTATTATGAAGTGTGGAGCACGAGAAATAAAGAGGCGTAAATGAGACTACCAGATTTCATACTGCTCAGAAATAGAGGTAAGGAACATGTATAGGAGTTGCATAGGATATGTTTTACTTGCAATCGAAAATTCTTGAAAATCCAGTTTTAATCGTTTCTCACCTACTTTTCCTGGATATAAGAAATATAAATTTACCTTAAATTCTTACAATTCTAAATATTGAATTATATGAAATGATTTACATAAATCGATTTATATGAAATGATTTACATGAATTGCATTACATGAAATGATTTACATGAATTTATTTATATGAAATGATTTACATTAAATGAGTTACAAGAGATGATTTACATGAAATGTTTAAATTGTATAAATTGAAAATTTTCATGATTATGGATTGGCTGAAGATAGTTGCTATTTGAAACGATTTCCACCGTTGAATTATATGAATATATGAAATGATTTTGAGACAGTTGCTCCTTAGTGATCATGCATACATATGATTGATGATTAGGGCTGGGAGACCTTTGTGCTAGTCCCCAGTACCTTCCCCTTAATCACAGCTGTCACCTGATCAATGCACACTGTGGTCTTTCGACAATGGTTATTGTTACAGGTAGAAATAGCTTAGGGTTGGATGCTTAGCCTCACGTGGGTACGCTTGATTCCTATACAGGTCTTTGTAGGGATATAGTTTCTTATATGGTTCTATTAGATGTGACTGTCTCCACTAAACTGATTGTGAATGATTTGATTACTGAGTTATTGATTTGACAGAAAGAAAGAAACAATCAAAATTGAATGATTGAAAATGATAGTTTTAAATGAATTGTTTATTGCACTAAATGGAAATACGGAAAATATTGCTTGTTACATGATTTGAAATGTTATTATTTTATTTATTGAAATTGCTTTATAGAACTGTTTAAATAAATTGTTTTATATTGAATAACGATTTGAGATTGCATTGGATCAATCATTAAATGCTTGATTAATGATTTGAAATTTCATCGCATAAACTACTAAATGTTTTATACTAAATAAATGATTTCATTATCAATGATATTCCTCCCTATAGTCGAATCTAGGGACCAGAACACGACAGGTACTTCAAACTACCTCCCACACTCTACCCAGTTACCTAGCCAATTATAGTATTCTCCTTATACTATCTCCTAGTATACTATTAGTGTCACGACCCAAAGGCCACGACATTCACTTGATAATCATACTTTTTCTCTCTTACAAATTTATGGATTAAATTTTTTCTTTTCATTTTACAGTTTGTATTCGGTATCAGTGTAGTCACTATCTAATTCCGTTCAATCCTTAATTCAGTTATGATTTAAATTTGCTCCTTAAGATGAGGAGAAATCAATTATTGTCCATAACTAATCATCGCATACTTATCATATAACATTAAAACATTATATCGATTACTCATTATCTTAGTTTACATCCCATCCTAAGTACCATACAGAAATCTGCATGAAAATAAAAGCGTATGCCTAAGAGTGCATACCTCAAAAGCAACCAAGTAGTTTTGGAGGACAGAGACGAGTATCAAGCCTAGATACCGTCTCCTAGTCCCACTCAAAAACCCTCATGGCGAAGTTCAACCCAAGTAGTCTGAAAAGATATAAAATTGAGGGAGTGAGCAAAACGACGGCTCAGTAAGTCATTTATATGAGTGCAGAATTAGACTTATACTGTCCTAATGCAATGCATGAAACCTTTAAGGATTTTCACGTCATATTCACTCTATGATCGTTTATCAAACGGCTCAGATCATGTCCTAAAGGTTTCTTGGTGTGAAAGAGCTTAAGGTATCAATAGGGGTGTCACGACCCGTTACCATATTTTTCACCTTATTGTACACAACTTAACCGGTTGGGCTGTCTGTGATACTTCACTTGTACTAACTGTTAAACAATTTTACATAACATTGTTTATATTATACACATCCCCTATCTTAATTAATTGGATAAGTAGTATTGTAGACATGTCTAAATACAGAAAATAAATAATCGTACCTTATATAAATCAGTCAGTCTGTCACATTGTCCTTTATGTACAGCCGTGATCCACAATCAACTGATCTCACAATCATCAAAACCTGAAATGTTTAAAATTAAGGGGTGAGCAAAACCACGGCTCAGTAAGGGAATTATATGCCTCACTTGATACTCAGCTATCTATATGCTGAAAATCTTTTTCATTTTTTTTCCTATGGGCTCTGGGCTCGCATGTAGGAAGGATACTACAGTTGGCTAGGGATTCGGATGGAGTAAGGTAGGTATTTTGAAATACCTATCTTGTTCCAGAATCTAAAAGCAACTATAGAGAGTAATAAATTTCTTTTCACATGAAATTTAAATCATTTTCCTTTTTATTTCATATCATTTTCATATTCTTTTCAAAATAATGCTTTTATGAAATAAAGCATTTAAATAAAGTAACTAATATTCATATTTTCTTTGAAAAGAATATTAGTTAAATCATCATCATTCTTATTTAAACTCATTTCATATTTTACTGTACAATCATAATTTGTACAGTACTTTAAATAGCAAAATAAGCTATTAATTCCTTTTCGTATAACATATAAATCATTTAAATCTATTATTCAATTTAAAAATTTAAAATAAGAATATTAGATTTATTTTCCTCCTCTTTCCATTTTGGAAAACATATCACATATTCATGTCACATATAGTCTAATATCCAATTTAAAATCATAGTAAAAATATTAAAATCTATTCCACTTATCACATTAGCAAAGCAGCAAGCACTTCGGTAGATTAGTCACTATACACACCGATAAATCGGTTACTATGCAAGATTATAAATCAATCCATTCACAAAACGAAAATCAATAAGCTTCAAGCATATAGCTTAACTCACTGAAAACAGTTCAAAATAACCGATCACTTAATCACTTTAGGCGTAAGCCCCAATTCACTGATTCAGTTACGACATCCATCCTAACTAGCAATGGAGTTAAGTGTGAAAGAGGACAAACATTCAAATAGCATATGTTTGTATGGCATATATAAGCATAATTCAATGATCATACACATTCTCTGTCTTATGTATAAGATCCATTCCCTCTACTGACATTTGTCACATTCACGAATCACAATCATTTATTTATTGTCACAATAACCTATGATTCCTCATATTTCATCAAAACACGTGTAGCACTTAGCTCTCAAAGGATTCTAGAGGTGGCTCCTATAGTTTTCGAAGATTCTATGTAGCACTTAGGTCCCTTGAGTTCTCTAGAGGTGGCTCACACGGTATAAGGGTCGAGTCTTTATTCGGATTGGCCTTTATGCCATATATTTTCCACTATCTCATCAGAACGCGTGTAGCACTTAGTGCTCAAAGGATTCTAGAGGTGGCTCCTATAGTTTCCGAAGAATCTATGTAGCACGTAGGTCCCTTGAGTCTTCTAGAGGTGGCTCACACGGTACAAAGATCGAGTCTTTACTCGGATTGGCCTTTATGCCTTATACTTTCCACTATCTCATCAGAACTCGTGTAGCACTTAGTGCTCAAAGGATTCTAGAAGTGGCTCCCATAGTTTCCGAAGAGTCTATGTAGCATGTAGGTCCCTTGAGTCTTCTAGAGGTGGCTCACACGGTACAAAGATCGAGTCTTTACTCGGATTGGCCTTTATGCCTTATACTTTCTACTATCTCATCAGAACTCGTGCAGTACTTAGTGCTCAAAGGATTCTAGAGGTGGCTCCCATAGTTTCCGAAGAGTCTATGTAGCACGTAGGTCCCTTGAGTCTTCTAGAGGTGGCTCACACGGTACAAAGATCATGTCTTTACTCGGATTGGCCTTCGTGGCTTATGTTTTCAATGGTTCATCGACACACGTGTAGCACGTATAATCTAATATTCCATTTAAAATCATGGTAAGAATATTAGATTTATCACTTCTTCCTTTTTGAAAGCATACTACATGTTCGTATCACATGTCTTATGAAAATCATCTCACAGTACTATAATCAGTACCGTAATGAGCATTTTGTAAAAATACTATAAATCAATTGATTTTCTTCTCATATCATATAAAACATAATCTTTTCACCTGTCACACATTATATATAGAGTCTAAGACAATCATCAATCGTATCATGCTATAGACCCCGGAGGGCAAAGAAATAAACATGTCAAATTTATGACCGTAATCTATATTGTCCTTGATGGATCACTGATCATGTGTCGACTGGGACTAAACATATCACATATCATACATCAGCATGATAGGATGCCTACTAATCTGAAAACAATATTTTTCATCATCAATAAACCTTTATGGAATTTATAAAAATATAATTTCATAATTTAAAACCATAAAGGTTATAAAACCATTTAATGAATATTTAAGAATTATATATAAAAATATTCACTTTATTTCTTTTCATTTCTTACCTCGTATTACGTGTAATTTACATATCAAGAGAATTTTCGGTGATTTCATTATCACCATTCTCGAAGAGAATTTTCGGTGATTTCATTATCACCATACTCGAAAACATGAATATTTTAAAATCACTTTCATTTTATTCATGTTTTTATGAAAATATTCATTTTCTCAATTTTCGTGGTTAAAAATCATTTCTCGTGACATAAAATCATTTATTATGATTTTCAGTAATTTTCGATAATTTTTCGGCAGTATAACGGCTACAGATTGGCTAGCCTCCTGCACGAAAAATACAGTTTATAATTTCCAGCCAATACTTCATACCAAATTTCCAGCCAATCATTCATCATAATAATTTCATAAAATATTTCCATAAAATATTTTGAAATTAAAACATGCAGACTGAATATCCTTACAGTACTGCACATGCATCCCTTACCTTTTCCAGGTCGGCGGCTTCCTCTTATCGGTCACGCCCGCACTCAATCTCTCCCGATTCCTCATCCCGATCGCTGAGAATAATTTATGAAAATAAAAATTCTAAATTTTAGAATTTTTTCCGTAATTTATTAAATTTTTTTGAAATTTAATTTCCGGGAATTTCTTATCGAATTTCCGTAAATTTTCGGGTTGTCGAATTTTCGAGAATCTCCGAATTCCCGAAATTCTCCTTTTTCCTCTTTTCTTTTTTCTTTCTTTCTTTCTTTCTTTTTTTCTTTTCTTTCTCTTTCTTTTCTTTTTCTTTTTCTTTTTCTTTTTTCTTTTCTTTTTTCCTTTTCCTTTCCCGGTCAGACCGGTCTAGTTCCTTTCCTCGTCGGTTCCTCGCCGACGGCTGGTTCTCCGGTGGTTCGGGCGTCCTTCAGCTGGCCGACGGCACGACGAAACTACCGGTGTCCTCCATTCAGTCTAGATCGGCAGCACGATGGCGGATCGAGGCGAAATAGGTTCGGTTTCTTCTTCCTCTTCGCCGGCCCTCGTCCGCCATTCACCGCGCCTCTGGTGGCATCCATCCTCTTCCTCTTTCTCTGGTGGTGCTTCGGTGGTAGTGGCGGTGGCCAATTTGGCCGGCACTGCCAGATCCATTTTCCTCTTTTCTCTTCGGTTCCGCCGAATTTCGCCTGTTTCCTTCCCGATTTCCGTCGTTGATCTCCATCCCTCATGTCGCCGGCACCATCCTTCTCTCTCCCTCCTCCTTTCTCCCTCACCGATGGTGGCAGCTCCGCCATCGTCGGTTTTGGCTAGGAGGGTCGGGATCCTTCCCCGATCCTTCCTTTCCATTTTCTGTTTCTTTCCTCTTTTGTTTTTATCTTATTTTTATATTTAGTATATAATATATTATATACTATATAATATGTTTTATACATATAATATATACTATATATTATACATATATTATTTCATATATAATATAATACAATATATATTATATATAAAATATATTGTATATTACAAAATATATATCTAGTATATATATATGTATATTTCTATATTTTAAATTTAAATAACTTTTATTTATATATTTTCAAATTTTAATGTAAATTAATATTTACATTTCTCTCATATATGTATATTTATATATATACATAGAATGCCTTATTTGAATACATATGTATTATTTAAATTTATGAAATAGTATATATTTCCATATATATACCAACGTATATTAAAATTTACTATATACTATTTTAAATGCATATGTATTTGTATAAAATACACTTATAAAATTTGTAATTATATAAACATATTTTATTTTCATTTCTCGTTTTTCTTATTTAATTTGGATTTTACTTTATCCTAGTTAATTTTCCTCTCCGTTATTTTTATTTTCACTTCCAATTTAATTTCCTTTACACGAATTTCCCGATTCTTTCACTTCGTCAATTCTCGGGATTTTCACCAATATGCCGTTCTCACAATTTTATTTATTTCCTCTGATTTGTTTTCTCCAATATTTATTTTCAATATTTATAATTTCCAATAAATGGAAAATTTACGGTTATCACAAGGGGAGAGTCTCTTTGTAGTACCTCATTATACTCATCTCGATACCTATCTGATACATTAACCTTTAATCATAGTCGATCAACCATTTTCAATCTTTTGTCATTATTCCATAATGTACCATATGATAATGAATACATAATTCCGATATCATGTGGCATTGACTTACACTCATATCGGTCTCATACCATATCATATCATGTCATATTTCATGTGAAGTTTTGTTCAGACACTATTGGATCATATCACTTCTCATCAATAAGTACATTTTGTACTGTATCAAGTCGTAAAGGCTGACTATGAATGGTCAAATAAGGACCACCATCCATGTTTTGCCGTGAATCAGCTATTAACTTGGGAAAAATTTTACTAACTTGAGTGGTTTTAGGCAAAGGAAAACCGTGGGCCTCTTTAGGTTTGTCAAGCAAATGACACTTAAGATTTAATAGGTCAAATGAGGGCTAAACCAAAACACAATTCAAAATTCCTAAACTCTCAAAGTCTTGGCTATTGTTGAACTAAGAAGAGCTGGACAGTATTTACGGTAAAGGAAACCTAATGGATTTCATGGAAACCAATGGGAAATGGTGTGAGGAAACTGATTATGCCATTGCATGTGTGAATCCCAAATATTTTTAGTCAAACCGAGAGTGGGTAGACTCAAGAAACACTCAGCTGTAGCAAGAAAGAGGGCAGGATTGAAAGGGACATATAAAAGCTTGGAAATTGGCAACGGTCTTAAGAAAACCAGGTAAGGAAATGGTTATTTTAGTGTATTGTGATTTAATTACCCTTGGGTATTGAGTTAACAATTATGCATGACAATTTGGCTAAAAGGAAAATAGAAAGTGAGAGGGAGCTCTTGGTTTGAAAAAGCATGAGAGTGAAAGAAACCAAAATTGGGAAAGAATGGATTATCTCAAATCTTGAAGAAGCTTAGTTTGCTGGAATTCTTGGGCAAGTGAGGTAATGTACTGGCTTTACAATATTTGATTATTATGCATGAAAATGAAATTTTGATGAATTAAATCAAATGGTTGTTGTATGGATGAAAGATTAATTGAATTCCAACTTGATGTTCAAATATGGAATTGATGTTCTGTTTTGGGTTGTAATTAAAATGATCATTTTAATTGTTATACACAGCGAAAAATTCTGGAAAAATTACAGTAGATAGCCTTTTAAGTTAGGAGAAAGTCAGTTTTGGAATTTCTTGATTTGGATTTTTATAACTTGAGATATGTACAAATGATTGCAGGGTACTCTGTCCAGAAACGTGAATCATGGTTCTAACTTTGAAAATTTGTAGAAAATAGCCTAAATTGTATTAGGTTGCAAGCCTTACATTTGCAGAAAGGTAATTAAGTTAGGATTGTGATGGTTCTGGGTTTGCACCAATTGGATATGCTTATAATTAAATATGAAGTATTTTGTGCAAGTAGGTCAGTGTAACACTGTGTCTGAATACTGCTGGAAGATAGTGCAACTTTGGAAAATTGCTGATGTTGATCTAGGAAGAATTAAATCATGAACCTTACATTTGTAGATAGGGAAATGAGTTAGCTTTCATCTAGTTCTGAAATATTTGGATTTGGAATTATGTAACTTAGGATATGTATATATAAATGCAGGATACTCACTGCAGGGTACAAACAGCCTCGAAAAAATATTCTTTCACATCTGAGTGACTTGGAGAAATTTGGAGTACATGATGAATGGTCCGTCTTAGTGGTATGACTGAGACGATGATAATAAGAAAGTAGATTATGATGTCGTACGGGCATTTGATAGAGCACACGTCTACATAAAAATATAGTTGTACATATCGATATTAAATAGATGTGAACTGAGCTTTTTGTAATAACATGGATAGTCGCAAGGCGACTTAAATAATTGAAACACTGTTAATAGTGGAAATTGGCAAATTCTTTTAAGTGGGTAAATTGCCAACCAAGAATTGAATTGATGATGCTTTATAGATAATTCTAGCATGATATTACATTCTACAGGCCTTATGAAAAGTGAATTGAGGATTGTGATTTGATTTTATGATAGTGAATGAAATTGAACCTCAAGTTGAAAATTTTGAATGTGTGCCAAGAGGTCAAACCATAAATGAATTTGATAAGTGACTATTGATCTTATGGTTCTGTGATCCTCGATGTCGACTTTGGAATAGATATCGAATGAGGATATTGGTATTGCATAATTTCAGTATCTTGATGGCTATATGGAAACATGGTATATAAATACTCATAGATACTAAGAGAATTCATACTAATGATGTGGTTCTAGTATCGATAATGAAATGTACAAATGAACTGTTATAGTCGATAACTATTGAGAAAGGTTATTGGATACCGAATGGTTTGAATACCAAGTGATTTGATCACTGAATAATTGAATACTGAGCAAATTGAATACCGAATGAAATGAATATTGAATGATTTGAATATTGATTCATTGATTAGACAAAAAGAAGGTTTTGAACCCGAATAATTTATGGTGATAAATTTAGATGAATTGCTTCACTGTATTAGACAAAAATATTGCTTATATCGATATTTGAAAATAGTACCAAAGTTGCATACTGAAAAGGTTTTATAGCATCACCTTTAAACATGACTTGCTACCACTTGAGATGTTATAACAATATTTATATGAATGCTATAAAGTATAGTTTAATTTTAAAAGAAAGTATATGGTATATATATTTTGATATATGAAGCCTCTTACAGAATTTTACCATATGCTTTACATGATTTTGACAAGAAAAGATAAAGATTTAAATGTTTTATGAGACTGTAGGAACCTTAAAAGAATTAAATTCAATAAAGCATAGTGGAAACCGCCTAATTGGAGCTTTGCTCATTAGGCAGAGATGCTTGTTCGACAATAGTCATGGACGGGTCTCAGTCATGCCTGATCAGAAGGGTTGAGAGAGATGAGGTCGATGGCCATAGATAGCGCCATAGTTGGTTTCCAGGGGACGATGACATGATTTTCACTGCTAGCTACAGTGATTTAAGTCTTTATTGATAAAGTGATAGGAATCTAACCTAGTCTCTAACCGATATGATATGAAGTCTAGAGTATGATTTTATTGATATGAACTCTAAACTTTACATGATTTATACAGTACATGAGATATGTTTGAAATGAAATATATTTCGAAACAGTACATGTTTTTAAACATGTTTTAAAAGTACATGTGATATGATTTCGACACTTATATGATTTATACATGATTTTGTGTCGAACTTGAAATGATATGCGGTCTAGAGTATAGATTGATTTGATATGAACTCTAGACCTGATATGACTTATAGTATATGAAAAATGTTTTAAAACCGCACATGTTTTAGACATGCTCTAAAAACGAATACATGAATTGAAATTGAACATGTTCCTATCATGCCTTAAAGGTAAATATGAAATGAATTGAAAATTCATATATTGAGCATATTCTAAAGTATATATGATATGATTTGAAATGATAGCGGTTCATACAGTGAAATTACATAAGTTGCCTACTAAATCATGACATAATAGTATACTTTTTACATAAGATATGTCATGACCTTATATGGTACAAAAACATGAAGAA
The DNA here is from genome assembly GCA_031772115.1 of Heritiera littoralis. NCBI lineage: Eukaryota > Viridiplantae > Streptophyta > Magnoliopsida > Malvales > Malvaceae > Heritiera > Heritiera littoralis. The sequence goes on from JAPDPK010000040.1 coordinate 1,588,221, forward strand.
TATATGAGGAGTATCATGACTCGATGGCAACGATATTTCATCTATAAGATGTCATGATATGATATGATACATGAATATAGAATATACACGAAGAGAATTATGACTTCATACCACCGTGAGCATGATCCCCAATATGGGAAGTGATATGAGATGATAGAATACAGAAGTATGATTATGAAATGAAAAGTGATTTGATACAATATCTCAATTGGACATGATGTACTATGAGATTGATGAGAGTATGGACTAATAGTACATGATATTCAAATTGGACATGACATATTATTGTGTGATGCATTATAGTATAAGGATGTGAAGACTAAAAGTAATTAAGTTGATTTATATAAAGATCTGATTGATAGACAGATGATAGGAATTGAGATAACGAGATGTTTTCGATGGAAACGATGAATTGTAATCGCAAACTTGCAGGTTTTAAGCATTGCAGTTAAGACAGTATAATTCTACTCCTGCATTTATATTAGTATCTTACTGAGCCGTGGTTTTGCTCACCCTACTTAATATCATCTCTTTTCAAATAATTGAGTTAAACTCTGCCATGAGGGCTTCTGAGTGGACTTTCGGATACGGTATATGGACTTGGTACTAGTCTTCTGAGGTATATGTTCTTTATAAAACACTTGTTTATATGTTAGACTTTAATTGATGCACAGTACATATTCTGTTAAACAAGTCAGGATGTAACTTAGAACCGTTTCCTCGCTAGTTTAATATTTAAATCAAATGACTATAGGTCACCTAGATAGTATAGTAACTACACTGACACCGAATACAAACCTTAAAATGAAAAAGAAAAAGTTTAGTCCATAAATTTGTAGACTAAGAAAAGTATAAGTATTAAGTGAAAATCACGGCCTTCAGGTCGTGACAAAACTTGACTAATCTTCGTTGGAACAGTAACTCATCACTTTATTGCTTGTCATGACCCGTGCACTTGCACTTGCAGTATAGGTTTAGACGCAACATATAACCTTCATAATTCCTTTCTTGTAAGGCTTAAACCTATACAATCACTACATTTCTAGGCTAAGGTAGAATCTTTTAAAATTCTCAACTTAATTTGCCAACTTAATGACCTCTCTAAGAATGGATGTTTGCCTAATGAGCATAAGAACATACTAAGGAAGAATGAATACAACTTGGCTAGACGGTATGAAGAATTAAATTGAGTGAATACAAGTGGGTAAGAAAACATAGGATGAATTAAGTTCCAAACCCTTGAATATTTTTAAATTGATTGAAAGACTTGAACCAAAGCTCTTTTGGATAAATTCAATTGTCTCTTAATGTATGATGTGTTGGGAGACTCATTTTATATGTAGAGATGAGTTTGAAGTCGTTCGTGATCAATTGGTGAAGAAATTAAGAGCCATTGTAAGACACAAAAAACTAAGCATTGGAGACTATATGAACAAGAGGGATCGTTAATACCATGCCTTCAGGGATCGATGCCTTGCTTAATATTTTACTAGGGGAATTGAAGCCTATGCTTCAAATTCCTACGGAAAACTGACAGATTCATCTCTACATAGTAGGCATCAAAGCTTCAAGCATGGAAAAACAGTGAAGGTAGTCGATCCCTAGCCTAAGGGGGTTGACGCCTTCAATTAATTTCACATAATTTTGCCATGTTTTCTTTTTCGAACACATTTCTTTTAACTCCAAATTACTTCTATGATATAGAACATTAAACAACATGTAATTTGAGTATGAAGGAAATCATAAGCCATCAAGTAATTTTCTAAGTTATTTAGATAAATATTTCAAGAGAAAATTACTAAGCACATATTTTCAGAAGATATTTTTCTTTCTCAAAAATCAAATGTATTAAGTCTGAATAAAATGTGTTTCATATTCAAATCAATTGGACTTGTCTTTTAAATTAAATTCACAGGACCAACAATTTTTTTACCGAGTGGTTAAGAAAAAGTTATGCCATATTATAAGTTTGGATTCAAATCCAACCAACCCCACCATTATCCCCATATATCAAATATTTCCTTTATAGCAAAAAAAAAAATCACGGGATAACGTATGAAAATAATCTTTTTGGTTTGATAAATACTTAATTATCAAAAATAAATTTATTTTTATAAAAGCCACATTTAATTATATTTCAGTTTTATCATTTTAAAAAATATATCAATTTAAAATTAACATATCTAATTATAAAATTAGTCGTGCAAAGCTTGGGTATAAAAAACGCAGTATAAAAATAAAATTCCATATCAAGGGTGTGGAGAGAGAATGAGATACAGCAGCTGTTGACAAAGAAAAATATCATGATAATTTTTTTGGATACTTAAGTCGCAATTACATACGTGTGTGTATATAAATTTCTAAACTAGGAATGTATAAATTTAAAATGGTCTTTATTCAGCTTAAATCTTTTTCAATCATTTAAACAAAGACTTTTTTACATCATATCAGGCTCTTATTATAAATTTATAAACTTATTGTTAGTAGTTTATAAACTTATTAAATAAACAATTTTTTCCCTTATGAATTATAATTATATATATATTTATAAGAAATTAAACTACTTGCTAAAAAAAAATCCTTAAATGAGGTCCAATTTTTGTTGATCAAGCTAGCTTCTCAATTTTTAAGCCCCAAATTGTAGAACTTGTTATCAGGTAACGTACTCAAAAAGTCACTATTGTTTAAGTCAAACGTTAAAATGCTGATGTTATATATTTTATTGTGAAACTACTTAGTATACCAAAAAAGATGGTATGAAATTGTTGCGGTAGCCGTAATTTTTATTTAGATCATATCATATAATTATATTATTATAAAAAAAGTTAATTATTTATTACAAATCACATGTAATAATTAAATAATAAATATTTATTTCAATATTAATAATTTTGACAATAAGTGGTTATTTTTTCTAATAATATAATTATTTGACTTAATTTGAATGAAAATTATATATATTAACATGGAGTAATTACTTTATACAATTTTATCTCCAAAAATACAACCTTGTAGAATCCAAATATAGACACAAACCAAAACTTGAACTAATTTAGACATTCAATCAATTGAACCTAAACTTACATGTTGGAACATATCAATCAAATTAAAATCAGAATGTTTGTTTTAGTCAAATAACGTATGTAATTACTTAGGACTTAGGAGGAAAAACAATCAATCTTCAAGCAAAAAAAAAAAAACTTACTGTTGTTGCACAAAACAACAATAAAGGTATGCTGATGTCGATGTTCGTACTTAGTCTCCACGTGTCTCCAAGAAGCTTCTGTAAAACAAAAAAAGTCAGAGAGACACAGGGGTGGTTCCCTACATAGACACTTCGATGCTTAAGTCAACAAAAGGTTCTTCAGTATTGGGAAGCGTAAAAGCCAGTAGTCAAAAAATTAGGGAATAAGATTATACCTGAAGCCTATTTATAGGCGAATATTCTAGGTTAATTACCTAGGGATAAGTACGTAACTTTGCCAAGAGTTTGTATCCAGATGTAATACAGATTCCACGTACAGATAAACTCCAACCCTGTCGCTGGCGAGAGACCCTCTCGCGAATCACGTTATGGTGACCATCTAGCGAATCAGGTTATGGCGTCAGGGTCTGTCGCCAATCGATGGACAGAATTGATGCCATTTGTCGCGCTACGTCGTCAGGCGATAGGCTGAGAGTCTGTCGCCTAGCGACAGGTGTCATGCCGGAGCTAATGTTGTCTGTCGCAAGTCGAACGGATGCCACGTGTCGCGTTGTGACGTCAGGCGATAGGCTGAACATCTGTCGCCTAGCGACAGGTGTTATGCCGCAGCCTATGTCGTCTGTCGCTGAAGGCCACGTGGCCCAGTGATATCCTGCCACGTGGTGGTCTTTGATGAACCTTGGGCCTGGCCCAAATTTGGTGTACTTTGTCATATCAATTGCTCCCCACTCTCTTGTTGGATTTTTCTAAACCAAGAGAATATAAATACATGTTTTTTTGGGCTTCAGCCCATCGTGAATAGTCTTCTCTAAATTTTTTTTCTACTTCTTCTGGTATTTTTTGCAGGTGAAAGAGCTCTACTCTGTGACAGACGTGATCGGGCGCGACGTTTAGCATTCCCTGTCGCGGCTATATAAACCGCTGGGGCTCGTCGAGAGAGCTCACGAAAACCTCTGATCAGCCGTCTGTCGCCCATCTTTCAGCTCTCTCGTCAAAAGAGTCTGTCGCCTAAAAGAGTCTGTCGCTCTCTCGTCAGGATCTCTCGCTCATCTCAGTGACAGTAAGTGCATATCTGTCACCTTATTTATCACCTTTTGCATTCAGATTTAGACCTCCCGCAGGTGTTTTTAGTCTTCCGCATAAAGCTTAGGTCTCCCGCAAGTCTCTCGTTCGATAGGTCTGTCGCCAATTAGGTCATTCCTTCACCATGTCTTTGCTACATCCAGATAAAACACTCAGAACCGGTGGTGTTCTGTGTTCTTTGACAAATGCTGACTTAGAGGATTTTAGGACTCGTTTCCCCCTTCCGTCAGGTTATAGTTATAGACTTCCAGTCCAAAGGGAGGCTACACCCGACTTGGTTAAAAATGGTGTAGCCGTTCATAAGGCCTCTTTATTCTTCGGTTTTCGCTTCCCTCTCCCGGAGTTTGGTGAAGCGTTTCTTAGGTATAAGGACATCGTCCCGTGTCAACTCCATCCTCACGCATGGGCCCAGTTGGTAGCGTTTTCCATAGTGTGTTGTCACTTGGATATTGTCCCAATTGTTCCTCTTTTAAGCACTTTTTTCAAGGTTCGTGGTTTGAAAGGGATGATAACGTTCTCTCTCCAACGGTTGAAGACCGACGAGTTTCCTAATAATAAAATCTTCTCGGATCTTCCCAATAAACTGCGTGGCTTTGAGAGTGAGTGGGTCGTTGTCGAGATTCCAAGCAACCTACGGATCCGTAAGAGATGGAATCGTGATACTTCCGACCACTCACAGCGCTTAGAAAGATTCAAAGCAGAAACCTTGAAAGACCAATTTGGTGAGCCTATTCGGCGGATCTGTTCTGCCGAAGAGCATAATTTATTCTCCCTTTTAACCCCGGAGAATATTGCTGCTGCCGGCTGGGGGGTAAGCAGTACCGTTGTTGGGACTTCCCCTGCCCCGTCTAACTTGCCTGTGACTCCACGTGTTGATGCTGGTCCTAGTCAGCCATCTCCGGTAGTCGTAGCCGAAGCGTCCGCCCCTGTAGGTCATCTTGTAGATGAATCCTCTTCGGACTCGGAGGATGAGACCCCTGAGGCTGCGAGTACTAGTGATCAGTCAGAGGAGAATCCTGAGTAGGCTCGGGCCGATGCCTTTAGGAGTCCCTTCGTCGATTTCCCCTTGGATTCATCCTTGAATAGTTTAGAGGATATTGGTGGTTTTTTAGTTTTCTAATTTCCTTTTTACTTCTTGTATACGTGGGTGTGGCGTTTTACTTTGTCAGCTAATTCCTTCTTATATTGTGCAGGTATGAATTTCCAGGAGTTTTTGCGTAGGAGGGATGCCAGTGATGCAGCTCGAGCGGCTCCTGCTTCTCAGTCGCAAGCTCGTGCTCCCTCATCTAGACCAGCTCGTGCTCCCTCATCTGGGCCAGCTCATGCTCCCTCATCTGTACCAGCTCATGCTCTTACTGCCCCTCCTCCTGCCGCTGGTATATCCAGCCATCCTACACAAGAGGCCGGGAGAAATAAACGAAAGAAGCCTCTTGTCCCTGATCGTGGTTCGGATGACCGCGAGAGCTCAGAGTCCCAGAGGAGTGATTCAACCCGTCAAGAGGGTGGATCTCGTGTTGCTGAGGATATGTCTGTTCCTCGCCAGCCCAGGCGCAAATACAGGAAGAGGCTAATTATTGAAGCCACAATGCCTATGAAACCAATTTTGCCTAAGGTGGCCGATCCGACTTTGAGGTGCTATCAAGTTGATAGCGGGGTCGTTGTAGGTGGAGAAGACTTCCAGACCTATCCCGGGGTGAATGACAACGACAACATTGAAGATGTCGGGATAGCATCTCGTCTAGCTTGGAGCACCATTCTTCCTCGTGACGAGGCGAGGCTTTTCACCAATCTGACTGAGGTAGAGGATAATTCTGACTACCTTGCGATGAAGGTAATTTTTGTGCTTGTTTGGTAATTAGCTTTTTCCTTTTTATGCTTTTTCGTCAGGTTTGTTGAGCCTTTGTTTGTTTTTTGTCTTGTCAAACGGCTCAGCAAATTACGGCTGTTAATGCTCGACACAGGGCCCTTAGGGAGCAAGCCGATAAAGACATTCGTGAGCTTCGAGAGCAGAAAATGGAGCTTATGAACGATGTTGTCCAGCTTCGTCCCTATCCCAAAAGGACGGAGGAGCTAAATAAAAAGAACGCTGATCTCGAGCGAAGGAATGCTGATCTTGAGCGAAAGCTCCAAGAAGAGAAAGCGAAGGTGGCTTCCCTTCAGGGGTACCAAGAAGCTTATAATAAGGCTGTCAATGACAATGAAGCCATGGAGAGACAACAGGATGAAGCTATTGAGGAGTTGCACAACGTACTGGACCGTCATAGAGAGGTTCGGTCTGAGGCCGTTCGTGAGTACCGCTTGTCCCAACATTGCTATGATAAGAAAGCAATGTTCGCGACGGGATTCATCAAGTACGGTTTTTATTTGGCTCGTTCGTGGCTGGAGAAGCATCGGCCTAGCGAGACTTTTTCTGAGTTGCTCTTTACTGAGGAGGCCAAGTACTACGCAGCTCCTTCTTGGACTAAGCACGAGCCCGATTTGCAAGGTTTGGATGCCTATTTGGAGGAGGGTGCTGGGGATGAATTGGACAATCTTGAGGGCCCATGGCCTCCTCGACAACCACAACTTCAGCCTGAGTCTTCTAGCGCACGTGATCGAGTCGAACCTTCAACAGTGTGTGACGTTCCTGAGGCTATCGAGGCGGGCGATCAGCCTGAGTCTATCGAGGCACTTCTAGGATTGGACAGCGATGAGTTCCAGATTTCTGATTCCACTGCCGTTAATCCTGTGCCAGACTCCGCAGCTGTGGTTGGGCCTTCAAGTGATGATCCTTTATCCGGGATGGCTCCTTCGGCTCCCCAGGATCCTTGTGCTTCGGTTCCTCAAGTTCCTGATCCCCCGGTTATTGAGGGCTCCGGTGTCGAGGCAGCTTCTTCTCAGCCAGATGACTTAGTACTTAGCGTAGATTAGGATTTTTTGTATTTTCCTCTGTTTGTAAACATTCAATGAAAAGTACATTTCTTTTTGCAGCTTTTTGTATTTTCCTTTGTTTGTAAACATTCAATGAAAAGTACATTTCTTTTTGTAGCTTTTTGTATTTTCCTCTGAATGGATGTTTGTTTTTATCACAAGATTCTAAAGAGTAGCATTAAAGCATAAAAATATGAAATGAATATGAAATGATTCTGTTTTCACGGTATAAAAAAGTACCTTTACACCATGTTGCTCCCCGAGTTCTACTTTGAGACAGCATTGTCATTACTGTTCAAAGATGAATTTTTCTCGAGTGTTGTGCCTATCTTGCGCTCTTTTAGCTTAAGGACTTATTAGAATAATCAAGACTAAAATGTCCAAGTGTTAACCCTAATTTGTCAACTTATTGCAACATATTAATCTGAAGGACTTGTAACGTACCTCGTAACATGTTATATAATTTGTATCTTTGTGTTATTTGGATTTCGCACATGTCTATTTGCCTAGTGCTTGATAATTCCGCGATTTGTCTTTTTGGTCTTTTGCCCGTCTCGCACCTTTGTGCTTAGGGACTTTTAGATTTGCCCGTCTCGCGCATTTTTAGCTTAGGGACTTTTGTTTGCCCGTCTCGCGCATTTTTCACTTAGGGACTTTTGTTTGCCCGTCTCGCACCTTTTGTGCTTAGGGACTTTTGATTTGCCCGTCTCGCGCATTTTTTGCTTAGGGACTTTTGTTTGCCCGTCTCGCGCATTTTTCGCTTAGGGACTTTTGTTTGCCTGTCTCGCACCTTTTGTGCTTAGGGACTTTTGATTTGCCCGTCTCGCGTATTTTTCGCTTAGGGACTTTTGTTTGCCCGTCTCGCGCATTTTTCGCTTAGGGACTTTTGTTTGTCCGTCTCGCGCATTTTTCGCTTAGGGACATTTGTTTGCCCGTCTTGCACCTCTTGTGCTTAGGGACTTTTGAATTGCCCGTCTCGCACCTCTTGTGCTTAGGGACTTTTGTTTGCCAGCTGTTGCCTCTTTTAATTCCTGTAACACATAATCTGTCTCACATATTGCGTTAGAGAATATAAGAAATGATTGGCTGGCCTTTATTCATTAATCAGAAAAATAATAACATCTGTAAAGTAATGTAGCAATAGATGGGAAAGTAAAGAAAAGAATAATAACAATCAGAAAGCAAAAATTACAATGTTTACTGCCAATATAGCTTACGATGGTTGGCATTCCAAGTCTTTGAGATCTTCTTTCCTTGCAAGGTTTCCAAGGTACATGTGCTAGGTCCGACCATCTTTCTGATTCTGTATGGTCCTTCCCAATTAGCCCGGAGCTTTCCATCCTCCTTATGGGCGTTTGTGATTGCCGACTTTCTCAACACCAGGTCTCCTTCTTGCATTTCTCTGTTCTTCACCCGTGCATTGTAATAAGTAGCTACCCTCTGTTAGTAGGCAGCCAGTCTCATTTTTGCTTTGTCTCTCAGCTCGTCTAGCAGGTCTAGATTCTCCCTTAGTCCCTGGGAATTGAGTTCCTCAATGTAGGGGACCAACTGGGGTGACTCGCTCCAACTTCTACTGGGATGAAGGCTTCAGTGCCATATACCAAATTGAACGGTGTTTCATCTGTTGACACTTTGCTTGTCGTTCTGTAGGCCCATAAGACACTTGGGAGCTCATCTACCCATGCTCCCTTTGCATTGTCCAGTCTAGTCTTCAATCCGTGCAGTATAGTTTGATTGCTCACCTCTGCCTGCCCATTGGCCTGTGGGTAAGAAACAAAAGATATTCTTAGGAGAATCTTCAGGCCACTACAAAAATTCCGGAAAGCATCACAGTCGAACTGCTTCCCATGATCTGCATTTATCACACGGGGGATCCCAAATCGGCAAATTATGTCTTTCCACACCATTGCTTCCACCTTCTTCTCAGAAATTATAGCCAAAGGCTCGGCCTCTATCCATTTTGTGAAGTAGTTTGTGGCTACAAGCAAATACTTCCTTTGTCCTGAGCCTAGGGGAAAAGGCCCCAAGATATCTAATCCCCATTGTGCAAATGGAGTAGGTTGGAGTGTATTCTGAAGAGCCGAAACAGGCGCGGTAGTTATAGGAGCGAATTTCTGACACTTTTCACATCTTCTCACTTTGTCTGTGGCATCTTTCCTCAGTGTAGGCCAGTAAAACCCCGTGTGCAATATTTTCAAGGCCAGGGCTCGAGCCTCCAAATGCTCACCACATATTCCCTCATGAACTTCAGCTAAGGTATACTCAGCCTGTTGGGGCCCTAGACACTTCAACAGGGGCATTGTGAATCCCCGTTTATAGAGTTCCCCATTCACCATGGTAAACCTGGCACTTTTTAACTTCAGCCTTCGAGCTTCGTCTCTGTTAGTGGGGAGTGTGCCCCCCCAGTATGTAGTCTTTGATTGGGCTTCTCCAATCGCCCCCGATTTCGACATCACAAACATCTTCTTCTTCAATACTTGGCCTAGCGAAGGATTCCACTTTGACCATACCCCCTTTGACCCCTCTAGAAGAAGCCAATTTTGAAAGAGCGTCTGCATGGTTGTTCTCTGTTCGATTTATATGGGTCAGCTGGAAGTGCTTGAATGACTGTGCCAACAATTGTACCTTCTGCAGATAAGGGACTAAGGCGGGTTCTCGTGCTTCATATTCACCCGAGAACTGGTTTACCACCAATTGTGAATCGCTATGTGCCACTAAGTTGCTGACTCCTAGTTTCTCAGCAAGTCTCATCCCAACTATCAAGGCTTCGTACTTGGCTGTATTGTTCGAACTTGGGAAATCGAAACGTAGGGAATACTCATAGGTTTCCCCTTCAGGCGATATTAGCACAATTCCGGCTCCACTGCCGTCCATGTTACGAGCTCCATCAACAAATAATTTCCACCAGACTAACTCTGTTTCCTCTTGGACCTCTCGGCCAGTGCATTCTACAATGAAATCTGCCAATGCCTGTCCTTTTATTGCTTGGCGAGGGTGGAAGTAAATGTCATATTCACTTAATTCGATAGCCCACTTAATTTGATGCCCAGAGTGTTCTGGTTTCTGCAGTATTTGCTTGAGGGGCTGATCTGTTAAGATAGTCACCGAGTGAGCTTGGAAGTAAGGTCGCAACTTTCGAGTTGCCGTCACAAGGGATAAAGCTATTCTTTCAACTAAGGGGTATCTTGCCTCGGCATCTAGCAGGACTTTGCTTACATAATAGATCGGGCAATCTCTATCCCCTTCTTTCCTTAGTAGGACTGCACTTACAGCTTTCTCTCCTACACCGAGGTACATAAGGAGGTGGTCTCCGGTATGTGGCCGAGATAATAGAGGCAACTCTTTTAGGTAGTCTTTTAAACTTTCAAAGGCGTTGTTGCACTCTTCCGTCCACTTGAAGTTCTTTCCTGCCTTTATTGCCTTGAAAAATGGTAGACTTCTTTCAGCTGATTTGGACAAGAAACGACTCAAGGCTGCTATTCTTCCTGTTAGCCTTTGGACTTCTCTTACTGTATTAGGCGGCCTCATGTCCAAAATAGCTTGAACTTTCTCGGGATTAGCCTCTATCCCTCGATTAGTAATCATGAATCCCAGAAACTTTCCAGATCTCACCCCGAATGAGCATTTGTTGGGATTCAACTTCATCTTGTATTGTCGCAGCACATGAATACCTTAGTCATTTTCTCGGCATGTGATTCTCCCTGTCGGCTTTTGATGATCATACCATCAACATAAGCTTCCATGGTGTTGCCCAACAAGTCTTGGAACACCTTATTTACCATGCGCTGGTAGGTTGCACCCGCATTTTTCAAACCGAACGGCATTACTCGGTAGCAATATGTCCCACCATCGATAATGAACGAGGTCTTCTCCTCATCATCTAGATGCATCATGATTTGGTGGTACCCCGAAAAGGTATCCAAGAAGCTAAGTAATTCATACCCACAAGTTTCGTCTACTAACTTGTCAATTCAAGGTAGTGGATACGAATCCTTAGGACAAGCTTTATTCAGATCTGTGAAGTCCACACACATTCTCCATTTCCCGTTGGTTTTCTTCACCATCACAACATTAGCCAACCACTCCGGATAATTAACTTCTCTGATGAATCCTGCCTGCAACAACTTCAATATTTCTTCGTTTATTGCCTGTTGCCTCTCTAGAGCAAAATTCCTCTTCTTCTGTTTTATCGGCTTTGCCCCTGAGATTACGTTCAACCGATGGCAAATAACTTCAAGGTCTATTCCAGGCATATCGGCTGGAGTCCATGCAAACACATCACAATTCTCTTTTAAGCATCGGACTATCTCCCTTTTTACTTCTTCAGGCAACTGGCTTCTTACGTACACTATTCTTTCTTCATCTTTCTCATCCAACCGGATTGCTTCCATCTCCTCATCAGGTCTTGGCTTAGGCTTTTCTTCGATCGTAAGGGTTTCTTTCCTCTGAGTCCCTTTACATGTGGTGGATGTGACATTACACGTCCTGGCTTTCCTTTGATCTCCCCTCACTTGCCCAACACTGCGGCGAGTCGGAAACTTCATCAACAAATAGCAGGGATGCACCACCGCTCTCATGTCATTTAACAATGGCCGCCCGAGGATCATATTGTACGCCACGGAAGTTGATCTCACTACCATAAACAACGCTTGTCGAGTGACACACTTCGGGCTTTACCCCAATGTCACAGGTAGCTGAACTGCACCCTCCACCTTCACTTTTTCTCCTGAAAAGCCATACAATTGTGTGGTTATTGGCTTCAGTCTATCATTCAAGATGTTCATTTTCTCAAAGCAACCCCAGTAAATTAAATTTACCGAACTTCATTTATCGACTAGGATGCGACTCACTGGGTGTTTTGCTATTACCTCCGAAATCACCATTGGGTCATCATGAGGGATCATTACATCACCTCTATCAGCTGGCGTGAAAGTAATGGGCTCTTCATCATGTTTTTCCTCCATCACCGAATTAATTTGATAAGCCTGTCGGGCGTAGGTCTTTCGAGACGAGGAAGAAGTGCCAGCTAATGACTCACCCCCGGATATCATGTTAATAGTTGGCCCTGTGGGTTCATTGTCTTCCTCTCGATTCCTTCTTTCTACCCTTCTGTCATTATCTCTTCTTTCACCTTCATTTCGTCTAACAGGTCCTCTATTTTGACCTCTTCTATCTCTGAAATTGTTTCCCCTGTTCTGCGCAGGATAGTTAGTTCTATCACCTCTCCATACGAAACGGTTTATTTTTCCCTCTCGTGCTAGCTTTTCTTGCTGATTCATTAACTCCCTACATTTTTCGGTTATGTGCCCATGCGCTGAGTGATAATTGCAATACGACCTTAAATCACGGCCCAGATTCCCTGATGCTTTCTTTGGAGTCTGTATAAGCCCTGATCCTTCAATAGCTGCCAACACTGAAGCTCGAGATTCGGTGAGTGGAGTATAGGAATTGTATTTCAGTGTGAGAGCTTTTTCAAACTTCTTTGGTTGCCTAGAAGATGCTTCAGTGACCTCTCTTCCTCGTTTCCTTCCATCCTTGGATTCTCCTATCGTCACCATTTTCATTACTTCCTCCTGGGTTACATACTTATTTGCACGGGAAAGTAGGTTTGGGATGGTAGTTGGCTGGTCTAGCGACAGGGATTCTTGCAATTTCTCAGACCTTGTCCCCTGTAACATAGCTGCCACAGCTATACCGACTTGCAGATCTCGTACCTCTAAGGTAGCATCTCGGAACCGATCCACATAACTTTTCAAAGACTCTTTAGCTCCCTGCTTAATAGTGAGCAAATAGGTCGGTTCCTTCCTTCTTTGACTGTTCACCGCAAACGCCTTAAGAAACTCACTTCGCAATTGGTCAAAAGACGCAATAGACCCTTCAAGCAATTTATTAAACCATTTCATCGCATGTCCGGACAGAGTTAAGGAGAAGGCCCTGGACATTATCTCGTCGTCCCATCCATGTAGCAACATTAGGGCCTCATAATTTTGCATATGATCATAGGGATCCGTCTTCCCGGCGTATGCGGCCATCTGCGGCATTTTGAACTTTGAGGGCAAAGGTTTTTGCATGATGGTTGTGCAGAACGGTACTCTTCTTCTCTGGCTCTCTTCTGCAGACACTAATTTTTTCTCTTCTAACACTTGTTCAATCATCTTCTTCATGTCTACGAGAGGAGCAAGCTGATTTCTGGCATGAGACGAATCAGGTAGGTCTCCGATTACTTCCTTGCCCTTAGCTTGAGGTGTGTTTGTCCGTACCATTTGCGTGCACCAAGTGGGGTCAAACTCCGACCCGGTTCCCCAAGTGCTTTGATATTCGATATCGTTCTTTCCAGCACCTCCAACACCATGGTCTAAATTAGCACCATCAAAATTTGACAAGTCATGGTGGTGGGCGGCAGACCCTGTCGCCCGTTCAACATCTTGCCGCCCAGACACCTGCCGCCTTGTGTATGGAGCCTGTCGCCTGACCCCTGTCGCAGCCTTTAAACCTGCTGCTTCCTCAGTCTCTCGCTGTGTTCCTGCGACAGGCCTCCCTCTCCCTTGTCATCTTACCACTGTCGCGGGCTCCAAACCTACTGCTTCTTCAGTCTCTCGCGGGATGCCTGCGATAGGCCTCTAGCTCCCCTTTCCTGCCGCACACTGATGAGTGCCATGCTCTTCTACAGGGGGACTTCTCGCCGACGAGAGGGGTCTACCACTGTCGTGTCCTCCTGTCGCCCAAACACTTGCGGTGGGACACCTCTATTTATTCCTCCTACCAAGTTCTGCACGGCGGGCGGTAGATCCAATGTCGGGAGAACTCCTTGGAACAGATCCATCATGGCTCGCAGCGCCTGGGTAGTTTCTTCACTCTGTCGCCTTAGAGCCTCGAATTCTGCCGCCGACACAGTAATTCTTTCTTCCTCCCTGTTCACCTGGTTTGTCTGGCAAGTCTGTTGTTCAGGGGAGCTCACAGAGTTTTCCTCACTTTCGGTCCTTACGTTTGTAGATCTTGTTCTCACCATCTTTGAAAATATTGATTGGCTTTTTATACGTTTCCCACAAACGGCGCCAATTGTTGTTGCACAAAACAACAATAAAGGTATGCTGACGTCGATGTTCGTACTTAGTCTCCACGTGTCTCCAAGAAGCTTCTGTAAAACAAGAAAAGTCAGAGAGACGCAAGGGTGGTTCCCTGCGTAGACACTCCGATGCTTAAGTCAGCAAAAAATTAGGGAATAAGATTATACCTGAAGCCTATTTATAGGCGAATATTCTAGGTTAATTACCTAGGGATAAGTACGTAACTTTGCCAAGAGTTTGTATCCAGATGTAACACAGATTCCATGTACAGATAAACTCCAACCCTATCACTGGCGAGAGACCCTCTCGCGAATCACGTTATGGTGACCATCTCGCGAATCAGGTTATGGCGTCAGGGTCTGTCGCCAATCGATGGACAGAATTGATGCCATTTGTCGCGCTGCGTCGTCAAGCGACAGGTGTCATGCCGCAGCTAATGTTGTCTGTCACAAGTCGGACGAATGCCATATGTCGCGTTGTGACGTCAGGCGATAGGCTGAACATCTGTCGCCTAGCGACAGGTGTTATGCCGCAGCCTATGTCGTCTGTCGCCGAAGGCCATGTGGCCTAGTGATATCCTGCCATGTGATGGTCTTTGATGAACCTTGGGCCTGGCCCAAATTTGGTGTACTTTGTCATATCACTTACAAAGATTTATTTCATGTTAAACAGTTTGAGATATTTTCATGTTGTGGATTTGCATATATATATATATATATATATATATATATATATATATTGTATAGATAAATGTGTGTTTACATGACCAACAATTTTCTTTATTATAATTCTGCAATTGATTAATCGTTGAGTTATAATTACTTGTAAGTGTGGATTCCAACCGGGGCCCGAGGAACCCGTTATTGAACGGTACACGTACAGTTTTAAATTTCTCAACAGAAATATAGCAAATTGAAGGTGAAATGGGATTTCAATGCGATGGACCATAGCCGCTACAGCATATTCTTTCTGATTCCAGACAATGATAATTTTATTGAGTTCCTTAAAATTTTATCATAATTCAACTTTAATTTATATTTTGAGAAATGGTCATTTTAATTCAAAATTATAAATTTGATGGTAGAAAAAAATTCTAATAAATTATTATTAAAAAATATATTAACCTAAATATTTGTTACTGATGAAATATCTATAATACCCTCTTTTAATATTAAAAAATAAAAACATCTTGCATAAAATATTTTTTAAAATTACTTATAAATAATAAATAGTAATAAAATTCATTATTGATATTTAAGATTATGATATTATTAATTCAAGTTTAGTAATTGACTGATATATGTTAAAATTATTTATAATTTTGGATCAAAGTGTTCATTTTCAAAATTAATGTATTAGAGTTTAATTATGATAAAATCTTAAAAATCTTAATGGAATTTACCCTAAAAATTATGCATTTGACAATAATCGGGAGGCAACACGAACTTTCCAATTAAACAAGCACAATCACTCTTTAGTGTTAACAAGTAGAGCACATTGTATCTTCTTATGGCAGGCACCACAGGACCTGATAAGATCAAAATGCCCCAAACGCCAAACTTGACCACTTGACCATTATCTGTTATATATAGCGAGCCAAACCTACCTATCTTGACTTTCAAAGCCACATTAATAAAATTGCCCTTTGAAAAGTAGTTGCCTAAACTGTATATTTACTAGTCCTAGCATCTCATCCAAAACAAGCACAAATGACACTACAAAAAAACGTAGTTTCAAGGGCTATATATTTTCGGCAGTTTAGAAAACCGCCGATATTTCTAAAATTTATTTGTCATTTACCGACTAAAATAAAACCGCCGATAATAGCTAATGTTTCAAAGGCATTTTGTCCTCAATAAAAAAACAACTCTTTTTTTGTCTTATTATTTTCTCTCCTTTTTTTTGCAGACTCAGCTTTTACTTCATCATCTCTTTGCTCTCTCTTTTTATCGAAAACTAGAAAATCAAATCCCTAACTTCTGAAATCAAGTAAAAATCTCTCTCACATCACTCCTATTATTAGATTTCAAGCTAAATTCCCTGATACTTGAAAATCATATTCTAACTTTGGAATCTCAGACAAGTTTTTCATTTAGCTTGATCAAAGATTTTACACTGTCTTCAACAATGCGGATCAGATTTGGTGTAGCCGTGTGTCAGGACTGGGAGCCCTTGGTACTTCACAAGTCTAAGCCCAAGGCTCAGGAGCTACACGATCAGAAGGCCGTGAACTAGGCTCTGTGAATGGGTGCACCAGTCCAAACGATTAAGAAGTTTGATGCCGGGCGAGCAAGAAAATAGTGGGGTCGGTGGTAAACTGTACTAATTGCTCTTATGAAAATTTCAGCTTTGATTTTTGGTTTGATTTGTATATGGTTTGTCTAATGATTTCTTTCGAAAAAAAGCTTTTGAATCTCAGATCTCACCATCGTTATCGTCATCTTCGCTGTCGTCGACTCATGATCTTGTCACCGTGACCGGCCTTTCATGAGCAAGGTAATTTATTGAATATTTGTTTTTTGATATTTTCTGAATCTCCCTCTTCCTGCTCCTTATAACTTTGAAGAAGTTGCATTTATTTCTTGCTTGTATATTTTATTTGGGATTACATATAAAATTAGGGTTTTTTTCCTGAATGGTCAGAAATTGGAAGGCTGTTTGGTCAAATTAAATGTCATATCTTACATATATGTATGGACTGTATATCATTTTATCATGTTTAAATTAAGATTTGTATATGATGAAATTAAGGATTATTAATTCTCAAAGTCCATGGGCTAAAGAACTTAAACTGGTAATTGATACACGCTTTATAGGAATTCTTGGGTCTCTTTCTTTTAAATTGTTGAAAGCAAGAGGAATATCAATTTTATTTTTATATGTTAGGGATAGAGTTCATTTTCAATTATGTAGGTTGCTGGTGTAAAGTGTCTCCTTTTCTGTGGTGTGGGCTACCAAGAGCAGGGTATGCTTGATGCTATATCCTAACAGTTTCTATTTATGCTTATTTCTATATTATGACTTCTACTATTGTAATACAGAGTTATTTCTTAAACTGCGGCATTAAGATCTGTGGAGAACCATCTGAATTTGTACAAGCTTTATGCGTTAGGCACCAATCAAACCTCCTGTAAAATGCCACCCTTTTCCCCCTTGTCATTTCTTTCATTCCTGCCAAGGCTATTAGTTCAGCTTAGTGCGAACTACTATGTATATATATCACAGGTCAATCTCTAGTTTTATGAATTTAGGTGGATTACTCTGCTCTTGACAGAGATGTGAGGCAGGTATATTTTTTCATGACATTGAGATTCAGGAAGATATCAGATTATTTTACTTGTGATTGAATCAAAGAGAAAAGCATAGATAGTTAATAAGTATTTAATGAAGAAAAATATTATTCTGAACTATTCTATTTGTAGAGACCTTTTATATAACAACTTCAATAGCAGAAGTGTATCAAGCTGTGAATTAAATGGCCTATACGAACTTTACCATCTAAGTTTGTTATTTGGGTTTTTGTTTTTTTGTGTATCTTTAATAAAATAGCTATCCTTTTTTATAATTTGTCCTTATTGTCTGTACGAACTTGTTTGCAAGCATTCTAAGGATCAATAACTTGTAAGTGTTACAACAACTATCACTAAACTTTCATAGTCTGTAATGGACTTCAATTTTGTGGAAATTGCTCTGGCCTTAGGGTGGAAAATTGTTGATATGCAGTTGCTGTAGATTCATGTGTGTTAATGTCATTCACTTTGTGTGTATGTATTTGTTGGCTTGTGGATGTGTCTCTTCTAATTTTAGATTAAGCTTTTTCTGGAAATGCTTGTCAAGAAATGTGGTATCAATGTTGTACAGGCTATGATGCTGGAAATGATTATTAAATTACTATCCTCAAAGATTGAAGAATAGGAAGATCCCTCCTTAAGGAGGCTAGTTGCTAGAATCATCATCAGCATGCAAGTCTTATTTAAGCAATCATCATGACTTTCCAATATGAACCTCTAGCTTAATAGTATGGTTGGTATTATGCAATGAATGCCTTGGAAATCTGATCTTTTTCTTTTGTATGAGGAGTTTTGTATGCATTCTCAACTTATATAGTTCAACTCTTCTTGAAAGTATTGGTTTTCAAATTAGGCTTGATATAAACACTTGTATAGTTCAAAATAAGTAATATTAAATTTATTTTATATATTATAAGCATTTGGAACCGTGACTCTAAACAAGCTATATATTTAGATGAGTTCCAATAAACCAACCTCATGTTTTTCTATGCTGAAGAAATATGGTCGTTCCAACCAGGTCTATTTCGATTATATACACACACATTTATGGTTATGCATACTTGTTTCTTTATGCATTTTCTTGAATGCTGTCCTTTTCTTTTAAAACGTAAACCTATTTACATTTTCTTGAGGGGTTTGTTTTTTATCAGTATCAAGATATTAATTTTTACTATTTTATTAGCTAAGAAAATTTTGATAATATAATTAGCAAATATGTTTTTTCTTGAAGGAAGGAGAATTTCTAATCTATTTCATTAAATCATTGGTTGTTCAAATTACCTAATTTATATTAAATTTATTTAGTTTGTTTGAGTGTTTAAGTGTTAATCTAGCTAAAGGTCCTATTTCTCTTTTTAAGTATTTTTATTTGTTTATTCCTTAGCTGACTTGCAATAAAAAGGAAGAAACTTTGTCTTTTATGTGAAAGCATATCTATCTATCTATCTATATATATATATATATATATATATATATATATATATATCATGCATCTTGGAGTACTTATATATGGTATGAGAACACCTCATGGTTTATACAAAAAAAAAAGTAGATTGCACTCTTTTAGTTTCCTCATTTATGTATCTTTTTTGTTTATGGATTTTTTGTCTATCTCCTTCTTTTGTTTATCCCTTTTTTGTTTTTCAGTTTTCTGTTTGTTATTCATCGAGTTTTCAGTTTAGACATGTATGGCTATCATTCATTTGAATCCATCTGGAATTGTTCACTATTGCCCTTTTACTTCAGGAAGCGTTGCTCAAGTTACAAAATGAAAGAGATAACTAGTAGCGGCATTTTGGCTTTCAACAGTGCTAGCTAATGGTGCATCTCAACCTATTGCTAGTAACCCTCTTCGAAATTAATTAGTTAGAAAACTTGTTAAATGTTGGTTTTATTTTATAGAAATAAAATTAGTTTGAAAACTTGTATTTTGTTTGGCAATTCTTGTAACAGTATCTACTTTTATTTTTATAGAAATAAAATTTTGTTCAATTTGGTGCCTTGATTGTCAATTTTTAATTTTTTGTTAAATTAGAATATTGTATTTAAGCAGTCAAAAGCAAATATCACCATGTATCTTATTTTTTAATTTTAAAATAATTTTAAGGCTTTATTTGATTAAAAAAAGAAAGGAAGAAAATTTTATTAATTTAATAATTAAATTATACTAGAAAAATTTTTTTAAATTTAAGATAAAATTCAATAAATATAAAAATTTAAGTTTAAAACAAGACATTTACCAGCACTTTAAAGTGCCGGTAAAATGCTAGTAAGAGCATTTAAATTTAAATTAAAATTCAATAAATATAAAAATTTTAAATTTCAAATGAGTCTTTTACCGACATTTTAAAGTGCCGGTAAAAGCCTTTTACTTTTAAAGGCATTTAAAAGTGCCAGGAAAAGATATGTCGAAATTTATTGGACTTTTACCGGCCTTGGAGTACTTAACCGCCGGCAAACTTTCACCGACATTCACCTAGCCGGCAGTTAACGAACTGCCGGTAAACCGGTAAGGTTTTTACCGACAGTTCATTGGTTTGCCGGTAAAAGTCAGTTTTTTTGTAGTGTGAGTAATGGCATCTCAAGTATCTCCACTTTTGTTTCATTTCACTATCCTTTCTCTCTTCGCTTTTGCTACAACTCTAGCACAAGTCCCAGCAAACTAAACCTTCAAGTTCATCAATCAAGGTGAATTCAGAGATCGGATTATCGAGTATGATGCTAGCTATCGAGTTATCAGAAACAATGTTTACACTTTTCTTGCTAGCCCTTTCCGCCTTTGTTTCTATAATACCACTCCTGATGCTTTCATTTTCGCCATTAGAGTTGGCTTTCCGAACGATGAAAGCCTAATGAGGTGGGTTTGGGACGCTAACCGCAACGATCCCGTTCGCGAAAACGCCACTCTTACCTTCGACGAGGACGGGAATTTCGTGCTCGCAGATGTGGATGGTCGCGTAGTTTGGCAAACCAACATGGCTAACAAAGGGGTCACGGGCATTAAGTTACTAACAAATGGTAACCTAGTACTATTTGATAAAAATGGGAAATTTATTTGGCAAAGTTTTGATTATCCAACTGATACTTTACTGGTGGGTCAATCTGTTAAAATCAACTGTCAAAACAAGCTTGTTAGCCGAAAATCTCACATGGACGGCTCTGATAGTGCGTATAGCATGATACTTGACCGTAAAGGTTTCATCATGTATCTAAATAGTTCAGGCCAGCTTCTTATTTATGGGGGTTGGCCTATAAAAGACTTTGCAGACATTGTGACATTCGATGCTATGCCTGAAAATGATAATGCAATAGCTTACGAGTTAGCCCTAAGGACAACACATGCACAAGCTCATCAAGGCACTCCTCCGGCGGGCAACGGCCGACGACTGCTCCAGGTTCGTCCGATAGGCGGAGGAGGCGAAACCTTAACAAACTGAACTACAATGCCACAAGTTCTTTCTTAAGACTTGGGTCTGATGGAAACCTGAGGGCTTACACATATTATGACCCGGTGAGTTACTTAAACTGGGAAGAGAGCTTCGCCTTTTTCTCAAGTTATTTTATTAGGGAATATGCTTTGCTGTCAAAATGTGGCACATTTGGGTTATGCGACAAGGCCATGTGCGTGGCTTGCCCAAGTCCTCAAGGCCTCACTACAGGACAAATCACTTTTACCGGCACTTATAAGTGCCGGTAAAAGCCAAATCAACCGCTGGTAAAAACGTTATCGGCAGTCAACTAACCGCCGGCTAGGTGAATGCCGGTGAAGGTCTGCCGGTGGTCATGTGCTCTGGTGCCGGCAAAGGCTTGATAAATTACGGCATGACTTTTCCCGGCGCTTTTAAATGCATTTAAACATAAAAGACTTTTACCGGCACTTTAAAGTGCCGGCAAAAGTCCTATTTAAAATTTGAAATTTTTATATTTGCTAAGCTTTATTTTAAATTCAAAAGCTTTTACCGGCACTTTTAAATACCGATAAAAGTCTTATTCAAAAATTGAAAATTTTATATTTATTGAATTTTATTTTAAATTTAAAAGCTTTAAAGATTTTATTTTAAATTTTTATATTTATTGAGTTATTTTAAATTTAAAAGCTTTTGTCAATACAACTTAATTATTGAATTAATAATTTTGTTTGTTGAAGTGCCTTACTTACACACACATATTAATAAGAGGTAACTTATATTCCAATAGTAAACTTGAAAATCATGAATAAATTAACACAAAGTAATATATATAAATACACACGCATACACATTCGAGTAATTTTCTCTTATATTTGTTTATGATAAGCTAGTAAGGTACATTAAACAAATAGGAAATCAAAGTGAATGGCATTATACAAGCAAAAAGAAAATTACAAGACAAGCGAATGATAAAATTTATAACCATAATTACAATGAGGTTGATACAAAATTATCGCCATCATCATTGCATAATTGTCAAAAACAACAAAGAGCCATTTCACCAAAACATGTACTATTATAAGTCATAAAAACACATTTACTTGGTTGTAGAACTAGTGTCGGCAGAAGGATCATGATATCAGAATTCAAACATATACTAGGCCAACTCATTTTTACATAATAGCACCATGCCTTGCCTAAGAATGAGATTGTAAAGCATATTTGGAGCCAAATGCCCTGCACAAGTTTTGAAGATAAAACAATATTATTACAAATGTAAACAAAAATAATAGTAACTTGTGTAAATATTTAATAAGAAGAAGAAACCTATCTGCTACAAGACTTGAAGGGAATGATGTATGACCTGACTTTGGAGTATGCTTTACTTGACTAGTGGTAGCTGATGCTTTTCCAGCTTTCTTTCAAGGGTGAGAGGTTGTAGTATGTCCACCAACTTTCTTGCCATTTGCTATTGTAAATATATGATACTAATGCACTTTATTGTAAAATAAATGCAGCAAATGAAACATAAACATATGAAATGAAATAAAAGTTGGTGAGTTGAAAACGGATAAAGCCAAAGAAGGCATAGGTAGAAGACCCCACTTCTTGTTCCATAGTGAAATGGTGATCCAGTGACATTGCTTGCATTCTTGTTATCAAGCACTCATCAGCATTCACTGTAGAATTTTCTGAAAAGCACCTTCTATAGTGTCTTATTACAGGAATTAACACAAAATAAGTTCAAGAAACAATTAAAACTAAGGCAAGTAAACACCTTCTATAGTGTTGAGCACGAGATCAAATGATTCATTTGGTGAATCTGAAACATCACCTGCCATGCCAACAATATTGATATATACTCTAAGATTCTCAATACTATTAGAAAAAAAAATGTAAACAACCAGAACCTGAACTGATAAGGGCCAATCAAGAACTCATACCACTCTGATGAACTTTCGGAAAAGTATTGATGTCAAAACCCCCCCGAAAACCTTCCACCTTTGCCTTCAATTACCATGAAAAGACAAAGTCAGCCAGAAAACTCTAGGAGTCAGCTTCAATTTTAAGACAACTTTTAACATGATGAAATTTCCCATGCTTTCCCAAACAGTCAATACCAAAATCATAAAATCCACTCATCTATTTGATTGAATTTGAATAGATAGATTGCCAATAACCTAAACATACCTGCAAAAATTCGAGTCATATTGCAGTAATTCAATCCTCGAATAGATCTATTGACATTTTTGGTTTCCAAAGGTTAATATTCAAATATGACTATATCCTACAAGGAATGTTATTCACAACAGAGAAAATATTGTATCAATTGAGTGGCCCACCTTCTATTGTTTTCATTCCTTTTATAAGATACTCAGAGTTGATTTCCTTGAGAAAAACAGATACTCAGAGTTTTTAGAATTCACTCAACACACTACACTGCCTAAGTCACTGCAAGAGGAATCAACGAAATATATGGGGAAGAACCAGGGGCTCTAGGAGTCAACAGTTACCTTTGCTGTAGAACGTTGGGCAAAAAAAAGATGAGCAAGAGCTTTTGAACTGTTTGACAAGACTAACTCCTCGGACACTGCAACTTCCTGTTACAATAAATTAACTAGCAGATCTTATGTGATGAAAAGTCATCTGGTAATGAAAATTAAACTGAAATACAACTAAAAAAGTTGTCTATAGAATACAACTTAATTTAACACTATTTTTAATATTTCAAGTTCAAATTATAAAAAAGATATAAAGAGTTTTACAAGAAGAAAAAAGAGAGGAAAGACTACATTATAAAGAGACACTCAAAATCAATATACGTAAAAAAAAAATGAAAAGGATTTCTTTTTCCTTCACCAACATCAATTTTGTATCAAGATTTTGTTTAAAAAGTGTTTAGATGCATGGATCGTATGTATATCAAAGATGAGATATGGATTATATGTTTACAAAAATTTATCAAAACTGCTAACCACAATTCCCAGTATATATAAAACTTTTAATGCAATTACAATTTGTAAATGTAAATAATTCTCTCAACAAAATTAGGGAAATCTCGGCACCGTTGCACTGAAAAAATGTTCACAATCAGATTCTAAGGAAGGCGTGGAATCGAAAAATTCTCCTCTGTTCTTTACCTTTTTTTTTTTCAATCCTTTACTCTTTCTTATTTGTATGTAATGAAAAAATTCTTTGGAGGATTCAAGATGGTGGATTGTCTGCTTCAAAATTAGTGTTTTTGTAAAGTAATGTTTATGTCAATTTAAATGGATTGAGACATTTTGCAGGTTCTTTACCTTTTTTTTTTGTGCCTGCATTCACATTGAAAATCATATGTGAAGCATCCTAAACAAATGAATGTTACTTGACAATAAAGTGCCACAGAGGAATGCAAATATTTATATACTAGCAGTTCACGAGCTGACTTTCTTTCTTTTGGGTCTTTCTTTACGCTGCCATGGATAAAAGAACCCAATGCTGGGCTTGGTAAACTGATATGATCAAAAAATTCTATAGAATCCGAGTGAGAAAAAAAGAATACCAGTTGCATAGGCTGTCTCTCCATTATAAAGAGGAAACTAATAAATTATCATTTTTGACAAAATTCTGGCACTTTAATTATATAAGCCAGTCCAACTACTGAAATTATATTTCTGTAACCAAAAGCATCATCGAATTTAACTGGAAATAGAAAAATCAAAGGTTCAGGGAACCAACTTCTGTTCTCTGCTCCCAACAAGACAAGGTTCCAACGTTCACAAAATGTAATTTTATGACCCTAGAGGTAAACTGCATAAAACCATGCAAATGTTGTTGAAAGGGCAACGATTCTTGCTTAAAAAAAAAATAAAAATAAATAAATAAAATGAAAATACCTTCAATGCAAAAAACTGGCCAGTCCATTTGTGTTGGACCAACTGCACAATTCCACCATTACCCTTGCCAACAACTTGAATCACATCCATATCTGTAAAATGCAAAAAAAAAAGGTAAAGAACAGAGGAGCATTTCCAGCCAATAAGAAAAAGTAAAGGATCGCAAAAAAAAAGGTAAAGAACCTGCAAAATGTCTCAGTCCATTTAAATTGACATAAACATTACTTTACAAAAACACTAATTTTGAAGCAGACAATCCACCATCTTGAATCATGCAAAGAATTTTTCATTACATACAAATAATCAAAATCAAAACCAAAAATGATGCACAGAATATCAATAATTCAATCAAGCATCAAGCACTTACAAAAAAGAGAAAATCAAATGTAAAATATATCACTCGATATTTGGCGCCAATGAAGTGAAGACTGATGAAGCCGATGCCGATCAAGTGAAGAGACGAAACAATTAAGAACAAAATAGATGAAGCCGACGAGAGATAATCGCTTGGAGGAGGTATCGATGGAGAGAAGAGGAGAATATGAGAGTTGAAAGAAATGTCTACAGCGAAGCCGACGGTAAGATTTGATATGAGATTAAAAAAAAAAGAGTAAAGCAACTGAGGAGAAAACAATATTCAGGGTATGGATGAATATTTTGAGAAAAAAAAGAGTTAAGGCCACGGCAATAAATAGAGTAAGGGGGTTATATTATAGTGTTCTTTAAAGTAATGTAAACAACGGCACTTGGTTTTAAGCCGGGAAAAACAACAAAAAATTTTGAAATTGCCGGCTGTTTTTACAACTGCCACTATAAAAGTGCCTTTAAAAATCTCAATTTTTGTAGTGCCTTTTGGGATGGAGTGAAAGCTGTAAGCCACCGAAGCCGGTGCAATGTGAGAAAGGAGCTAATGTTGAATACTACAAGATTGTTGGGGTGGAACATTTCTTGAACCCATATTTGAATGATGATAAAGGCCCAAGGATGGTTGAGCAATGCAGAGAGAAGTGTAGCAAGGATTGCAAATGTTTGGGTTTCTTTTACAAGGAAGATAAATCCAGGTGCTTGACTGTTCCAGTGCTTGGGACTTTGATCAAACATGTCAATGCTTCATCTGTGGGATATATTAAGTACTCAAAATAGATTTTGTATCACGTGTCTTGAAATTTAAGGTTGGGTTTGATTATTAGTATGTAATGGAGCTTGCTGAAACGTGAGTTTCATGAGTAATCTTTAATAGTTTATAGATTTATTAGATATCGATTAAGTAGAAAAGCTCCAATGAAAAAGAAATAAATTATGTGCCGTGCTCGTATTGTCTCGCAAATAAATAAAAGTTTTACTAATTTTTGTGTATTAATGCTTATATTTATACTCATGGATTGTATGAAAACCAAATCCTAATTTGCCTGAATTTTTGGTGTGTTTTGTAAGGGAAAAAAGTAGAAGGATAGGTGAATGGAAATATAGAAAAAAATGATTTTTTTAATAGTGTTTGGTAAAAAAGAAAAGTGTGGAAAGGAAAGTAGAAAAGGGTACTATTTTCTTTCTTAATTAGTAAAATAATTCATTCCAAATTGCAAGATATGAAGAGAATATGAGAGAAATGTATACTTACAAAATTATCATTTATCTTTTAATTTTTTTTGTATTATTTAACTAATTGATGGTATAATAGTAAAACAATAAAATTGCATTTTTTTATCATTTAGCAGCGTTTATAAATTAATTAATCGTTTATCATTTTTTGTCAAAAACACAATTAAGTTTTATATTTTAACGGGGTTTTTAATAAATGCCGCTAGATTGAAAGAATATTTAAAAAAAATATATTATTTATGGTTGAAAAAATATTTAATTTGATTTCATTATTTTTATAACCATTATACAATACAATTGAAAAAAATACATAAAATTTAATTTCATTACGCAAAAATTATGAAATATTAAAATACATTAATTGTCTAAGTAAGTTTACAAGTGGAAATACTTAAACAAAATTCAAATTATAATATCTCAAAACCCATCTACTTTGCTTTATTATTGCAACTAGACCTACTCAAGGGTCGGGCTACCCGTCCAAGCCTCGAAGGCTAGTTCGATATTTGGTCGAGCTTGGACAAAAATATCGGATACAATAATCGAGCTTGGGCAAAATTTCTAGGCTCGTTTAAAAATCGGGCTGAGCTCCAGGCTTGACCTTTCAAAGCCCGCGCCTGGCCCGGCTCGAATTTATTTTTTTTATTTTTTATATTTCTTTTTTAATATTTAATAAACTTTTTATATATTTAATAAGTATAATATAGTTATATGTATATAAAAAATTACTGGTTAATAATCATGATTATAAATATCTAATATGGAAATTGATATACAAATTTTAACAAATTAAATTAAATTTTAAAGGGTATAAAATAATAAAAAACAAATAAATAAAAAATTAATATATAAAAAATTATTTTCGGGCCTGGTCGGACGAGTCTCGGGCTTATAGTATAAAAATGAAAACAGGCTTGGACAAAAAGTCAGGCCTGAATTTTCAGGCTAGGCCGGACTTGAGCACACAGATTATACACAAATATATATCATGAGCCCGGCCGACCCATGACCAGGTCTAATTGCAACCACCACAAGAACAAAGGAACAAGTTGCGTTTCTTATCATTGCAACCACCACAAGAACAAAGGAACAAGTTGCGTTTCTTATCATTGCAACCACCACAAGAACAAAGGAACAAGTTGCGTTTCTAACAGCTACATCCTTCAGCTTTTGTTCTTTCATTTCTTCATGGCTTTTGGTGTTGAATATAATATATTAATTAATTTCATTTAATTTTAATATATATTAATATGAATTATATTTTTTATTTGATTATATTTTTGAATTATATTTTTAATATGATTATATTTAATTATAGTTTTTTAAAAATATATTAATATGAATTACAATAAAATCTAATTACATTTTTTAATTATATTTTTTAAATATATATTAATATGAGTTACGAAAAAAAATCTAATACTATATTTGTTGAAATATATATACTCGATGTTGTATATAATAAAAGAAATATACATACACAAAGTTGTATCAAATAAAAGAAATATATATACACAAGTTGTATCAAATCCTATGACCTTGCAAGAGAGCCCTTGATGTAATTTAAATGAAACAAATTACCTATAAAAAACTTACAAGTGAAAATATGATATCCCATATAATCAACTGTAGCTAGATCATCCATGTCCAATAAAGATCCTAAACCTACAACCGGCAAATGAAAACATGACAATTAGAGCTGAAATAGTCATACAACTTCAGAAATACAAAAACTTGAAACCAAAACTCAATAGTAGATGCTTGACAATACAAGAACTTTAAAGATATGTATATGTATATAGATCAATGTACAGAATACGATAGAAAACTCCAAATTATACAAACAATTTTAGAGATGTTAGAAAAACTGTAGAAGAGACTTATTACGCATACAATGATATCTGTGAAAAGTGAATATAGCCAAAAGGTTATAGAAAAGCATGGGAACAAACAAAAAGTATGAGATTCACACTTCTTAGTACTGTTTTATATTATTAGTGAAGCTAGGAAACTAAGATATCTCATAGCTGTTTATATACTTTGTGTTTCGTAGGTATAATGGAGATTTAGAATGTGGGCCTTATTGAGCCTCTTACTGCTCTGAAGGAGATGAAACCCTACGGTACTAATATTTGAAGCAAAATAATGTGATGGTAAGAATCTACATTATAAAATTCCTCTGTTTGTGTATGTTTCGAAAAGCATGCAACAATTTAAAAAATAACGGTGAAGTCCATAGGCTAGAAAAACAATCGTAAATTACGATCAATCTAAATTGATTTAAGACTAACTAAATGCCATAGATAAATCCTCGTGACAAAATCTTATGCCATGTTGATTGATAGACTAAATCACACAAAACTATAAAAAATTACGTGATTCGACAGTTAGGGCTATTTTGATAATTTCGCCCATTTGATCAGTCAAACCACAACAAAAACTCAACTAATGATTAGAAAATGTTAAATAGATGTGTTTCATAATTGAATGGAATATTTTGAATGTTAGACTGACTGTAGTCAAATCATGAATGGAAAAATTGAAATTTTTGGTATGTATAGGGGCATTTTAATAATTTGCATTAAAAGATATTAATTAAAAAGGATTTTAATAGTCATCTTCTCTTCATTGCTATCCACCTCTCTTCTTCTCACTCCTCCATTAACAAAGTTTCACTTTAGAGAGAGAAAGCTCTTAAAAACCCTAGTAAAACACTTTGAAACTAAAAACAATCTTCACTAAACCCATCCAATTTTTAGAGCTCTACAACATAGTACCAAAATCAAGCTTTAAAGTGGCCATTTTGACAGTGTTTGGATCCTTACAACTTTCAACCAAGGTAAGAGAGAGAAAGCTTGTGATTTTTCATGTTTTTATGATTGTACACTATGTGTTTAAGGTGTTTAAGCATGAATTTGAGCTTGGATTGAAATAAAACCATGTAATTCTCTCTCTTAGGTTTCGGCCACCATCCTCCATGCATGAATTTGATGTTGTTTGATGTGAAAATGATGTAGAATCACTGTAGAACAACTGTAGAACATGAATTTAAGCTTCAATTGAAGAAATGAGTTGTATAGGAAGGGAAACACCATTCAGCCAAGTGAAGGGGAGACTGAAAGAGTGCTCAATTTAATGTGTTTTGAGTTCTAGCATAACGTATAAATTAATACAAGACTGTAGGCAAAATCAAAACTGAAAATAGAGGTGTTTTTATGGTGTTTGCAATGGTAGCACCTGTGTGAAGTAGATCGGCTTTAGGGTTGCAATAGGCAATGTACTAGATCTTAAAGAGTTAAATACTCTTTATAACTAAAGTGCGGTGAATAAACTGTGTTTGTGTGTTGTTTTGCAGTCTAAAGTGAGGTGTGGATACTGGTGCTAATCGTGCGATTCGGTGATATCCGAGTAGTAAGAGATATATGTAAAAAGCGTAGGGATACTGTGTTGCATTGGAAATGATGAAATTAGATTTTTATGAGATTGAAATTGATGTTTCGGTTGAAATTTTGGAAACTGAAATTGTGGTTATAAACTATATTTCGTGCAAGAAGGCTCGGATAGGTAACACCATTATGCTACTGAAATTTCCTAAAATGATTTTAAATCCTTAAAATCATTATTTGGCATAGTTTTGCAATTAGAAGTGAAGTGAAAGTGTGTTTTGGTTGAGTTTCCCTGAAGGTCACAAAGGCATACCAAATTTTGTAACTCAGTTTTCGAAGGGATTTTTATTAGTTTTCACCCTTCCCAAAATGCTTTTATGTTTTTATATCACTGTTCTATGTAACTAAAATATTTTTAAACCTTGTTTATTGAACCGAGAATATTTGATGAATTTTTATACTTTATGATTTTAATGCTTTATGGACTGTCTAAAGATATAATTTACTGAATTGATCTCCGTAAATGATTTTGAATTGGTTTATGAACTGTTTTGACACTATTGGCCTCATAGCTACCTATGGGTACATGCTCTTCTGTTTTGTTCCGTTGTTGTTTGACCCTAGCCAGGTATTCAACATCTATAGATGTCACTTGGCTAGTCTACACTATGGATCTTTGACTATAGCCATATGTCTTTACTTATATTGCATGAGTATATCGGGTAAAGCCTATTCTCCACTATATTGTTTTACTAGGGTGATAAATCCTTGGCTAATCCAGGCTCTTCCAGATTTGATTACTTCTGGTTTCTATGTGTTTATTAAGTTATGTTTTCTAATATGTACTGTATTTTGGAAGTGATTATTATATGTTTTCTGATATGTACGGTTATCATGAAGATGTTATGAACTGATTAATAAAAGTTACTTAGCGTATTCATTGAAAATTTTGGAACTCTCTATGATTGGAATTGGATACCGAGACAAGTAAGGTGTTTTAAAGTATCCTTCTGTACTCAATCTAGTTATCTGATCGACTATAGTACCTTTTCCAATCGTGTACCTTAAGATTGTATGATTACTGTTTTCGGTGTGAAAGAGCATGTTTTTACGAAACTTGCATATAGTATGCATAATATTAGTTCTTTTATATATATTTCTTACTAAGCATAAGCTCACCCCCTTATCTTCCTTCTAGATTATTTGCAATAGTTTCTGTTCTACTCAAAAGGACTTTACTTTCGGTATCCCTCAGGTGACTCTCAATGCTCGTTGAGGTATATTGATCCGTTTTTATGTATTCAAACTGTAGATGTATAGTACTATGTGTAGGTATCTTAATACTTGGGATGTAAACTGATTGTAGACAATTTTGAGATTGTTTATAAATAAATACAAAGTTAAATTGAACAATGTGGCTCCTAGGAAGGTAATATTAAATGAAAATGCTTAATTACTATTAAATGTGTGTGGACACTACAAACAGTCCAACTAAATATAACTAAATATTAAAAAAATAGTATGAATATTCAAGTATTAAGTACGTGACAGTAAAGTTGGTATTAAACAAAGGTTGACTTGATGTCTGTTAGTGTTATAATAGGATTAGAAATGGTCTACATCCCAAGTAGTACTGTACTTGTTTGAATATATAATTATTTCGTGTTATTGAAAATGCTTTTGTGTCTGTCGTAACGTATCAAGTCCTAGAACTTAACCCGCTAGACTTAAAATCAAAAGTCGCCACCTACCATTCTAACCTAAGGTGTGATTGGTCACTTATTCTTGTCTAAAGATAAGGCATAGTCTACGTTCAAAGATTCTTAGATTCGGGAGTACGGTTACGTATGGGGAAGGATTATGCACCCTCACAACGCCCATCCTAAAATGGTACCAACTAACTTTAAGTTATCTTTATAATTTGCCTTGAGTTCATATTAATTTCAGTATACTTATATATTAGAAAATTTCTAAGATTTTTCCATTGATATGTTTCCTACCTTAAAAATTCCCCTCCCTCAAGATATTCAAGGAGTCTCAATTGACTTTCTTGAACTCCATCGTCGGATAAATTTTAATATTTTATGATATTCTTATTTTTCCTAATCTTGTTTTTAATTTTGACTCCATATTCATTTTATAAATTTCTTAGATTTTCTAATTTATTTTAATTATTTTTATATTCTTATTTATCTTATTTTTAAGAAATAAACATTAGTTATGTTTTATTGAAAATTCACTTTTAAGCGTTTCATCAATTTAGCTCAGCCCAAAAGAAACCTCCTCACCTAGAGATTTCCAAGGAGTCTCGATTGACTTTCTTGAAATTTCATTATCGTCATAACTCATATTTACTTCTTTATTTATTTTTTATTTTTATTTTTATGATTCTTATTCGAAGCTATTATATTTATTCATTTATTTATCTAATTCATCTAACCTGTTTTATTTTTATTTTTCAAAAACAAACATGAATAAAAAAATCTTCCACTTAGAAATTTCAAAGGAGTCTTAATCGACTTTTTTGGAGTTTCATCATCAGCATAATCCATATTTATTTTTTATAATTAATTAATATTTTATTTAACTTTATTCTACCTTACATATCGATTCTTAATTGTCCTACAAATTTACAAATATTAAATCAATTTAGATTATTATTAAATTATCAACTTATTATTATCATACATTTAATTATCAAAACACTAAGTGATTAACAAATACCAATTAATTGTTCATTAACTAATTAATCAAATAAATCCTATTAAATAAACTAAATTAATATATTAAAACAAAACTTACCTGGACAGTTCTTTATTGGCTTTCTTTCTTTTCTTTTCTAATTGCAACTCACGTCCTTGTCTTTCTTTTTCCTTGATTTCACGTGGCAGCAAATAGCTATGGTAACAGTGGTGTAGCCCAAAGAAACAATGGAGATGGTGCAACGTTGCGGTTCACTCGAAGGTGACAAGCTGAGCAATAGCCTGATGCTTACAGCTTCAAGAAGAAATAGAACAGCAACAGCACTTGGAGGAGCTTTGGCAATAGGCATAGTAGCAGTGGTGGACACAAGTTGCGGTGAGCTTCAGACAAGAGCTAATTACAGGGGACAGTTTGAAGGCAGGACATGGAGCAAAGGATGTGTAGTAGAGGAACTGTTCGGTAAAGCACAGGTAGAAGGGATCAGACTTGTCACAAGTGACTTGGTAGCAGAGCAGGTGAGTGTTGATCAGTGGTGAGGCAGAGGCGTGATGAAGATGTAGCAGAAAAGCTGTAGTTGTAGGCGGGACAACAAGTGATGTGATGGTGAAACTTGCGATGAAGCAAGGCTAGGGCACAGGTTGGAGGAAATGTAGCTTGGTGAAAGGAAGGTGAAGATGATGATGCTAATCGGTGTTGCAGTGCAAGAATGCTGAGTTGAAGAGGCTTGATTGTGAATGAATCAAATCATGAGATTTAATCCCTTTTTATAGCCACAAACTTGTTAGAGTCCTAATACAACAATACTTATTCTAATAATTATCTCCTATTTTTAATATTTTATCTATTTAATTCTTATGTTAATCATAATCTAACTCTATCAAATTTAATATTAATCTAAATAATTATCCTAAAAAATCTAATTATCCTATCCTAAAATTAATTTTATTTTCTTATCTTATCTTTTTTTTAATTATTCCTAAATCCTATTTTAATTTTAATTTTAATTTCCTAATTAATGTTAATTCTAAAACTAAAAAATCCTAATTTAATTCTAACCTAATTCCAATAAATAATTATCATAATCTAAATTGTTAAATTAAATTCAATATCACCTAACTTCATTAATTATTTTTACAAGTTAAAACCCGAACAAAATAAGGTGTCTACAGTTGCCCCTCTTTGTGTATTTTTGTGAAACAGTAATTGCACAAAGACATAGATACCTATTTTGCATGATTCTCTCCTTTTTTATTTATTTTTTAATTTTTTAATTTTTTTGATTTTTTTCATTTTTTCAAAAAGCTCCTTCTAAATAGAAAAACAGTCAAACTTTAGAATCTTGTCTAAAAAAGCTCCCCATAAACAAGTGTGCAGTCAAAGTTTAAAAATCTTGTCTAAAAAAAGCTCCCTTGCAAGGGTGGGCAGTCAAACTTTAAAAATCTTGTCTAAAAAGACTCCCCTTAAACAGGTGGGCAGTCAAACTTTAAAAATCTTATCTAAAAAATTTGGACGAATCATGCTCGAAGGTCTTATAGATTGTACTCAAGGAACCTTGTCTGTAATTTTTCTTTTTCTTGTGCAATGAATTATGTATGCAACTGTACATGCATTCTATCCTATCGACACAATGTCATTTGTGCAATTTATACTATTCATGCAGTTCATTCTATCTATGCAATGCGATTCATGCAATATCACTCACACAATCTATTCTACTCATGCAATGTTTTCTTTGAAAAACATTTCAACTTTAATTATGGTAATAACAAGGTTTTTCTTTCTCAATGCATTTTCCTCTTTCATCTACTTTCTTGTCATTATATTTCTACTTCTTCTTCTTCATTTTTTCTCTCACTTCTCTTCCCTTTTGAAAGCTTTATCTTCATCTTTATTGCATCTCGTCTCATATCTCACTTTCCACCATTCTTTTTATTCCTATCATTCATTGAAAATCTTATTAAGATCTCACCCTTGACTCTTCCTTATCCACTTATATTTTTTAATTTCCATTTTCTATTCATTCATTGATTTCCTTTTCTTTCATTTTCTTAAATAATATAGGAGTCTTTCACACATTTTGCCAAACAAATATTCATTATCATTCCAATTTCAAAATCAATACAATACAATTTCTCAATCCCTTAAGGTTAGGATATAACAATGATAGGTGAAAATGAAAAGAACATTATTATTCCATATCCGAAAGGTATTAAAAGAAACAGCTAAGTTTGAAAGCAAAGTAAGATTGAAAGAAAAACAAGAATTCTAGGATTATTTAACTAGGCTTTGGGCAAACAACAAAAATTCAAATAACTCTAATCAATTAATACAAAATTCTCATCCAAAAATCTCATTCTCTTCGATTCATCTGACCATGCAGAGTCCCATCGGATCATATCAGTGCTTTTGTATCATGACCCTTTAATACCTTTTCTCCTTATACCTAAGTTGCCTTTTTAGGTTTTCAACTTAGATATACCTCCTTGTTTCAAACTACCCTCTTCGGGTTTTCAATTCAAATTCACCTCCTATTGACTCAAACTGCCCTTTTAGGGTTTTCAATTTGAATCCTCTTTTCTCTGTATCTCTTTTTTTCTTTTTTTAGGCATAATACTTCTTCACAGCATCTGAATTTATTGGGTTTGACAAATCATCCTCATCCATATCGGCTAAAAGTAATGCCCCACCAAAGAATGCTTTTTTCACAACATTAGGACCTTCCCAATTTGGAGCCCATTTTCCCCTATTGTCTAGTTGATTTGGGATAATCTTCTTCAGGACTAATTCTCCTTCTCTGAACTTTCTTGGTCAAACCTTCTTATCATGCGCTTTCATCATTCTCCTTTGATACAGTTGACCATGACACAATGCTGCCATTCTTTTTTCCTCAATGAAGTTGAGTTGCTCATAACGATTTCTCACCTAATCAGCCTCATCTAACTTTGTCTCCATTAAAACTCTCAAGGATGGAATTTCAACTTCAACAGGTAGCACAACTTCCATCCCAGGGTATCGTGGCCAAGTGTACCTTGTGTGGGGGGTCGCACAGTACTCGGCCCTGCTATATGCTTACTAGGGCCTGCTTCAGATGCAGACAGATGGGGAATTTGGTTAAAGACTGTCCGATGTTAAGAGAGGTAGCTGCATTTACAATTCCAACTACTGTTCCACCTCTAACAACCCCAGCACAGACTGAGTCAGAGAAGGTGATACCTTCACAGCCGAGATATGCTACAGCAGCAGAGAAAGGCAAGAAGGCTATGACATAGGGACAGGTGTTCGTGTTAGATCAGGAAGCTACTGATGCTTTTATAATGTGATTAAGGGTAAGATTTATATTTTTGATATTTCAGTACTTGCATTATTTGATCGTTGTTCTACGCATTCGTTTGTGTCATCTACATGTGCTAGTAAGATACCGATAAAACCTGAACTCTTAGGGTATACTTTGCAAATTAATATACCCTTTAAAGGGTCACAAATGACTGATGTTATGTATAAAAATTGTAAAGTGACAGTAGGAGAGAAGGAAACGACAGCTAACCTAATTTTGTTGAACATGTATGATTTTGTTGTAAGCTTAAGGATGGATTGGTTAGCTGCAAATTATGTTAGTCTAGATTGTTATACTAAGTTTATTACCTTCTCTCACACCCTGAAAGATATATAGTAAAATTATTAGATAAGTAATAAAATTGAAATACTGTTACTAAATTGTCTGAGTGAATTTGTGATTTGATTGAAGATTATATAGCATATGTGGAGGACGTAGAAAAGAAACGTCCAGAGCTATCCAAGATTCCTATGGTCAGGGATTTCCTAGACATATTTTCGGATAATTTACCAAGGTTACTATCGAATTGGGAGATTGAGTTCACCATCGACTTGGTACCCGGTATAGAGCATATATCTAAACCCTCATATCGGATGGTATTGGCGGAGTTCGAGGAGCTTAAGAAGCAGCTCTGAGAATTATTGGATAAGGGCTTCATTCGCCCTAGTGTGTCTCTATAAGGTGCTCCAGTATTATTCATCCAGGAGAAGGATGATAGCTTGCGGTTGTGTATCGACTATCGGTTGCTTCATAAAGTTACCATCAAGAATAAGTATCCCTTGCCCAAGATCGTTCGATCAGCTCAAGGGTGCACAGGTGTTTTCGAAGATTAATCTTCGATCAGGGTATCATAAATTGAAGATCCAGGAGGTTGATGTCCCTAAGACGGTATTCAGGACTCGGTATGGCCGTTATGAGTTCTTAGTGATGCCATTTGGATTGACGAATGCCCCTGCAGCTTTTATGAGTCTGATGAATGAGGTGTTTAAACCATATCTGGACCAATTCGTGATAGTGTTTATTGATGATATACTGGTATATTCCAAGTCACCAGAGGAGCACGAGCAGCATATTTACATAATCCTGCAAACCCTCAGAGACCAAAAGCTTTATGCTAAATTCAGTAAGTGTGAGTTCTAGCTAGATCATATCACATTCCTGGGACATGTCGTATCTAAGGACGGGGTGTCTGTAGATCTATCTAAGATAGAGGCCATTGTGTAGTGGGAGAGGCCTAAAACAGTGATAGAGATCCAAAGTTTCTTGAGTCTAGCCGGATATTACCGCTAGTTTGTGAAGGGGTCTTCAAGACTAGTTGCTCCACTAATGCACCTCACACGTAAGGATGTTAAGTTCAAGTGGAAAGATGTGTGTGAGTGTAGCTTCCAGGAGTTGAAGAGGAGGTTGACTACTGCTCCTGCTGTTACCCTTCCCAGTAGATCCAAAAGTTTTTCAGTCTATAGTGATGCATCCGCATTGGGATTGGGATTGGGATGTGTTCTCATGTAGAATGGTCGGGTAATTGCTTATGGTTCTAGATAGTTGAAAGAGCATGATAAGAATTATCCGACACACAACTTGGAATTAGCCGCTATGGTGTTTGTATTGAAGATTTGGCGGTACTACCTTTATGAGGAGTGTTGGCTCTACCGAGAGGGGGGGTGAATCGGTTTTTCTACTAAATTTTGGTTTTTAGGAGGTTAATACGCAAATAAAACAAGTAAAGCAATATTAAAGTAAATGCAGTAAATAAGGTAAGGGAACAGAAGCAAACACATAATTTATAGAGGTTAGGCCAATCTCTTGCTTTCGTCCTCTCTCATTGATCCTCTTGTCAAGGGATTGATTCCACTCCTCTTTTGTGACTGAGTACAAACCACTTCAAGGTGTGGTAAGACCTCTTACAATCCTTTTGAAGGCTTAGAAATGAAGTTTTAAATCTATCCCCTTGTAAAACTACCATCACTCTTACAAGATGATCTTACAAGGCTAGCACACCCCTTTGAATATCAGAAATTTATGTAAGTGGGTGATGTACAAGATGAAATATCACAAATAAAGTACAAGAGAAGAATTTTCAGCTTGGATTTCTTTCTTGAGGCTTAGAGAAGTTGTTGAGTTCTTGTTCTATCTTCAATCTTCATAAATAACTCTATTTATAGTCCACCAACTGCTTGGGATGGTTATTGAATCATTTAATGCAAAACTTCCCATTGAAACCCTCAAAAACTAGCCGTTGGGCATTGTTTTCATGAAAAAGGATCGATCTTTAGCCATAGGGGATCGATCCCTAACTTCCAGATAGCCTTCCAGCCTATTCTGCCAAATGGAGATCGATCCCTTCATAGTAAGGATCGATCCCTATTTTCCAGAATGCTTGATTTTCTACCGTGGGACTGTTTCTGCCTTTGGGAAACCTTTCTACCATCTAGGGATCGATCCCTCAATAGGGGGATCGATCCCTCAAGCCTTCCTGCACTTATTTGGTGCTATTTTGGGATAAATTGATGGCTTTTTGTGATTTCAAGTTAGTTCAAAGTATTCTATCACTTTTATAAAAGTATTTCCTGACTTTTTCAATTAAAATCACAGTCTAAAACTGTCACAACCCAATTATACAAATATCACATAACTTTTTCTTTCACATAAGGGGCGGTTAGGCAGTCTGTAAATGTCATCCTTTCTTCTTCTAATACTTCATACTTTATCACTTATGATATGATATAAATTTTTCACATGAAATTTAAGTTTCATTTACACACATACGTCAAATACATCAGGATCTCACATAACTTACATATCCTATATCCCCAATTGATCTAATGTACATTAATGTAATGTTGTACTGTACAATAGCCGAAATACACGGCCAATTGATTATACCTTCAAAGAATAACTGGGAAGTGTGTCTTGAAGGTATACTAGAAGATCCCAAAAGTAAGCTCCTCTATCTGGAGCGGGAATCACTTCAAATAATCTGGATGAAAAAATGTTGTAAAGGAGTTAGTTTACGCTCAGTAAGAAACATATGTAAAAAGCGTACTATGCCACTATACGTAGTTTTTTCTTCCTTGGCTCTATAATGTCATGTAAAATCATTATAAAGCATATATCATATACTTTCTTCAAATATCATGTACACATAAAATCAAATAAGTCGAATACTTTCAAGTAGTTTCAAATCACTTAACATCACATATACAATCATTCAAATAACTCAAATACTTTCACGTATCTTGATTCACGTGAATTCTCATGTGCAAATACAAATAACTTCAAATACAAGTAACTT
Organism: Heritiera littoralis; assembly: GCA_031772115.1. NCBI lineage: Eukaryota > Viridiplantae > Streptophyta > Magnoliopsida > Malvales > Malvaceae > Heritiera > Heritiera littoralis. The sequence continues at coordinate 1,627,378 of JAPDPK010000040.1, forward strand.
CATATACTTTCACATACTTTCAAATAGATGGGAGACGATTAACTTCCAAAAGAATCATGCACTAAATAATTCTCATAAGGGATACAGCAAATATATCCCATAAAGGATAATCCCTAGAGATATCAAATAAGTGGCATACCCACATATAGGCCAGGGATCCTCCCCTAAGCCAAACACATATATCAGAGACAACTGGCCAATGTTGATAGACCATAGTGAACACTAGTCAGGTGACATCTGTGGTACTGAAGACTGGACTAGGGTTCCTCGGCCAAGTACAAATAATACTGAGGACTTGATCGGAGTCCCACAGCCAAATACAAGTAATTTGCATGATCACCAAAGGAGTCTACAGTCTCCAAAACATTTGTTAAATAGCTCATTTGAAATTCAATTACACTTATATCAATAAGCATTTAAAACACCACTTTCAAAAGGGGGCAGTCGGCTACTATATCATATATCGCTTTATTGAATTTCTTTTCTTTTTAAAATTCAAACATTTTATTCTTAAAAACAAATAGGGTAGTCAACTGATTTGCAAACAGAAAGTTTTCTAAGAAAATGCAGTCGACTGGCTCCTTAGCAGTCGACTGGTTTTGCAAATAGAATGCTTCTAAAAACAGGGCAGTCAACTAGTCTTATAGGCAGTCAGCTGGTTTTTAAACAGAATACTTTTTGAAGAAAAGCAGTCGACTGGCTCCCTAGGCAGTCGACTGGGTCAAAACAAAATGCTTTCTGGAAAATAACAGTCGGCTGCTATATAGGGCAGTCGACTGGTTTGAGTTGGCTTCAAAAAATTTCACGCTTCAGCTATTTCTAGGCAGTCGGCCATTATTTAAGGCAATTTGCTGCCCCTAGCCAAATTGCTAGTAGGAGTAAAACCGAGAAATTAAATCTCCTGCACTTAAAATAGCTTTTATTTCAAACCAAATATGCAACCAAAATGAACATAGTCTCTCTACGTCCGTTACACATATTTCTTACCTCAAGTAACTCCGAAAACGCAAATCACTTTGTTGCACCTTTTCTTTTCCTTTCAACTCTTCAAGTTGTAAATATCATAACAATTCCAAACCTTTAAGGAAACCTTTATAAATATGCTATATCAACTCACGTAACTCCAAACCACAAATAGAAGTAGAGAAATCAACTTCATCTCTTACCTTTGTAAATCACCAAAATAATAGCAACTTAGATCTCTTCAATTCCTTTGATTCAGCCTTTCATATTACACATATAGCTAGAGCTAGTGATGAGGAATAATTTTCGTTAAGCAAGCTTAACGATTCGATGACAAGAGCGAGGTGTTTGTCAAGGTAAGTGAAATGGAAACTTGGAGGAAACGAGAGGAAGAGCTGAAATGGTTGCCGACTTGGTTGATGAAGATGAAGACAAAATCATTAAATTCTCATTTAATGCATCTTCATCCATTTACATCTCATCTCAACCATTGACCATTTGACTCTTGACCCTTTGACCATTCAATTGCTATTATTCCATCCATGTCCCATATATCATTCATAGATCAAAATTTTAGATTTATTTACATCATTTAAGCTGGACATATTATACAATTATGGGAAATTTACAGAAATTTGGGGATTTCACAAAAACTTTGTTTAAAAGATTTTCCATCATTGAGTTCATTTTGAGCAAATTTACATTAAAAACATTTAGCCTTACTTAAGTTTTTGTCATTTCAAAACATTTGTCAATTTAAAGCTAACAATCTCACCCTTTTTGATATGACAAAACTTAAGGTAAATTTGCTTATATTTTTGAAAAATGAATTTGCTTGTATTTTTTGAAAAATGATACTCCCCTTCAAGATTTGCTCCCCCTTGATTTAAGCATGAAAATCTATAAAAATTTACCACATTAATTCTCCCCCTTTTTGTCATAGTAAAAACGATATGAAAGAGTATAGATAGACTCTGCAGTAACATATCCACTATATGTGAAAGAGTATATGAGAGATAAGGCATAGACATAAGATATTGTCAAAGGCAATTTAAAGCAACAATGATATAAACATATTCAGCACATAAAGCAATGATATAAACATAAATAGAATCCACAATGAGAACAAACTAGTTCATACAACAAAACAAATGCACAATGAGCTAAGAAAGCATAAAGTCCGAAGTCCTAAGATGCTCTAGTCAATGCCTCCTAGGAAAAGTCATGTGATACTGCTCAACGAAGTCCTCATGTTGCACGCGCACATCTTGAAGTTCATCGAATAAGGCAGCCTGGGTCTCTTCCATACCAGCAAGATAAGCATCGATTTGATCGAACCGCTGAGTGACAGTCTACTGGAAATTTTGAAGCGTCAGCATGATCTGGTCAAGAGAGGCAGATGTGGATCCGAATGGTGCTGAGGAAAAAGGTTCTGCAGGAGCGTCCTCTTTAGGGGAATGTTCGGGAGATGCTAGCTGCCCGTGACGCTTCTCCCATATGAAATCATCATCACCTCTCTGACATAAATACCACCCAAGGTTATGCATTGTAGAGAGATTAATGGTGGTAGTCGAATCCGAAAGAACGCCGACCTCGCATGAGTAGTCAATGCCTTGGTCGAGCAGAAAATATGCAAGAGGCTGAAGGAAGACGATGGTCTTGACTCCACCGCGAACAATTCACACCCAATGTTGAAGAATAAAGTGAACAAGATCTGGCCTAGAGCCATCGGGTGAGTGAATGTGGTGAAGCCAGAAGCGATGAAGTCTCCAAACTTGAAAGTATTTGGTGCTGAGTGGTCGAAGATTCCAGGAAATGATCGTGCAAAGACGGGAAGTTCACCAGCATGCTCATCGACTATGGCAAATTCTAATGGAACTTTGGCATTCTCAAAAGTAAGTCTGCCTTCGGGAATATGGAAGCAAAGTGAGAGTGATTGCTTGGAGACTTCAACACACTTGCCCATGACAAACGATCTAATCGCCACAACTTGGCACGGATCATTGGGGCTTATGACAAGTTCGGCATTGGAGAAGAATGCCTGAACGATGTTGCAAGGTATGGGAGTGTTAATCTTTAGAAAATTAGTCCACCGGAAGGTGTCGAACTTGGCCAAATAGGGGAACTCGATTGCTTTTAAGAATTCGAAATCAATCGGACGCCAATGCTTGATGCGCATGTTGGCGAATTTTTCATGAAAGCGATTCTTCTCTTCCGCATTTCTAAAACATCGATTGAAGGCTGTAGGCACAAAAGAAATGGAAGAGGAGGGAGCTTTTCTCTTTTGTGCGGTGTGTTTAGCACGATGGGCCATTTGGAGGAAGGCAAAGTTCTTTGAGGAGTTTCGTCGAACGGGTGGTGGGCACTTGTTTGGTTGAGTGTTGATGTGTGTATGTGGAAATGAAGAACTAACCAATGGCAAAAAAACACATATCAACACACATACCATAATATTTGTAGACACCATTTTTGTCCGGTTTTTTTTTTTTTCAAAACATTTTTAATTAATTAGTTTGTATATATTTTATTATTGATTTTTAAATTTTATTTTTTATTTTTTATTTAGATTTAGAAATAAATTTTGGATTTTGATTTTGATTTTTATAGAATAAAATAAAAAAAAAGGAAATCTAAATTAATTTTGATAGGAAAGTAGAATTAAATGAAACCATTAAAAGATTGGAAATTAATTTGAATTTGGAATTGACATTAAATTTAAGATTTGATTTTTGAAATATAAAATTTCCTTAAAAAGATTGATTCTTGATTTTTTTGAATGACCTAAAATAAAAGGAGAAAACTAGGGTTTTGGAAGGAAAAAAAAAACCCTAGGAAAAAACGTTGAAAAAAAAAAACCTAGCTCTCTCCTTGAGTGAGACTCAGCCACCCTCATTTGGATGGTCTTGGATATTTGGTGTTGGCTTTGGATTCTTATTTTTGGTTTTTTAGAGACTCTCTTCGCAGGGATGGGTCCAAAAGAAAAGAAAAAAACAGGAGCTCCTTCATGGACCCCTGCCTTCACCATCATCTAACCTCGCCTGGGCAGCATCATCATCTTTCTCGCCAGCCTTGAGATCCCACCACTACCACCTTGTTTCCGCCAATCATTGCTGTCCCATTTTCATCCATCATTCCTGCCATTTTGGCCACCACCGCTTGCTACTGCTGTACTGCACATCACTCCAATTTGCTTGCTGTCTTTGATTATTGCATTGTGAAGCAGTAAAGTGGCGAGAAAGAAAGCAAAAAAAAGGACAGAAGGAAAACAAAGGAAGAATACCCGTAACCTTCTCCAGGCGGTACGGGATTACACTGCCATTACGCCTCACCACTCCTCTACACAGCCACAACCGGTGCTGCCTTTGTTCTTTCTTCTCGTGCCTCATTGCCCATCACCTCTGCGTAACAGTTCTGCTGTTCCTCCATAGATGCTGTTGTGAGCTGCTTTGGGTTGCTATTGAGTGGCAGAGAGGAAGAATAAAAAAAAATACAGAGAAAGAGTGAAGGAGAGACCGAGAGAAAGACAAAGGGGAGTGAAAGGAGAACCAAAAAAGAAGGAGAGAGACAGAAGCAATGAGAGAGAAGTATAGACAGTAGCAGTGACGGGAGGAGTGTTTTTTTTTTTTTTTATTCTAGATAAGGTCTGATGTTTCCCTGTCGGTGAAGGAGAAAGACAAGAGTACTGAAAGGAAGCAAACCAATAAACTGAAGAGAAGAACGGACTGAGCTTGAGTAAAGCATCTAAAGTAGTAGTTCGGATAAGTGTTTCTGTGAACAGCCATTATTATAACGATAAGGAATTCACAAAGGAAGAAAGAATAGGCATCCAATGTAAAACGAAAAAAGACACGTGATTCCCATTTGCAAAGTTTGTTGGTAAGTTTGTTTATTTATTTATTTAGTTATGGATTGATTGATTGCTTTGTGTTATATATAATATATTTAATTAATTTAAATTTAGTTATTTAATTAGATCTATTAATAGTTATTTTTTTTATTTATCTTTATTGAATGCATTCTTTTATATATGTTTGTTCATGTGCTAATTATTATTTATTGGTTTATGGTAAACTATGATTATGGAATTTCGTAGAATTTTAATTTTTGAATTAGTATGATAAGATTAAAATTATTAGTAAATAAACGTGCAATTTAATAATTAAACAAAAATGAATATAATTACTCCGATGATGAAACATCAAGATAATTATGCTTAAGTAATTTTCTTGAAGATTTCTAGGTGAGAAAATTCTATTCAAGGCCTCACCAGCTCAATGGAAGGTCTAAATAGGGTCTTCAATAAAAAGTAATTTATATTCATTTTTAAAAATTAAAATACGAATGATTAGTAAATTTGTTATTGAATTGGAAAACGAATAAGTTATAAAAATTAGAAACGATAATTAATAGTCCACGATAATAGAAATAATAATGAGTAACAAACAAAGGAATGGAATGAATAAAGATTAGATATGAAAGTTATAATAAAGGTGAATATAAATTACGCCGATAATAATAAATAGGAGTTATTGAGAATGAATATTGATTGTTCCTATGATGAGATTCCAAGTAGATTTACGCTTAAGTAATGATTTGGAAATCTTTAGGTAAGAAAATTTCTTTTGGGTCTCACCAGCTTAATGGAAGATCTAAAAGGAATTTTTGATAAAAATAATTCATATTCATTTTTGCATAAAAATAAATAAATAAAATTAATAATTAATAAATAATAGAATGCTAAGAATAAATTGGTTTGAAAGAGTCAAAGTTAGGAATTTCTCATAATATATTCAAATGAATCCGACGACGGAGCCTCTTCAAGCAAGTCGCATAGTACTACTTGAATACTCCTGAGGTGAGAAAGATCTTTTTAAGTTGTCCCACCAGCTTAATGGAGGACACTTAGAAATATTTTTTCAATAATAATTATATCGAGATTAAAGATCAACATAAGCAAATTTAGCAAATAACCTAAAACTAAGTGGTACCATTTTAGGATGAGCGTTGTGAGGGTGCTAATCCTTCCTCACACGTAACCGTACTTCCGAACTTAGAACTTTGAACGTAGACCAAGCCTTATCCTTAGTTTGAATAGGTGACCAATCACACCTAGGTAGAATGGTTGGTGGCGACTCCATATCTTTGTGTCTAGCTATTAGGTTTTTATCTAAAACTTAATACGTTATGACAATATTGATGAAGACACAGTGAATAAATATAACAAGAATGACAAGTTATGAGGAATGGAAGTTGGAACAAAAAAATGGGTTTTTGAGTGTGTGAAAACATAATAAAGTGAAAAATGATGCAAGTAAATGAAATGGGTTTGTAAAAGATGATAAAACAAATGAAAAATGTAAGAAATAAGATAGAAATTGATGAAGAAATACTTACAATTGAGATGTTGGGCATGAATGGTGGGTAAAGCGTTGGAGTAGACACAAAATGAAGAGAAATGAATTTTTAAAGAAAAAGAATGATGGGAACTGAAAGAGATGATGAAATGATGAAGAACGGTGAAGAAACGAAGTGATTTGGTTGAGAAATGAGTGAGATTTGAAAGTTTGGATGTGAGGAAATGGTGAAAAGGGGTTACAAGTGAGAGGGAAGATGAATAGTGTGGAGAGGAGTGATGCCCGACATTTTAAAAGCTGTGATTTGGGCATTCTGCCTCCAGGGGATCGATCCCCTCAAGGAAAGGATTAATCCCTTCCAGGCAGAATGTATTCCCACCCATTCTGTTGCCAGAGGATCGATCCCATGATGAAAGTGATCAATCCCTTATGGTCTAAACCCAGAAATTTAGGCTTGAAAACCCAAGAAATTGATCCTATTTCTTGAGGAATCAATCCCTTAGTTAATTGCTTGAGTTTTTATGCCGAAAAATAATTTGAAAATAAGTGAAGTTGTGCATTTTCAGTATTTTAAAAGCAAAATCAGATTTGAGTAACTTGGAAAACATGGTGTGTGACTTGTAAAAAGGCAAAAATATCTGGAAAAGTCATTGAAACCTATTTTGTTGTGATTTTGAGGAGTTTTTGAACATGAGAAGTGAATTTTAGCTGGTGGAGCTGAATGATAAGGAATTAACATGATCAAACACACATATTTCAATAATTAATTCTAATAACTTGGAAAAAATATGGCAAGTTAAGGTCATGAATAGCAAGTGGTCAATACATTCTCTAAATTTCTGACTTGCATTCATCACAACCAACTCAGACCATTCATTCAAAGTCACATAGACTATGGCCATAGATCTCATATGATGATTATTCTACCCTACGGGTATTATAGCATGATATATCTTGGATGATGCCTTATTCTCCACCATTTTATGTTATGAAAATGACGATTTTAAATGGATGGTGAGATTAAATGATACATGATTATTTACATGTTTTTCATGGAATGGATGATGAATTCTAAACAGTTTACTGTACTAAATTGAGTACTACACTGTTTACGAGATTTCAGTAATATATGTGATATGTTTTCAAAGAGGAAATGATGAGTGTTAATCTAATATTCTCTTATCATTTAATATGAATATTAGATTATTTGATTACATGTTTTATATTAAAAAGTGTTGATTTGAAATTAATATGAAATGATATAGATAAGTGATTTATTTCGAAAATCAATACTTACTACCTATAATCGCTTTGGGTTCCAAGACAAGACAAGTATTTCAAAATATCTTCCATGCTCCATCTGAATCCCTAGCCAACTATAGTATCCTTTCTATTTCGATCCCTAGTGTATCTATAGGAAATAAATGATTTTACGGCATATAAATTTCGTGATATCAGGATTTGCATACTATTCCTTATTGAGTCGTGGTTTGCTCACTCCTTTATTTTTAACATCTACAGAGTATTTCTAGTGATAATATATCATCCGAGGATTTTTGGCTATGCATTTGAGTACCCCGAGGCAGCTACTATTGATTCTGGAGGTATAATCATTTACTTTATATGTTCAGACTTATTTTATAGTACTACTATGTTGTATTATAAACAGGGGATGTAAAGGATAAACAAATTACGATATATAAATATTCTTATTTATTTATGAATTACAGTTTCAAAATGATTATTGTGTAAAGAAAATGGAAAATAAGGCATCGCAGACAGCCCAACCCTTGTAATATGTGTGGAAATGTGTAAAATACTGTATATACGGGATGTGACAAACAACCTCGAAGAAAATCCGAAGCCAAATAAGTGCTTTCCCTTTTCTTTTTGAGATGTTGATCAACTTCTTGCACATTGATACCTATCATTTAGGCCAAACATTTTCAATGACACATCTTATTCTTCTTGTAAATCTTTTTGTTTAACTCCTAGATATGAAGTAAGACCATATATTCCTCAATAGTAGGCACCATATCTACCCTATTAAACACAAAGCACCTGTAAGAGGGGTCCCATAAATGTACCATGGCCCTGATCAAATTGAGATCCATATGTATAGTTAGAAGCAATGCCAAATTCCCATACTTTTCCTGGAAAGCGGTCTTCTTTATCATATCCCAATTTCTCCAAATGTCAATTAACTTAATGAGATCATTTTGTTGGAGATCTAGGCGAACTTTTTCAGAAAGACTACAAATGTGATCTCTAGGTAAGCAATCAACATCTTGCTTTTGGGCTTCTTTAGATTTGGCCTTCACATCATCTGCAATTTCTTCCAACATAGTTTCTCCTGAATGTAAAGAATCTTAATTTTATCAAATAATTGTTATGAGACAATTTTTCCTAAAATGATGAACAAGAAAATAAAACCCTTCTTTTTGTTTTTCATTTTATTATCTCATTTTATTGTTCCTTCATGTGTCTTACAAGGAAAGTTTCTATACTATTGTTTCATCTTAGGATAATTTACTTAGGTCTTTACATGCATGGGTTGGATGATTCAAAATTCTAAAGGTTCCCAAATTGCTCCTCACTATCATCCACACAGGACTAGTAAGGCACCCAATCCTCACCCATGACAGGCTCCAAACGGAAAGGCTCAATTTGAGTGGTAGTATTTCGCCAACCATTACGGAGGTATTACCTTATGAGAGCATAGTTACTTTACTTCCTCCTAAAAAAGACAAAGCCCGAGTAGAGGGCCAATGCATGCACATGCACCTGAAGTGTGTGTTGAAGGAACAAACAATTATTTTATCAAAATTAACATTCCTAAGGCAAATCCAAGGTAACCTAAAACCCTTCCTTGGCTTGACTCTCTAAAGTCCCCTGCTAAGTCGCCAAGCTGTCGTAACGTGTCAAGTCCTAGAACTTAACCCGCTAGACTTAAATTCAAGAGTCGCTACCAACCAATCTAACCTAAGGTGTGATTTGTCACCTATTCTTGTCTAAAGATAAGGCATGGTCCACATTCAAAGATTCTTAGATTCGAGAGTTCGGTTACGTGTGGGGAAGGATTATGCACCCCCACAATGCCTATACTAAAATGGTACCAACTAGCTTTAAGTTATCTTTATAATTTGCCTTGAGTTCATATTAATTTCGATATACTAATATATTGGAAAATTTCTAAGATTTTTCCATCGATTTGGCTCCAACCTTAGAAATTCCCCTCACCTCAAGATATTTAAGGAGTCTCAATTGATTTTCTTGAACTCCATTGTCAGATAAATTTTAATATTTTATGAAATTCTTGTTTTTCCTAATCTTGTTTCTAATTTTGACTTTATATTCATTTTATAAATTTCTTAGATTTTTTAATTTATTTTAATTATTTTTATATTCTTATTTATCTTATTTTTAAGAAATAAACATGAGTTATGTTTTATTGAAAATTCACTTTTAAGCGTTCCATCAATTTGGCTCAACCCAAAAGGAACCTCCTTACTTAGAAATTTCTAAAGAGTCCCGATTGACTTTCTCGAAATTTCATCATCGGCATAACTCATATTTACTTCTTTATTTATTTTTTAATTTTTATTTTTATGATTCTTATTCTAAGTTATTCTTTTTATTCATTTATTTATCTAATTCATCTAACCTATTTTTATTTTTATTTATAAAAAATAAACATGAATAAAAAAATCTTTCAAAAGTCTTCCATCAATTTGGCTCAACTTAAGAAAGATTTTTCTACCTAGAAATTTCCAAGAAGCCTCAATTGACTTTCTTGGAGTTTCATCATCGGTATAATCCATATTTATTTTTGATAATTAATTAATATTTTATTTAACTTTATTCGACGTTACATATTGATTCTTAATTGTCCTACAAATTCACAATTATTAAATCAATTTAGATTATTATTAAATTATCCAACTATTAAATTATCAACTTGTTATTATCATACATTTAATTATCAAAACACTAAGTGATTAGCAAATACCAATTAATTATTCATTAACTAATTAATCAAATAAATCCTATTAAATAAACTAATGAATTAATTAATATATTAAAACAAAACTTACCTGGATAGTTCTTTATTAGCTTTCTTTCTTTTCCTTTCTAACTGCAACTCACGTCCTTGTCTTTCCTTTTCCTTGATTTCACGTGGTAGCAAATAGCTATGGTAATAGTGGTGTAGGCCAAAGAAACAATGGAGATGGTGCAACGTTGCGGTTCGCTCGAAGGTGACAAGCTGAGCAATAGCTAGATGCTTACAGCTTCAAGAAGAAATAGAACAGCAGTAGCATTTGGAAGAGCTTTGGCAATAGGTGTAGTAGCAGCAAGAGACACAAGTTGTGGTGAGCTTCAGACAAGAGCTAATTACAGGGGATGGTTTGAAGGCAAGACACGGAGTAGGGGCTGTGTAGTAGAGGAACTGTTCAATAAAGCACAGGCAGCAAGGATTAGACTTGTACAAGTGACTTGGCAAAAGAGCAGGTAAGTGTTGATCAGTGGCGAGGCAAGGTGTGATGAAGACGTAACAGAAAAGCTGTAGTTGTAGGCGAGACAACAGGTGATGCGATGGTGAAGACTTGCGATGAAGCAAGGCCAAGGTACGGGTTGGAGGAAACGTAGCTTGGTAAAAGCAAGGTGAAGATGATGATGCTGATCGGTGTTGCAATGCAAGAATGCTGAGTTGAAGAGGCTTGATTGTCAATGAATCAAATCATGAGGTTTAATCCCTTTTTATAGCCACAAACTTGTTAGAGTCCTAATATAACTATGCTTATTCTAATAATTATCTCCTATTTTTAATATTTTATCTATTTAATTCTTATGTTAATCCTAATCTAACTCTATCAAATTTAATATTAATCTAAATAATTATCCTAAAAAATCTAATTATCCTATCCTAAAATTAATTTTATTTTCTTTTCTTGTCTTTTTTTTATTATTCCTAAATCTTATTTTAATTTTAATTTCCTAATTAATGTTAATTCTAAACCTAAAAAATCCTAATTTAATTCTAACCTAATTTCAATAAATAATAATATTAATCTAAATTGTTAAATTAAATTCAATATCACCTAACTTCATTAGTTATTTTTATAGGTTAAAACCTGGGCAAAATAAGGTGTCTACAGTGTCTGTTTTGACAGAATGAGTGACAAGCGCAAGGCACTAGGCAGGGACGGGAAAGGGGACGTAAAAGGAATTAGCCCTCCCCAAAACTATCTCTGGAGCAATGCCAGAAGCATCTCTTTCTCCCCAGCCTTAGAGCCCGAATACTCGTATATCCAGGCTGGAGCTTATGTTAGCTGATTTTATAGCGAACTATAATATAGCACCAGTACCAAAAGTAGTGCAACCTTCTTCACCTCAAGTTAATGTCCCGCCAAAGCCTTAGCCACAACTAATACATCCCCCATCACAGCGTCAACCTCAGTGTCTAGTCCAACCAAGTCAATTTGAGAGAGTGGTTGTGATGTGACTTACCTCCGGCAGTTTAAGAAATTGGATCCACCCAAGTTTAAGGGCAAGAAGGATCCTATAACAGCAAAGAATTGGGTGAACAAGATAGAAAAATTGTTTGCATATATGAGTTGCACAAAGACAAAGAAAGTGGGACTAGCCACCCTTTTATTGTTAGATGAGGCAAAACATTAGTAGAAGTCTACCAAGACAGTCTTGGTAGCTAGACACCCAGCAGTGACATGGGTTATTTTTCTTGAAGCTTTCACTAAGAAATACACTCATCGTATTGCTTAAAGAAGATTAAAGTTAGAGTTTTTGAATTTATAATAAGGGAGCATGACTCTTGATTAGTATGAATCCAAGTTCACGCATTGAGCCGCTTCGATCTAGAGACAGTCAGAAGCGGGGAGCATAAGATTGAGTGGTTCATTGCCGGCCTAAGGTCGTCTATTCTTAGCAAATTGGCTCCACTTGATATATCTACTTATGATCAAGCTATCCACTGAGCTCAATTATGTAAGTAGGATTATGAATTCCAATAGCCGAAGTTTGGGTCCCGAGCTAATGGTAAAGGTAAAGAGAAAGTAAAACGGGTTGTGAGGAACAATTAGATAAGAGACCAGCTAAGAAAGCCAAGGATATTGTGATCAAGGGTAAAGATAATAGAGATAAGTATGCTAAGTCCATAGGGATTGAAAGCTCCACTGCCACACAGAGTGGTACTACAAACAGGTGTAATCAGTGTGGGAGGTCACATGGTAACAAACCCTACTATTGGGTTTTGGGAGCATGTTTTAGATGTGGACAAAAGGGGCATTCAATAAAGTATTACCCAAATTAGAAGGAAACAGTGCCAACAGTAGCACCAACAGCTAAAGAACCAGAAAAGGCTACACTGCCTACGTTGAGGAGAGCTACAATAGTAGAAAAAGGAAAGAAGGCTGTAACACAGGGCAGAGTGTATGCCATTGATAAGGAGTCTACTGACACGTCTTCAGATGTCATTAAACGTAAAATATATGTTTTTGATATAGATGCATTTGTATTAATTGATCCAAGTTCCACACATTCTTTTATATCTCTGATGTTTGCTATTATGATACCAGTAGAGCTTGAAATTTTAAGGCATTTATTGTTGATAATTACGCCATTTAAAGAATCTCAAAAGATTGATTTAGTATATCAAAACTATAAATTAAGGATAGGAGAAAAGGATACAGTAGCTAACTTGATTGTGCTCAATATGTATGATTTTGATGCATCTTAGGAATGGATTGGTTAGCTACAAATCATATTAGTTTAGATTGTTACACTAAATATGTAACCTTTTCTTCTCCTAAAAGATACATTATAAAGCTTTTTGTTTAGTGTGAAATGTGAATTATTTTGTTAAGAATTTGTTTAAGATGGAATTTGAAAATATCTATGTATTATTTTTGAAGGGTTCATTGATTGTGTGGATGATGTTGAAAGAAAACGTCTGGAGTTACATGAGATTCCTGTGGTCAAGGATTTCCTAGACGTGTTTTCGGATGAATTACCAGAACTTCCTCTAGACCGAGAGATACAATACACTGTTGATTTGGTGCTTGATGCTAAACCCATTTCAAAGCCTCCTTATCGAATGGCAATGGTCGAGTTTGATGAGCTCAAGAAGTAGCTCTAGGAGTTATTAGACGAAGGTTTTATCGGTCCTGGTGTTTCTCCTTAGGTTGCACTAGTACTATTTGTCCGAAAGAAGGATGGTAGCCTACGACTTTGTATCGACTATCTGTTGCTCAATGAAGCTACTATCAAGAATAAATATCCTTTGCCCAGAATAAATGACCTATTTGATCAACTTAGGGGCACACATGTGTTTTCTAAGATTGATCTCAAAACAAGATATCACCAGTTAAAAATATGGGAAGGAGATGTCCCTAAAATTGCATTTAAAACTCAGTATAGCCACTATGAGTTTCTATTTATGCCATTTAGACTCACCAATGCCCCTACAGCCTTTACAAATTTGATGAACAAGGTGTTTAAGTCATATCTAGACAAGTTTGTCATCGTGTTCATTAATGACATTCTGGTATATTCCAAGTCTTGGGAAGAATACGAGCAGCACCTTTATATTATGTTACAAACCCCCAAAGATCTAAAGCTATATGCTAAGCTAAATAAGTGTGAATTCTGGCTAGATCAGATTACCTTTTTGGGACACTTAGTGTCTAAAGATGGGGTGTCAGTCGATTTGTCTAAGATAAAAGCGATTGTACAGTAGGAAGGGCCCAAGTCAGTGACAAAGATTCAGAGCTTTTTGGGTCTAATCGGATATTACCATCAGTTTGTTGAGGGTTTTTCTTTGTTGGCTACTTCGCTGACGCATCTCACGTGCAAAGATGTTAAGTTTGAATGGATTGATACCTGTGAGTGCAGTTTCTAAGAATTTAAGTGCAGATTGACTACAGCACCAATCCTTACTATTCCAAGTGGTTCAAGGGGCTTTCCAGTGTACAGTAATGCCTCCTCACTGGGTTTGGGTTATGTGCTAATGCAGAATGGGAAAGCGGTTGCTTATGGTTATCGTTAGCTGAAAGACCATGAAAAGAACTATCTTACTTATGATCTAGAACTAGCTGTCATGGTATTTGCTTCGAAGATATGGCAGCATTATTTGTATGGTGATAAGTTTCAGGTATATACTGACCATAAAAATCCCAAGTATCTGTTCTTGTAGCATGAACTAAATATGAGGCAGCGTAAATGGATGAAGTTGCTGAAAGATTATGATTGCAAGATACTATACCACCAAAGGAAAGCAAATATAGTGGCAGATGTCTTGAGCAAGAAACACATAGGTATGGTTTCTTACATGATGGTTTAAAAATATGATTTATTGGAGTAGATTGCAAACCTCAGTTTGAATGTCATTTCCTCTAATAGATATGGTTTGATTGCTACTCTTCGAATTAAGCCTGATTTGATGGATCGGATCAGAAATGCTCAGAGGGAGAATACTGAGTGTATTGAGGTTGCTAGTCAGAAACAGTTGGGTGTTTAGTCAGGGCATGAGATTAGCATAGATGGTTTTCTAAGATTCATAAATCAAATTTGTATTCTCGAGGATAAACAGCTGAGAGAATTGATTCTGACCGAGGCACATACTTTTAAGTACACTTTACATCTGGGTAGTAACAAGATGTATCATATTCTTCATAAAGTGTACTGGTGGCCTAACATGAAGCGAGACATTGTTGAGTTTGTTGCAAAATGTCTCACTTATCAGCAGGTAAATGTAAAGCATTAGAAACCCGTAGGATTCCTTCAGCATCTACCGATACCAATGTGGAAATGTGAGCATATCACCATGGATTTCATCATAGGTTTGCCAAAGACCAGGAGGAATCATGATGCGATTTGGGTGATTGTTGATAGACTGACGAAATCAACCCACTTCCTTACTATTATGTCCACAGATTCTCTAATTGCTTTAACCGATCTTTATGTCAGGGAGATTGTTAAATTACATGGAGTTTTAGTGAGCATTATTTTTTATAGAGATTCCTGATTCACCTCTAATTTCTGGGAGCATTTTCAGGATGCTATGGAATCTCGACTGAATTTCAATACAGCTTCCCTTTACAGATTGATGGGCAATTCGAGAGCACGATTCAGGTGCTCGAGGACATGTTGAGAGTTTGTGCATTGGATTTTAAAGGCTCCTAGGACAATCATCTACCACTGGCAGAGTTTGCGTATAACGATAGTTATCACTCCAGTATCGGTATGGCACCTTATGAAGCTTTGTATGGCAGAAGATGCTGCTCCAGTATTGCTGGGATGAAGTGGGCAATTGAAAGATTTTAGCTCCCAATCTGGTTGAGCAGGCTTCCAAAGATGTCTGGCTTATTTGTGACAGCTTGAAGGCATCTCAAATTTGACAAAAGAGTTATGCAAATGTCAAATGCCAACATTTGGAACTCTCAGTAGGGGATTCTATGTTCCTGAAAGTTTCACCAACTAAAGGTATCATGGGATTCAAAAAAGAAAGGAAAGTTAAGTCCTCCCTATATTGGGCCTTTTGAAATCTTAGACCGAGTAGAAGATATGGCATACTTGTTAGCCTTACCACCAGAGTTATCGGAGGTACACAATGTCTTCCACGTGTCAATGTTATGGAAGTATCATCCAGATTTGTCTCACGTGATTCAATATAAGCCATTGGAGATTAGGGAACACATAAGCTATGTTAAGAAACCAATGAGGATCTTGGATGGAAAGGAGAAAGTATTATGGTCTAAGACGATTCCTCTGGTAAAGCTTCTCTAGTAGTAACACACAGTAAAAGAGGCTACTTGAGAATTAGAGAGCCTAATGAAAGAAAAATATCCAGAGCTATTCGTCAGACAAGTCTGATCAAATTTGGAGGACCAAATTTCCTAAAGCAGGGAGAATGTAAGATTCACACTTCTTAGTACTGTTCTATATTATTAGTGAAGTTAGGAAACTAAGATATCTCATAGCTGTTTATATACCTTGTGTTTCGTAGGTATAATGGAGATTTAGACTATGGACCCCACTATGCCTCTTACTACTTCGAAGGAGATAAAACCCCACAGTATTGATATTTGAAACAAAATAATGTGATGGTAAGAATCTATATCCTAAAATTCCTCTGTTCATGCATGTTTGGAAAAGCATACAATAATTTTAAAAATGACGATTAAATCCATAGGCTGGAAAAACAACCGTAAATTACGATCAATCTAAATTGATTTAAGCCAACTAACGGTCATAGATAAATCCTTATGTAACAAAGTCTTATGCTATGTTGATTGATAGACTGAATCACACAAAACTATTAAAAATTATTCGATTTGATGGTTAGGGTTATTTTAGTAATTTCACCCATTTGATCACTCAAACCCTAACAAAAGCTCACCAATGTTAAATGGATTCTTTTATAATTGAATGAAATACTTTGAAGGTTAGACTGACTGTTTAAAACGAAGTCAAATTGCGAAAGGCAAAATTGGAATTTTTTGTAAGTATAAGGGCATTTTAGTAATTTGCATTAAAAGATATTAATTAAAAGGGATTTTTCTAGTGATCTTCTCTTTATTTTCGTCCACCTCTCTTCTTCTCACTCCATTAACAAAGCTTCACTTTAAAGAGAGAAAGCTCTTAAAAACCCTTATAAAACAGTCTGAAACCGAAAACATCTTCACCAAACCTATCCAGTTTTCAGAGCTCTACAAAATATTACCAAAATCAAGATTTAAAGTGGCCATTTTGATAGTGTATGGATCCTTACAACTTTCGACTAAGGTAAGAGAGAGAGAGAGAGAGAAAGCTTGTGATTTTTCATGTTTTCATGATTGTACATTGTGTTTAAAGTGTTTAGGCATGAATTTGAGCTTAGATTGAAATAAAACCATGTAATTCTCTCTCTTAGGGTTTCGACCACCATCCTCCATGCATGAATGTAATGTTGTTTTGATGTGAAAATGATGTAGAATCAATGTAGAACTAGTGTAGAACATGAATTTAGGCTTAAATTAAAGAAATGAGTTGTGTAGGAAGGAAAACACCATTCAACCAAGTGAAGGTAAGACTGAAAGAGTGCTCAATTTAATGTGTTTTGGGTTCTAGAATAGCATATAAATTAATACAAGAATGTAGGTAAAATCAAAACTTAAAACAAAATTATTTTGACGGTAGTTGCAGTGTTAGCATTGGTATAAAGTAGACTAGATTTAGAGCCACAATAGGCATTGTGCTAGATCTCAAAGAGTTAAATACTCTTTATAATTGAAGTGTGTTGAATAAACTGTGTTTGTGTGTTGTTTTGCAGTTCTGAAGTGAGGTGTGGATAGTGGTGCTAATCGTGCAATTCGATGATATCTGAGTGGTAAGGAATATATATAAAAAGCATAGAGATATTATGCTGCATTGGAAATGATGAAATTGGGTTTTTATGAGATTGAAATTGTGGAAACTAGAATTGTGGTTATAAACTTTGTTTCATGCGGGAAGGCTAGGATAGATAGCACTATTAGGCTGCTGAAATTTCCTAAAATGAATTTAAATTCTTCAAATCATTATTTTGCATAGGTTTGCGATTAGAAGTGAAATGAAAGTGTGTTTTAGTTTTCACCCTTCCTAAAATACATTCATGTTTTTATATCATTGTTATACGTAAATAAAATATTTTTAAACCTTGGTTACTGAATCGAGAATATTTGATGAATTTTGTACTGCAATTATAATGTTTCTAATTTTGATGCTTTATGGACTATATGAAGATATGATTTACTGAATTGATCTCCACAAATGATTCTGAATTTGTTTATGAACTGTTTTGAGACTGCTGGCCCCATAACTACCTGTAAGTACATGCTCTTCTATTCTGTTCTGTTCCGTTCCATTGCTGTTTGACCCTAGACACGTCTTCAACACCGACAAATGTGATCTGGCTAGTGTACAATGTGGATATTTGACTATGGCCATATGTCGTTTCTTATATTGCATAAGTCTATCAGATAAAGCTTAGTCTCCACTATACTGCTTTACTAAGATGGTAAATCCCTCGCTAATCTAGGCACTCCCAGATTTGACTACTTCTAATTTTAGTGTGTTTATTAAGTTATGTTTTTTTATCTGCACTGTATTTTGGAAATGATTACTATATGTTTTCTGATCCATATGGTTATCATGAAGATGTTATAAAATGATTACTAAAAGTTACTTAGCGTATTTATTGAAAATTTTGGAACTCTCTATAATTGGAATTGGATACCAGAACAAATGAGATGCTTTAAAACATCTTTCTGTACTCAACCTGGTTATCTTATAGATAATAGTATCTTTTCCAATCGTGTGCCCTGAGATTGTATGATTACTGTTTTCATTGTGACAGTATGTTTTTACGATTCCTCCGTATAGTATGCATAATATCAGCTCTTTTATATATATTTCTTACTGGGCATATCCAGATTATCTACAATAGTTTCTGTTTTACTTAGGAGGACTTTACTTTCAGTATCCCTCAGGTGACTCTCAATGCCCGTTGAGGTATACTGGTATGTTTTTATGTATTCAGACCGTATATGTACAGTACTATGTGTAGGTATATTAATACTTGGGATGTAAACTAACTATATACAATTTTGAGATTGTATATAAATAAATACAAAGTTAAATTGAACAGTGTGGTTCTTGGGAAGGTAATATTAAATGAAAATGCTTAATTACTATTAAATATGTGTGGATCTACAGACAACTCAACCAAATATGACTAAATGTAAAAAAAATAGTACGAATATTCAAGTATTCAATACGTGACAAAAAGTGCCGTGGAAAAAAAACCATATATTCTGCAATCTAAGTGGCAGAAGTGGAGTGGATTTATCCTCAAACAGACCTCATAATTCCTGCTCATCAAACAATCACATTAGAACAGTTTCGTCAGCCAAGCAAGCAAAATTTTTTGCAGTTTCTCTTTTCCAAGTAGCACATCTCCAGCCAGCTGTTTAAATTTGCCCAAACATGTCAGATTATGTATCATGGTTACAAGGATGCAACATTATATCTAGAATAATGAACCATTCATAAGAATCCTTGTATCCTTAATACCAATATTAGTTAAACTTGGTTCTAGTGACAACAATGAAATGTTAACATGAGATGGCATGATTCAAATACAAAAGTTAAATGCATTAAATTTATTTTGTAACCAGATCATGTAACCAATTACCCAAGGATATTCTCCACCTTAGCAAAGAGATAAAGAAAGCAAGGTGGCTTATATAGTCAAACTATACCAACCAAATGAAAAAGTATGCAGAATGTTATAGGAATTCACCTCATATCTAGACCTGCTCAAGGGCCGGGCTACCCGCCCAAGCCCGAAAGCCCGTTCTAAATTTGGTCGGGCTTGGACAAAAATATTTGATAAAAAAAGGGCTTGGGCAAAATTTTTAGGCCCGTTTAAAAATCGGGTCGGGCCTCGGGCTTGCCTTTCAAAGCTCGAGCCTAGCCCGGCCCGGCCCGAATTATTATTATTTTTTATTTTATATATATCTTTTTTAATATTAATTAAATTTTTATATATATTTACTAAATATAATATAATTATATGTATATAAAATATTATTGAATAATAAATATGATTATAAATATTTAATATGAAAATTGATATATAAATTTTGACAAATTAAATTAAATTTTAAAGGGTATAAAATAATAAAAAACAAATGAAATTAAAATTAAAATATAAAAAAATTATTTTCTGGTCGAGCTCTGGCTTGTAGTATAAAAATGAAAACGGGCTTGGACAGAAAAATCAGGCCCGAATGTCGGGCCGGGCCGGGCTTGGGCGTGTAAAAACCTTATTATTACCTGTCATGGGCCCGGCCCGAGCCTTGCCCGGCCCGGCCTGGCCCATGAGCAGGTCTAGTCATATCCACCATATATTAGGCCCATAAATTCACTCATGCAATTATGATGGTAATATGGGGGTTACAATGTATGTTCAACAATGACCAACCATCGCAGAGGGAAAACGACAAAATCAAGCAATGCCACACTTGGTTTATCAATTGGTGCTGTCAAAACTGTGAGATATCACTCAAATCAAGTTTTGATAATTAAATACAAGCATAATTGAACAATAAAAATCATGTCTTTAGAGGAAAAGCTATACATGAAGATAGAACCATGTAATGATATACCTGTATTTATTGATGGATCCCCAAGATCAACTAAAATAGTTTGATAAGGGCAGAACTTGCTAAGATCATACTGAAAGAAACAAACATTTTGATTTAAATTAGATCAACCATAATGTCTCATAATTGAAATCTTGTAGTTTTAACTATTTTAGTTTGAACTTTGAACTGTTATCTAATCAACTTAATAGATGGAAAAACAAAAGGTCGTCTACTAAATGCCTTGTTGTCAAAATAAAAAAGATTAATACTAAGTCTATAGTCGTTACACCCACCTTATATGGGACATAATTACCATGCCTGGCTACTACGTTGAAAGGAGAAAAATCTTATTGTGCATTGAAAAGCTCTTCTCTAAACTTTTGTACAATAGTAAACCCTGGACGAGGGCCCTCCTCAAACCAGGCAACGAGAACAAGGAAGTCCCTTGAAGCCACAAGACCATTAGCACCTACACAATATCAATTCATGTCCTAAGGTCATATGCCAACATGATCAATAAAATGACTTGTTCTTAATGGCATAAGAACAACAAAATATTATGTTTCATTCACTCACAGACCACATCTAAACAAGAGATTAGGTACCTATTGGACCAAGATCACTTTAGGTAGTTGCAAATGGGTACCTAACCTCAACGACAAAAACACATGATGGGCCATCTGGCAAATCTACAAAAAGGCGGATGGCTTGAATAAAACAACAATTTCACCAGAAGAGACCTGCAATCTTCCACATTCACTAGTGATCCATAGACTTGTAATCAGCAATACAGCACTTAAATAAGCATATTCCCTTATGTCAAAAAGATGAGTTCACTAGTGTCATTTAGTACAAGCAGTTTTCTTAATAAATGAATGAGAAAAAAAATAAAGAAAAACATATATTCTCATCACATGCCAATACCTAAACGATAGCGCCAGTTTTCTCAATAATAAAAGCAATTCATGCCTAAAATGAAATGCAAGCTACCAACAATGACTTATAAACTAACTATTTTTGTTAACAAAATTTAACACAAAGCATTATCAACAACATAATATCATATACAGAAAACCTAGAAATGAGAATAAAAAATGGTTTAAGAAAAAAATCCAAGAAAATATCATTATCAACAATAGAATATCAGATGAAATCTAGATTCTGATTATTGATGAATCAATCACCCAAAAAAGAGGGAAAATATTGGAAAATATAAGTGAATGGAGATCAATCGATACCTTTTTAAGAGTATATTTTCAATAAGATAAAAGCAAGCAAAAACATAAGCTCTATTAAAAACGAAACTAAGAGGTAATCTAAAGCATGAAAGCGAGAGTTTAGAGGATTTTAAGGAAATAGAAAATGGTGAACTTCTGTTTTCTCAATTTCTTGAAGAAGAATGATGTAACCTAGACACCCTCTTGTATGTTGTTGAAGCTCATTTTACAATAAGGTAGGGTTTTAACATTGAATCCACTGTGAAAAGAAAAGTAAGGGATTAGATATTTGAGTGCGAGCGAGACTAAGCAGAGAAAGTGAAAAGAAGAGACAGAGAGATTGCAACTATGGAATTAGGGGGCAGACGAGGAAAAGAAGCAGAGAAGGTAGGGGAATTTTAGGGCTTTGGGATTGCGATTGAAGAACTTGGGAAGAACAGGAGAGGGAGAGACATTAGGGGGAAAAGAAAGGGGTTTGGGAAAAAGGCGAGTTGTGTTATGAATAGTTGTAAATATGGATGTCCATTCATCTCCCATGCTCTCCATATTGGTATATGAATGAGGAACTATTCATCCTCCCGTTAGCATGCTCTCCATATTGGTACATAAATGAGGAACTACCTTATTTAAGTTTGTATTTTCTTTTGATCTTTCATCTTTCATTCATGTATTTGTGAAGCCTATAAATAGAGGCTCACCATCCATTTATTCAATACATTTGAAGAATAAGAAAGTCTCTCTTCTTACTCTCTCTCCTTGTGTTCTCTGTATAATTTTATAATACGTTATTAGCACGAGACTCTAAAAACCCTTAAGAGATTTGGAGAATAAGCCTCAACTAAGGATCTTCATCAACCACGATTATCTATCTCCTCTTTTGTGGTAATGAAACTATTTTTATCTACCTCCTTTGTAATTGTCTATTCTTGTGCGTGTTTTATCTACTTATTCAAATTTGAGATTTGATTGAAGATTATGATTCTTTGGTATGTTAATAACTTGGGGATTTAATTTGAACTGTGCATAAATTGTCTAAAATGTCCAGAGTGTGCAACCAAAAGTTTCTAAGTGTTTAACCTAGTTTTTGTACACGAAAATTGGTAATTTTATATGATTGTGTTCTACTTTCATTAAAGTTCACTCCTAAGTTAAAAAGTTTGAATTTTTTATTATTATAGGTTGATTAATGAATTGTTGAATTTGGTTCTGTATTCTGTCTTAGACCTAATTACGCATTCAAATTCTTGTAATTTTCTAGAATAATTGAATTGAGTTTTTGTGCCTCTAATTGCATGAATTGGCTAAGAACTAACTGAAATTGACCGAGATAATTTTATTTTGGAATTTTCAGGTCTGAAATAATTAGTTTTTGAATTTTAAAACTGAATGATTGTTAATCTATAACAAAATATAAATATATTTATTTTCTCCTAACTTGTTAAACATACTTGTGATTGTTCATAATGTCAAACCTTGCAAAACTCGAATTTGTGGCTCTTGACATTACGGGAAAGAATTATTTATCATGGGTGTTAGATGCTGAAATTCATCTGGATGCAAATGGTCTCGACAATACCATCAAAGAAGGGAATAAAGCACCTGGTCAAGATAAGGCCAAAGCGATGATATTTCTTCGTCATCACCTCCATGAGGGACTTAAAACTAAATATCTAACTGTTAAAGACCTACTTATCCTTTGGACCAGTCTAAAGGAAAGATATGACCACCAGAAAACTGTGATACTCCTTAAAGCTCGTTATGATTAGATGCATCTAAGATTACAAGATTTTAAGTTTGTAAGTGAATATAACTCAGCTATGTTTAGAATCAGTTCTCAATTAAAGTTATGTGGAAAAAAATCATTGATGAGGATATGTTAGAAAAAAAATTCTCCACCTTTCACGCTTTTAATATGCTCCTGCAACAGTAATATCGTGAAGTGTTTTAGGAAATACTCTAAAATGATTTCATGCCTCCTTGTGGCTGAGCAAAATAATGAGGTATTGATGAAAAATCATAAGGCCCATCCAGCTGGATCTACTCCATTCCTTGCAATGAATGCAGCAACATATAATGGAAAAGACAGAGGTCATGCCAGTAGTCATGGACATGGATGTGGTTGAAGTAATCATTAAGGTGGTCATTTCAAAAATATATATACCCACCAGAAGTGGGAACATAAGGATGGAAAATGCGACAAAGATAAAAGTGGGAAAGATAAAAAGATTATAGAGAATTTGTGCTATCGTTATGGAGGCAAAGGCCATTGGTCATGTACCTATCATACACCAAAACATCTTGTTGAGCTCTATCAACAATTACTAAAAGATAAAAGGAAGAAGATAGAGACTAATTTTGCTAATGAGGATGGAAAAGATGAGACAATTTTTTCTTGTAGAGATTATGATTTTGATTATGGTTATGTTGATGCCACTCATCTAGATGTTGCTAATTTTTTCTCATACCCTGAAGGAAAAATTGACCATTTGATTGGCGATGAGAGTGTCCAAAAATAAAGTTCTTTGATCTTACTTTGATGTTATTGGACTTTATTTTAAGCATGCTTCTTATTAATTTTGATAGGATTCTAATTATTAAGTATTTGTCATGTTTAGATGTTTTATTATATTTTGGTTATTTATGGGATATTTTGTTGATTTGGTTATATATTTCTTATTTTCAATGAAGAACATAGATACTCTCCTAGTTCGATTTGCGATGAGTGATGGAGACATATGTCTCGCAGACAGTGCCACTACACACACTATAATAAAGAATAAGAAATATTTTTCTTATTTGATAATGCAAGAGGCCAATGATAGTACTATATCAGGTAGTGCAAAATTTATAGAAAGCACTGGAAGAGCTAACATATTTTTACCTGGAGGAACAAAATTTGAAATTGATAAAGTATTATACTCTCCCAGGTCTCAAAGAAATTTATTAAGTTTTAAGGATATCCGCCGAAATGGTTATCATATTGAGACAACAAGTGAAGGAAACATTGAGTACCTTCAAATCACAAGTATAATCTCGGGTAATAAAAGTGTATCAGAAAAATTACCGGCCTTTTTCTTTTGGTTTGCACTACATGAGAATTAGAACAATTGAAACAAACGTGGTCATTAACCAAATGTAAGAACCACGTTTCCTACTACTATACTATAAGTTCTTGAAGCAAGGTATCTCATAGTTATTTTTGTATTTTGATTTTTGTAGGTACAATGGTGATATTAGGCTATAGGCCCCACTGAGACTTAAATAATTTGGATGGAGACGAAACCCCACAGTATTGAAATTTGGAGTAAAATAATATGATAGTAAGTTTTTGCAATTTAAAATCATCAATTTTGATTATTTTTGAAAAATGTGCAAAAAATTTAAAAATGACGATTAAGGACATAAGCCGGATGAATTTTCATAAATAACGGTCAAACCGAATGGAATTTTGACCAACCAACAGAAATATGATAATCTACGTGTGATAGAGTTTTGTGCCATGCCATTAGATAGACTAAACCACACGCGAAGAATAAAATCTAGGCGATTAGCCCAATAAGGGTATTTTCGTAATTTTACCCTTAAAGTCAATCAAACCTTAATAAAACATCTTCCAATGATTAGACTATGTTAAATACTCATATTTTAGGATAAAATAAAATATTTAGAAGTTAAATTGACTAATTAATAACGTTATGGAAGTTAAAGGCCAAAGTTGTTTGAAATTATTAAGTGTAAGGACATTTTGGTAAATTTACCATTAAAATATCATTTTTATTAGAATTTTCTGGTTGTCTTCCTCCCTAAACCGATCTCCCTTCATCTTTTCTCAATTCCACCATAGCCAAGCTTACTAAGTGAGAGAAAACCTTTAAAACACACCTTATATCACTCTGAAACCGAAAAAGTTCTCACCAAACCCGTGCAAAACTCAGTGCTCTTCAATTTGGTACCAAATTCTCATCCAAAAGAGGCCAAAATCAAGGTGTGAGGCAACCTACTAGATCTGGTCATCACTAAGAGGTGAGAGAAAGAATGGTTTTTCATGGTTTTAAGGCTTTATACTAAGTGTTCTTCATGTTTAGCTAAGTATTTAAGCTTAATTTGAATTAAATTCATGTAATTCATGCCTTGAGGGTTTCAGCCATCATGCTCCCTATAAGTATGAGTGGTTGTTTGATGAATTATGGGTGTTGAATTGATGATAGCAAGAGTAGAGATGAATACAAGCTTAAAGCTTAAATTGTTGAAAATGGTGATGAATTTATGCATGTGCTATTCAGCCAAGAAAAGGGCAGCCATGAATGAAGCTTATTTCAATATGTTTTGGGTACTAGGAGAATATACAAATTAATAGAAGAGTATTGGTAAAATCAGAATAAAAAATGGAGTAATTTTGACGTTAGTTGTAGTGTTAGCACCGATATGAAATATACCAGTATGAAATAGACCAATTTAGCAGTTACAGTAGGCAATGTAATAGCTTTTAGGATGATAAACATTCTTTTTGAGGAAGTGTGATGATTTGATTGTATTTATATGGAATTTTGCAACTCAAAAGTGAGTGGTGTAATCCGGGTATTATCAAGCTTTTCGGTAAAAACCGAGAGGTAAGGAATATGTGTAGAAGAAGTAGGGATACTATGATTGCATATTGGCTTTGAAAATGATTTGATGGAATTATTTTGGAATAATTTGGATTGGAAATTTTGGAATTGCTACTGGGTTATAAAATGTGTTTTTGGAGTAAGAAGGTTTGGATAAACCTAGCCGTTATACTTCTAAAATTTCAGAAAATTTATTTCGCATTTGGTATTCTCGACCAAAGATTTTTGAAGTGCTTTAAAATGGAATTTGGGGATATCTATGAGATATATAAAAAAAATATATATAGTTAGCTAGAAGCATTAAATTACAATGCAGTTTCTGAGTCTGATTTTGTTAATTTTCTCTAATTTTGTGATTTATACCAGTGATAGAAATGATTTTATATGTAAATAAAATATTTGAAACTCTGAAATCTGAATTTAGAATATTTTACAAATTTTTTTTGGCCTGCTATTATTCTGATTTTGATAAATTTGTGATCTGCTTGAAAATATGTTTTGCTATTTTGAATCTGAAAATATGTTTACTTTGAAATATATATTGTTTTGAGACTGTTGGCCCCATAGTAACCTTCGGGCTTAATCATGCATTCTGAGTGTTTAGTTATATGTTGTTGACCTGTTAAGTCTTCAGCCTCGCAAATGTCACCTAGCAAGTGTACACTATAGATCCTTTTGACTATGGTTATATGTCGTAGTAATCCCTTTGGGATTTCTATTTCATGCATGATACTTTTGGGTGTAGCCTGGTCTCCACTATATTATTACCGAATTGTTTTATATTTGATTACTGATTTTGATTGGACTTATGAAATCTGATTGATTGTTTTGATATACTAAGTGTCTGATTCTAAATACAAATGAACAGAATTGATTTACTGAGTGATTGAATTTTTGAATCGATTGCTCGATTTGATTTACTGATAATTTTGATCGTTTAAATCTGATTATTTTTTATTTAAATTTTATATAATTTTCTGAGTGAATTATAATATTTTCCGGAATGGAATGTGAAATGTTAGATCGGAAACTATACCTTTTACCTATTTATTTTATTAGCAATAAACTAAATTCCCTATAGTTAGATTTAGGGACCGGGACACGTGAGGTTCTCCAAAGCATTCTCCTATACTCAGCCTAGTTACCTAACCAATTATAGTATCCATCCTTTCATTGTGCCAGATTTCTGATTTTAGCACTACAAATTATTTTAAATATATTTTCATTGTGCATGTAGTCAAGCATAGTATCAGTACTTTTATACGCATTTCTTACTGGGCTTTCCTTGAAGCTCACCCTCTTTTTCCTCCCCCAAATTACCTACAATAGAGCATTCGGTTTTGCGGAGGTCACTTTTGCCATATCCCTCAGGCTGTTCACCGATCACCGTAGGGGTATACAGTTTACTTTTTATATGTTCAAACTTTGTAATTACAGTACTACGACATGTAAATATTGTACAAGGGATGTAAACACATTTGTAAACCGATTGTAAATTTCTTTATATGTAAATATAAATAATTTATGGATTCTGGGGTTTTGATTGTGAATAAATTCTGAATGTGTACTTGATAGACAACCTAACCAACTATAAATTATACGATAACTGTGTTATTCAGATCGTGATGCCAAAAGCTTACAGATCACAATAACTTTGTTGTTTGGCATGACCAGTTAGACCATCCCAGATCGATAATGATGTGAAGAATAATTGAAAATTCATGTAGACATCCATTGAAGAGCCAACAAATTCTTCAATTGAATGATTTCTCATGTGCTACTTGTTCTCAAGGCAAGTTAATTGTTTGACTATCACCAGCTAAGATAAGGATTGAATCCCTTACTTTTCTGGAAGGAATACAAGGTGATATATTTGGACCAATACATCTACCATAAGGATTTTTTAGATATTTTATTAATGCATCAACTAGGTGGTTACATATATCTTTATTATCAACTCGTAACATGGCATTTGCAAGGTTACTTGCTCAATTAATTAGATTACAAGCACATTTTCTAGATTATCCCATCAGGACAATTCGTCTTGACAATATTGGTCAATTTACTTCTCAAACTTTCAATGATTATTGTATGTCTATTGGGATAAGTGTTGAGCATCCTGTAGAACATGTTTATACACAAAATGGCCTTGGAGAATCATTTATTAAGTAACTTCAATTGATTGCAAGACCATTACTAATGAGATCAAAACTTCTAATTTTTTCTTGGGGTCATGATATTTTACATGTGACAGCACTAATTCGCATCAGGCCAACAAGTTATCATAAGTCCTCCCCTTTACAATCGGGTTTTGGTCAGGAACCAAATATTTCCCATCTAAGAATTTTTGGATGTGTTGTATATGTTCCAATTCCTCCACCACAACGTACTGAGATAGGTTCTCAAAGGAGGTTTGGAATATATGCTGGATATGAATCCCCATTTATAATTAAATATTTAGAACCATAAACAGGGGATTTATTTACAGCTAAATTTGCTGATTGTCATTTTGATGAATCAGTCTTTCCAACATTAAAGGGAGAAAATAGGCAGCTGGAAAAAGAGATAAGTTGGAATGAATTATCATTGTCTTATCTTGATCCTCGTACAAAACAATGCAAACTAGAAGTTCAAAAGATAATTCATTTACAAAGTTTAGCAAATCAATTGCCAGGCGTATTTACTGACCCAAAGAGAGTGACAAAGTCACATATACCAGCTACTAATGCTCCAATTAAAATTGATGTCCCAAAAGGACAACCTTTTGTTGCCAATGAATCTAAAGCACACCTGAAGCGTGGTAGACCAATCGGTTCCAAAGATAAGAATCCTCAAAAAAAGAAAAGGAGCAAAGATTCAAAATGGTCAGGTTGAGAAAATGGTAACTCCGAAAGAGTCTACAGAAGAGCCCCTAAACATGACTAACATTACAATACTAGAAGAAAGTCAGGTACTTGAAATTAGTGAAAATGAAGAGATCTCGATAAATTATGTTATGTCAAGAAAAATATGGAACCTAAATGAAATCGATGTCGATGATGTTTTTGCATAAAATGTAACACTAGATGTTATGGATGGTGAAGAGAATCTTGAACCAAGGTCTATTGAGGAATACAGGCGTAGACATGATTGGCCAAAATGGAAAGACGCAATTGAGGCAGAATTGAAATCTCTTGAAAAGAGAAATGTTTCTGGACCAGTAGCCCGTACACCTGATGGTGTAAAACCAGTGGGATACAAATGGGTCTTTGTGCGAAAACAAAATGAAAAAGGTGAAATTGTGAGACATAAAGCATGTCTAGTTGCACAAGGATTTTTGCAAAGACCTGGTATTGATTATGAAGTGACATACTACCTTGTGGTGGATGTCACTACTGTTTGATTTCTAATCAGTCTGGCAATAAAAAAGGGACTCGACTTGCATCTAATGGATGTTGTTACAACCTATTTGTATGGCCCACTTGATAATGACATTTATATGAAACTACCAGAAGGATATAAACTGCCATAAGCATGTAATTTCGGTTCTTGAGAACATTACTCAATCAAATTAAACAGATCTCTATATGGATTAAAACAATCTGGTCACATGTGATATAACCGCCTTAGTGAATATTTGTTAAAGGAGGAATATAAGAATGATCCCATTTGCCTATGCATTTTTATAAAGAGATCTAGTTTGAGTTTGTTATTATTACGGTATATGTTGATGATCTAAATATCATTGGAACTCCTAAAGATATTTCAAAGGCAGTAGAGTACTTGAAGTGAGAATTTGAGATGAAAGATCTTGGAAAGACAAAATTTTGTCTTGGGTTATAGATAGAACATTTAAAGGAAGAGATTCTTTTGTATCAAACAACTTATATAGAAAAGGTGTTAAAACAATTTTATATGGACGAAGCACATCCGTTGAGCACCGCAATGGTTGTGAGCTCACTTGATGTAAAAAAAGACCCTTTTCAACCTCAGGAAAATGATGAAAAGATTCTTGGTCCTGAAGTACCTTACTTGAGTGCAATTGGAGCACTAATGTATCTCACCAGTCATACATAACTTGGTATATCATTCTCTGTCAACTTATTAGCGAGATATATCTCTTATCCAACCCGAAGGCATTGTAATGGGGTTAAACATGTACTTCGTTACCTACAAGGTACAAAGAATATGGGTTTGTATTTTTCTAACCTACCCAAAATAGATTTTATTGGTTTTGCAAATGTAGGGTACCTATCTGATCCTCATAATGCTCAATCGCAAACTGGATATGTATTCACATGTGGTGGCACCACCATTTCATTGTGTTCCGTGAAACAAACTATAGCAGCCACATCTTCTAATCATGCTGAAATTTTGGCAATGTATGAGGCTAGTCGCGAATGTGTATGGTTAAGGTCTGTAATTCAGCACATACGAGTAACTTGTGGTTTATCTTCAGGAAAAGAGGTACTGACAGTCTTATATGAGGGTAATGCAGTATGCATCGCCCAACTCAAGGAAGGATATATCAAAGGTGATAAAACAAAACATATTTCACCGAAGTTCTTTTTCACTAGTGACCTTCAGAAGAATGGTGATATAAATGTTCAACAAATCCGTTTCAAGTGAAAATTTAGCAAATTTATTGACAAAGGTGCTTCCTATCACTACATTTGAGAAGTTAGTCCACAATGTTGGATTGCGTCGACTCAGAGATCTCAAGTGATATAATCATGAGGGGGAGTAAATACACGCTATACTCTTTTTTTCTTAACCATGGTTTTGTCCCACTGGGTTTTCCTGGTAAGGTTTTTAATGAGGTAGCATCTCACGCGTATTTTGAAGAATAATGTACTCTTTTTCCTTCACTAGGTTTTTGTCCCATAGGGTTTTTCCTAGTAAGGTTTTAGTGAAGCATATTTTTCAGTAATGGACATCCAAGGGGAAGTGTTATGAATAGTTGTAAATATGAATGTCCATTCATCCCCCATGCTTGTCATATTGGTACATGAATGAGGAAATATTCATCTTCCCCTTACTATTCTCTCTATACTGGTACATGAATGAAGAACTATTCATCCTCTCGTCATTTAAGTTTGTATTCTCTTTTGATCTTTCATCTTTCATTCATTTATTTGTGAAGCCTATAAATACAGGCTCACCATCCATGTATTCAACACACTTGAAGAATAAGGAAGTCTCTCTTCTTGCTCTCTCTCCTTGTGTTCTCTCTATAATTTTATAATAAGCCGTAGGTTTTTTATTCATATATTAAATTTTGTAATGCCGACATTTCTCGAATGTCATTATTATATTATTTATATTTTTAAAAAATTATTCAAAATATTTGTTTTATTTTTATTTTATATATTTAATTTCAAATAACAATGTTTATAGGTAGAAACATCACTATTTATTAAACACTGCTATACTTTTAAATAACGACATTTATTTCTAAAAATGCCGCTATATTATTTATTTTTAAAAAATACTTAAAATATTTGTTTTTAATTTATATATTTAAATTTGTAACATAGCAGTATTTCAAGAAAAAACACAACTATCTTATTAAATTTAGCGATGTTTATCCCTACAAATGCCGTTATATTATTTTTTTCAAAAATATTTAAAATATCTTTTTTATTTTTTTATTTTATATAATTTAATTTTATAGAATATATTTTATATATTTAATTTTATAGAATAGTGGCACTTCAAGAAGAATTGCCGCTATATTGTTAAAATTAGCGGAGTTTTTGCTTAAAAACTCCGCTATTTGTGACAACAATGATTTTTTACCTTGATTAGAAAATTGATTTATTTTAGACTCGTATAAGATAATATAAGGTATTCGAGAGTTATGGTAATTTATTTAATTATGCGATGATTAAATTTAAAAAAAATTATTTAAATTGAAAATTTACAGATTTAAAGTAAGGAGATATATATATATATATATATATATATATATATATATATATGTATAAATTTTAAACAAAAGTGTGTGTGTATAAATAGAAATAGTTAGGAATAAATATTATATATATGTATAAGTATCTAGTATAATATAACAAATATTATAATATATATTTATCAGATATGATATTTATTTATTATACATATTTATTCATTATATATTAAATAAAATTAGATATAATATATATTATATTATATTATATTATATTATATATCGATATAAAAAAAAAGGAAAAAAATGAAATCAGGTTGGTGGGATATTTCCTACCGACCCATCGTTTTTTCAGCTTTTGTTTCTAAGTACTGAGATCGAGAAATCCAAGGTAGAGAGGGACATTTCCGGCAAAGAGAGAAAAGAAGGGAGAGTGACCAGAAAGAGGGACCCAATGTGCTGAGGAGCTAGACCAAACGGAAATCGAGAGAGAAGAAAGGAAAATATCAAAAGGGGGAGAAAACGGACTTGTCGCTACGCCACTTGATCTCGCATGCCATCGCTATCTCTGCGTTGTCGGCGAAGGTAAACCTAGAGAAGAGAGGGAGAGCTGGCGTGGGAGTAGAAAACCAAGCTTGAAGGGAGCATGAAGCAGGTTTGATCAGGAGCATTTCTTAGTGGCTTGGTGCTGGGCTAATTTAGTGGCTGTAGGCATGATGAAGTTGGGGTCTCAGCTGGGATATTTGGAGGATGTTTGGAGTTGGAACGAGGAAGGTAAGTTTTAGAAAACCCAACAGTTGATACAAAATATATAAAGTCACCACCAATTATTTAAATTTAGGTGCGATTAGTCACCTAATCAAATTAAAAAAAAAGATTGATCTACATTTTAAATTTAGAGTTCAAGAGTATGGTTAAATGTGAGGAAAGTATTAGTACTCTCACAATACCCATCATAAAATGGTACCTAATTAATTTTGTATTATCTTTAAAAGGTTTTGTATTAAATGGTATTTGATTTAAATGTTTTTTATTTTATTTCAAATAATTAGATATCGGAAGATTTCTAAGAAAATCTTCATTATTTTGGCAAAGATTTCTTAAAAATTATCCTCGCCTTAAGAGTAGAGGTGTAAAACGAGCGGGGCGGGGCGGGCGCAGGGCTTTTAAACGGGCCAAGTTTGATATGCCTGGTCCGTTTTTAATACGGACCTGGCCGGCTCGCGGGCCACATATTTTTAAATAAAAATAATAAAAATAAAATTTAAAAAATCATTAAAATTCATATATAAATACAATCTAAATATAATTACAATTCACTTATAATATTTTTAAAATAAATAATTATAATCTTGAAAAAATAAATTTCTATTAAACATTAAACTTTTTCAACTTCTTTTTTTTTTTCACTATCATACATATAATGTCATGGTTTGAATTCAAAGTAAAATTACATAAATTTATTTTTTGCTAGAATATAATAAAATCATGTCATGTATGTATTATTTTGTAAGAAATAAAAATACATTAATAATATAATTAAAAAACAAAATATATAAAAATAAAATAAAATGGGGCCTAAATGGGGCCGGCCCGCGAGCTTGTGAACCGGCCTGCGCGGATTGTCGGCCCGTGCGAGCTAGCCCATTAAACGGGCCTAAAAAAATAAATTCGACCCTTTAAAAGCCCGCGGGTTTGATGGATCGACCCGCGAGCTTCGGCCCGTTTTACACCCCCACTTAAGAGTATTTAAGTAGTACTGTTTGATTTGCTTGGAGAGGTACTGTCCTCGGATTCATTATATATGTTATTGAAATTTCCTAATTTAATTTAATCTATATTTTTATTTATTCTTCTTCATTTATTTTCATTTTATTTCTTTGACTATTTTAATTATTACTAATTTTATTTATTTATAACTTATTTATTTTTATTTATTATTTACTTTTATTTATTTTTATTTTTTTTAGGACAAGCTCATATTGTTTATAGTGAAAAATTCTCTTAGTCTTCCATCATTGTGGCGAGATTTTGAGAAAAATTATCACCTAAAGAATTGAAAATATCAACCACTCCTTGAACTCTTATCACCGAATTAATCTTAATTGATTCTCAATTATTAGTTCATTATGATTTATATTTATTGTTTATTATTTTATATTTTATTATTCATTACTATATGTTATTTATTATTTATTATCTATTAGTTATTAAAAAATTTTATTAGTCCTATATTCATCCATTATCAATATTTTATTTATTTTAATTTTATAAACGCTTTATTATTGATCTTTTTTTTATTATTATTTTAATACATTATGAAAATAAATATTGATTATTAATATTGAAAAGTTTCTTTAAATCTTCCAACATACCAGCAAAATTTAAGAAAAATTCTCACACATAAAAATTTTCAAATGTCAATCATTTATGACTCTTTGCAATTTTATCAAAGGAATAGCCTATATCCATCTCATATAAATGATTTTTATGTATTTACACTTTTATTTATATTTATAAACAATCCTATTTTTCAATTTGTAATTCACCATCAATTTTAATTCATATGTTTGTAATTTGCATAAACACATCAACTAAAAAAACACATATTAAATATCACTTCAAATTGAACATGCAAAACAAATTTAAATTACATAATTAAAACATTCTAATCATGTCAATGAAATTAACTAAATTAAATGTCAATTAAGCACCAAGTAATCATTCAAAGTCATTATTTAAATCAATTATCCAAATCAAATTCCCAAATATATTATTCAAACCAATCATCCAAAATTAACTAATTTAATTCCGCATTTTAATTTCAACTATTCAATTAACATTAAATGTTATCTAAATTTATATTAAATTCTAATCAATTAAATCAACTTAAACTAATCAAACTAAATTACTTAGATTACACTAATTAAATTATCCTAATCAAATTTCCTAATCAAATATTAATGTAATTAAAATTTCCTAATTAAAATCATCCTAAATAATTAAAAAATTAAACTACTACTTACTTTACATAGATTAAATATATATTAAATAATTAAAGATATGAAGAAAAGGACAAAATTAAAGGGATGCATTCATGACTAAAATAAAAACAAGGAAGTAAACATGCATTACAGGTGGCTGTGATCTACCCAATATTCAAATGTTATTCCATCAAGCAATTTCGTTTTGTGAAAACGCTTCCAGAAAATTTTTAGTTTCAAGCCTTCTTTGGTGATTACGATGGAGGGAAGACCGATTCAAGGACAATAGTAGCAACAGGTGCATGAGGCAAGGCGATTTGTCACGTCCCGCATGCTTGTCCGAGGCCTAATAGACGAGTACAGGCCACAACAGGTCCCGGTCGAGGGATTGAGAGGCTGGTGGACTGGTTTGATGCAACCCAAGATGGTGGGCGTGTTGATGATGTAGGCCAGAGGGTGTGTGCGGCGGTAGACACATAGGTGCGCAAGGCAAATTTTGGTCAGACGAGCCAGGTGGGCAGACGAGGTCCTAAGCGTTGGCTTCGGCAGAGGTGTGCGCACAAGAGAGGCTGGCATGCGGACAAGCCAAGCAAATGCAAGGGAGAAGCTTGGAGAGGCTTCATGTGAGAACCCCAATTTTCTAATATTCAATATAAACTACAGAGTATATAAATTAAAAAATATATATATTCATTGTTAAAATATTTAATGAAGGGTTTGTTCGATAAGATTCAGAGAAGTACTCGGTGAGGGCCCTACCATGACTTTTTTTGTCCAGATCGAAGTGAGACCCTAGAATAATGCTATTTGAGGTGAAATATAAATAGAGCAAGAATCCACATCTCAAAATTACCTCGATTGAAGGTATTTTGAAAAACGAGAAACAAATTCGAAAATAACGATTATGTTCATATCTCGAAAAAATTTTCTTGAATAACGATCAAACCAAATTGACTTCAGACCTACAGACTGTCATAGGTAAATCCTCGTGTAAAGAAGTTTCACGTGAATCCAGCCTGTGAACTGAATTATGCGAAACTGTCAAAAATAACGTTAACAAAACCAGAAAGCCTTCAAGTTGGGGTAATTTATTAATTTTACTATCCAATACCAGTCAAACCACTTTAAAGGTCAATAATTGACCATGTTTGATTAAAATATATGATAAATAATAAAAATAAAATATTAAATCTGAAATTCAAATTATTAAATTATTAATAGGATAGAAATGGAAATATTGAAATAGTGTAAGAGTAAATTGGTCATTTCTCAAGTGACTGGTCAAAGTTAGTCAACCTTGGACTAAAATTGACCCAAAACAATTAAATTAAATTAAATTTAAAATTAAAATTAAAAATCTGAAACTTAAAATAAAAAAAAATTCATATTGGTAAAGGTGTAATTATGGAAAAAAAAGGGGGGGCAAAGTAATCCTTTTATATATAGGGTAGACATTATGCAATAAAATAGAATAAAATAAGGATTTATATATGATGCACTGATAGTGTATAGTTTCTATACACTGTCAATGCATCAGAGATTGACACCTCATCATTAGGCCCTTATATGCAAATATAAATAATTTTTTTTATTTGCCTATAAGGGCCTATTGATGAGGTGTCAACTTCTAATACATTGACAGTGTATAGAAACTATACACTGTAAGTGCATCATATATAAACTCATAAAATAAACATAAAATCGACCTTTTCACACAGCCCAAAAACCGACTTCCCCTTTCTCCCTACTGTCCGGCTTTGTCTCACGTTTCCTTTCCTCTGTTCACGTTTTTCTTCTATTTTCCTAAGGATTTCTTCCTCTCCTTTTATATATAGGGTAGACTTTATGCAATAAAATAGAATAAAATAAGGATTTATATATGATGCACTGATAGTGTATAGTTTCTATACACTGTCAATGCATCAAATATTGACACCTCATCATTAGGCCCTTATATGCAAATATAAATAATTTTTTTTATTTGCCTATAAGGGCCTATTGATGAGGTGTCAACCTCTAATACATTGACAGTGTATAGAAACTATACACTGTCAATGCATCATATATAAACTCATAAAATAAACATAAAATCGACCTTTTCACACAGCCCAAAAACCGACTTCCCCTTTCTCCCTACTGTCCGGCTTTGTCTCACGTTTCCTTTCCCCTGTTCACGTTTTTCTTCTATTTTCCTAAGGATTTCTTCCTCTCACGTTGTAAAGTACCCATAAGTTCCCACTAAATCATCTAGTATCATTAATAAAAACTATCCCTCACTACAAGAGCTCTTAAAATCTGGAAATCAGTGGTTGAATTTCCAGCAAACGGAAGCGGAAAAATTCTGCTGGAAGTCTCGGTTTAAGGTGAGAATCCATGGCTGTTTATGTTTTCATTTATTTTAACTATGGTAGTGAATTGATTTAAGTATGAATAATTTGATTTATGCCTAACATGGAACCAAATTGAAGTGTAGTGAAATTTGTGGGAATCGGTCATGAAGTGAAATTGAGAAAATTGTGCTGATTTTAATATGTTTTGGGTAGAGTTTTAGTAGATGATGATGAGTAGAGTTTGATTTAAACCTGAATTGGATGATAAAATTTGCACAAAGCAAAGTGGCGTGAAGGAGATGGCACTGTTCGGCCATGGAAAGAGATCAACGATGATGATGAGTTTTGTTGCATAACAAGTGTTTGATGGAAGTCTTGAGTGAATGGATAATGTTCATAAGTTAGAATTGAATAAAGAAAGGAAATCATGAAGAGGAGACTATGTTAACATCCGGCCATGGAAGAAGAAAAAGAAATGGAAAGCTGTTGGTGTTGAAAGGAAAAACATGGAAAGAAAAGAAAATAGAAAAGAAAAGAAAGGAAACAGGAAAATATTAAATAATTTAATAAATGATAATAATAACATTTATATAAGGATGAATTAAGATCAAGTATAAAACTAAAATTGAGAAAAAGAATGAGTTAGGACAAGTGCAAGAATTTGGCGCCAAATTAAAAAGGAGAAATTCCATACAAAAATTTCAAAAATTTATGAGTAGAAAACAGTCATGAAGATATGAAGAATTAAAAGGGAATAAGAAGAAGCAGCGGTTTAAAAAAAAAGGGTCTTGTTTATGACCAAATGTTTAAGAGAAATTAAATTAAAGATTAATGAAACTATAAGTGAAGGAAACTAGCAAGAAGTATAATTTAAATATGATCATATTTTAATATTTGTAAGGAAACCAAATAAAGTAATGGTTGAGATTAATAATATTGGTAAAGTGAATTAGGAGAAGGGAATATAGTTGTTTTATAGAATTGTTTTAATTGACTATATGGTGAAAATTAATTGGAAATAAAATGAATTAATTATGTGAATTAATTAATTGAATTAGTTGTGATATAAGTAAATGGTGCAATTAATATTAATAATGAATAAAGATTATTTGTAAATAAATTTGAATTGGAAAATAATAAGTAAAATTCAAGAATGGAAATTTGATTATGAATAAGAATAGGAATGTTGTCTTAAACTTTATGACTCAATGTTTAAAAAAAAATTAATAGGATTATTAGTGAGATTTGAATTGAAAAAGAAGCCTAAATTAAATTTAAGTTATATTTTAGTATTTAATAGAAAATAAAATAAAGTAACTATTGAAATTAATAACTAGAAAATAGAAATTAATAAAATATTCATGGTAGTTAATATATGTAATATCTAATATAATTTGAAATTATTGGTGAATTAAAATTTAGAAAAGATTATAATCTAAATATTGTTATGTGGTAGAATTTACTAGAAAATAAAATAAATTAATTATAGGAATGAATAAAAGGAAAATAGAAATTTATAGAATTATTTATTTTAGTTATACATGAGAATTAAAAACACAAATTGAAATTATTGGTAACATGGAAATTAAAGAAAGAATAGAATATAATTGAAATTATATTTTAGTATTTACTAGAAAATAAAATAAATTAATTTTTGAGAATGATAAATAGGAAAATAGAAATTAATAGAATACATATTAGAATTCTAATATAGAATTTTAAATATAACTTAATATTATTGTGAAGTGTGAGATACGGGGAAATAAAGAGGTGTAAATGAGGTTTTTGGATTTATTTTGCACAAAAATAGAGGTAAGAAACATATATAGGAGTGCATAGGATATATTTTATTTATATCAGTAAATTTTTTGTAACCAAATTATAACCATTTCGTACCCAATCCTTTATAAGAAAATAGAAATATATTTTTACATTCGTACAAGTCAAAATATGATTTTATTTGCATCAAATATATTTTATTGTTATACATGAAATGGTTTACATGAGTTTGATTTACATAAAATGATTTACATGTATTGACCTACATGAAATGTGTTACATGAATTGATCTACATGAAATAAATTACATGCATTGAGTACATGAAAAGAGTTACATGAAAGGTTTTCCATGAGATTAATTACATGAAATGATTCAATTGCATAACATAAAATTTTATTACTATTTTATATGTTTTTCGATTGACCGAAGATAATTGCTATTTGAGAATGATTTCTACTGTTAAATGAATTGAATTTCATGAAATGATTTACATGGATTGTTTCATATGAAATGATTTTATGAAATTGATGTCTCCCTGATGATCGTGCATATGAGGCAGTGATGATTAGGCTAGGAGACGTCTTAAACCTTCCCCTTTACATGATATGACTGTGGGAATTATGGTCAAACCCACAGATTTATACAGTGAGCAATTGACCAGTGCGAATTGTGAGTGATCAACAATGGCCATTCGTTACAGTGTTCCGTAGGATTGGCTAAGGAGTTCTAGATCTCTGGCCTTCCT
Organism: Heritiera littoralis; assembly: GCA_031772115.1. Taxonomy (NCBI): domain Eukaryota; kingdom Viridiplantae; phylum Streptophyta; class Magnoliopsida; order Malvales; family Malvaceae; genus Heritiera; species Heritiera littoralis. The sequence continues at coordinate 1,667,428 of JAPDPK010000040.1, forward strand.
ATACAGGTCCCTTACAGGATATAGTGCGTGCATAAATCTCTAGGAGATTATTTTTCTATCGATATGTGATACTTAACAGATGATTGATTTATTGAATGATTGGATTAAAAAGTGACGAAAGAAGTGATATGAGGTTTACAGTAAATGTTTTATGATACAAATGCATTTATTCTATTTTAATGACTTTAGATGAATAGTTTTACTACACTAAATGAAATTTTTGGAATTATTGTATTATCTCTTTATTTTGAAAATGTTACCATACTGTTTACTAAAATTGCATACTGAAATTTGAATCATGGAATTGTATAAAATAAAGTTGTTTTATATACTGTTATTCAAGGGAAACTACATGAAATTAATAATGTTTTATACTGCATAATTATTCCATCAACAACTTTTTATTTCCTATAGGCGCTTTTAGGGACCGGAACACGACAGGTACTTGAAAGTACCTCCCATACTCCACCCGATTTCCTAACCGACTATAGTATCCTTCCAAATATGTCCCCTAGTAAGCCATTAGAAAATAAATGTTTTTATTGCATTTTAATATGTATATTTAATATACCCCATTCATAATTAATTTAAATAAATTAATTTTATTTAATTGCATATAGTGTACACTTTTATATGTGTTTCTTACTGAGTTTTCCCCAAAGCTCACCCCCTTACCCACTATCTCGGATAGCCCATTAGCATGAGTGCCAACCGCTGCAACAAGTTAGCTGAAGATGACTATTAGAAGTTTAAGTTATTCGGTGATCAGGTATTTGTAAAATTCTATATTTATATTCATATTAGTATATGCACAGCAGTTGTAAACAAATATTTGGATTAAATAATGCAGTGATTTATTTAAGAAATGCATATGGATTGGTGGGATGTATTGAAATTGAATTGACAGTATTAAAATAATAAATTTTATATTATAGTTTATATTTCTATTTCTTATTAAATTTTACTGATTAAATGATTTAATGGAATAAAGGTAGATATGAAATGAAAATTTTAGATCGAACTTGCACTGACACCGAACACAAACCGACTGATACCAATTAATTTAATAAGAAAGATAGAAGTGAAAAGAAAAAAAAATTTGGTTCGAAATTTTATAATTTCGGATGTTACAAAAGTAGTATCAGAGCAAAGTTGCCTAGTATGTGTTGGTATAAGCAAGTTATAATTGATATACATCCCACACTACTATGCATTGTCTGAATATAAATTGTGAAAATTAGTTGGAAAATGGAACAAAATGTCAATTGGTAGAGGGATATCGATGATTGATAGGAAGAATAAGAGTGGTAAATATGGATATTGTATGGGAATATAGATACAAATGGATGAGATAGGTACTGAATGATCAAAAAAGATTGATTGAGATATGTATTGTTCAGAGGATAATATAATGATTTTATGGCAAATGACTGATCTGGAAATCGATATGAATTAACAAAGGCAAGTGAATTGATAGAAAATGGTGTAAACATGGTATGAGAATATTGATATGAGTGAGTGATAGGATTGATTGCAACAAGTAGTTATGGAAATGATAAGTCTCCCGGTATTGAATTGTCGGAGTATTTGTATCGAATTTAGAGGACAAAATTTCTTAAAGGTGGAGAGAATGTGAGAATCCCAATTTTCTAATATTCGATATAAGCTACAGAGTATAGAAATTAAAAAAAAAAGAAAATATTAATTGTTAAAATATTTAATGAAGGGTTTGTTCGATAGGATACAGAGAGGTACTCGGTGAGAGCCCCACCAGGACTTTTTCTGTCTAGATCGAAGTGAGACCTAGAATGATGCTATTTGAGGTGAAATATAAATATAGCAAGAATCCGCATCTCAAAATTACCTCGATTGAATGTATTTTGAAAAGTGAGAAACAAATTCGAAAATGACAATCGTGTCCATATCCCGGAAGAATTTTCTTGAATAATGGTCAAACCAAATTGACTTTAAACCCACAAACTGCCATAGGTTAATTCTCGTGTAAAGAAGTTTCACATGTATCTATCCTGTGAACTGAATTACGCGAAACTGTCAAAAATAAGGTTAACGAAACCGAAAGCCTTCAAGTTTGGGTAATTTAATAATTTTACTACCCAATACCGGTCAAACCACTTTGCAATTCAATAATTGACCATGTTTGATTAAAATATATGATAAATAATAAAAATTAAATATTAAATCTGAAATTTAAATTATTAAATTACTAATAGGATAAAAATGAAAATATTGAAAGTATAAGGGTAAATTGATCATTTCTCAAATTGCTAGTCAAAGTTAGTCAACCTTGGACCAAAATTGACCCAAAATAATTAAATTTAATTAAATTAAAAATTAAAAATCTGAAACTCAAATTAATAAAATATTCACAGTGGTAAAGCTGTAATTATGGAAAAAAAAGGGGGCGAAATAATCCTTTTATATATAGGGTAGACTTTATGCTATAAAATAGAATAAAATAAACATAAAATCTGCCTTTTCACTCAGCCCAAAAACCGACTTCCCGTTTCGCCCTACTGTTCGGCTCCGTCTGACGTTTCCTTTCCCCTGTCCACGTTTTTCTTCTACTTTCCTAAGGTTTTCTTACTCTCACCTTATAAGGTACCCATAAGCTCCCACTAAATCATTAAGTATCATTAACAAAAGCTATCACTCACTACAAGAGCTCTTAAAATCTGGAAATCAATAGTTGAATTTCCAGCAAACGGAAGCAGAAAAAATTCTGCTGGAAGTCTCGGTTTAAGGTGAGAATCCATGGCTGTTTATGTTTTCATTTATTTTAACTATGGTAGTGAGTTGCTTTAAGTATGAATAATTTGTTTTATGCCTTAGATGGAACCAAATTGAAGTGTAGTGAAATTTGTGGGAATCTGTCATGAAGTGAAATTGAGAAAATTGTGCTGATTTTAATATGTTTTAGATAGAGATTTAGTAGATGATGATGAGTAGAGTTTGATTTAAACCCGAATTGCAGGATAAAATTTGCACACAGCAAAATGGCATGACGGAGATGGCACTGTTCGGCCATGGAAGTTGCCGAACGATGATGATGAGTTTTGTTGCATAACAAGTGTTTGATGGAAGTCTTGAGTGAATGGATAATGTTCATAAGTTAGAATTGAATAAAGAAAGGAAATCATGAAGAGGAGACTATGTTAGCATCCGGCCATGGAAGAAGAAAAAGAAATGGGAAGCTGTTGGCGTTGAAAGGAAAAACAAGGAAAGAAAAGAAAATAGAAAAGAAAACAGGAAAAATATTAAATAATTTAATAAATGATAACAATAAAATTTATATAAGGATGAATTAAGATTAAGTATAAAACTAAAATTGAGAAAAAGAATGAGTTAGGACAAATGCAAGAATTTGGCCAAATTAAAAAAGGAGAAATACCATACAAAAATTTCATAAATTTATGAGTAGAAAATAGTCATGAAGATAGGAAGAATTAAAAGGGAATAAGAAGAAGTAATTGGTTTAAATAAAAAAAAAGGGTCTCATGTACATTTTTATGACCTAATGTTTAAAAGAAATTAGATTAAAGATTAATGAAACTATAAGTGAAGGAAACTAGCAAGAAGTATAATTTAAATATGATCATATTTTAATATTTGTTAGGAAACCAGATAAAGTAATGGTTGAGATTAATAATATTGGTAAAGTGAATTAGGAGAAGGGAATATAGTTGTTTTATAGAATTCTTTTAATTGACTATATGTTGAAAATTAATAAGAAATAAAATGAATTAGTTATGTGAATTAATAAAATGAATTAGTTGTGATATAAGTAAATGGTGCGATTAATATTAATAATGAATAAAGACTATTTGTAACTAAATTTGAATTGGAAAATAATAAGTAAAATTCAAGAATGGAAATTTGATTATGAATAAGAATAGGAATGTTGTCTTAAACTTTATGACTCAATGGTTAAAAAAAAAAATTAATAGGATTATTAGTGAGATTTGAATTGAAAAAGAAGCATAAATTTAATTTAAGTTATATTTTAGTATTTAATAGAAAATAAAATAAAGTAACTATTAGAATTAAAAACTAGAAAATAGAAATTAATAAAATATTCATGGTAGTTAATATATGTAGTTTCTAATATAATTTGAAGTTATTGGTGAATTAAAATTTAGAAAAGATTATAATCTAAATATTGTTATGTGGTAAAATTTACTAGGAAATAAAATAAATTAAATATAGGAATGAATAAAAGGAAAATAGAAATTTATAGAATTATTTATTTTAGTTATACATGAGAACTTAAAATACAAATTGAAATTATTAGTAACATGGAAATTAAAGAAAGAATAGAATATAATTGAAATTATATTTTGGTATTTAGTAGGAAATAAAATAAATTAATTTTTGAGAATGATAAATAGGAAAATAGAAATTAATAGAATATATATTAGAATTCTAATATAGAATTTTAAATAAAGTTAGTATTATCATGCACTGTGAAGTACGGGAAATAAAGAGGCGTAAATGAGGTTTTTGGATATATTCTGCACAGAAATAGAGATAAGAAACATGTATAGGAGTGCATAGGATATATTTTATTTGCATTGGTAAATTTTTCGTAACCAAATTATAACCGTTTCGTACCTAAACCTTCCTCTATAAGAAAAACAAAAATTTATTTTTACATTTGTACAAGTCAAAATATGATTTTATTTGCATAAAATATATTTTATTGTTATACATGAAATGGTTTACATGAGTTTGATTTACATGAAATGATTTACATGTATTGACTTACATGAAATGCGTTACATAAATTGATCTACATGAAATAAACTACATGCATTGAGTACATGAAAAGAGTTACATTAAAGGTTTTCCATGAGATTAATTACATGAAATGATTCAATTGCATAACATAAAATTTTATTACTATTTTATATGTTTTTCGATTGACCAAAGATAATTGCTATTTGAGAATGATTTCTACTGCTAAATGAATTGAATTTCATGAAATGATTTACATGGAAATGATTTTATGAAATTGATGTCTCCCTGATGATCATGCATATGAGACAGTGATGATTAGGCTGGGAGACGTCCTAGACTTTCCTTTTACATGATATAACTGTAGGAGTTATGGTCAAACCCACAGGTTTACATAGTGAGCAATTGACCAGTGCGAATTGTGAGTGATCGACGATGACCATTTGTTATAGTGTTCTAGATTGGCTAAGGAGTTTCGGATCCCTAGCCTTCCTATACAGGTCCCTTACGGGATATAATGCGTGCATGAGTATCTGGGAGATATACAAGTGCATTGATTCCATTTTAATGACTTTAGATGAATAGTTTTATTGCACTGAACGAAATTTTTGGAATTATTGCATTATCTCATGATTTTGAAATTGTTACCATACTATTTACTAAAATTGCATTATGAAATTTACATCATGGAATTGTTTAAAATAAAATTGTTTTATATACTGTTATTCAAGGGAAACTACATGAAATTAATAATGTTTTATACTGCATAATTATTCCATCAACAATTGTTTATTCCCTATAGTCGCTTCTAGAGACCGAAACACGACAAGTATTTCAAAGTACCTCCTATACTCCACCCAGTTTCATAGCTGACTATAGTATCCTTCCTAATATGTCCCCTAGTAAGCCGTTAGGAAATAAATGTTTTTATTGCATTTAATATTTATATTTAATATACCCCATTCATAATTAGTTTAAATAAATTATTTTTATTTAACTGCATATAATGTACACTTTTATATATGTTTCTTACTGGGCTTTTCCGAAAGCTCACCCTTACTCACCATCCTAGATAGCCCATCAACATTAGTGCCAATCGCTGCAACAGGTTAGCTGAAGATGATTACTAGAAGTTAAGTTATCCGGTGATCAGTTATTTGTAAAATTCTATATTCATATTCAAACTATTATATGCATAGCAGTTGTAAACAAATATTTGGATATAAATAATGCAGTGATTTATTTAAGAAATGCATATGCATTAGTGGGATGTATTGAAATTGAATTGACAGTATTAAAATAATAAATTTTATATTATAGTTTATATTTTTGTTTCTTGTTAAATTTTACTGATTAAATGATTTAATGGAATAAAGGTATATGTGAAATGAAAATTTTAGATCATACTTGCACTGGCACTGAACACAAATCGACTGATACCGATTAATTTAATAAGAAAGATAGAAGTGAAAAGAAAAAAAATTGGTTTGGAATTTTATAATTTCGAATGTTGCACTCCCGAAGCTTCCAAAAGGATCTAGGCATGGGGCTAGGCCAGGCGGGCCAAGTGCGCGCCCAAGCATAGAAGAATCTAGAAGGTGTGTAAGAACAGGTTGAGCTCTAGGTGCAGAAGCTTCCAAAAGAGGTTAGGCAGGGTCAGCTGGTGGAACAATGCCAAAAGGATCTGGAACACTTGGGAGAGACCTAGAGGGCCTTGGGTGCACGCCTAAGCGCGGGCCTTGAGCGACAGGGTTTGGAACCTTCAGACCCGGTACGTGCATCAGGTGCCTCTAGCACAGTATGTCTCCAGAACCTTTCCACCGACCTAGCCATCAATCCACTGACCTGGAAGAGTCCAAAAGCAACCCAATAGCCAGCCCTCTGGCCTGATGACCATTATATGTTTGTGAGAGGGCTTGTCTATATAAAAGGGTGCCCTTCCCATCATTTTTACATATGATAAAAGAGTCTCACTGTGGGTGAGGTGAGAGCTTGCTGAGAGTTAGGTTGAGCCAATTTTGTATTAAAAAAATCAAAATCATTATGAGAGGAGATATACCAGTAGTGATAATTTGTCAATGGAGTAGGCTAGCGGTACCGGATCTGTTGGGGGAGTGACTGGCGGCAGCTGCTTCTCTCGACACTGTAGAGGTGCAAAAGGGAGAGGTAGTGGGGAGGCGCTCAGGGGAGTTTGAGGCGGTGGCGAGGAGCGAGAAGGGCTACTGGGCTGACGTAGGCGTCGGATGTAGGTGGGTGTGGCCAACGGGAGGAGTCGAGGTGAGGGATATTCTGCTTGGTTTTGTTTTTTCTTTTCTTTCTCAGCTAATGGGAAACGAGTCAAAATGGTTGGGGTGGTGAGGGAGGCTGATTGGATGAGGGATTCTGCTTGGTTTTTTTTTTTTTGTTCTAAGCTAACAGGAATTAAAGAAAATGGCTGGGTCGGTGAGGGAGGCTGATTGGGTGAGGGATACTATGCTTGGTTTTGGTTTTTTTTCTTTCATTGCTAACAGGAATTGAAGAAATTGAAGAAGCTCACTAGCAGTAAACTACAGTGATACGCGGGAAATGAAGAAAAATTTTGAGACGGATTTGTGGTAGCAAAATCCGTCTCAAAATTTTAATATATTTTTAATATCAATTTAATAATATTATTTCATTTAGAAGATAACAATATTTCAATTTTTTGTATTAAAATGATATTATTTATAATTTATATACTCAAAAAATTATTATACAACATTAAACTAAAAAAATTATTATATTATATTTTATAATATAATTTACAATATTAATTTATATACTCTAATATTACAGATGGAATTTTAGACGGAAAATTCCGTCTCAAATTAACTCAGGCATTTAAAAAAGAATGTTATCATTTTGAGACGGAAAATTCCGTCTCAAAAATCCGTCTCTAATATTTGAGACGAAAAATTCCGTCTCAAATTAACTCAGGCATCTAAAAAAGAATGTTAGCATTTTGAGACGGAATTTTCCGTCTCTAATATTAGAGACCGATTTTGAGATGGAAAATTCTGTCTCAAAATGCTAACATTCTTTTTTAGATGCATGAGTTAATTTGAGACGAAATTTTTCGTCTCAAATTCCGTCTCAAAATGATAACATTCTTTTTTAGATGCCTGAGTGAATTTGAGACGGAATTTTCCGTCTCAAATTAACTCATGCATCTAAAAAAGAATGTTAGCATGTTGAGACAGAATTTTTCGTCTTAAAATCAGTCTCTAATATTAGAGACGGAAAATTCTGTCTTAAATTAACTCAGGCATCTAAAAAAGAATGTTAGCATTTTGAGACGGAATTTTCCGTCTCAAAATCTGTCTCTAATATTAGAGATGAAAAATTCCATCTCAAAATTCACTCAGGCATTTAAAAAAGAATGTTAGCATTTTGAGACGAATTTTTGAGATGGAATTTTCCATCTCAAACAAAAATAAAAAAAAATGTTAGGGGTTTTGAGACGGAATTTTTCGTCTCAAAATCCATTTCTAATTTTGAGACGGAATTTGAGACCAAAAATTCCGTCTCAAAACCCTAACATTCTTTTTTTCCCTATTTAATTTGAGACGGAATTTTCCGTTGCAAAATTTCGTTTCTAACTTTAGAAACAGAGTTTGCCACGGAAAATTCTTCTCAAAACCTTATAATCTTTTTTTTTATTTCTTTGAGATATTTTGTGACGGAATTTCTGTCACAAATTTTGTCGCAAAGTTTTAGAAACGGATTTTGCAACGGAAATTTCGTCTCAAAATCTATCAAAAATTTGGCGAGATATAATACTTTTCACTCGCGCCTCTTTAGCTTCGGAATTTGGGACGGAATTTATTCCATTACAAATTTGCAACAGTTTTTCCGTAAAAAATCCATAGCTAAATTTTTCATTAACACTTTTCTTTGTTCTGTCACTAATCCGTAGCAAATCTGTTGCAATTTTGCAAAAACTTGTGACGGAAATTTTTGTCTCAAAAATTCCATCACTGAAAGTGCAATTTCTTGTAGTGTCATTAATTTACAGTTACGATACACTACATTTGTCATTTGAGATTCCCTAAAGGGTGTATTTATCTGTAATGCATACCCTAAAGGTTCGGCTCTACTGGTATTTAAGTGTCAAATAATGGAAATACAAATGAGTAAGCAGAACTAGGATCAATTAATACAAAAGCATCTATACCAAAAATAGAAATATTACCCTTAATAACTTCATATAAAGCGTCAGCAGATTCCTTGTCAAGGGAGTACACTCTGCCTGAGTCACAACCTTCTTTCCTTTCTCTACAGTTGTGGCTTTCTTGAGTGTAGATGGTGTAGCTTTTTCTAGTTCCTTCACCTCTAGTGCTGCTGCTGGCACTAGCATGGTCAATTTCTCATGAAGACATCTCGAATTAGTTGTCCCTTCTACCCACATCTAAAGCATGCTCCGGTAGCCCATAAATAAGGTCGATCACCATGCGATCTTCCACATATAGCACACCTGGCCGCAATACCCTTCCGGGTAGTGGAGCTATCAGTACCAGTGGGCCTAATGATTTGTCTCCAATAGATTTACCCCTAATAACTATACCTCTGGTTTTCTTAACCGATCTCCTGTCTGATCTGTCCTCAAAACCTCGCTTAACCTTCTCTTTACCTTTAGCCTTTACACGAGACCTATAATCCACCTGATACTACTCGTAACCCTACTCACATAACTATGCTCAACAGAGTACTTCCTCATAAGTAGTGATATCCAAAGGAACCAATCTTGCATTGTATGATAGTCTTAATCTAGCCAATAACCGCTCGACTTTCTGCTCCTCACTTCTCGCTACCTCTAGGTCAAATCGGCTTAATGCAGTAAATTTAGATTCATACTGATCTACAGTCATACTCCCTTTGGTCATATCCAAAAACTCCCTCGGGTCAAATCCAAAAACTCCCCCATTAACGTCCTTTGTGCAGTGTGAGGAATATACTGCATGCAAAAGGCCTCCAAAAATATATCCCAGGTCACCATTGGGTGTCTCGCCACTATTACCGTTTCGATGGACTTCCACCAGTGCTCTGCCTCATCAATCAGCAAATAAACAGCCAACCTGACTTTTTCTGCGTCCGAACATCTCATGTATCTGAATAATTTCTTCATGGCATTCACCCAATTTTCTACTGCCATGGGATCTTTGTCACCCTTAAATTTAGGAGGATTCATCGTGTTAAACTGCTTGAGTGTATTAACATCACACCCAATAAATGGATCCGGCTTGGGCTAGGTTGAAACCTGAGGCTAAATCTGTTATGGAGGTGGTATCGGCTGTAGCTGGGGTTCTGAGGGAACATTAGCCTGAGGCTAAGAAGGCTGTGCTTGCTCAGGTACTAGTGCTCTCATTTGACTGGAAATAAAATCCACAACTATACTCTCCAGTCTTAAGACGCAAGTATTTGGACTCTTGAGTTGTGGAGGGAGAGCAGGCTTTAGCATTGGCTCCGAAAAAGGCTCTGGGGAGTATTTGACACATCTGGGATGCCTTCGTCCTCGTCTAGCACCCTTTTGCCCTTCACTCATTTTGTCTCAAAACAAACATAAAAAAACTTTTAGTCTGGCAACAATTACATATTCAAATAAATATAGTATTACGAGGGATGTAAACCATTTCTAATTTTAATGACACTGACAGATATCAAACAAACCTTACCCTAATACCAACTTAACTGTCACATACTAATATACAGTTCACAATATCATTTCTATTACCTTCGTTACTTACGGTGGAACTGTTTATAGTGTCTTCACTTTATAATTTATATTAAATAATTATTTAGTTTTCATAATTAACCCAAGAAACTACATTGTTTAATTTATAATATACAAAACATAGAAAACCTCAAACTTTTATAACAGACTTCTTGTTTAGATTTACGTCCCAAGTATAGATATACATACTCTAAGTACTATACATACAACTTTGAACATATAAAATTAATTTCGTATACCTTTACGAAAACCGAAAATCCACCTGAGGGATACTTAGAAGAGAAACTCCTCCCGATTGAGGTCAAAGGTTTACTGAAAATAATTTGGAAAGAGAATAAGGGGGTGAGCTTATGCTCAGTAAGAGAGTCATAGAAAATAATCGCTTAGATAACCAGACTGAGTACAAAAAGATGCTTTAGAGTGCCTCACTTGTTTCGGCAACTAAATCCAACTATAGGAATTTCTATTGAAAATGCATAGTTCAATAAATGTACATAGCTTAGTAGTTGTTCATAAACAATATTTAGCACTTCATTTGACATTTCAAATAACAATTTAATATTTTCTCTATGAACAGTACATATATCAATTTCCTATAAACAATAACAGTATTCAGAAAATATATTTAACGAGCATAACATTTTAAAATCATAAAATATAATTTAAGTTTGAGAGTGTCTGGATCTATGTTAACCAGGGATGTACCACCTCAGTGGAAACTAATCAGTGGAGACAAGGCATCGCCCAATAGACTCATGCATAACGACATATGGCCATAGTCAAAAGATTGTCCACAGATGTATATGGGCCAAGTGTCACCTGGGACACTGAATGATGGGACCAAGACCACTCAGTTATAGTAACAGTAGGGTGCATACACTCGTAAGCAACTATTGGGCCAATAGTCTCAAAACAGTTTATAAAACAATTTATTTTAGATTACGAAGATAAATTTAATGATATATATCTTCAGTCAATCCATAAAACATTTAGATCAATAATGAGTAAAGTTGAGGATAAAAACTCACTAAATATTCTCAATTTAAAAATGATTGTCCAAAATATTTTATTTACAGATAACAATAATATAGGAACATAAATATGGCACTAGCAGCATGAAAATCGTTGAAAATGCTATGAAAAATGAAGTTACAAAATTTATGCACGTTTATGAACTTTTGACTCTAATGCCTACAATCATAAATTTCGTAGTATTTCAAGCTTAAATACCCTAATAGGTAATGGTTAGGAAGGTTTAGTTCGTTTTACGAAATTTCGACAGCATAATAGTATAGTTTATTCTAATCTCCCTGCAGGAAAACATAGTTTATAAACCCAATTTCAGTTCACATTTCCAAACCAATTCTAAACATTTCACATTCATAAAAAGGTACTTTTATTAAAATATGCACCATAGTATCCTTACGTCTTCTATACTCATCCCTTACCACTTAGTTTGTCGCAGAGATAATCGTCAGCACCATTGTCGTTTCCTAACTTTTGAGCTGCAAAACACCTTACAATATGATCAATTCATCATACTTCAATTATAAAGAATAATTAACTCCTCATAACCTATTACATTGCCTATATTAATTTCCATTTCAGTCTTTTTCACACTGGTGCTAACACTGCAATTATCGTCAAAACACCTTCGATTTCAGTTTTGTTTTCGCCTACAGTCTTGTATTAATTTGTACATTATTCTAGGACCCAAAACAAATCAAATTGAGTATGAATTCTACCTCTCCTTCACCTTGGCAGAATATGCCTAAGCTTCCTACACTTGTGTTTTCTTCAATTCAAGCTTAAATTCATGTCCTACACTAATTCTACATCATTTTCTCATCAAGCCATACCATTATCATGCACAATGAAGCTTGGCAGAAACCCTAGGATGATGGTTCTCATGGTTTTAATTCAATTTAAGCTTAAATACATGCTTAAACATCTTAAACACATAGTGTAGAATCATAAAACCATGAAAAACACAAGCTTTCTCTCACTTACCAACTTGGTCGAATTTGAAGGAGAGCTTACACCTTTATTTTGGCCACTTTGGCACTTGATTTAGGTACAAGGAGATCATCATCATTATCATCATCAAAGCCTTTATCCCAAGAGATTGGGATAGGCTATATGAACCAATATCTGAATTTACGTTAGATCGTCCAGATGTATTCTCCTCCTCAATAGATTCCTATCCAAGGCCATTTGCTCATCCAACTCTAAAACCTCCATATCTTTCGAAACTACTTCCTTCCAAGTCTTTTTCGGTCTTTCTCTAGTCTTAACCATTCTCTCAACATCTATAGCCTCATTCTCCTAACTTGAGCATCTACAGGTCTACGTCTTATGTGTCCAAACCAACGTAAATGATTTTCACACATCTTGTCTTTGATAGGTACCACTCCAACCATCTTACGAATATCTTCATTTCTCATTCTATCTTTTCTTGTATATCCACATATCCACCGCAACATTCGCATTTCTGTTACACTTATCTTTTATGTATGTAGCCTCTTAATCACCCAACATTCACTACCATATAACAATGTTGGTCTAACAACTATCCTATAAAACTTGCCTTTTAACCATATAGGAATTCCTTTATCACACAACACACCTACAGCACTTCTCCACTTACTCCATCCAGCCTGGATCCTATAGGTCACATCACCATCAATCTCTCCATCCACTTGTACTATTGATCCCAGATATCGAAAATGGTCCCGCTTAGGTATCGCCACCCAATTAACATCACTACATTATGCTCTTCCACTCGGTTAGAACTGAATTTACACTCCATGTATTTAGCCTTCACTCTTCTTAGTTTAAATCCTTTTGATTCCAACGTTTGTCTCCATAATTCTAACTTTGCATTAATCTCTGCTCTAGTCTCCACACATAGGACAATATCATTGCAAACATCATACACCAAGGCACTTTATCCTGGATGGATTTTGTCAATTTATCCATAACTACCGCAAACAAGAATGGACTCAACGTTGACCATTGGTGTAATCCCACCACAATACTAAACTCACTTGTTTGCCCCTCACCTGTCCTCACATGTGTCCTTGCATCTCCATACATGTCCTTAATTAGTTCAATATATTTCAAAAGAACTCTTTTCTTCATTAAGGACCACCATAGTATCTCCTTAGGCACTTTATCATATGCTTTGTCCAAATCTATAAAGACCATATGGAGATCTTTACCCAATACTCGAGAGCGCTCTATAAGTTGTCTAAGCAAATATATTACCTCCATCGTTGATCGACCTAGCATAAAACCAAATTGATTCTCCAATATCTTTACATTCTTTCTTAATCTCCGTTCTATCACTCTTTCCCATAGTTTCATCATGTGACTCATCAATTTTATGCCTCAGTAGTTGGCACAACTTTAAATATCTCCTTTGTTCTTATATAGAGGTATCAAGACACTCTTCCTCCATTCCTCCGGCATTTTGTTAGTGTGCCAAATCTTATTAAACAGATTTGTCAACCACCTAACTCCTACATCTCCAAGGCATTTCCAAACTTCAATTAGGATGTCATCAGGTCCAACAGTTTTTTCGTTCTTCATCATCTTTAGTGCCTCTTTTACCTCTATCTCTTTGATTCTACACATAAAGCACTGATTTAAATCTTTGAGAGGCATCAAGATATTATCCAAAACTTTATTTTGTTCGTCATTAAATAATTTGTCAAAATAATCACGCCATCTATCCTTAATGTCATTGTCTTTAACAAGAGTTCTTTGATGCTTATCCTTAATACATTTCACGTCTCCTAGGTAGCAACTCTTCCTTTCTCTTGCTCACGCCAATCTGTATATCTTTTTCTCTCCCTCTTTTGTGTTCAACTTGTCTCTTTCGCAACCTTCATCTTAGCTTCTGCCATAGCCTTTTTTGCTTCCTTTTTAGCCAACTTATATTCCGTAAAACTCTCTTCTGTATTCTTCTTCTTCAAAGCCTTGTAACACTCTCGCTTAGTCTTTATAGCGTCTTTTACTGCTACAGTCCAGCAGGTTATGTCCTTTCCAATTGGTACTCTTCTGTTTGATACTCCTAGTGTCTCTTTGCCACCTTTCGAATGCATTTTGCCATCTTATTCCATATTACATTTGGGTTCTCTTTTGTTATCCAATCCGCTTTTTGAATCCAACTATCTCTACATGTTGTATGACAATTTTCTTTTAGCTTCCACCATCAAATCCTTTATGTTCCTTTTTGTTGGTTCCTTCGATGTCATCTATCTATCTTCATATCTAGGACTAGGAGTCTATATTGCACGGTAATACTCTCACCTGGGATAACCTTGCAATCCAAACATCTATGTCTATCCCTACTCCTAGTTAAAAAGAAATCTATCTGACTTACTCTTGCTCCACTTCTAAAGGTTATAAGATGAGAATCTTTCTTCCTAAACAATGTGTTTACTAAGATTAGATCATAAGATAAAGCAAAATCTAAGATAGCATCCCCACCCTCTTTCTTACACCATAACTAAATGTGGTGATAACAGCAAATTTTCCATTTATTGGAAATTATAAATATTGAAAATAAATATTGGAGAAAATAAATCAGAGGAAATAAATAAAATTTGTGAGAACGGGATATTGGTGAAAGTCTCGAGAATTGAGGAAGTGAAAGAATCGGGAAATTCGTGTAAAGGAAATTAAATTGGAAGTGAAAATAAAAATAATAAAGAGAGGAAAAATTAATTTGGATAAATTAAAATCCAAATTAAATAAAGAAAAATGAGAAATGAAAATAAAGTATGTTTATATAATTACAAATTATATAAATGTATTTTATACAAATACATATGTATTTAAAATACTATATAGTATATTTTAATATACGTTGGTATATATATATGGAAATATATACTATTTCATAAATTTAAATAATACATATGTATATAAACATAATATTTTATGTGTATATATAATTATATAAATACATATAGAAGAAAGGTAAATGTGATTTTATATTAAAGTTTATATGTATATATGTTGTATTATAACATTTATATAATTTGCATATGTAAATGTTATTTATTTTAAAGTATATAAATATACATATATATATACTAGATATATGTTTTGTAATATACAATATATATAATTTATATATAATATATATTGTATTACATTATATATGAAATAATATATGTATAATATATAGTATATATTATACACTATAAATATTTTAAAGTATATTATATACTAAAAAGGGAAAGGAAATAAAACCAAAGAGGAAAGAAACAAAATGAAGGAAAATCAGGGAAGGACCCGATCCTTCCCAGCCAAAGGGCTGACGGCGGCAGAGCTGCCACCGCCTGCAAGGGAGGAAGGAGAAGAGCAAGACGCCACCGGCCAAAGAAAGCAAAGAAGCTGCCGGCGGCGTGAAGAAACGGAAAACAAAAACAAAGGAAAACGAAGGAAACTAGGAAGAGAGGGAAAAATGGTAGACGGTGGTGTTAGCCGATCCAGGCACCGCCACTACCATCGAAGCACCACCGGAGGCAGAGGAAAAGGATGGATGCCACAGGAGGCGCGGTGAACGGCGAAGGAAGGTCGATGGAGGAGGAGAAGAAACCGAAGGTGAACCAAGTAGATCCGTCGTCGTGCCGCCGATCCAGGCCGAGCTGAGGCCACCATCAAGTTTGTCTCAACGCCGGCCAACTGCTGAGCCACCGAGCCGCAGGAGAACCGGCCACCGACGAGGAACCGATGAGGAAGGGAAATGGACCGGTCTGATCGGGAAAGGAAGAGGAAAAAAGAAAAGAAAAAGAAAAGAAAAAGGAAAAAGAAAAAGAAAAAGAAAAAGAAAGAGAAAGAAAAGAAAAAGAAAGAAAGGAAAAAAAAGAAAAGAGGAAAAAGAAGAATTTTAGGAATTCGGAGATTCCCGGAAATTCGACAATCCAAAAATTTACGGAAATACGATAAGAAATTCCTGGAAATTAAATTTCAGAAAAATTTAATAAATTATGGAAAAAAATTCTAAAATTTAGAATTTTTATTTCCAGAAATTATTCTCAGCGATCGGGATGAGGAATCAGGAGAGATAGAGTACGATCACGACCGATAAGAGGAAGCCGTCGACCCGAAAAAGGTAAGGGATGCATGTGCAGCCTTGTAAGGATATTCAGGGATGCTTGTTTTAATTATTACACTGCCGAAAAATTATCGAAAAATTCTCGAAAATTACTGAAAATCATAATAAATGATTTTATATCACGAGAAATGATTGTCAACCACGAAAATTGAGGAAGTGAGTATTTTCATAAAAAACATGAATAAAATGAAAGTGATTTTAAATATTTATGTTTTCGAGAATGGTGATAGTGAAATCACCGAAAATTCTCTTTGAGAATGGTGATAATGAAATCACCGAAAATTCTCTTAATATGTAAATTGCTCGTAATACGAGAGGAAAAACGAAAAGAAACAAAGTGAATATTTTTATATATATTTCTTAAATATTCACTAAATGGTTTTATAACCTTTATGGTTTTAAATTATGAAAATATATTTTTATAAATTCCATAAAGGTTTATTGATGATGAAAAAAAAATATACTGTTTTGAGACTAGTAGGCATCCTGTCATGCTGATGTGTGATGTGTGATATGTTTAGTCCCGGTCGACACCTGCTCAATGATCCACCGAGGACAATATAGATTATGGTCATAGATTTGACATGTTTATTTCGTTGCCCTTCGGGGTTTATAGCATGATACGATTGATGATTATCTTAAACTCTATATATGATGTGTGACATGTGAAAAGAATATGTTTTATATGATACGAAAAGAAGATCGATTGATTTATAGCATTTTTACAAAATGCTCATTACGGTACTGATTATAGTACTGTGAGATGATTTTCATAAGACATGTGATACGAACATGTAATATGCTTTCAAAAAGGAAGAATTGATAAATCTAATATTCTTACCATGATTTTAAATGGAATATTAGATTATACGTGCTACACGTGTGTCGATGAACCATTGAAAACATAAGCCACGTAGGCAATCCGAGTAAGGACTCGATCTTTGTACCGTGTGAGCCACCTCTAGAAGACTCAAGGGACCTACGTGCTACATATATTCTTCGAAAACTATGGGAGCCACCTCTAGAATCCTTTTAGCACTAAGTGCTACATGAGTTCTGATGAGATAGTGGAAAGTATATGGCATAAAGGCCAATCCGAGTAAAGACTCGATCTTTGTACCGTGTGAGCCACCTCTAGAAGACTCAAGGGACCTACGTGCCACATAGATTCTTCGAAAACTATGGGAGCCACCTCTAGAATCCTTTGAGCACTAAGTGCTAACGAGTTCTGATGAGATAGTGGAAAGTATACGGCATAAAGGCTAATCTGAGTAAAGACTCGATCTTTGTACCGTGTGAGCCACCTTTAAAAGACTCAAGGGACCTACTTGCTACATAGATTCTTCAAAAACTATGGGAGCCACCTCTAAAATCCTTTGAGCACTAAGTGCTACACGAGTTCTGATGAGATAGTGGAAAGTATATGGCATAAAGGCTAATCCGAGTAAAGACTCGATCTTTATACCGTGTGAGCCACCTCTAGAGACTCAAGGGACTTACGTGCTACATAGATTCTTCGGAAACTATGGGAGCCACCTCTAGAATCCTTTGAGCACTAAGTGCTACACGAGTTCTGATAAGATAGTGGAAAGTATATGGCATAAAGGCCAATCCGAGTAAAGACTCGATCTCTGTACTGTGTGAGCCACTTCTAGAATCCTTTGAGAACTAAGTGCCACACGAGTTTCTCGAAACGACACTTAAATCCATTGTTAGTTAGGATGGATGTCGTAACTGAATCAGTGAACTAGGGCTTACGCCTAAAGTGATTAAGTGATCGGTTATTTTGAACTGTTTTTAGTGAGTTAAGCTATATGCTTGAAGTTTATTGATTTTCGTTTTATGAATGGATTTATTTATAATCTTGCATAGTAACCGATTTATCGACGTGTATAGTGACTAACCTACCGAAGTGCTTGCTGCTTTGCTAATGTGATAAGTGGAATAGATTTTAATATTATTACTATGATTTTAAATTGAATATTAGACTATATGTGACATGAATATGTGATATGTTTTCCAAAAAAGAAATAGGAGGAAAACAAATCTAATATTCTTATTTCAATTTTAAAATTGAATATTAGATTTAAATGATTTATATGTTATACGAAGAGGAATTAATAGCTTATTTTGTTATTTAAAGTACTGTACTAATTATGATTGTACAGTAAAATACGAAATGAGTTTAAATAAGAATGATGATGATTTAACTAATATTCTTTTCAAAGAATATATGAATATTAGTTACTTTATTTAAATGCTTTATTTCATAAAAGCATTATTTTGAAAATAATATGAAAATGATATGAAATAAAAAGGAAAATGATTTAAATTTCAAACGAAAACAAATTTATTACTCTCTACAGTTGCTTCTAGGTTCCGGAACAAGATAGGTATTTCAAAATACCTACCTTACTCCATCCGGATCCCTAGCCGACTGTAGTATCCTTCCTACATGTGAGCCTAGAGCCAGCTAGGAAGATTTAAAAGAAAAATGAAAAAAAAAAGTTTTTCAGCATATAGATAGCTGAGTATCAAGTGAGGCATATAATTCCCTTACTGAGCAGTGGTTTTGCTCACCCCTTAATTTTAAACATTTCAGGTTTTGATGATTGTGAGATCAGTTGATTGTGGATCACGGTTGTACACAAAGGACAATGTGACAGACCGACTAATTTATATGAGGTACGATCATTTATTTTCTGTATTTAGACATGTCTACAGTTCTACTTATCTAATTAATTAAGATAAGGGATGTGTATTATATAAACAATGTTATGTGAAATTGTTTAACAGTTAGTACAAGTGAAGTATCACAAACAGCCCAACCGGTTAAGTTGTGTACAATAAGGTGAAAAATAGGGTCACGGGCTGTGACACTAAAACCCCCATGTACACTGTTAAAACCCTTTCTACTTGTACCTACATGTCCATTAAGGTCACCACCAATAAAAAAGTTTTCTTCTAAAGGCACTTCTTTTACTACCTTATCTAAATCCTCCCAAAACTATCGTTTACTAACCTCATCAAGTCCTATATGGGGTGCATACATGCTAATGACATTCAACACCTCTTCTCTTAGAACTAGCTTAACCAAAATAATCCTATCCCCTTGTCTCCTAATCTATACAACATCCTTATGGTACTTTTTATCTATAATGATACCTACTCCATTTCGGTCTCTATCTTTCCCTGTGTACCAAAGCTTATATTGCCAAGGTGCTATCTCCTTAGCCTTTTCCCCAACCCATTTGGTCTCTTGAAGACACAAGATGTTAACCCTTCTCCTACTCATAGCCTCACAAATCTCAGCTAACTTACCACTAAGCGTACCTATATTCAAAGATCCTAACCTAAGCTTATGGTTATGGTTATGGACTAACTTCTTTACCTACCCCCGTCCATTGTGGTGTGGGAACCTTTGCCTATTTAATATCACATCCAAGCGTCGATGTGGCGCGTCGCTTCCGTGTGACGTCCTAGCAACCCTTGCCCACTTTTCACTACACCCGGGCTCCGTTGCAATGCGTCATTGAGTAGGGGATGCCCCAACGATGTTTTGATATTGGTTCATTTCATGAGATTAGACTAGTTTTTTATGACTGGTTGTCCAAACCTACCGCCACCCTCCTCCTTTACTTGGGCTTAGGATCGGCTGTGTTAACTCACACAAGCAAAGTTTTTTAGGTACAAGGAGATAAAGCACTGAAAATTGAATAGCTTTGGTGAAGACAATTTTCAGTTTCGATGAGTTTTCAGTATAGTTTCAAGGTTTCTCTCTCTTTACTAAGCTTTGGCTATGGAGGAATTGAAGGTGAAAGAGTGGTTGCCGAATTTGAAGAAGAAGAAGCTGGAAAATTCTTTAAAATTACTAAAATACCCTTATACTTAAGTAATCTTCTAATTTTGCCCTTCAAGGTTTGACTTCAGTTTAAACAATCAGTCTAATCTTCAAAATATTTTATTCAATCATAAAACACCTTTATTCAACAGGCTCTAATCATTAGTTGAGCTTTTGTTGAGGTTTGACTAATCATATGGGTTAAATTATCAAAATACCCCAACCGTTGAATCGCGTAAATTTCTACTTTTTCGTGTGATTCAATTTGCCAGTTTGAGACATCTTCACACTAAAAATCTTCTATCCTTATTACTTGGTTAAAATTTAAAGGGGTTTAATTGTTATTTTTGAAAATCTAAACAATTTATGAGCAAAATCGTCATTTTTTAAATTGTTTGCACGCCTTCAAAACATGCTTAAACAAATGAGTTTAAGGCGCATATTCTTACCATATTCATATTTGGCTTGAAATAATGTGTCCACTAAGTTTCACTTGCTTCGGGACACTAAAAGTCTTGTAGGGCCCATCATCCGTTACCCTTTACTTCTGCAATGTTGAGGTTATTTAGACGATTATAACACATCTATTATTATGTTCGGATGATAAATAAATGAATATCACAGCTTTCATATTGAAAATATGAACTTGGTGGTGTTTTTAATCGAAATGCCGCCAAATAAGTGCCACTAAATGTTCAATTTCCTGTAGTGAGAAAGAAAACTATATTTTCTATCAGCTTATTTATCTTCTCTACCAAGCACATCAATGAACAATGTTTTTCATCTTTTAATTTTTTTGCCTTTTGACTTTTTTATTTATTTCATAACTATCAAGTAAAGCCTTTACGTAATTTTACAAAACATTTGTGAATTTATATTACATCAAATAAAATTAAATTCACTCAAAAACTATTCCACTCTATCAAGTAAAGCTTTTATGTAATTTCATAAAGCATTTATGGATTTATTTATGAAATAAAATTAAATTCACTCAAAAATTAAAAATAGTTGAATCCTGTGTGGGATGGACTCAGTCTAAAAACTGTATGCAAGCCTATCCTAATAGGCCTAGTCCAAATCTTGCTCATTTTCTTAGTCTCTCTAGTCTTATGGCTTGAAGACAAATTGATTCTACTTAGATAGCCAAATTCCACCAAATTATGACACATGGCATGATCAAGTGCTCCCTATTTGCTTATAAATAAACCTCCTTTCCAAGGAAAGGGATCTTTTGGCCAAGCTCCGCTATATTTACTTTCTGCCTTTTTTCCTTTCATACGTACTTAAACCTCTCTCTAGTCTCATTCTTGCCCAAGCTCCGCTATATTTACTTTCTGCCTTATTTCCTTTCATACGTACTTATACCCTAGTTGCACCTAGAACTTGACCTATCTTGTCAAGAGCGTTGTAGTTAGTGAATAGTTTGGTTTACGCCAGATACATAGTGACAAACTCATAGCTACCTTTGTAGGTGTAGGCACATTGTCGAACCATGTAAATCTGGTGTTTTTCTCTTTACGTACACTATTCACACTCTGTAACAATTGGTTCTCTCATTGAGAGTAAAACTCAAGTGGGTTCCTTTTCACAATGCTCTTGATTGTCACAAGTTCAAGGAAAGGTTAAGCATATAAGTTTTCGACACTCTGTTTCAATTAATAATGCCATCTAAGAGGAAATCCATAGGATAAGGTGGTTCTAGTCGCGTACATAAAAGCCATGCACACAACACAAGGGGAAGAGTGGACATGACTTCGCTCCCTAGAACTATTAGAGTTGTAATACCATTGTTAGCTAATGATGAAATACAAAGGCCTACGCTTCAGGAAAGGCCAAGAGAAGGTGCTACTTTTAGCATACTTACTACTCATTATAGCCAAGAAGTGAAAGATGAAATCAACCAACTTCGAATAGAGATTTGCAATCTACCTCAAGTTGTGAAAGACCATGTGACTGCTCAACCCAAGACTGAAAATCCAATGAAGCAACATCGCACTAAGGTGCCTGAATCATCTCAACATCCTACTTCAAGATTTGACCTAGTCGATGTTGATAATGTAAAAAACCCATCTTGGAGTCCGAAAAACCTTTCCAAGAAGTCCAACTCCCCTAACATATCATTGATTTCCATAGATCTTATAATTAATGGTGGGACGAATATCAAGAGAGGGAGCATGGTCCATGAGTTTGGAAATGAGTTGATGACTAGAACATATTTGAGAGAAAGAATCGAGAAAAAGAAAGCCATAGAGAAATTGAACGACAGGTTGGATAAAGATGAGGAAAGAGAGGAAGCCAATCTGAGAGATAAACTTGAGAAGCAAAAGGGAATGCAGAGTTTGAGAAGAAATAGGTAGGCTTGGCAATCCTAGACACGATATGAATAGGAGACACAAAGGTGACACGGGTTAAAATTAAGTAAAAATTGTATATGAATGTTATAAAAACTAAAAATAAGATTTTTTTTGTTTTTTGTGTCGACACGAAATTTTCATGTTTTACATGACATGAACACAATTTTACATGACACGAATATGAATTATAAACATGAATTGCCAAGTCTAGAAATAAGAGTAAATGCAGGTGAAAATGGAAAACATGGAGCAAAAGGTGACAGAAAAGGCATGTACTTGGATGTGGAACCTTAGAAAGCATGTTCTTCACCAAGGAGATTGACATAGTAAGACTTTCGAAGGGAATCAAACTCCCCACCATGGAAACTTATGATGGGTTGACTGATCTAATAGATCACTTGGAGATGTTTAGGAATAGCATGTCGATCTAAGAGGCAAGTGATGCCATTATGTGGAAAGCCTTCTCGGTGACTGTAGAAGGCAACAAGGTTTTGGTGTTCTTCACTAAAGCCAAATTCAATTAGTTCTTTCAAAGAACTTGGTGCCAAATTTGTTAGCCATTTCGTTAGCTACATTGCCCACAAGAAAACTTCTATCACATTGATGTCCATCAAACAAAGGGAGGGTGAATCCTTATGAGAATATGTCTCTAGATTCAACTAAGAGACACTCACATCAAAGACTTCGACTAGACAGTCGGCTTTTCACCAATGGTTTTGAGCATAAAGATTTCACCAAGTCCTTGGTTCTTGACCAAGAGGCCACCAAAAGTATTTGTGGATCTTTTCCTAAGGGCAAAGAAGTATATTAATGCCGAAAAGGCATGGTGATTTAGGGATAAGAGAACGAACAACTAGAGAGGAAGTTGAGAGAGAGGAAGAAACAAGAAATCTAAGGCAAGATAGGTTCCAGCGACAAAGGAGTCCTCCAAGAAGAACTTACTAATTCTATACCCCGCACCTAGCCTGCAAGATATTGTTGGCTTTGACCTAAAAGTCTCACGGTTTTGTCCCACAAAAGGCTCCTCGCACGTAGGGGTTCAAGTCTTTACATACATAGAATTGCATATTGTTATAATCTCTCAATATGAGATTGGGGCGTTACACAAAATCTTTCTCATATTTACAAAATCAACCCCTTCGATATCCTTAACTTAAATTCCACATCAGAATGCCCAAAATCCCAACAATTTCTTTTCGATCTAAAACAAAAATTGGGAAAAAAAAAGCTACTACTTACCTGAACCTAGACAAAGAACAACCAAACACCAAGCCTCTTCCTTAGAAACCCTAGCTTTTTTCCCATGAAAAAAATGTTGATCACTATTTTTGCTTCTATATGTATTTTCTCTTTCATATTGTTGTCCTTGTTTGCTTATAACTGTTCTCATTTTATGTTGTTGGGATTAAAGTTGATTGTGTTTCCGGTTACGTTTATTTTATTTTATTTTATTTTTTTACAACTAAAATCCAAAAAATAAATTCTTTTTTCTCTGATATTTCCTCATTTATTCTGTCTCCCACGTTTAATCTTTTCTTGTTGTTTAGTTTTTGTTTCAATTGAATTAAACTTTCATATTTGATTTTATCTCTATTCTATAATTTTGCTGAACTTATCAGAATTTTTATACAAATATATTTGGCTGTGATTTAATCTGCTGCTACTTGTGTTTGACTTTTATAAAAACTCATTTTCGTTTATGATTTTTGCACCTGATCCATTTTTTTCTTTTTTTTTTCTTCAAAAATTATAAAAAGTAATATATAAGATAAATATTAAAATAAATTAAAAACTGGACCGAAAATTATTGGGTTCAAACCTAAATCAGAGTTGAGTCTATTAGCCCATTAAAACCCAAAAAAAAAAAATAGCTCAAGACCAAAGCTCATTTAAAATCTTGAAGCCCAAAAAAATTTAAATCCCTAACTCAAAGTTCAATTAACATCTAATCGTCCAAGTAATAACAAAGCAACTCTCAAGATTAGACTTTTCGAACTGATATGGTAAAATAATTGAGATGGTTTACCCACTCGCAGATGGCAGCAAAAAAGAAAAAGAACTTTGTGATTGATGTCGTTGGAAAGGTGTAAAATGCCGACAGCAGAGTGTCTTGATGGAGGCGACGTTGTCGTTTTGTATCTGAAAGGAATATGCGACGGATTTCAAAAGTTTCGGGTGACAAAATTTTAGACATAGGCTAAACAAAATATTTTTAATACCATGATAGAAGAAAAATGATGTTATTTATTGACTTGTTAAAAATACAGTATGATCGTACAATATTATATCAACCTAAATACGTTATGATTCTTTATTTGATTAGAGAAAATCCTCTATATACGAATATGATATCTCCGAACAGTTTTTCTTACATGTCATTTTAATTTAATCTATGTTTTGGAAACATTCATTTTAATTTAATTGATGTTTAACTACATCTATAACTATTAATGAAAGTAGTCTTCCTAAGTGAACTGTTCATCACCGCCTTCAATTTTCTATGCCATGTGTCAAGTGGTTATTGGCTCTTTTCTTTTAAGTTTTTGAATTTGTTTTATTCGTTTTGATTTTTTTGTTCACATAAGTCCTCTTATTGGCTCTTCAATTTTTTTTTTTTTACAATTAAGCTCTCAATTTCTTAAATTAAGCCTCTAATAATTTTTATTCTATTTTCTTTCAATTAAGCCCTCTAATCTATTTATAAATTTTCATTGTTTTAGTTAAGTCCTCTAATCTTTTTTTTTTTACACTTTTTTTCTTATTATGTAATCAAAGTTTTTTCGTTAGGCACTCAAATTTGGTTTTTTAAATGACATTTAGATTTTTTTCAACAACAAGCATAAATTAAAAAAATTTTAAAAAAAATAGATCAGAGGGCTCAAGAAATACCGCACTATAAAAATAAAAAATAAAATTCACTTATCTTTGAGTTAATTTTTAATCAAGAAAAGAATAAAAAATCAAACAATACAAAAAAATTGATCTAAATCTTTTCAATTAAAAAAATTTAGATCTAATTCTTTTAACTCTATTTTTTTAAAATTAAATTTCACCAATAGATCTAGAAGTACTAAATGTGGGAAATTTACTAGCTATATATAACATCAATTTCAAGAAATTGATTGACTATCATATAATAAGTTTTTCGCTCACCATATGATATATTTTTTTAATATATTTTATTAATCATGATATTAAAGTATAAAAGTATAAAATTATTCAATTTTTGTTTAAGTGACACATGACAAATACCTAATAATTAAATGATATTTGCAAATACATATAAATTACACAATTTTCAAAATCCATGTAAAATACGCTATAAATGCATTTGTATTATGTAATTTGTAAATGATTATTTATATATATATATATATATTTAATTTTGATAAGTAATAAATTTTAAATATTTTAATATTATATATATTAAAATAAAAACTCAAAAATATTTAAGTAAATAATTATTTAATATTATTTAGATTATGAAAGTAAATTTACAAACATTGGTATTGCTATATATATGTGTGTATGCGTGTGTCTGTGTATATATTATGATTTATTTTTTTGGTTATTTCACATTATCATTATTTTTGCATATTCGCAGCAAAGCGCAGGTTCAGTACTTGTAATAGTAAAATTTGTCTTTACTCAATTTATAATGGCAAAATTGATAGTTACCTCGGTTTTTTTTCTTCCTATTAACAAAATTATATATATATATATATATATATATATATATATATATATATATATAAAATATTGTTATAAGAATAACTTAGTAGTCCGGTAGCCCTGTATGAAGATTTATATTGGATTCACTGTTAGTATACAAATTTTATATTATCAATGAATCATAAATCATCATATTCTTAATTAATAAAATTTGAAATGAAAAATAACTAATTTTTTTTAAAATTTACTAATTAATAAATATCATAACATGATTCCATATCATTTATAAAATTTATATATTGATAATATATTAAATATAATCCTTTTTGGCAATATTTGGTGCATAAGATAAGAATATGATAGGATATGATAATATAAGTTTATGGATAGGATATTATTAAATGATATTATCCTATCTTATATTTAGTGTGTATAAGGATTATGAATAAAATAGGATGATTTTTTTATATATTTTACCGTATTTGCTCTGTGTAAAATTAAAAGTAGTATAAAATGATTTTTTTTTGTGCTAAGAGGATTACACTGGCTATTTTGTGCTTCGACAGATTATTGCTTTAGTTCATGATGATTAGCTGGTTATTGTACTCGGCTCCTAAGAAGATTACACTCCCTGTAGGATCTCGCTTTTATCAAAGAAATCAAAGCTTATAAAAAAAATGATTTTTTGTAGTACTCTTTTTTAAAGTAACATAATTTAAATTTATAATTTCTTGTTATGAATATAAATAAAAAAAATAAATATTTAAATATTTGTTAGTTGATTTTAAAAAAAATTACTTTTAAAAATTTTATATTACTTTTTCAAAATATTTATTTTGTTCAAAAATGAATTTTTATAAAAAAAATTCTCTGTATCCTTTCTTTCCTTTTTTGTTTTTATTTCTCTTATAGGATTTAAATTTCAAATAATTTATTTGATTGTAAATTAAATATATTTATTTTTAGAAAATTGAGTTTTTTAAGAAATAAGTTTATTTTTTTAATTACATTAATTTTTACATAAGACAATTCTTAAATATGTTTCTTTATTTTTATGATTTCTTTATCTTCTTTCTTTTTTTGTCAATTAGAAGGCAATTTAGAAAACAAAAATAAAAGAAAAAATGTGAGTTAAATTTAATAATTCAAATTTTATAAACTAAAAAAATTTAATTTCTAATAATTTTATGATAACAGTTATTTTTTAGGAAAAAAAAAGTAAGAAAGAAAAAATAAAAAAGAGAAGAAAAAAATAATTTTAAATGTAAGAAACAACTAGTAATTAAATTAATATTACGTTCACAAATAAAATATATTATTCTTGTATCTATTTAAAATATTCCCTTGATTATTCATTATACTTTTATTTCTTTTTTGGTACATTAATTGAATAATAATTGAATTTGGATTACTACTTCTAACAAAAATTTCATGTACAACACAATGCCCTTTCTCTACGAAGATTCTCTCTTTTAGGTTTTTTTTTTATTTTTTTATTTTTTGAACCTTTTGGGCTACAATACTATATTCGAGGAGTCGAGGAGGAAGTAATTTTTGAGAAATTGGGCTTAGCTTTAATATAAAGATGGTAGTGACTCTCATATTAAAATAAAAGATAAATTACACAGAGGTATTCAAAAGTTTTATCATAATTCAATCATAATTTATTAGTTTGAAAAATAGACATTTTAATTCAAAATTATAAATTTGACGTTACAAAAAATTATTCTATTAAGTTACTATTAAAAAAATCTATTAACCTAAACATTGATTACTCATAAAATATCTATAATACTCATTTTTTGTATTAAAAAAATAAAAATCTTACATAAATATTTTTTAAAAAATTACATAAAAATAATTAGTAATAAAACTCATTGTTGATATTTGAAAATATAATTTTATTAATTTAAATTTAACCATTGATTGATATATGTTAAAATTATTTGTGATTTTGAATCAAAATGTTTGTTTTCAAAATTAATAGACTAAAATTAAATTACAGTAAAACTTTAAGGACCTCAAAAAAATTTATGCTAAAGTAAAATTTCTTACAAATACTATTCATTTCTCAGAACACCATGAAATCCTCCATTAAAGCTTCCGAACGTGGTGGCATCTTAATCTTTCATGGCTGCTGTTGAGCATTGTTTTTTTGTTACAAGAGGAATATTAAATAACTGGAGATGAAGGTATTTAGATTCGAACGTAAGACTTATAATATGTCACAACTCATTCTTAACCACTAGGTCAAGAGGTGGCATCTATCGCTTTTGTATTTGATTAAGCTGTTAGTTGGTTCATTATAATATACAGAAAATGTTCGGTGGTCAACCAGCTCATCTAAGGTAGAGTATTTTTTGCCTGCCCCATCAGCTATAAAGAGTCAAAATCACACTGTTGAAAACTAGGAGGGTGAAATTGAGGTGTATGTATCACTATTTTGTTATCTATAAAAGTGCTTTTAAAAAAGTTGTTAAAGGATAAAGAAAAAAAATAAAAAAAATATGAACAGCCCCAGAAATTTCTACTAGAAGTTATTTGAGTTGAATTGAGTCAATACGGACTTAAACTAGTTTAAGTCATGAAAAAAAAAAGCTGTCAATGCCAAATACAACATGGTTGTAGGGGTATTAATTTATTTCTTAATTTTTAGAACAAATGCAAAAAGGTAAAAATATATAGATGCATATAAATACAATAAAGTGACATTAATAAATAATTCACACACATATACGCACACATATATATGTACGAAAAGGAATTTTCTTATATATATGTATAAAATAAATTGTTTTACACACTTTTATAACATCAAGTAGGATTGATATTTTTTGCAAACCAATAGTTAGATTTGACAACTACTAGTATTTATCATGCGCGCAATTTCTTGAATCAATCCGATACTCTTATCATTTTCATCTAGAATAATATTTTTTTAATATATTAACAGTTGAAAATTTATTAATATGGAACAAAAAATTAAACATATTGATTAACATGAACTCTGACACGTATGATCAAAGTGAATAGAACATAATGCTCAAATTAACAAAAAATATATAAATCGTATGAAAAGATATTAAACTATGTAAAACTAAATTAGTTTACACTAGTGTAAATGATCCCTCCTATATGTGTGTGTGTATATGAAGAGAGATTCACTTGTTTTACACTTTTTTATAACTTTATATTAGATTAAATTTTTCGCAAATCAACCGTTAAATTTAACAACCTTTTCATATTTATCATGCTTGTAAATTTTTGACTCAATCAAATATTTCTATTATTTCAATCGAAAATACTATTTTTTTAATATATATTAACGGTTAGAATTTTATTATTATAGAACAAATAGTTAGACATCTTCAATTAACTTGAAATTTGGTGTGCATGTTCTATGTAAATAGAGGATAAATTTCAATGATAGGATTAAGAAAATATAAATCGTATAAAATGATAGGAAAGTGTATAAGACTAAATTAGTTTTCTTTATATATCTATACAATAGTAGGCATTTACCATGAACGTCCACCACAAAATCCTCTCTAAATGTATACCGCTAATAAGGTTATTTGCATCATGTAGTTAATAGTCATGAGGTAAACTAAAATTTATTTTTTGTTATAATTTGATTTCAATAAGAAAATTTCCTATGTATCATTAGACTTGCTCAATAACCAAGCTATCTGTTTAAATTTGAAGATCAATCTAATTTTTGAGCGAATTTGGAGAAAAATTTTAAGCTAATTGAATAGGTTTGAGCTTGGAAATCAAAAATCAATAAAAAAACTGAACCAGGCTTAAGTTCACTATTTGAAGTCTAAATCTGACCAAATCCATAATTATAATTTTTTTACTATTTTCTATGTTAATGTATTTTTTTTAATTACTTTGAATTTTTTGTGTAATTTAATTTGAGCTTTTATTTTTTAACTTTAATTTAAAATTTTATGTTTCTTGGAATTAGACCTTGTCACGACCCAAAGGTCGTGACGTTCACTTTATACTCATACTTTTTCTTCTTACAAATTTATGGACTAAATTTTTCCTTTTCAATTTACGGTTTGTATTCGGTGTCAGTGTAGTCAATCAACTAATTTCACTGATTCTTTTTTCATACTTTAGCCTTGATAACTTAAACATTAATTTGTGAGCGTATTTACTCAACTATCTAGGTGAACTATAGTCATTTCACTTAAATATTAAACTAGCAAGGAAATGGTTCTAAGTTACATCCTGACTCATTAAACAATATATGTACTGTCATGAATTAAAGTCTTACATATAAACAAGCATTTTATAAAGAGCATATACCTCAAAAGGCTAGTACCACGCCTAGATACCGTATCCGGAGGCCCACTCAAAAGCTCTTATGGTAGAGTTTAACTCAAATAGTCTGAAAAGAGATGAAATTAAGGGAGTAAGCAAATCCATGACTCCGTAAGATACTAATATAAATGCAGGAGTAGAGTTATACTGTCTTAACTGCAATGCATAAAACCTGCAAGTTTGCAATTACAATTCGCCATTTCAATCGATAACATCTCATATTTATAACAAGATCATGTCCTAAGGACCTTAAGTGAGCAGAATTTTGAAGTATCGATGTAAGGGAATTTGAAGCACCTCATTATCTCAATTCCTTTCATCTGTCTATCACTCAGACCTTTAAATAAATTCAACTTAATCACTTTCAATCTTCTTGTCCTTATGCTACAATGCATCGTACAAAATGAATCGTGTATAATTTGAATATCATATACTATTAATCCATACTCACATCAATCTCATAATATATCATATCTCAAGTGAACACCATGTTCATATGCAATATATCATATCAAGTTACTTTACATTTAACAATTATACTCTTGTATCATATCAAATCATATCGCTTTTCATATGAAAAAATCTTGATTACCGGTAGTGTAAAGTCATAATACTCTTCATATAAATCATATGTTCATGTACAATGTAATATCATGACATCATGTAAATAGAATGTCGTTATGTCATAAAGCAGCGTGCAAAACTTATGCAAGCTTTATGTATGAAATGGCTTTCATTTCAAATCATATCACGTATACTTTTAAAGCATGTTCAGACATGTAAATTCTCAATTCATTTCATATTTACTTTTAAGACATGGTTAGAGCATGTACAATTTGCAAATTATGTCACTTGCACTTTTAAGACATGTTTTAAAATGAAAAACATGTAATATATCAAAACATTTCATATTCACTTTTACAGCATGTCTAAAACATGTACAGTCTCAAAACATTTCTCACATACTATAAAACCATGTCAAGTCTAGAGTTCATATAAAATAAAACTATACTCTAGACAGCATATCATATCACATTTGAGACTAGGTTGAATCCCTAATATTCTATCAATAAAGACTTAGTTCCATATAGCTAGCAGTGAGAAATCATGTCATCATCCCCTGAAAACCAACTAGGGCACTATCTATGGCCATAGATGTGAAATCCCCCAATTTCATGTAATTTCCTCATGTTTGTAAAGTATTGTAAACTGAAAGGAATTAAATAAATTTGAGAAATATGAAGTATGGATGATGTATGGAACATGGAAGAAGTAATAAAATGGATAGTCAAATAGTCAAAGAAGAAATTTTGACGTTGTGAGAATATTAGAGTATGAGAAAAGAATAAATGTCAGAAATTTTAATGTAATTAAATGATATATGTGGCATATAAGTGAATGGAAAAGGAATTAATGGTCAAATATTAAATGGTCAAGGTATTAATGGCTGACATGATAAAGAGATGGAGAAGCATTAAATGCCATTGGCATTGTCATCTTCTTCATCAGCCAAAGTCGGCAGCAACATCCAGCCCCTCTCGTTCCCTCAATTTTCTCCAAGTTTCTAGCAATATTCACCTTGTAGAACTGCCTTAATACCCCAACAAATTGATAAACGTTAATAACGAAAAATGATCCTCATCCTTAGCTCAAGTTATGTTTGTAATATGAAGAGCTGAATCCAAGTATTTGAGGAGATCTGAAACTCTGTCAAGTTTGGTTATTGACAAAGGTAAGAGAAGAAGTTAGTTCTTTCAATTATGTTTATGGTATGGAGTTGTATGATGTTGGTATAGTTTACTTAGGGTGTTAAAGTGAAAGAAAGCTAAAGGTTTGAATGATGATGTTTACAGCTTTGAAGAAGTAAAGGAAAGGAATTGGTGCCACCAAGTGATTACGTGTTTCAGTGTAATCGAGGTAAAGAATTTATGTAACGGACGTATGGTGACTATGTCCGCATGTTTTTAAGTGTTTTGGAGAGAAGCACAAGTTGGTTTTATGCAGGAAGTTTACATTTTGGGTTTTACTCCTAGTTACCAAAATGCTAGGAGCAGCCAACTGCCTTAAGTAGCAGCCGACTGCCTAGAGACAACCAAAGCGTAGATTTTCGAAAACCGAGACAAACCGGTCAACTGCTATATAAGACAGTCAACTGCTATTTTCCAGAAAGCCTTCTATTTCAAAACAGTCGACTATTATATGAGACAGTCGACTGCTATTTACGTGAAAAGCATTATGTTTGAGAAACCAGTCGACTGCTTATGGAACCAGTCGACTGCCCTGTTTTCAGAAGCATTCTGTTTGCGAAAACAGTCGACCGCTATATGACCAGTCGACTGCCTTTTTATCAAAAAGCATTCTATTTCAAAACCAACCGACTGCTATATGGACCAGTCGACTGCCCTATGTGTTTTCAGAATTTCAAAATATCAAAATTTATAAAAGAAAATAATTTCGATAAATGAAAATATGCAATAGCAGCCGACTGCCCTATGAAGCCAGCCGACTGCCCCCTTTGAAAAGAAGCTTTGAAACTTATTTCAGAAAAAGATAATTGTCATTGCAAAAAGCTATATGACAAATGTTTTGAGATTGTGAAGTACTTAATGATTTTGCACTTCTGTATATGTACATGGCTGATGAGCTCTAGTCCAGCCCTCAGTGCCATAAATGTCACCTGACTAGTGTTCATCGTGGCCCACCGACACTTGGCCATTTGTTTCTGTTATATAATTGGCTAAGGGAGGATTCTTGGCCCTTACGGGGGTACGCCACATGTTATTCAGTGTATAATTCTGTTAAAATGCAAATAGTCTCCCTATTATTTGAAAGATATATGATGTATGTTTTGAAAAAAGTATATGATGTATATTTGCATATGCTATTTAAAGAAGTATATGAGTTACTTGATTTATACGCATATACTATTATGAAGAACTTGTATATATTTGATGAAAATATGCGAATATGCTTTATAACGATTTTACATGACATTATAGAGCCAAGCAGGAAAATTGCATATAGATGCATAGTACGCTCTTTTACATATATTTCTTACTGAACGTAAACTCACCCTTTTACGAATATTTTTTTTTACATATTACTTGAAGTAAATTCCTCTCCAAATAGAGGAGTTTGCCTTTGAGATATCAAAGTGTACCTTTGAGATACGCTTCCCAATAATAGTTGAAGGTATGCTTGTATAATCATGTAAATCAGGCAGTACTATAGTACATTAATATCTATAAGAGTTTTGGGGATTTAGGTATGTAAGATGTGTAAGATCCTGTAGGAAGGAATGATATGTATATATATCATTATTCTGCTTTGTTTGAAATTAAAATATTCATATTGAGTTATTAAATATCAAGCCTAAGAGGAAGAAGAATGAATGACATTGACGGACGAGTCTACTCAAGTATAAGTGAAAGAAAAAGTTATATGTGAACGTGTAGTGACTGGGATGTCACAGATTGATATCAGAGCAGATTAGACCGACGTTTGTCAGTGTCGATAAGCTAGAATTAGTGTATATCCCCAATGTACTGTATTTGTCTGAATACATATGCATAGTATAACTGTTTATAGTTATACTAAATAGCTCAATTTTGTGATTATATCGACAGAGTGAGCTCACGTAGAAGAGGTACTAATAGAGGACGAGGAAAGGGTCGTGCAGAACCGCCCCCAATACAGTTTCCTCCTCCATCTCCACCGTATAGCCCGAACACTAAGCTAGCGAAAATGGAGAAGCATATGGAGAATATGGCCGCAATGTTCACGCAGTTTATGTCGAACTTTCCGAATGTGGCCACTAGTGCACCAGCAGCTACTCCTATAGTACAGCCCCCACCAGCACAGACAGAATTACCCCCATCAGTTTAGCTACTGAAAGGCGGGATCCTAAGGCTTATTGCAGTGTGATTTTGATCAAAGAATTTAAGAAGTTGGATCCGCCTAAGTTTAAGGGGGATAGAGATCTATTGGCCGCAGAGAACTGGGTAAAGGTGGTTACTAAATCTTTTGAGTACATGACATGCTCCGAAAGAGAGAAGGTGGGCTTGGTTGCTTACTTTTTAATTGATGATGCAGAGTATTGGTGGCATGCCACTCGGACCATATTGGAGGCCCGACATGCTGAGATTACGTGAGATAGATTTTTAGAAGCCTTTAATGAGTAGTACATCCCACACACCGATCAGACTAGGTTGAAGATCGAATTTCTAAACTTGACTTAGGGGACGATGTCGGTTAATCAGTACGAGTCAAAGTTCATTTCCTTAAGCAGATTTGACCCAGAGGTCCTCAGGAGTGAAGGACATAAGATCTATCGGTTTATAGAGGGATTGAAGTCTCCCATCAGATCCAAGCTATACCATATGGATATTACCACTTATGGAGAGGCGGTCCGTAAGGCTCAGTTGTGTGACCAGGACTATGAGCTTCATCATGCTGATTTACGAGCTAAGGGTAAAGGTAAAGAACAATGAAGCGAAAGTCCGATGAGAAAGCCTCTAGTGATAGATATCCATATAGGAGACATAGACGTTATGAAAGAGTTTCGATAGGTAAGCAAGTAAATTATAAGAAAATGATCTTTATTTTAAATTAAATGGTTATATGGAAATATATTGAAATTTGAAATTATGATGCTTATGATATAGGGACTCCTAGAGCTACTGGGATCAAGATAAATGATGAAATATCTCGATATCCAGTAGGTAGTACCACTAGCTCACCGAAGAGAACAATGCAAAGATATGAGCAATGCGAGAAATTCCATGGATCACAGTCATGCCGGTTAGCGAGTGGCACTTGTTTTAGGTGTGATGAGCAGGGACATATGATTAGAGATTGCCTTAAGAGGAATCAGAGGGTGTCTGAAGAAACGGAGAAAACCCCCCAACCACAGTCTAAGGCCACTACTGCAGAGAAAGGAAAGAAAGTTGTGACCCAAGGACGAGCGTTTGCCATTGATGAGGAATTTGCAGATGCTTCGTCCAAAGTGATTGAGGGTAAGATTTACTTATTTGATATAAATATTACAGCATTGTTTGATCCAGGCTCTACGCATTCATTTGTTTCACCTATGATTGCTATGAAAATACCTATTGAGCCTGAACCTTTAGGACAATTGTTACAAATGAATACCCCATTTAGGAAATCTCAAATGATAGACATAGTATATCGTAGTTGTAAGCTACGAGTAGGAGAAAGAGAATCAATAGCTGACCTAATCCTACAAAATATGTATGGATTTGATGTTATTTTAGGTATGGATTGGTTAGCTAAGAATCATTTGATATTAGATTGTCATGCTAAAAGTGTGATCTTCTCTTCTCCCGTTAGCTATGTTGTAAATTTTAGAGATGTTTAATGCAGAAGTATGTTTTTTATTTGACTTAATTGAAATTGAAATTAATAAGAAGTATGTATTGTTATGTGAAGGATTTATAGCTTATGTGGAGGACGTAGAAAAGAAACGTCCCGAACTCCATGAGATTCTAGTAATCATGGATTTTTCA
Source organism: Heritiera littoralis (assembly GCA_031772115.1). Classification (NCBI taxonomy): domain Eukaryota; kingdom Viridiplantae; phylum Streptophyta; class Magnoliopsida; order Malvales; family Malvaceae; genus Heritiera; species Heritiera littoralis. Next base: position 1,703,783 of record JAPDPK010000040.1, read on the forward strand.
GATGTGTTCCGGATGATCTTTCAAGACTTCCTCCGGATAGAGAAATAGAGTTTACTATCGATTTGGTGCCAGGGACTGAGCCCATTTCGAGACCTCCCTATTAGATGGCATTAGTGGAATTGGAAGAACTCAAGAAGCAGCTTCAAGAGTTATTGGATAAGGGGTTCATACGACCCAACGTATCCCCTTAGGGTGCTCCTGTGCTATTTACCCGAAAGAAGGATGGCAGCATGAGGCTGTGCATCGACTACAGATGGTTGAATAAGGTGACAATCAAGAACAAGTATCCTCTTCCCAAGATTGACGATCTTTTTGATCAGCTTAAGGGTGCGCAAGTCTTTTCCAAGATAGACTTGAGGTCGAGATATCATCAATTGAAGATCCGAAGTGAAGATATTCCTAAGACTGCATTCAGGACACAGTATGGCCATTATGAATTTTTGGTAATGCCGTTTGGTTTAACTAATGCACCCGCGGCTTTTATGAACTTGATGAACGATGTGTTCAAACAGTACTTAGATCAGTTTGTCATTGTCTTTATCGATGACATATTGGTGTATTCGAGGTCTCGGGAAGAGCATGAGCAGCATCTGAAGATAGTTCTACGAACCCTTAGAGATAGAGGATTGTATGCCAAGCTAAGTAAATGTGATTTTTGGCTAGATCAAATCTCCTTTTTGGGTCATATAATCAATAAAGATAGAGTTTCGGTCGATCCATCGAAAATTGAAGCGGTGGTTCAATGGGAGAGACCGAAAACGGTGACGAAGATTAGGAGTTTCTTGGGTCTAGCTGGCTACTATCGAAGGTTTGTGAAGGGTTTCTTAAGGTTAGCTGCTCTATAAACGCGTTTGACGCGCAAAGAGGTGAAGTTTGAATGGAATGATGCCTGTGAACGAAGTTTCAAGAGTTGAAGCGCAGGTTGACGACTGCACCTATTCTCACCATTCCTAGTGGTTCTGGTACATTTTCGATGTATAGTGATGCCTCAGGACAAGGTTTGGGGTGTGTGTTAATGCAGCACGGTAAGGTATTAGCATATGATTCTCAACAATTAAAGGACCATGAGAAGAACTACTCAACTCATGACTTGGAGTTAGCTGCAGTGGTATTTGCTCTAAAGATATGGAGGCATTACTTGTATGGTGAGAGATTTTAGATTTTTACGGATCACAAAGTCTGCAATACTTATTCTCTCAAAGAGAATTGAACATGAGACAAAGAAGATGGCTCGAGCTTATAAAGGATTACGAATGTGAGATTTTGTACCACCCGGGAAAGGCCAATGTGGTGGAGGATGCTCTGAGCCAGAAACATGTAGGGACAGTGGCTTACATGATGATCCGAGAGTATGAGTTGATTGAGCAGTTTGCAGGCCTCAATTTAAATGTTACACCTCATGAGCAATTTGGGATGACAGCCAGTTTGATGATTGAGCTGGAGTTAATGGATATAATTCGGATGGCTCAGAGGGAAGATGATCAATGTATTAAGGCTATGAATAGAATCCAATTAGGTATGCCCTCGGAGTTTAATGTTGGTAGTAATGGAATTTTGAGGTTTAATAACTGTATATGTGTTCCTAATGATAAGGAATTGAAGAAGCTGATTTTGACAGAAGCACATGCCACTAGATACACGTTGTATCCAGGAAATACGAAGATGTATCATAATCTTCGCAAGGTGTATTGGTGGACTAGCATGAAAAATGGACATAGCAGAATTTGTGGCGAAATGTCTCACATGTAAGCAAGTTAAGGTAGAGCACCAAAGACCGGCAGGTTTGTTACAGCCTCTACCTATACCTATGTGGAAGTGGGAGCACATTATGATGGCTTTTGTTATGGGGTTGCCTCGGACAAGGAGGAATCATGAGGGTATTTGGGTAATAGTGGATAGACTAACTAAGTCCGCACGCTTCCTACCTATGAAGTTGACGGATACACTTAGTACTTAGGTAGATTTGTATGTGAAAGAACTTGTTCGGTTACATGGAGTATTAGTGAGCATAACATCGGACAGAGATTCCAGGTTTACTTCTCATTTTTTGGAACATTTTCAAGAAGCCATGGGATTTCAGTTGAATTTTAGTATAGCCTTTCATCCGCAGACTGATGGTCAGTCCGAGCATACTATTCAGATGCTCGAGGATATGTTGAGAGCTAGTGCTATGAATTTCAAAGGCTCCTGGGATGACCATCGGCCATTGGCTAAGTTTGCTTACAACAATAACTATCATGCAAGTATCAAGATGGCACTATATGGAGCTTTATATGGTAGAAGGTGTCGATCTTCGATTGGGTGGGAAGAAGTGGGTGAGCGTAAGTTGTTAGCTCTAGATCTAGTTGAGTAGGCCTCTGAGGATGTCAAATTGATTTGTCAAAGACTGAAGACAACTCAGAGTCGACAAAAGAATTATGTAGATGTTAGACGCAGACCCCTTGAGTTTTTCATTGGGGACTTGGTATTTTTGAAGGTTTCTCCATCCAAAGGGTTATTAGATTTGGCCGAAAAGGTAAGCTTAGTCCTCGTTACATCGGGCCATTTGAAGTCTTGGACCGAGTCGAAGATGTTGCATATAGGTTGGCACTACCTCCGGAGTTATCGGGAGTACATAATGTTTTTCATGTGTCAATGCTTCGGAAGTATAATCCGGATCCATCTCATGTCATAGAATACGACCTTTGGAGATTCGGGAGGACATGAGCTATATAGAGAAGCCGATTCGGATTTTGGACAGGAAAGAGAAAGTGTTACTATCTAAGACCATCCCACTAGTCAAAGTTCTCTGGCAATATCATACTACAGAAGAAGCTACATGGGAGCTAGAGAGCTTGATGAAAGAGAAATATCCAGAATTGTTTATTTGATAAGCCGATTCCAATTTGGAGGACCAAATTTCTAAAGGTGGGGAGAATGTGAAATCCCCCAATTTCATGTAATTTCCTTATGTTTGTAAAGTATTGTAAACTGAAAGGAATTAAATAAATATGAGAAATATGAAGTATGGATGATGTATGGAACATGGAAGAAGTAATGAAATGGATAGTCAAATAGTCAAAGAAGAAATTTTGATGTTGTGAGAATATTAAAGTATGAGAAAGAATAAATGTCAAAAATTTTAACGTAATTAAATGATATATGTGGCATATAAGTGAATGGAAGAGGAATTAATGGTCAAATATTAAATGGTCAAGGTATTAATGGCTGACATGATAAAGAGATGGAGAAGCATTAAATGCCATTGGCCTTGTCATCATCTTCATAAGCCAAAGTCGGCAGCAACCTCCAGCCCCTCTCGTTCCCTCCATTTTCTCTAAGCTTTCAGCAATATTCACCTTGTAGAACTGCCTTAATCCCCCAACGAATCGATAAATGTTAGCAACGAAAAACGATCCTTCTCGCTAGCTCAAGCTATGTTTGTAATATGAAGAGCTGAATCCAAGTATTTGAGGAGATCTGAAACTCTGTCAAGTTTGGTTATTGACAAAGGTAAGAGAATAAGTTAGTTCTTTCAATTATGTTTATGGTATGGAGTTTTTTGATGTTGGTATAGTCTACTTAGGGTGTTAAAGTGGAAGAAAGCTAAAGGTTTGAATGATGATGTTTATAGCTTTAAAGAAGTAAAGGAAAGGAATTGGTGCCACCAAGCGATTACGTGTTTCAGTGTAATCGAGGTAAGGAATTTATGTAACGGACGTAGGGTGACTATGTTCGCATGTTTTTAAGTGTTTTGGAGAGAAGTACAAGTTGGTTTTTATGCAGAAAGTTTACATTTCGAGTTTTACTCCTAGTTACTAAAATGTTAGGAGCAGCCGACTGCCTAGAGACAACCAAAGCGTAAATTTTCAAAAACCAAGACAAACCAGTCGACTGCTATATAAGACAGTCGACTGCTATTTTCCAGAAAGCCTTTTGTTTCAAAACAGTCGACTGCTATTTACGTGAAAAGCATTCTGTTTGAGAAACCAGTCGACTGCTTATGGAACCAGTCGATTGTCCTGTTTTCAGAAGCATTCTGTTTGCGAAAATAGTCTACTACTATATAACCAGTCGACTGCCTTTTTATCGAAAAGCATTCTGTTTCAAAACTAGCCGACTGCTATATGGACCAGCCGACTGCCCCATGTGTTTTCAGAATTTCAAAATATCGGAATTTATAAAAGAAAATAATTTCGATAAATGAAAATATGTAATAGCAGCCGACTGCCCTATGAAGCTGGTCGACTGCCCACTTTGAAAAGAAGCTTTGAAACTTATTTCAGAAAAAGATGATTGTCATTGCAAAAAGCTATATGACAAATGTTTTGAGACTATGAAATACTTAATGATTATGCACTTCTATATATGTACATGGCTGAGAAGCTCTAGTCCAGCCCTCAGTGCCATAGATGTCACCTGACTAGTGTTCATCGTGGCCCATCGACACTTGGCCATTTGTCTCTGTTATACAATTGGCTAGGGGAGGATTCCAGGCCCCAACGGGAGTATGCCACTTGTTATTCAGTGCATAATTTTGTTAAAATGCAAATAGTCTCCCTGTTATTTGAAAGTATATGATGTATATTTTGAAGAAAGTATATGATGTATGCTTTGAAGAAAGTATATGATGTATGTTTGCATATGCTATTTAAAGAAGTATATGAGTTACTTGATTTATACGCATATGCTATTATGAAGAACTTGTATATATTTGATGAAAATAAACGAATATGCTTTATAATGATTTTACATGACATTATAGAGCCAAGCAGGAAAACTGTATATAGATGCATAGTACGCTCTTTTACATATATTTCTTACTGAGCACAAACTCACCTTTTTAAGAATATTTTTCATACAGATTACCTGAAGTAAATTTCGCTCCAAATAGAGGAGTTTGCCTTTAAGATATCAAAGTGTACCTTTGAGATACACTTCCCAATAATAGTTGAAGGTATGCTTATATAATTATATAAATCAGACAGTATTACAGTATAACATCTATAAGAGTTTTGGGGATTTAGGTATGTAAGATCTGTAAGATCCTGAGGGAAGGAATGATATGTATATATATAATTATTCTGCTTTGTTAGAAATTAAAATATTCATATTGAATTATTAAATATCAAGCTTAAGAGGAAGAAGAATGAATGACATTGACGAACGAGTCTAATCAAGAATAAGCGAAAGAAAAAGTTATATGTGAATGTGTAGTGACTGGGACGTCACAATAGACCTCATCTCTTTCAGCCCCATTGATCAGGTGTGACTGAGCCTTGTCCATGACTATTGTCGGACAAGCATCTCTGCCTAATGAGTAATCTCTAATTAGGTGGTTTCTACTATGCTTTATTGAATTTAACTCTTTTAGGGTGCCTATAGTCTCATAAAATATTTAAACATTTCACTTTCTTATGAAAATAGTGTAAAGTATGCAACACATTTCTTTAAGATCATTTACATATGTAAATACATACACTTACACTATATATTTAGTCCTTTCAAAATGATTCAAACATTTATTCATATAAGTATCGCATGAATAAATCCTTTCAAAATCTCAAGTTATAAACAAAGCATGCTTAAAGCAATGTAATTTAAAACCCGAGTTAAAGACAATTTGTTATCATGCTCATGAAATACATCAATGTAGTATCATTCGGTATAGCATTAACTACCAATTCCTCATTTCCATCCTTTTGATTTCAATCGGATCATACCTAATAGGTAAATTCGATATTCTCTATGGTTCCTCAATATTCAATATCATTTCTCAATAATTATCGACTATAACAATCACTTGTACATTTCATCATCGATACTAGGACCCCCATCGTCAGTATGAGTTCTCTTAGTATCTATGAATATTTAAATATCACTTTTCTATATAACCATCAAGATACTAAAATTATGAAAATACCGATATCATCACTTAGGACCTATTCCAGAGTCAACATCGATGATATAAAATCACAAGATCAATAGTCACCTATCCAATCCATCTATGGTTCAACATATTGACACTTGATCATAATTCGGACTTGATGTCTAATTTCATTCACTATCACAAAATGTTCCAAGACATTTTATATCAGAATACCGAACTTATGCAATTGTCGATCTTATTATTCAAGACCTATTCCAAAGTTATAACCAAAACCATATAATCAAATGTTTAACACTCATTTATTTGAATCTATCAATGATTAGATTATATCGGAATTCAACCTCAATTTCAATAATATTGTGCATGCACAAGTCATACATTTGTTATAACTCGATATCACAACTATCCATCGTATACCACAATATTGATACTAAGACCCCTACCACAAGTGTAGGACCGCTTATTGTCTCATGTATATTCGACAATATAATGTCATATAATAAAACCATCTCAACATTGACCTCTTGAAATGTCCATATTATCACATTCGAAACCACTCCAAAATCAAGAAATTGAAATTAATTAATTCTAAAATCATCACTCTGTCGATAATTCCACAATTCAATCGTTCAACCATCTAAATTACAACCTCAATATTCTCTTCCAAGCTATATCATATAATCATCATTAATTTTATCAATAATTCGACTAAATCGATATTCAACCTCAATTTCAACTTGATAACTAATTCGTGATATTAAGATAAATTAATTTATCGATTCTATAAGGCTTACACAATATAATTCATCATGTTATCATGCTCAATCATTTACCTTCTCAAACTATTCCAAAAATCAAATTTTTCGATAATACGATAAAGTCCTTTCAAAACTTATCTTTCGATAATTCTTTTCTGTTAGCTTTAAATTGACAAGTATTTTGAAATTACAAAATTCAAGTAAGCTTAAAAATGATTTTTCTCTAAGTAAATTTGCTTTGAATGAACTCAATGATAAAAAATATTTTAAACAAGTTATGGAGTGTGATTTCAACTGAAAAAGTCAGTAAATACTCTTAAGAAAAGTGCTAGAAGTTTTTGAACTGACTTAGAATCACAAAAAAAACCATAAACTATCTCAAATTGCAGTTAAAGACGTGCAGGAAGGCATTCTGGTTAAAAAGGATCGATCCCTACTGTAGAGGGATCTATCCCATTTTGGCAGTAAGTTGGACAAGCACCCTGGAACAAGTTAAAATGCTCTCTGGATAAAAAGGATCGATCCCTTTGGTAAAGGGATCGATCCCTTTGCACGGGCCCTGACACTAACGGCTAGTTTTTGAGGGTTTCAACGAGAAGAAATGCATTAAATGCTTCACCAACTGTTCCATTCGTTTGGTGGATTATAAATAGAGGCATTTATGAAGTTTGGAGGCAGAACAAGCATTCAAAAGTATTCAAGCTTCAAGAGAGAAAACTGAAATCTGAAAATCTTCATTGTAACTCCATTTTGTGAGATTTCTTTGTGTTCTTCACCCAATCACTGAAAATTCTCTTATTCAAAGGGGTGAGCTATCCTTGTAAGGATTGATATTGTAGAGTATGGGTAGTAATACAAGGGTAGAGGCTTAGAAGGAGATTTCTAAAGTCTCAAGAGAAATTGTAAGAGGTCTTGCCACACCTTCAAGTGGTTTGTAAGCATTCTCAAGGAAGAGCTGAATCAAAACCTTGACAAGCGGTTCAAGGAGAAAGGACGTAGGCAAGAGATTGGCCGAACCTCTATAAACTTGTGTTTGCTTCTTTTTCCCTTACTCTTTTTACTGCACTTATTTCATTGTTATTTATTTAGTTTTAATTGTGCATTAAGAGCTAGGAAAATTAGAAATAAGTAAAAAAACCGATTCACCCCCTCTCAGTAGAGCCAACAATTGGTATCAGAGTTTGGGCTCGAGATTGAGTTAGATTAACATCTATCGAGTAAAACGATCACTAATGGCTCAAACTAGTTTGTCTACACCTTTGGTAGGAGAGGGACACTCTACAGTTAGACCTCCACTCTTTAATGGTGAAAACTATGCCTATTGGAAGACTAGAATGATACTATTTATTCAAGCCAATGATTATGAAGTGTGGAAATTATTGTTAAAGGTCCCCTTATTCCTATTAAGAAGGTAGATGGGTCGGATGTACCTAAGAAAGAAGATGAGTGGGATACTAATGATATTAGGATGGCACAACTTAATGCTAAAGCAATGCATACACTATTTTGTGCATTAGGACCAAATGAATATAATCAAGTTTCACAATGTGAGAATGCTAAACAAGTTTGGGATAAACTAGCTATCACACATGAGGGAACCACACAAGTCAAAGAAACCAAAGTAGGCATGCTCACTCAAGACTATGAACTATTTAGAATGAAGAATGATGAGTCAATTAGTGACATGTTTACTAGGTTTACGGACATAATAAATGGTCTTAAGGCTTTAGGGAAGACATACTCTAATGTAGAGATGGTGAAAAAGGTTCTCAATAGCTTACCTAAATCATGGGAAGCTAAAGTCACTGCTATTGAAGAATCTAAGGATCCTCATACACTCTCTTTGGATGAACTTATGGGATCCCTACTCACTTATGAGATGAAAATTAAGAGAAATCAAGATCCCCCAAAGAAAGTTGGAGTAGCATTAAAATCCACCATAAGTGAGGAATCAAAAGATGATCATGATATAAGTGGTGATGAAGAGGATTTGGAAATGGTCATGTTTGCCAAGAGATTCAATAAATTCATGAGGATGAGAGCTAGTGGAAACTCTAGGAGACCCCCTAGGAGAGAGTTAAATAGAGGTGAAACTAGTAGGAAAGAAAAGGACCAAATTATTTGTTATGAATGCAAAAAACCTAGTCATATTAAATTTGATTGTCCTTTGTATAGAAAGCAAAATGAGAAGAAACAAAAGAAGAAGGCAATGGTGGCTACTTGGAGTGATAGTGATTGCTCCGATGAAGAGAACGTGGAAGATGAAGTAGCCAACCTTTGTTTCATGGCTTTTGAAGATGAGAAGGTAACTTCTAACTTGTTAGATACTAATGAATACACTTTTGATGAATTACAAGATGCATTTGATGAGTTAGCCAATGAATTTGAATGCATGAATTTGAAATATAAGAAAATGATCTCTAAGTTGAAAAAAGAGAATGAAATGCTTGTGAATGTTAAATTAGAATGTGAAAAGAAATTAGAGAATGCAAATCTAGAAATAGACGAATTAAATAGAAAGAACATTAATTTGCAAAACTCCCTTTCTAGATTTTACATGGGTCAACAAAAACTTGATCAAATGCTAGAGACTCAAAGAGCATTCTTTGATAGAGAAGGGTTAGGCTATAATGCATCTAACAAAGAGACTCATCTTAAAAATTTCCTAGTTAAAGATAGAAAATTTGTTTTGTGCACATTATGTAATAAACTAGGACATCCTTCACAAGCATGCACCTCTAGGAAGACCATGATTAGAGGAAAAATGGCTGTCAAGATATAGGTGCCTAAACATGTTTTAAATTCAAGTGATGAGTCCTTAAAGATGAAATGGATCCCTAAAGGATCAAAAATTATTAGTACTAACTCTCAAGGACCCAAGAAAATTTGGGTACCTAAGATAAAAGCTTGATGTGTTTGTAGGAGGAAGAGTATTGCTACAAGGCTAAGTCCAAAGAGCATTGGTACCTTGATAGTGGATGCTCAAGACACATGACGGGTGACAAGAGCCAATTCAAATTCCTAAAGCATAAAAGTGGTGGAGAAGTCACATTTGGAGACAACTCCAAAGGACAAATTGAAGGAATTGGCTCCATTGGTAACTCTTCCTCAACTATTGAAAATGTTTTGTATGTTAGAGGCTTAAAACATAATTTACTTAGTATTAGTCAATTGTGTGATAAGGGATTTAAAGTTATGTTTGATGATTTGTGTTGCAATGTTGTTTATGCCAAAACTAATCAAATTGTGTTTATTGGACATAGACAAGGAAATATTTATATTATGGATTTAAATGAACTTAATAGCAAATATGTATGCTTTATGGCCACTAGAGAAAATGAACCTTGGTTATGGCATAGAAGACTAGGCCATGCTAGCATGCATGTTTTGTCTAAATTAGTCAAAAGAGACCTAGTAGTAGGATTACCTAAGCTTCAATTTGAAAATGATAAAGTTTGTGAAGCATGTGTAAGAGGAAAACGCAAAAGAAATTCATTTAAATCTAAGAAGTGTGTTACTACCTCTAGATCACTTCAACTTCTTCACTTAGATCTCTTTGGACTAACTAGGACAACTAGTTTAGGAGGTAAACACTATGGATTTGTGATAGTTGATGATTACACTAGGTTCACTTGGGTGTTCTTTTTAAGTATGAAAAATGAAGCCTTAGAAAAATTCATTGCTTTCTCAAAACTTGTTCAAAATGAAAAAGGTTACTCTATTTCTAGTATTAGGAGTGACCATGGAAAAGAATTTGAAAATATGGGTTTTGATAATTTTGCAATGAGAATGGCATTAGCCATAATTTTTCAGCTCCTAGAACTCCTCAACAAAATGGGGTAGTTGAAAGGAGAAATAGAACATTAGAAGAAATGGCTAGAACCATGCTTTGTGAAAATAACTTACCTAAATATTTTTGGGCTGAAGCAATAAACACTTCTTGCTATGTCATAAATAGAGCTATGGTAAGGCCTATCTTAAAGAAAACTCCCTATGAGCTTTATAAAGGAAAAAGACCTAACATAAGTTATTTTCACCCATTTGGATGTAAATATTTTGTTTTGAATAATGGTAAAGATAACCTAGGAAAATTTGATGCTAAAAGTGATGAAGTTATTTTTCTTGGCTATTCTCTAAATTCTAAGGCCTATAGAATTTTCAATAAAAGAACACTTGTAGTAGAAGAGTCAATACATGTAATCTTTGATGAATCAAATATCACTAGTAGAACTAATCTTGATGATGAAGTAGAGATCTTTGATGAACCTATAGTTGATCCATCTCAAGATAAGGATGTTAGAGTACAATTAGAAGATCTTACTATTAACAAAAATGAGGAGTCCATGGAACAAGAAATAAGTGAGAAGGAATCTAGGTGTCCTAGAGAACTTGGATATGTGAAAGATAATGATATTGTTGGAGATCCAACCATTGGAGTTAGGACTAGGTCAACCTATAGAAACATATGTCAACATGTAGCCTTTGTGTCACAATTTGAGCCAAAGAAAGTGGATGAGGCCTTGAATGATGAAAATTGGATTATGGCCATGCAAGAAGAATTAAATCAATTTGAGAGAAGCAAAGTGTGGACATTAGTAGAAAGACCTAAAGATTATCCCATCATTGGAACCAAATGGATATTCAAGAATAAGATGGATGAAAATAGCATTATTGTTAGAAACAAGGCTAGGTTAGTGGCTCAAGGTTATAGACAAGAAGAAGGAATAGACTATGATGAAACCTATGCTCCGGTAGCTAGATTAGAAGCCATTAGGATGCTACTTGCTTTTGCATGCTACAAGGATTTTAAGTTATATCAAATGGATGTGAAAAGTGCTTTCTTAAATGGTTATATAAATGAAGAGGTTTATGTTGAGCAACCTCCCGGTTTTGAAAATCCAAAATTTCCTAACCATGTTTTTAAACTTTCAAAAGCCTTATATGGATTAAAACAAGCTCCTAGAGCTTGGTATGAAAGACTTTCAAAGTTTTTAATCGAAAAAGGTTTTACAAGAGGAAAGGTAGACACAACCTTGTTTATTCAATCTAAGGGTCATGACTTATTAGTAGTTCAAATTTATGTAAATGATATCATTTTTGGATCTACAAATGAGTCATTGTGCAAAAATTTCTCTAAACTAATGCAAGGTGAATTTGAAATGAGTGTGATGGGAGAATTAACCTTCTTTCTAGGACTTCAAGTTAAACAATGTAAAGAAGGTATTTTCATAAATCAAGCTAAGTACACTAAAGATTTGCTCAAAAGATTTGGAATGGATGAATCTAAACCTTTCTCTACACCTATGAGCACAAATATTAAGCTTGGTAAGGATGAAGGAGGAAAGTGTGTAGACACTAAACTATATAGGTCTATGATTGGCTCATTGCTATATTTAACTGCTAGTAGACCTGATATAATGTTTAGTGTATGCTTGTGTGCTAGATTTCAGTCATCCCTTAGAGAATCACACCTACAAGCAGTAAAAAGAATCCTTAGATACCTAAAAGACACTTCTTCCTTAGGACTTTGGTATCCTAAGGATTCTACACTTGATCTCCATGCCTATTCCGATGCAGATTTTGGTGGATGCAAAGTGGATAGGAAAAGCACATCGGGAACATGTCAATTCTTAGGAAGTAGGCTTATTTCATGGTTCTCTAAGAAACAAAATAGTGTAGCTCAATCCACAACCGAGGCTGAATATATAGCCTCCGGAAGTTGCTGTGCTCAAGTTCTGTGGATTAAACAACAAATGAGAGACTATGGAATAGAAATGAACAAAGTTCCCATTAAGTGTGACAACACTAGTGCCATCAATCTTACAAAAAATCCCATCCAACACTCTAGAACCAAGCACATTGAGATTAGACATCATTTTATACGAGATCATGTGCAAAAAGGGGACATAATTCTAGAGTATGTAGACACATTGCACCAATTAGCTGATATCTTCACAAAGCCCTTGGATAAGGAGAAATTTTGCACTCTTAGAGGTGAATTAGGCATTATGAATGCTCCTTGAATTGATTTGATGTTGAATGAATGACTTAAGTTGGTTTGATATGATTGCAAGAAAGAAATTTGGAGCATATCATTTCCACTTGCAATTCATGACCTTAATTTACCATGTTACTGTTCATGTTCTTAACTTTTTGAAATAGAACTGTTAATTTGTGTGTGTTTTGATCATGTTAAACTTCCTTCATTAGCCAAAACCCATTTCTAATGGTTAAGACACTATCACAATCATGGTCACTTATTGTTCAAAACTGCTCTACATCATTTCTTGATACTTATGCATTTTTCTGCATTTTTCCTGCAGTTTTCAAGACATGTCTCATGCATCCTAAGTGGCCAAACCAGATTTTGATTTTAAACAATGAAAATGCACAATTCCTTTAAGTTTCAAATCATTTTTCTGCATCACAACTGAGGCAATGGACTAAGGGGTCAATTCTTATGAAAATTGGATTGATTTTTGGGTCATTTAGGCCTAAAAATCTGGGTTTTTGCTATGAGGGATCGATCCGTTTCATCATCGGATCGATCCGATAGCATCAGAATGGGCAGGAGTACACACTGCCAAAAACGGATCGATCCCATCCTTAAAAGGATCGATCCCTTCTAGCAAACTTTCACGCGTGCCCTTGTTAAAAAGTCGGGATTTCTCTCTTAGCCACTATTCCTCTTCCCCATCTTCAGCAAGCCTTCCCCCTTCTCCATTCCTCTTCACAAAATCTTCAAGATCTACTCCGTTTCTTCACCAAATCGCTTCTTTTCTTCACCATTCTTCATCTTTTCTCCATCTCTTTCACTTCTCATCATCTTTTCACACCCAATCCTCAAGAATCTCGATTTCCTCTCTTCCCTCTTGTGTTTGTCACTATTCATGCCTTACATCTAATTGTAACTATTTTTTACTCATTTTCATCAATTTTACTTGCATTTCACATTTATTTCCTCATATCTTGTTAACCCATTTCAAGCTTATGCATCGATTTTTCAATTTATCATATTTTTCATTTCTCATAAACTTATGTTTTTATCTAACTTCTAGTGTTTATAACTTAGCATCCTTTGATTATTTCCGCATCATTTCTTCATTAAACTTCTTGCTTGCATATCGATCTGTGGTATTGTGTTGTTGGCTAGGTTTCCATTTCTCATCCATAGTTCCCCAAACCTGTGCCCATCACTTGTTCGACAAAACTCCTCTTAGAACTTTCCCTCATCATCCTTCCTTCACATGGCTCCCAAAGTCAAACACGCTATCTCTCGAAAAAGATCTCATCCCTCCTCTTCCTCCGCCTCCATTCCAACCGCCTTTAATCGCTGCTTTAGGAATGCGGAAGAGAAAAACCGTTACCATGCCCTCTTTGCCCATATGCGCGCAAGCACTGCCGCCCAATTGACTTCGGTTTTTTGGAATCGATTAACTTTCCCTACTTGGCCAAATTTGACGCCTTCCATTGGACATACTTTCTCAAAATCAACACTCCGGTTCCTTTGAACATCATTCGAGCTTTCTTTTCAAATGCCAAAGTTATATATTCGCCTAATGACCCATGTAAGGCGGTGGGAATTCAATCGTTTGTTATGGGTCGGGATGTTGAAATCACCAACTATTCTCTCTCCCGTGCCTTTCGAATTCCGGAGCATGGTCTTGTACGCGAAAATGTCAACGTCCCATTGGAATTCAATATCGTCAATGACCGTGCGGGTGACCTTCTCGTCTTTGCTCGCCTTCTCCACATCATCATCTCTTGGAATCTTCGCCCACTTGGCACCAAATATTCCCAACTCCGGAGACTTGATCGTTTCTGGCTTCATCACATTCACTCACCTGATGGCGATCGACCGGATCTTCTTCATTTCATTCTCCACGATTGGATAAAGATTGTTCTTGGCAAAGTTCAGACAATTGTCTTCCCACAACCACTTGCTTTCTACCTACTCGACCACGGCATCGACTGTTCGTGTGAGCCTGGCGTCCTTCCAGAGGCAGGCAACACCAATAACCTTGCTACTTTGCATAATCTTGGCTGGTACTCTCGTCAGCAAGGTGAGACCATAGTTTGGGAAAAGGCCCATGGTGCTCCAGCATCTGCCAAACATGACCCGGAAGAAGGCGACGATGAAGGCGACGACGAAGAGGTAGCTCCTGCCGCAGCCACATCTTCAGCCCCATCCGCCTTGACCTCGGTCTCTCTTGACCAGATCATGCTATCGCTTCAAAACCTACAGGCCACCGTTACTCAACGCTTTGATCATGTCGACGCTCGCCTTGACACTATGGAGGCTACACAGGCTGCCCTATTTGATGAAGTCCAAGACATCCGCATGCAGCATGAGGACTTCATGGATCAGTATCATAAGACATTTCCCAGGCGTTGATTTTGTTCCTTTCATGTAGGGTGTGCATCTACCTTGTTATGCTTAGATGTTTGAACCTCTGTGCTATGTTTGTTGAACTTCGCTGTTGGATTTTGTCTTTGTTTGTGTAAAATATGTTAGATGTTTGAACCTCTATGATATGGCATTTTATGTATTTCTGGTTATTTTCTCATTTTGCCATGGTTTGTCTGTGTTCTTCAATATCTCTCATTGACCTATTGCTTTAAATTGACTAACCAATTCTCCATGTTTCTTATTCTTGTTGGGGGGGAGTATATCATTTTTTTTTGTTATGACAAAAAGGGGGAGAATTAATGTGATAAATTAATCTTGGTACTTAAAGGGGAAGCTAATTTTGAGGGGGAGCAAATATTAAAGGGGAGTAAATATTAAGGGGGAGCATTATTTTCAAAAATTTGAGCAATCTCATTTCCTAAGCAAATTTACCTTAAGTTTTGTCATATCAAAAAGGGGGAGATTGTTAGCTTTAAATTGACAAGTATTTTGAAATGACAAAATTCAAGTAAGCTTAAAAATGATTTTTCTCTAAGTAAATTTGCTTTGAATGAACTCAATGATAGAAAATATTTTAAACAAGTTTTGGAGTGTGATTTCAATTGAAAAAGTCAGTAAATACTCTTAAGAAAAGTGCTAGAAGTTTTTGAACTGACTTAGAATCACAAAAAAGCCATAAACTATCTCAAATTGCAGTTAAAGATGTGCAGGAAGGCATTCTGGTTAAAAGGGATCGATCCCTACTGTAGAGGGATAGATCCCATTTTGGCAGTAAGTTGGACAAGCACCCTGGAACAAGTTGAAATGCTCTCTGGATAAAACGGGTCGATCCCTTTACACGGGCCCTGACACCAACGGCTAGTTTTTAAGGGTTTCAACGGAAAGAAATGCATTAAATGCTTCACCTACTGTTCCATTCGTTTGGTGGATTATAAATAAAGGCATTGATGAAGTTTGGAGGCAGAACAAGCATTCAAAAGTATTCAAGCTTCAAGAGAGAAAACTGAAATCTGAAAATCTTCATTGTAACTCCATTTTGTGAGATTTCTTTGTGTTCTTAGCCCAATCACTGAAAATTCTCTTATTCAAAGGAGTGAGCTATCCTTGCAAGATTGATATTGTAGAGTGTGGGTTGTAATACAAGGGTAGAGGCTTAGAAGGAGATTTCTAAAGTCTCAAGAGAAATTGTAAGAGGTCTTGCCACACCTTCAAGTGGTTTGTAAGCATTCTCAAGGAAGAGCTGAATCAAAACCTTGACAAGTGGTTCAAGGAGAGAGGACGTAGGCAAGAGATTGGCCGAACCTCTATAAACTTGTGTTTGCTTCTTTTTCTCTTACTCTTTTTACTGCACTTATTTCATTGTTATTTATTTAGTTTTAATTGTGCATCAAGAGCTAGGAAAATTAGAAATAAGTAGAAAAACCGATTC
The DNA here is from genome assembly GCA_031772115.1 of Heritiera littoralis. Lineage (NCBI taxonomy): Eukaryota > Viridiplantae > Streptophyta > Magnoliopsida > Malvales > Malvaceae > Heritiera > Heritiera littoralis. The sequence continues at coordinate 1,720,249 of JAPDPK010000040.1, forward strand.
ACCCCCTTCTCGGTAGAGCCAACATTTTCAAAGTTCCATTTATACGAGAAAACCTTAAACTTTTTGATCAAACATTTTCATATAAATTTCGGTAGCATAACATTTCAAGAACTAAAACCTCCTGCAACAATTCCAAATAAACACAGTGGTATTCCACAATCATTTTATTGTAATATCATGATCATTACTAAGACGCCTACCACCAATTGTAGGTCCTCTTAGCATTTTAAAATCATTTCATTAATAATTCATCCTCAAGATCACAACTCCAAACTATACAATATAACACTGCTACTACTTTATAAAAGTATCTTACCTAGTATCAAAGTTGACGATGTAATCTCTTCCAAATTCATTCATGCTCCAATCGTTCTTGTATAATTTCTACAAGTTCAAGCCCATACTCACATTTAGAAATCTATAAAATTATTCAACAAAATAATAATAATAAAATTGTAGTAAATTTTTCCTATCCCTTTTCTTCTTCTTCTTCTTCTTCTTCTTCTTCCCTTTTCTTTTTCTTTTTTTTTCCTTTTCCTTTTTCTTTTTCTTTTTCTTTTTCTGGTCTGAACCGGTTCAAACCAGTTCATCCGGTTCACCCTTTGCTGGCCAGTTCACCCACTGTTGGCCTTCATCATCGCTGGTTCAGCCCCTCCACAGCTGGTCGAGGTTGTGACGAAGCCGTTTCTGGCCTCCTTTTCTTCCCAATCAGCAGCGGTGGCGGCAGATCTGAGAATGGAAGTCGGTCTACTTTTCCTTCTCTTCTCCCTCTCTTTTATCTTTCCCCCTTCACCGCCAACTATCCTCTTCTCTTGCTTGACCTTCGTCGATGACGAAGGCGGCGTGGCGGTGTCTGAATCGGGCGGCACCTTCTCTTTTCCTTTTTCCTTTCTTTTTCCTCTTTTCCTTTTCTGTTTCCGTTTCGTTTCCTCCCTTTTCTTTCCGTTGCCGGCCAGTTCTCTCTCTCTCTCCCCTCTCGCCAGCGACGGCTCTCTCTCTCTCCTCTTCCTTCTCTTCTCGCCGACAGGGTCGGCTTCTTTTGGGTTCTCCTCTGTTACAAACAGAGGAGAAGAAATGGGTTCGAGTTCTCCCGATCCCGTTTTCTCTTCTTTCTTTTTTTTTATTTATATATATTTTTATATATATATATACACTATATAATTATATTTATATATATAAATATACCATATTTCCATATATATAGATATATATTTTGTATTAATAATTTATATATATCTCTATACATTTTAATTTAAAATAATATATATTTCATATATATTTATATATATACATAAATATATAATCATATACATATGTACTTATTTAAATATATATATATATATATATATATATATATATATGGATATATAAATATATATAAATATACACCTTTTATTCCTTATAGTTTGGATCTTTTAATATCCAATTTAATTTCCTCAATACAATTTCTCCATACGAATTTTCCAAATCTGTTACTTCATTAATTACTAAAATTCCAACAATATTTCGATCTTGTAAATAAATTTATTTATTTACTTTCGCTTATCTGTTTACATTTAAAAATTAAATTTTCAGATACTTAATACCAAAATAAGAAAATTCGCGGTTACAGACCTGTTCATGGACTGGGTAGCCCATTAAAGCCCAAAATGTAGCCTCATTTTTTAGTAAGTTTGAACAAAAAAATAAGCCTAATGAATGGGCTTGGACAAAAAAAAGGCCCCATGAATTTTCTAGCAAAGCTCGACCTTCAACCATAGAGACCTAGACCTGTCCCGAACATTATTAACATTAAAATTTTTTATATATTTTATTAAATCTATATTAAAAAATTGTTGATTAATAAACATTATATATATTTAGTATAAAAATTAACATACAAAGTTTGACGAACCAAATTAAAATTTAAATGGAATAAAAGAATAAAAATAAAATAAAATAAATCAAAATGCAAAAAAAGGGCTAGGTCGAGCCTGGGCTAAAATTCATGTTCGAATAATCAGGTCAGGCCTTGCTCGGACTTATATATAGTTTATTAATATACAACCTAAGCCTTGCCTGAGCCTGATCCGACCCAGCCCATAGACACCTTTACTAACAATCTTTTTATAAGAATTTATTTGAATTTATTGCGATAATCTTATTAACTATTATTTGTTTTAACATTTTTACATTTTTTTATAAATTTTTTAAAAAATAATAATATTTGAGTGGACTTGAATGAATTTAGACTTATTCATTATATGTAAAAACGAGTTTGAGCAAAAAAATTAGATCGAAAAATCGAGTCGAGCTGAATTTAGACTTACTTTCAATCTCCTAATATCTTATCTAAACCTAGGCTGAACCTGATCGACCCATGAACTCCAATAATATTTATGAGGATTACCCTAGTTATTAAAGTAAAAAAAAAATTGTTTTTTGTTAATCAAAGTTCTATTATTAAAAGATGCATTTCGAAAATAAATTATTGAAGACACCAAATTTATACGTAATGAAAAAAAATTCAATACATGGTTTATTTAATATCACTTATTACTCAATAAAAAAAACTCAATACATGATTAATTAAATATCACTTACTCCTTGATAAAAAAAAAAATCCCTTACTAACTACTTGAAGTAATTTCTTTTCAGTTTTAAGTAATAAGCAAAATTTTTCCTATTGTTCTCCATCAACATGAAAGTTGCTGGTAGAGATAGGAGAATATAATTAATGCTGTCGGATTTTTCCCATTGTATGCTGTGGAATTTTTGCTTCCCAAATTAGAAAATTCTTATTAATCAACTAATTCTAACTCGGGTTTATTAATTCACAGGGGAAAAAAAATCTGGTCTGAAGTTTTAAGCTGTAGTGCTAATTACGGTTAAGGATGTAAACATGTACTACTTAATAGGGTACTCAAGATTATCCGTCCCGATTAAGTAGAGTTCGGATACTCTATAATCAAGTTTTAATCGGGTTAGGATAGTGATTTCATTACCCGTATAAGGTTCGGATAGTGCCCATAAGATACTCTAAATCAGAACCCAATTAACTTTTAACTAAATATATTTGTGTTTTTTTATTAAATTATGTTTGTTTGTAGTTTCATAAACATATTTCTATGGGTTTCAAGTTGTTGAATTATTAAAATTTGTTGATTATAATGGAACTTGTATATTTTTAAATTTTATGTTTTTAATTAATAAAAATTAGATATTATAATAATTAATTTTCTTGCATGAATCGGGTTCGGGTATTTAACAAGTTTTTCAAACTTTTGGTTGATAATCGGGTAATTAAACGGTTCGGATAATAAACGGGTAATATGAAATTTAGTAGGGTAGGGTTCGAGTAGTGTATTCAAAAAATAATCAAATAATTATAGTGTTCGAATTCTTTAATCAATAATCAAATTTGAGTTCAGATATCTCAAAATTAATAAGTACCCGTCACATTTATATTTTTAATTACGGTAATATACTTGATAATGATTGCTTTGGCGACAGAAATATAATTATAAATAAATAGAAAAAAGTATATTTAATACTAATAGTACAATTAAAAGAAGAAAATAATGTTATAGCATGAAAAAGAAGAGCTAAAGCATTTTCATAGGACCCATAGCTTGTCCCCTCATTAGCCTCATTGATGTGATTTTCATTTTCCTCTCTTCAGCAATTTTTTTCTCTTTTCTTCCACTCTTTCTTCCCAAGATTCTTTCCTCCTTATCTGTCCAGGAGGAAAAAAAAAAAAGAAAAGAAAAAACCCTTCATGAACAATGATGTCCATCAACAAAGGAAAAGAAATAGCAGAAGGGTCTTCAAGATCCACAGCTATTACTGTTGCTGCTGAGCCTGATCGGCAAAATCCGCCTCCGCTAAGCCGGTATGAGTCCCAGAAGAGAAGGGATTGGAACACTTTTGGTCAGTACTTGAGGAACCAAAGGCCACCGGTTGCTCTTTCTCAGTGTAATGCCAATCAAGTGCTTGATTTCCTTCGTTACCTTGATCAATTCGGCAAGACTAAGGTGCACTTACAAGGTTGCGTGTTCTTCGGGCAACCTGAGCCACCGGGGCCTTGTACATGCCCTCTTAGACAAGCTTGGGGTAGCCTTGATGCTCTCATCGGCCGACTTCGAGCTGCTTACGAAGAGAATGGTGGCTTGCCTGAGACCAACCCTTTTGCCAGTGGTGCTATTCGTATTTACCTTCGTGAAGTGAGGGATTCCCAAGCGAAAGCTCGGGGAATTCCTTACAAGAAGAAAAAGAAGAAGAGAAATCCGTTGAAGTCAAATGAAGATAGCTCAAGCTTCCCTATTCAGCAATCTTGATTTCACTATGGTTTTCCCTTATAAAAGTGGTAATAATTAGCTTACTTATTTTCCATTCAGCGCACGGTCATACTTGGTTAGCAGTTAAGATCTGGTGGTAGCATAGAACTTTGACTTCATGGGAATGAAATAAAAGAAAATAATTGAATTTCACTGTAATAAATTGATTAAATATTAAGCTTTGTCAGCTGATTTACTTTAGTTAAGCTGAAAAAAACTTTAGTATTAAAACTAATATTGAAATGAAAGAACTACTTTTTTTTTAATGAGTAAAGCCTGTATATAATATAGACAGATTTAGGCCACACATTTTTCCTTCATAATAAACCCTAGAGGCAAAGGCCTTCAAAACCCTAATTTGTATAGTAGTTTACTTTAAGAAAGACAAGGCACACTAACAATAGTAACTTTACCTTGATAACAATAACATACATTCATTGATAATTGCAAATTGCTATGATGATAATGAAAAGCTCTTCCTTCCTCCCTCCCTCTCTCATTTTCTGAAAATTTTCTCTTCCTCTCTTTCTCCCTCTCACAAGCAAAAATTGATCTCAATAGTTTTAATGGTCTCCGAATTTAATATTAATTCCCATTCTCAAGCTTCCTGTCTTTCTGTAAGCAGTCCTAGCTCCTTTAGGATTCTACAATATATATCTTGTGCCCTCCATGAATGGCCATAATCCTTTATACATATATATGTTTATTTATATGTCTCAGTATAGTAAGATAAACTCAAATGCTTATTATTATTTTTTTTTTGGTGCTAACAACATAAGGCATCACTAGGATATCCTACACTCAATAATATATTAAATCTCTTGATCTTTATCGATTTATATCAAAACCTTTTTATCTTTAGTTTAACTTACTATGTTATGAATGTCCCTAAATGCCAATGACCTTTGTTTTGCCTGAAATCAGATTTAATTTCTCTTGTCTGCAATCATAAAAGTGCTAATTGTTTCCCCTATTATATTAACCCACAAATGCTTTGCAGCTAATATTAGAGTCAAGCAATGTGACAGGGAAAAACTCTGCAAAAGCATCATAATTATGCCATCTTTGATGTCAAATGGCCCAAAAACAAATTTCACCACCATATCCTTTCAAATTTGCTCTAAAAGCCAAATTTCAAGCTTACTAATCTCATGATTAATTCCTTAATTCCATTTAATTTGTCTTACTTCAGGTCCCAAAATAAAATTCCAAGAGTATGATCAGTTTGCTACTACATCATGTCAAAGCTCCATCTTTACTCGAAATGCAATCATTTCCTCCTTGGATCAAGATATTGGGTAATTTTATAGATAGCTAGATCAGTACTGTGCTTTTTGTTTTAAATGAGAATCAAAGCGGGAAATGGGGCAAGATATATAATTATATATGAAAAAACTGGAGTTGAGAGGGTAAGTTGCTTTTTAATTTCTTCATATATATATATATATATATATATATATATATATATATATATATCAGTTAATTAGTATTTTGTCAAGTGCAGTCCAAGTGTGTCCTATGAACAATCTCCAGGTATATGTATATTGATGCAAATGACTATTATAATATTGTACTTTCAACTATTCCTAAATTTTGTTTATGATTTTTGGATAAAAAGTAGCATGTTACTACTGTGGATCTTCTGCAACATTTAGAACTAGGAGGATGGTCCCTTAAATTATTACAAGAAAAATGATTGATTAGTTTGCTCTCTAGGACATATCATATATTGAACAATCTAGTCTACATTTCTAAACAAGTACAAAAAAATATACATTTTAATTTGTATGTGCAAATATCCATGAACATAAATTCTGTGTGTCTGTACCTCTAAAGACAATCTTTTTAAGAGTTTTTAGTATTACAATTTATAGTTATATTCCTTTAGGCAAGTTATATAAGTTGTGTTTTAAATATTAGGAGTAATGGATGTTAAATAATATAAGATAATTACAGACTTTTTTTTTGTTATCTTTTCCCTATTTCATAGTTAATTCCCAGTGGTATCCCCCACTTGAATTAGATGTTGTCCCACATCTTCTTAGATGTTCTTTGATTTACAGTACAACATTGGATTCCTCTTCAAGGTTAATAAATAATTACATAAGCTAGTAATCACTGTGATTTAATCTTCCCTCTTCCACTCAATGGTCAAGTTTTCCTTGTACCATTTTTTATTTTGCATTGCGAGCCATCGATTTCAAGATCGCCTAAGTTTTTGATTATCTTGGTAACTCTTATCATCTGAATTCTTTATCTCCAACGGAAAATGGCCAATTCTTCTTTCATTTTAACAAAAAATATTGTCCTTAGAAGTGTAGCTTTTATACATACATACCTACCTACATTCATATATATATATATATATATATATATATATATATATATATATATATATATGAGTTTATATTTGATTAACTAATATTGTATAGTAGCAATATATTATCAATCAATCATAAGGCATCATTTCGTAAATGAGCAAAGTTAATAAACATACATTACCTTAAGAATGAATATCAATAAAGCTTTTTAAAATCCAATATCAATAAATCTTTCTTAATTTATTCTTAAGGGATGACATATTTAATTTTACTCATTAATTTGGTTGCAGTTTGTAGTTGGATGACAGTGTATATATAGATATATATTATTAGTGCATCAAATATAAATCTTATATGTGCACGTGTATGTGTGTCTATATATATATATATATTGTTATACCCCTCTTCAATAGGGTAAGCTCCGCTACCACCCACATGGAATTTCTCATGTATATCAAAAACCTTGCAGCTTCAATCACCATCTAAAAATTTTCTTTAAATATTATTTCTTTTTTGATCATTTGGCCAAACTTAGTTTTTTGCTCATATTGCCAGAGATTTCAGAACCGTATATAATTTCTACATTTGCTTTTATTTGTCTATCCAAAGGAACAAATTCAAATTCTATATCTGCCGTTTTCTATCTTCCTGCATCCATGATGGAGATGAGCTTTGCCTTTTGTTTCTGATCTTAAATCTTGGATGATCAACCTCGAAGAATTTCCACTTCTAGTTTGTCGGGATAAAAAATTGCTAGGCCGATGCATATAAGAAATCTAGATTGAGCTCTAGATTGAACTTAATAGTTGCATTTGTTACATTTTCTTTATATTTTGTAGCATTATAGAAAATTGAATAATGAAGAGTGAGTTGGGAATGTGACAGTTTTTATTGAGGGCCATAATATGATAATGATGATGTGCATTTTGCACTTTAATTCAGAACTGAAAACATACTAAATTAATCAAGCATATACCATGAACACTGGTGTCAAACTAGTGAATCCTCTAGAAAGTATACGAAAATTGACCCCCTCAAGTACAAATTAGAATTTGAATTGATATGATGAATATAAATATAGAGACAATCTAATGATGAAGATTGGTTGTTTTTTGTCCAACACTTGCACCTATGTTAGAATAATTACAAAACTTATAAATACTGATCAGTTTATAATTAATTAGAGCAAACATGGCCCCCATTTTCTTATATTTCAATGAAAACAAAATATTAATCATTATAAAATACTGAGGAAAAAGATAACATAAAAAAAAAGATAAATAAAAGCTATAGATCTCTGTAAAGGAGCTGACCATTGAAACTTCAGTCATAATCATATAAAATTCCTTGAAAATATATGTACTAGAATTCGGATGACAAGGAAACCTGAAAAAACTAAAAAGTGAGACAATGAGAAATAATGTACAATTATCAAAGTAGGAAAATAAACAAAGGCAGGCAAGAGTAAGATTCTTGAAGTGAAAACTATACAAGGTTCATAAGGTTGTTGAAAATTATTGACAAAGTTTAGGCTAAATTCCAATAACCTAATGCAACTCTGAAGCAATTTCTTTGTAACCAAGACAGACTTATGTGTTGAGCGGCCATGGAAATCATGGCTACTAAAAAGCTGCAAAAAATCCCATGTTTGAAATAGGCGTACGTATAGCCACATTAGAGTTGTCCTATTTCCTTAGAAAACTATAAATTTAATTCTCTTTCATTTCCTTTCTCATGACAATGACAATTTCAGCTTCTCTTGAACTAATTGAGTTGCTTATATTATTCTCCTGTTTTCACTTTTACTTGCATTCTCTAGTTGGATGCCAGAGAGATTTTACTTGTCCTCTTTCTTTCTATCAATCTGATATATGAGTCTAATCCTTTTTCTAGACTAGTTCTATGATTTTTTTTTCAAGACATTCCAATTCTTCCTCAGCTAGTTTCATAGCCACTAAAAAGGGAATGGCTCTATTTGATTGTGCGTGGAAGATGCCATTAGCGCTATTAATATAGCTGCAGTTTAGACTTTCAGAGGGATATATGTTTCTTTACGGTCATTATAGCACCATTTTTTAATCAATGCCATTGCAATATGCTAGTTCAATTCTTAGCAGTTAGCACTAGCAGAGAGTGGAGGCATTTCAGTTCTGCAGTGTGAATAAGTAGGTGATCTTTTCTTTTGGACTTTGCTGAAGAAACATGACATATTGCAACATCCATAGAACATTGACAGCACACTCTCAATTTGTGGCTTACACTTTTCTTCATAATTTTCTGTCAAACAGATGATTAGACATATATCTTATTAAAAAGTAGGGAATTGTCTTCTGTTATAATTTATGAAAACTAAATGATCCATTATGTTGGAGAAACATGAAAAAGATTCTTCCATATAAGTAAACCAAGGATCAAAATCAATGGTACAAAAATACAAAGAAATATCAGTTGGAGCAACATTGATGCTATCCTACAGCTTCAGACTTACTGCATAAAATATCAGAACTTGTAAAAATGTAACTATCTTTTCGTTTCTTTGTTAAGAGCTATACCTAAGAGAGCAATGCAGTCAACTTCTTGGCAATCAATCCATATCTTTTGTTCACTGGGAGATAGTAAAGTACATTTGCTTACCAATCAATTTCCTCATCTCATGTTTCTGTAAGGCTCAGTTTGGTAGAAAAGAAAGAGAGAAATAAGAAAGAAAAATATTTTAATCTAATGATTAAGCTACAAAATAGCTTATGTTATTATGTAGCTTGAATATTAAATTAATTTTTTTTTATATTTTTAAATCTTTTCTTTTCTTCCTATCAGACGGAGTGTTAACTGTTAGCATTTTTCTTGTAATGCACGTTTTTATTGACATGTTGCTTTAGTAAGCAGCATTGAAGTTTGCATATAAATGAAAACATGTGTATTTTTCTTGTAATGCGTGTTCTTATAGGCATGTTGCATTAGTTTGCAGCATTTAAGCTTGCAAATAAATGAAAACATGTGTATGGAAGTCATAGTATGCTAACAGGAAGAGGTGATTATAATCTTTCCTAAGTTCTAACCATTGGAGAAAGAGGAAATAATCTTTAGCAGTTTTTGAACTAATCATATATGAGGGTAGTTTTTTATGCATAAGCTATTTATGGGTGAACTTCATACAGGTTAATAATCTGCTTGGAATCAAGAAAACTGCATTGATAGACAAGTAGGATTTCTACAATCCTTTTCTTATTAATTCTTTCAAATGCTCTTCGAAGTTTCAGAAATGCTTTTTCAAACACACAATGAAATGCTTTTTAAGAAATTCTTCTCTAATTAGTTGTTATTTCAGTACAGATAAGAAATGAGTATCTTAAAATTTCGATACTTTCATTTACTCAGACTTGAAAATTTGATTATTATTGTTTGGAAGTTTGTATCATCTCTTTATCAATTTAGAATTCTCTCTTAACATGATATAACATGTAAAAAAGATATGACTTGATTGATAAGAAATTCTCTCTAATTAATTCTTATTTTACTGTAGATAAGAAATGAGTATCTTAAAATTTCGATAATTTCATTTACTCAAGACTTGGAAATTTGAATTATATAATAGTTTTCTTAAATTATTATTGTTAAGAAGTTTGTATCATCTCTTTATCAATTTAGAATTCTCTCTTAGCATAATATGGCATATAAAAAAGATATGACTTGATCGATAAGAAATGTTTTTTCTTTTATTTTAAAGAATCACATTTTTAATTCGAAGTGTTCATAGGATTCTTTTTATTAACAGAATCATTAAAAGATTTACTAAAGATCTTGTTCAACCACTAAAAATCTCTTTTGTCTAAAGCATGTTTTAATAGTGTACTTTAGACGCAAAATGCGCTTAAATGATGTGTACACAGAATATATTTCTAGCAATGTGTAAAGATGAAAAGATATATTTCAACCTCACTTTGTTGTCTTGCGCAAGCAATTTGAAGACCCAAACACCATCTCATACCAAGAAATGTAAAACAAGCACACAAGAGCAATTTCCTCCTTCCATCTTTATTCCCAAGACCCCACCTTTGTCTTAGTCCGACGGCGGGTTTTGTGAAGGGTTCTTAAAGTTGCAGGTTGTTCAATTTAAATTAATCAGAGCTTCTTCGGTACTGTTGACGGACAAGGGATTAAGTTAGCTTGCCTATAGGCACTGAACTATAGGGTAGTATGAGAAAGCAGAGCAATGTTTTCCATAATTATTATTATGAAATTTACTTTGTTAGTGTGACAAATCAGAATCCATTATTTCTGAAAATTCTTGGTGGTTTAATCCTGCTATCTGTGTTCCCTCAAAACTTTCTTGTTCCAGTCGACCTTTTAGACAATGGCTTCCTCCTCCCAGGGGTTTTTTAAAATTTAACGTTGATGGATCTTCCAAAGGAAAACCAGGACCTGCAGGGTGTGGAGGGATACTGCGAAATGGGCAAGGTGTTATTGTAGCTATGTTTTCCGGACCGGTTGGTATTGAGGACTCTAATGTTGCTGAAGTATGGGCGATTTACTATGCTTTGGAGGTATTTTCCAAAACAGATTGGAAAGGTAACAGAGGCCTAATTGTTGAGTCAGATTCTAGAGTTGCAGTTGGATGGTGTCAAAATGGGGTGTCTCGGCCTTGGAGGTTATGGGATTTGTTTCTTAAGATTGATATGTTATGGGAGGAATTGCAGCATGTTCAGATGGTTAACATCTACAGAGAATCGAATGGAATGGCTGACTTTCTTGCTAAGTCTGGCGTCAACAGAGATGAAATGTTCAAGGCTTGGTGGTAGTCCAGTGTGGGTGGCCACTCTTATTGAGTTTGGGGATTGTTCTGTCCTAGGTTGAGTTATGATTGGTAATGCTGCATCAGATCTTTATATTGACTTTGCAGGGGTGTTGCGAGATTCTATTGTCTCGTGTCGTGGCTGTTGTGTGTTAGTCTGGTTTTTTCAACTTTAGCTGCTGGGGTGTCCTGTTTCTGTTTGGTTCTATTTGGTCCTGTTTCTGTTTGTTTCTGGTTTTTCCAACATGATCTTTTGATGATTGTGCTTGATGATTTGGGTTAGTTTTGTGAGTCTTTGCTGTGCCAGCTGGTTAATTTAGGGAAGCATGATTGTACCATCCTCTTTTGATTAATAAACTTTATGATTTAGCAAAAAAAAAAAAAAAAATCTAAGTTGACCCGTCTTAGACTAACACCTATTATTTTCTTTATACAAAGTATTTAACATATAGAAATCCTGGGTTATGGAGAATAAACAAATTTTTTGGGGAAATGAACTGGTACATACTTCTTTTTCCTAATTATTTGAAGGGAGGGAGTATGATAAAGTTAAAATAATGAATCAAAATATGATCAATAAAAAATATTGTTTTCTTCATATGCAAAATACATATGTTGGAAATTTAAGCATACGATAAACATACGATATGCAATGGAAATTTAAAATTTTTCTTAAATTCCTCTTCAAGTATCACTTTGATATACTATCATGAACACCAATAGAGAGAAGATAGAAGGATTACCTTGCTCGAGCGAATCCTAAAAGCTTCTGTGCCAGAGAGAATGATTACAACCACCAAAGTTGTCCAAGCATCCAGCCTCTAATATAATCCACACAAATTGCAAAGAATAAATATTCTTTTTTTAGTGTTCTTTCTTCTTCAAGAAAAACATTAATCATAGAAGAGAGATATTCTAGATTGAAAACTCTTTAGGCCAGATCAAGATAGTGCTTCAAAAGTTTTAGCCTTAAACCAAAAGAATAAAGGAATTTTTTAGATTTTCCACTTCCTTTTAGTTTAGTGCAGCTAACCCAAGTAATGTATATAGGATGCATGGCAAACCTTAGATCAATTAAGGATGTGTGGCAAACCTTGACAAAATTATAAGGATGTGTGGCAAACCTTGACAAAATTATAAGTGCATGTTCGGCTAATCCTAAGTACACTGAATAGGAGGCGTAACTAACCTCAATCCCACTTGGAGTGCAACTCTTGAATCTTAATTATTTGATTTCTGAATGAATGCAAAGAATTGATCTTTATTGACAACTGCCATTTAAGTGGACCGTACAAGGGAACTTTGTTGTTAGCATCAACAATTGATGCAGAAAATCAACTCTTTCTAATTGCATATGCTTTTGTTAGCTCTGAAAGCTTCGAGGATTGAATGTGATTCTTAGGTAACTTAAAGTCCAAGAATACTAGACATGTTGAAGTCACCATTACAATCGATAGGAACCAAAATATATTGAATTCTGTGGTTGAGCATATATGGAGAGGGACGCCATGCATATTGCTATAGACGTATAAAGGAGAACTTTTGTTCGGAGGTTAACAAACTAATGCATGGAGAAAAAAAAAGTTAAAGAGCAATCCCTCAAATTGTTGGATGCTATAATGTATGCCAAAATTAAAGATGACTATGAAGTTGCATTCAACAATCTACTAAGTATAAGAAGAAGCTGGCTAAGTGGGTGGTAAACAACTAGCTTGTGCACTAGGCAATGTCTTAGCTCGAACGGACTAGGTGGGATCATGTGACAAGCAATGTTGTTGAGTTTTTCAATGCTTGGTTGCTTTGAGAATGGTGATATTGTATTATTTCACTCATGAACGAGCATAGAAAGAAATTGGCATAGAAGATATATAAAGCTAAAACAGATGCTCACTCATGGGAGAATGGAGTTAGACGCAATATATAAGAGAAGTTACTGGAGAACACTGCGAGAGGCAATTTTTCAATGTCTCAAGTTACAGTGACTTGTCGCTAAAGTTGGTAATGGGAAGATAGACCTCTCTGTTAACCTAGCTAATAAGGAGTGCATTTGCCGTGCTAGGCAAATGTCCAAAATTCCTTGTTGACATGCTTGTGCTGTTATATCTAAACTTGGAGACATTTACGAGTTTGCGGATGCATGTTACAAAGCATTCATGCAAGAGCTAATATATTCTATTACAATGTCTCCTGTTGAGACTCATAACATGTGAATTATTAGCAGCCCATCGATCCCTTTTCCTGACTTACATTTCCTTCCTCCGATCACTAAGAGACCACATGGACAATCTGACAGGAAACCGAAACAAACATGCAGCGGAATTTAAATCATTCGGCCTCCACCAGGATCGATTCGGAGAGTTGCCTGATTAGGGTTTCGAGATTTTACCTGACGTTTTCTCTTGTTTCTGTCGTTGGTCGAGTCACAAGCAACAACCTTTCGTTCCTGCCTCTATGGTATCCACACGAACGGATCTCACGACTCTTGAACGTCTCACGATCAGAAGCCTTAAGGAGTGTTTTTGATTCTTTATAACCGAACTGCTAGCTTCGATTAAATGAATACTTTTCTGTTTTTCTTATTGTTGTACGGCTATGTTTCAGAAAACATCCTTTTATAGGCAATAAATTTTACCCTAAAATTTACTGCCAAACAGAACTCTAATCCTACTTAGAATAGGATTAGTTATATCCCTAATCCAATTCAGAATAGGATTAGTTATATCCTTAATCCAATTCAGAATAGGATTAATTAAGCTCCTCATTGATCCGTTCTAAGTGTGCGACCCAATAGGTTCTCAAAACAATGGCAATGACAAAATTGTCACAGGCAATGAGCGGTATCTAGCAACACATCATTGCTACCCATATAACGAGAATGTCAATGACTCGACATAACCTTACTCGTGATAGATGTTACTGTGTAGTCTAATCCCTTTATCCTTTGATGTCTTGATTAGACACAAGTCATGGAATGTGTCACACTTGTATAGTCTAATCAGCGTTTCTTGATTCCTGAGTAGACTAATTAAACAAATAAAATCAATATCTCATATTGACTTATTTGAGCACGGCCATGCATTTTAGTCTCACTCTATCAAAGGGCCCAAGACATCACTCTTGTTATATAAGAGGGATAAATTCTATCTTGATCACTCAACATCCCTCTACATAGATCAAGGCATACCCAATTACTACCTTTATAGTCCATCCTGTTACGAATGACATCTAGCAGCATTAAAGTATGCAATTCTCTTTGTTGGGATCTCTGATGATCTCAAGTCAAAGGATCACAAACACCATCATCACTATGAGAATTGCTTATGACACTCATATAACAATCTATGTAGCGTTCTCATGGAGGGTCGATCCAGTACATAGTTCTCTAACATGTACCTATGTGATGACTTGATATCCTATATCCATGACAATGGTCATCAGTCAACCACATACTAGTCTTATCGTATCATTGTTATCCTTGTTCACAATAATACTTGACTAGGGATATTTTAAGAATAGTGTGTTATTACTATTCTAAGGACATTATCATATAAGATTATATTACGCAGTTATAAGACAAATAAAATAATGAACTATAAATAAAAATGTCATGATACATAAAATTGCCAAAGTCAATCATCTAATGAATGGTTCTAAGGGCATAATCCAACACAATCTAAAATGAAACGCATCGAGTCACAAATTATTAACAGAAGGAAAATTCAATACTCCAATGTCACATCCCGTAGTATACAGTAAACTTCATATTTTACACATACCATAGATGGTTGGGCTGTTTACGATGCATTTATTACACACATCTTAATAACTAGTAAACACTATTTATTTGAAATTATATTGATAGCTGATATAAATATTTACAGCAAAATATTCTTTCTAATATTTTACACATGTGCTACATCCCCTATACATATCTATACAAATGCAATACTGTACATAGTAATGTCTGAACATATAAAAGGGAATAAATATACCTCCAGGATCCACTCAAGCTACTTAGGGGAACGAAACACAGCCGAAATCTGTGGAACAGTATCACTGTAAATAATCTGTGTAGTGACAAATAAAGGGTGAGCTAACATGCTCAGTAAGAGAATCGTATGTAAAAACTGATACTATGAAATCCATATGCTTAGAATCCTGTCGTGTCTCGACTATTAGAAGCGACTATAGGGAGTAATTAATTAAATTTGATATCAAAACTGTTGGATTATGCCCTTGGAACCATTCATTAGATGATTGACTTTGGCATTTTTTTATGTATCATGACATTTTTATTTATTATAGTTCATTATTATATTTGTCTTATAACTGCGTAATGTAATCTTATATGATAATGTCCTTAGAATAGTAATAACACACTATTCTTAAAATATCCGTAGTCAAGTATTATTGTGAACAAGGATAACAATGATACGATAAGACTAGTATGTGGTTGACTGATGACCATTGCCATGGATATAGGATATCAAGTCATCACATAGGTACATGTTAGAGAACTATGTACTGGATCGAGCCTCCATGAGAACGCTACATGGATTGTTATATGAGTGTCATAAGCGATTCTCATAGTGATGATGGTGTATGTGATCCTTTGACTTGAGATCATCAGAGATCCCAACATAGAGAATCGCATACTTTAATGCTGCTAGATGTCATTCGTAACAGGATGGACTATAAAGGTAGTAATTGGGTATGCCTTGATCTATGTAGAGGGATGTTGAGTAATCAAGATAGGATTTATCCCTCTTATATAACAAAAGTGATGTCTTGGGCCCTTTGATAGAGTGAGACTAAGAAATGCATGGCCGTGCTCGAATAAGTCAATATGAGATATTGATTTTATTTGTTTAATTAGTCTACTCAGGAATCAAGAAACGCTGATTAGACTATACAAGTGTGACACATTCCATGACTTGTGTCTAATCAAGACATCAAAGGATAAAGGGATTAGACTACACGGTAACATCTATCATGAGTAAGGTTATGTCGAGTCATTGACATTCTCGTTATATGGGTAGCAATGATGTGTTGCTAGATACCGCTCATTGCCTGTGACAATTTTGTCATTGCCATTGTTTTGAGAACCTATTGGGTCGCACACTTATAACGGATCAATGAGGAGCTTAATTAATCCTATTCTGAATTGGATTAAGGATATAACTAATCCTATTCTAAGTAGGATTAGAGTTCTGTTTGACAGTAAATTTTAGGGTAAAATTTACTGCCTATAAAACGATGTTTTGTGTTTTCTAAAGCAACAGCCGCACAATTAAACAGAAAACAAAAAATATTCTTTTAATCGAAGCTAGTAATTCGGTTATAAGGAATCAAAAACGCTCTTTAAGGCTTCTGATCGTAAGACGTTCAAGAGTCGTGAGATCCGTTCGTATGGATACCATAGAGGCAGGAACGAAAAGTTGTTGCTTGTGACTCGACCAACGACAGAAAATCAGAGAAAACGTTAGGTAAAATCTCGAAACCCTAATCAGGCAACTCTCTGAATCGATCCTGGTGGAGGCCGAATGATTTAAATTCCGCTGCTTGTTTGTTTCGGTTTCCTTCAAAAACAATATAAAATGCTATTAAATTTAAATAGCAAAATAATTTAATAAATCAATAAATGTTTCTTTTAAATAATCGTATTCACTTCAATATTGATAAACACAATATAATAAACCATTTAATAAATAGCATTTATAAAGCTCACTATCGGTAAACAACTCAGTACTAGCAAACAGTTCAGTGAAACAATGCAATAATCAATATCAGTATAGCGGAGACCAGGCAACACCCAAAATATATCATGCTATAATAATGTCCCAAAAGGGAGAAATAATAACCCGTGAGACATATGGCCAAAGTCTATGGCCATAATTTCTACGAGTATGGGTAGATAGAGTTTGATGAATAGTTGTTTTAATAGAGTTTAGGAAGCTTTTCTTTTTCTTTCTTTCTTTTTGCTATAGAGGTGGTGTGAGATGAGTGGCAGAGGATGATGAATAGTGGCCGACTACAGCTAAATGAATTATTTAGAAGCTTCTTGATATGGCAAAATGACCATTTTGCCCTTGGTTATGAGATTTTGGACAAAAATACCCTTAAACTTTCGTTATTTTTATAACTATGTAATTGAACTCCAAAAATTCATATTTCATCACCAAAAATTATTATTAAACATATTTTAATGAATAAAGGTGGTTTGGTTCGGGTTTGATCTATCGTAAAGGTGAATTTATGAAATTACTCCTATTAGGTAAATCGCGTAAATTTCTTACTTTACCACCGTTTCGATCTATCTGTTGACATAGCCTAGAACTTATTTCATGTAGAATATCATGCTTAAATCACTAGATCAAAAGTCCATTTAGTTTGGCCACAATTTACAAAAATGCCACCGGGCTATGTACTTAATCGTCATTTTCTAATATATTTTCATACTTCCCAAAAACAATCAAAATGAAGGATTTTGGGTTTGAAATTCTTACCATAGGCTTATTAGACACTCTAAATAATATTGATACGGTCTCACGTCCATCCGAGTAATGTAAAGTCGGTGGGGCCCACCTTACTATACTAGCTCATACCCGCAAAATACATAGGAATTGAATAGTGATGAGTATCCTTACATGCATACCAGTGCTAGAATTCAGGTTCTCACGTCCTCCCCACCTTAGAAAATTTAGTCCTCTAAATTTGATTGGACCAGTCACTGAAATAGCTTTGGATATTTTTCTCGCATCAGGCTTTCTAATTCCCATGTAGCCTTCTCCTCTGAATGGTACTGCCAGAGCACTTTCACCAATGGAATCGTCTTAGACCGTAATACCTTATCCTTCCTATCCAAGATCCGAATAGGTCTCTCCACGTAACCCATATCTTCCATGTTCTCCAATGGCTCGTGCTGAATTACGTGAAAGGGATCTGGATGGTACCTCCTCAACATTGACACATGGAAGACATTATGGACCCCTGATAACTCTGGTGGTAGTGCTAACCGATAGAAAACATCTCACACACGATTTAAGATCTCGAACAACCCGATATATCGAGGACTCAGTTTCCCCTTCTTACTAAATCTCATAATACCCTTCAACAGTGAGACTTCAAGGAAAATAGAATCTCCAACTGTGAACTCCAATGGTCGACATCTAGTATCTGCATAACTTTTCTATCGACTCTGTGCTGTTCTCAACTTGTCACAAATAATATGTACATCCCGAGAAGCCTGCTCTACCAAATCAGGAGCTAATAATCTCCGATCACCCACTTCTTCCCATGCGACCAGTGATCTACATCGTCTGCCATACAACACCTCATACAGTGCCATGTCGATACTGGACTAATAACTATTATTATATGCAAACTCCGCCAGTGGTAGATGATCATCCCAAGAGCCTTTAAAATCTAATGCACACGCTCTCAACATATCCTCGAGTGTCTAGATGGTGCGCTTGAACTGCCCATCAATCTACGAATGGAAAAAGGTGCTGAAACTCAATCAGGATCCCATAGCCTTCTAAAATCTCTTCCAAAAATATGAAGTGAACCGGGAATCCCTATCAGAAGTGATGCTCACTAGAACACCATGTAACTTCTCTATCTCCCGAACATACAAATTGGCTAAGGCACTGAAGGAATCAGTAGACTTCATGACCAGAAAATGAGCAGACTTTGTCAACCGATCAATTATCACCCATATACCATCATGATTCCTTCAGGTCCTAGGCAAACCCATAACGAAGTCCATAGTAATTTGCTCCCACTTTCAAGCTAGAATCAGTAGAGGCTATAACAACCTAGTAGGCTTTTAGTGCTCAATCTTCACCTCTTGACATGTGAGACATCTAGCAACAAACTCCGCGATGTCTCGTTTCATCTTAGACCACCAATACACTCTTCATAAATTATGGTACATCTTAGTACTACCTAGGTGTAGAGTGTACCTGGAAGTCTGGGCCTCTATCAAGATCAGATGCCTCAGCTGCTGGTAATCGGGAATACAAATCCTACCTTTGAACCTTAGTATCCCATTGGTGCCAATCCTATAATCTGACTATACTCTCATATGAACTTAACTAGTAATCTCTATACAATAATCATCACTCCTCTAAGCATCCATGATCCTATCCATCAAATCCAGCTCAATCCAGAAACTAGCTATGAACCCATATCTTTTAGAGGAAATCTCACTTAGACTGAGGCTCAAGAACTGCTCAATCAAATCATACTCCTGGACCATCATGTAGGCTACCATACCTATCTGTTTACGACTCAAAGCATCTGCCACCACATTTGCTTTCCCCAGGTGATAAAGAATCTTGCAGTCATAATCCTTTAATAGTTCCATCCATCTGTGCTGTCTCATATTCAACTCCTGCTGTGAGAATAAATACTTCAAACTCTTATGGTCTGTGTATACCTGGAATCTCTCTCTGTATAAATAATGCTACCATATCTTCAGTGCAAACATCACAGCGGTTAACTCCGAGCCATGAGTCAGATAATTCTTCTCATGCTCTTTCAACTACTTGGAACCATTAGCAATTACTCGACCATTCTACACCAGAACACATCCCAATCCCAATGCGGACGCATCACTGTAGATTGAGAAACCTCTGGATCCGCTGGGAAGGGCAAGAATAGGAGCACTAGTTAGCCTCCTCTTTAACTCCTGGAAGCTATGCTCACATGTATATGACCACTCAAACTTAACATCATTGCACGTAAGGTGCGTCAATGGAACAACTAATAAGGAAAACCCCTCCACAAACCGGCGGTAGTATCCTGTTAGACCCAAGAAACTCCGTATCTTTGTAACTGTCCAAGGCCTCTCCTACTAAATAATCGCCTCGATCTTAGATGGATCCATAGATACCCCGTCTCTAGATACCACATGTCCTAGAAAGATGATATGATTTAGCCAGAACTCAAACTTACTAAACTTCGCATACAGCCTTCAATCTCTAAGGGTCTGTAGGACTATGTAAAGATGCTGCTCGTAATCTTCTAGTGACTTAGAATATATCAAAATATCATCAATTAATACTATCGCAAACTGATCCGGGTATGGCTTAAAGATCTCATTCATCAAACTCATAAAAGCCGCAAGGGCATTAGTCAATCCGAATGGCATCACTAAGAACTCATAATGACCATATCGAGTCCTGAATGTCATCTTAGGGACATCATCCTCTCGTTTCTTCAACTGATGATACCTTAATCGGAGATCAATCTTCAAAAACAACTGTGCACCCCTGAGTTGATCAAATAAATCGTCGATCCTGGGTAAGGGATACTTATTCTTGATGGTAGCTCTATTAAGCAATCTATAGTCTATACATAACCTCAAGTTGCCATCCTTCTTTCGGACTAATAACACTGGAGCTAGAGCTGGTTATGGGTCGAATTGGACTGGTTTCGAATTGATTTTTACCGGTTTCGGCCCACAAATCAGCAAACTGATCTGAATCGATATATGAATCGGTCCGAGTTAGGCCGATTCGTATTATATTAAGGTGCGAACCGGCCCGGTTTGCTCAAAACCAGACTGAACCGGGTTAAAATGATTCGGTCCAGTTTTTATTTTTTTGGATGAATTTAAAATTTTTATTTTTTAAAATTTATATTAATTTATTTTAATAAAAATATATATTAATATATTTTTATAATTTAATCTAATAAATTTATTTTTTATAATAAATAATGTTATGTTAATAGCTTAATTTAAAAATAATTTATTATAAAGTTATTATAATTTATTTTATTAATGTAATAATAATGTAAAAATAAATTACTATAAAATTATCTAATAAAATTATTGTTATAATAAAGTAAATTTATATTATGAATATAATATTATAATAAAGTTATTATAATCAAGTGATATTTGATTCAAAATATAAATAATGATATTATGAATATTATTATTATATTCATTTTGCAATATCATTTTGCATATCATTATTTATATTCATTTATTATATTCATTTTGCATTTAAAATGATAAATAAGCTGTAAGCGTATCAATATTATTTTGCATTTAAAATAATTTATTATATTTGAAATATCATTTACTTAATATTTATTCATTTATTTTTTATTCATTTATTTAATATGTTTTGAAAATATTCATTCATTTTGTATTTTAAATATTTATTTATTTTAAACATAGATAAGTATAACATTAATTAATTTGGTATGTAATAATATTAATAATAATAATAATAATAATAACAACAACAACAACAACAACAACAACAACAACAACAACAAAAGAGAAAAAGGAAAGAGTAGGAGACCAAAGATTTTTTACTTGGAAAACTCCTTCAAAAGTTAGAAGGGTAAAAACCATGGGACCGTAGTCCATAAAAATATTTACTATGACTAAACTTATTTACAATTTTACATACAATTTACAAAAAAAAAGATTACTCTCTATTCTTCATAATTTATATGGATTGCCTTGGAAATTTCTTCCTTCTCCTCTGAATTATTATCAGTGAATTCATTGGCCATTCCAAGTTCGATATTGCGCGATTCCGCATCAAACCAATCTTTAAGGCATGTTAACATGCACAATGAATCCGGATTAAGAGTGGTTCGATGGTCTCTAATAATGCTTCCACATGTCGAGAATACAGATTCCGAAGCAACAGAAGAAACTTGCACCGCAAAAACATCTCGGGCCATGGAAGCTAAAATTGGAAATTGTTTTTGGTTTTCTTTCCACCATTGGAGAAGATCAAAGTTTTCATCTACAGAAAAATTCTGACTTAAGAAAAATCCTATCTCATTGAAGCTAGAACTTTGTTGAGTTGTTGATCCAGATCCACTGGCTTTTCCTTTTAGCTTCATTCTCTTCTTTGCTGTTTCCTTAATTGCGTTTAAAATTCCTTTTCCTTTTTTGCTACTCTCGGTTTCTTCGTATGAATCTTCTTCTCCTCGATTAAAGTTGAACTGCTCCCTTTCTACTTCATAAACATTAAACAATTCTCGAAAAAGATTGTTAATTGAGGACTTTTGATCCTCAATAGAATCAAGACCAAGAAATTCTTTATAACAATAAAAAAAATCTCTATATTTACCTCACCTTGACTAGGATCTAGTAAAGTTGTAATACGATAAATAGGAGGAATTATTTCCCAATATTTTTTTAAATTTTTCCTCCATATCATATACAAAAGAACTTAAAGCTTCATGATTCCTAAATTTTACAAATTTTTCAAACATTGTGTAGATAATAGGAATACAATACGGTGTAGTTGGATAAAATTGAGTTGAAAATCTTTCGGTTGTAAATCAACACAATATTCAATAAAAGTCCAATTTTCTTCAAAAAGTGCTAAATGCGTGCTACTTGTATAATTGTTATAAAAAGGAGTAACAAGTTCTTTATAAGGTAAAATAGAAGAAAGCAAACGATGAAGTGAATTTCATCTTGTTTCCATGGGAAGTGGAAACGCTTTAACAGGTATATTATTTGCTATACAAATTTGCTTCCATTCACGTTTATTATTTGGCGTGCGAATTCATTTTGCTAAAATTTTAATTTTATCAATTAGACCTATGCCACTACCAGTACCACTAGAACTAAAACCACTTTGAACACATAAATTTATAGTATGACATGCACATCTTGCATGAAAAAATATACTTTGCATAACAGGGTTTAAACTTTTAATTAAATGAGGAATAGCTGCAGTATTACTCGAAGTATTATCAAAAGTAATAGCAAAAACTCTATTGTTTTCTAATCCATATAATTTACAAACTTTAGTAATATATTTATGAATAGTATATGAATTATGTGCTTCTTCTATTACATCTAAAGATACAATTCGTTTTTGCATGTACCAATCTTCATCTATCCAATGACAAGTTATAACAAGATAACTTATACCGTTAGTACTAGTCCATATATCACTATTTAAACTAACCCTAGATGAAATATCACTAAGTTTATCAATTAAAGCTTGTCTATATTTTTAAACATATCCATGCAATCTTTTTTTAATGTATGTCTAGAAACATATTTATATACGGGTTGTAAACATTTACAAACAAATTCTAAATATCCTACTTTTTCACAAATTGTGAATGGTTGTTCAATCCTAACTACAAATCTAACTAAACCACGTCTAGCTTGAACATTATCAAAATTAAAAATTTTTCCACCATCATGTGTATTAATTTGAGATTGTTTGCCTTCTAAAATTTCATTTTCTTCGGCATCAGGATTAATTTTATGTATAGTAATTAAACGTCTTTTATACGTACCTGAACCGCCACCGGAGTTATAAGAGTAAACGCTTTTGCACAATTTACAGATAGCACAATATTTATCCGTAGTACCTTCTTTTACTACAATGTCGAAATACTCTCATACCCTGCTTGTTCTTTTTCGACTAAACTTCGGTCTTGATGATGTAGCAGTAGTGGTGGCAGCTGATGATTGTGTTTGAGCACGACCTCCTCCACGACCATGACCAATCGATGGTGCCAAAGAAAGCTCCTCTTCCTCCGAATGAATATCAAACTTGATTTCATTAAATGATTCGTCACCCAAATTAGAAATTTCAGTGGAACCAAAAGGTTGAGAAACAGAACATGAACAACGAAAGAAATTTCACATTTTTATATTTTTTTGAAAATAAATATATGTTAAAATTTTAAAAAAATAGATGTAGGATATATATAATATATTGGAATTTGGAAATTGAAACTTGAAAATTAAAAGTAATATTTGTAAAATTATAAAATAAAAAGAAAAACGAAATTTAGAGAGGAAAATGATGATATTATAAATTTGGAATAAGGGAATTTAAGTGAATTTGAGTGAATGTTGAGAGAGTATGTGAGTGAAGAGAATAAGAGTAGATGAATGTAAATAGTAGATTTGAGAGAAAATATAGAAGAAAATGTAAAGAAAAATAAAAGGAAGAATGAGGGTATTTATAAGAAAAAAATTGAAAATTTTAAAACTAAAAAAAAAGGAAAGAAGACGGATTGATGGACGGGGCCGTTGCCCATCAAATGGCAGGCTGCTATGAACAAAGGAAGGCTGCCACTGCGCAACGCGTGTAGTGGCAGCCTTCCTTCTTTTTCTTTTTTTTTTTTAATTTGAACCAAACCGGTTGAACTGGAACCGGTCCGGTTTGGGATTGGGACTGGTCCTTAACGGGGCCCGATCCTAATAAATTGGAACTGGTTATTATCAGTTTAGTTATTGGGCCAGATCGACCCAATCGATTGCAAACCGGGTCAGACCAACTTGTTCCAATAACCACCTCTAACTGGAGCACCTTACGAAGACACACTAGGGCGAATAAAGCCTTTATCCAATAATTCTTGGAGCTGCTTCTTAAGCTCCTCCAATTCCACCAATGCCATCCAATAAGGGGGCTTAGAAATAGGCTCCATACCGGGTACCGAATCAATAGTAAACTCTGTTTCCCGATCCAATAGTAACCCTGGTAAATCATCCGAAAATACATCGGGAAAGTCCCTGACCACAGGAATCTCAGACAACTCTGGACGTTTCTTTTCCACGTCCTCCACATAGGCAATGAAACCTTTAATTACATCACAAATACACTTAAACAATTTTAGTAAAAGTACTTCACTTTTATTACTTATCAAGTAATTTTACGATATATCTTTCAGGATGAGAAAAGGTAATAAATTTAATGTAACAATCTAAGCTAACATAATTCGTAGCTAACCAATCCATCCATAAGATTACATCAAAATCAAACATATTTATCAAAATCAGGTTAGCTGTCATTTCCTTCTCTCCTACTGTCACTTTACAGTTTCTATACATCATGTTTGTCATCTAGGACTCCTTAAAGGGCATACAATCTACAAAGTATACCTTAAGGGTTCAGGTTCTACTGGTTTTTTACTAGCACATACAGGTGATACAAATGAATGAGTAGAACCAGGATCAAGTAGTGCAAGTACCGAAATGTCAAAAATGTAAATCTTACCCTTAATTACATATGTGGAAGCGTCAGGAGCCTCCTGATCTAATGCATACGCTCGCCCTTGCGTCATAGCCTTCTTACCCTTCTCTGCTACTGTCGTAGGTCTCGACTGTGAAGGTGTCGCTTTCTCTGACTCTCTCAGTGCTGGGGCTGCTAGAGGTGGTACTGTAGCTAGAACTGTAGATGCAACTGTCTCACGTAACATTGGGCAGTCTCTAACCAAGTGTCTTGTCTGACCACATCTAAAACAAGCCGTAGAGAGCATATAACAAGGTTGGGTACCATGCGACCTCCCACACAATGTACATCTGGCTGTCGTACCTTTCTGAGAAATGCTAAGGCTAGTAGTAGGGGCAATAGTAGCAGATCTAATTGGTCTCCCCTCTGAAATCTGTATACCCGATGTCCTAGCCCTCTTAGACTGCCATCTACCAAATCTATCCTCTACTCTCTTCACCTTCTCTTTACCCTTACCTTTAACCTTAAAACCCGAATCAACATGAAACTACTCGTAGTCCCTCTCGCAAAGCTGTGCTCATCTTACCGCCTTATTATAAGTTCGAATATCAAGAGGAACCAACCGAGTCCTAATAGAAAATCTCAATCCTGCCATAAACCGGTCAATCCGATACTCCTCACTCATTTGGATCGGGAGATCAAACTAGCTGAGCTTGATGAATCTAGACTCATACTAGTCCACAGTCATACTCCCCTGAACCAATTCTAAAAAATCATACTATAACTTTTTCTGCTGCGTCCAGGGAATATACTGCCTATGAAAATCCTCTAAGAATATCCTCCATGTCACCACCTGATGCTGGGCCAATAATATAGTTTGAGTCGACTTCCACCAATGCTCCGCATCATCAGTCAATTAGAACACTGCTAGGCCCACTTTCTCTATCTCAGTGCATCGCATGTACTTAAACAACTTCTCTATAGCATTAACCCACTGCTCTGCCACCAACAGATCCTTATCCCCTTTAAACTTCGAAGGATCCAACTTCTTGAACTGTCACACTAAACTTACATCACAATAAGACTTAACATCCTGCTGCGGCTGTATTGGTGGCTGCAGTGTTGCCTGTGACTAAGGTGCTGACTGCGGTGTAGGTTGTGGCTCAAAAGGTGGTGGTGCTACCTGTGCTGGCTGAGGTAGAGGTGGTGCTACTGGTGGAGCTGTTGTTGCTCTTTCTTTTTCAACGCTATTAGCAGCTCGATCAGTATTATACATGGCAATAAAATCTGCCAACATCCGTTCCACTCTATTAATTCCGGTATTCGGGCTCACGGGCTGCGGAGGAAGTGCAGGTTTTGGAGCAAGCTCTGGTACTAGCTTCGAAATCGGTGTTGCCCTACCGCATCCTGGACCTCAACAACCCCTATGTCCGTTTCTACACAACACAGACATTAAAAGGATTCTCAGTTATCTTGAACCATTTATACATTCAGACTATACAATACTACAGGGGATGTGCTCTTATTCAAACTAAAGACTCCGACAGACATCAGACCAACCTTGCTCTGATACCAATTTAACTGTCACATTTTGTAGTATATAGCAAATATTGTATTTCACACATACCATAAACGGTTGGGCTATCTACAATGCTTTTATTACACACATCTTAACCAGTAAACACAATTTATTTGAAATTATATTGATAGCTGATATAAATATTTACAGCAAAATATTCTTTCTAATATTTTACACATGTGCTACATCCCCCGTACATATATATACAAATGTAGTACTATACATAATAATGTTTGAACATATAAAAGGGAATAAATATACCTCCAGGATCCACTCAAGCTGCCTAGGGGAATGATAATGTTGGCTCCTATAGGCTATACCGAGAGGGAGGGTGAATCGATTCTTAGCTAACCTTATACCTGTTTTTCGATTCTTCTAAATTCTCTAGCCTATTTGAGTGTTTTCTAAGTTCTCTAAGCTAGGCAATTATACAATATAAATTCAATACAATAAACACAAATATAACTGCAAGTAAGTAAAGAGAGTAGGGAAAGAGAAATGTACGAAAGCGATTTATAAAGGTTCGGCAACCTTGCCTACGTCCTCTACCTTGATACGCTCCCAAGGATTTTCTCCAAATTCACTATACTTGAATTTGTGTTACACTCCCTCTTTTTGCAGGCTCAAGAGAAACCTCTCTCTTTTTCTAGGCTCAAGAAAAACCTCCCTCTTTTTCTAAGGCTAAAGAGAAACCTCCCTCTTTTTCTAAGGTTAAAGAGAAACCTCCCTCTTTGTCTTAGGCTAAAGAGAAACCTCCCCTTTTACAAGGAATGATTTGGTTTACAAATTGTGTAATCAAGGAAGACCTCTAAGTAGGTAAATGATTACAGAAATTAGACACAAAGAAAAGCCTATACAATATTTGTGCTAAGCAATACAAGAGATATGTGAATGACGGAAGATGAAGACTTTGTAGCTCTTGATTTGTTGTTGAGGCTTGAGGATTTGAGGAATATGAGTTTTGGAGTTGCTGAGAAGTTCCTCTTGCTTCCTTTAGCTTCTAAGCCTCTATTTATAGTCCCTTGGATGGTTTGTGGACGTTGGTTGGAGCCAAAATAGAAACTAGCCGTTGTATCTCACAGAAACTAGCCGTTGGAGGCTTTCTGACATAAAGAGATCGATCCTTTTGCAAAAGGGATCGATCCCATGCTTCATTCTAGGCCTCCGGGGCATTCTGCCATAAAGGGATCGATCCCTTCCCTTAGGGGATCGATCCCATGCTTCCAGAATGTGATTTCCTGCACTTTTTGAGTTAGAAATGATGTGGCCTTTGATCCTAATCTAGCTAAAAACATTTTGGCATTTTTGTGGGAGTTTTTCTTGACTTTCTCTAATGAAAACATGGTCCAAAAATTCATCAAGTAATTTTCTAAACTATTCAAAATATTTTATAAAGTATTAAGACCAATAAGAATATGTAATTAAATCATGGTCTTAATGTTTGATATGATCACTTGAAAATGGATTGAGAAAATCATATGTGATAAGGTAAATTTATAATATGAATTAAAACATTAAAGCTTACTTAAGTTTTTGTCATTTCAAAATATATATGTCAATTTAAAGCTAACAATCTCCCCCTTTTTGATATGACAAAACTTAATATAAATTTGCTTTGAAAATTCTTAGATAAAATACTCCCCCTCAAATAAAGCAGGATTTTATAAAGCTCCCCCTTAATATAAGCATGGGTTTTCAAAAGGAATTTTCAAACTCTTTCTCCCCCATTATCTCTCCCCCTTAATACCTTAATATCTCTCCCCCTTTTTGTCATAGCAAAAAGAAGAAAAAATAAAAAGTGTGCTCCCCCTAAAATTATGGCTATGTGGGAACAAATAAATATGCTCCATCCAACAAGAAACATGTTAGTACATGGGACTCATAGCACAAATAAATAAGTCAATATCCGTAAAGAGTATGAAATATTCATGCAAAGAATATGACTTATGATCCTATACCAATTGTTTATAAATAATTTCGCAAGAAGTTTCCAATTGGTAAGAGATTAAGCAAGCACCTAAGTATATCAATTGATCTTTAAGGTCTAACTAAGGTGCATGGCAATACATCATGATTATGAGCTAACATTAGATGACATATGAATACATGAGCTCATAAATCATTTTCAAGAACAAATGTGCTTAGAATTAAATCATATATCAATTAATCACAAATTCTAGCACAAAAGTGTTTCATGCAAAAGTGGCTTATGTGAATTCTTCCCTATTTGTCATTTCAATCTAAGGAGCATGAGAAGAATTGTCAATTTAAAGCTCATACCAATTGTCAATTTAGTTTTGGCTTACCAATTGTTGAAAATATGGTTGCCAATGATACTAATTGTTATTTAAATCTAAATATCAATTGTTACTAATGATTAACTTAGTCATTTTGCATGAATCCAATATTTATGTGTGGTGTGTTCATGTCAAGAAAATAATCATTCTAAATATGCAAGAACACAATCACACATCATATTCACAAATTTATACCAAATGGAAGATTCAAAAATCAAGGTATTCAAGCAAACACATTTTCTTCCATGATTTCAAGCACAAAAATTCTATGCTTATTTTCCAATTCAAGTTCTTAAGCAATTATGAGCAAGGAAAGATTCAAATAATAAATGCATAGATATTAATCTAGGTACATTTGTTCAAGTTTGCATTTCTCTTTGAACCAAGTTCTTTAATAATTTGGCCATAAGAAAAATTTAAGTACAAGGATGATAAAGTTTCATGCATTTGAACATTTAGAATCCATTTACCATCACAAATTATAGGCCAATGACCATTACCAATTGTTGAATTTACATTTGAAATCAATCCACTAGATGTATAATTATCATGAAACCTAGTGTGGAATAGATGAGTCAAGCGAAGAGATTTAATCCTATAAGCATGCTTGACTAAGATGAACACAGAAATGAAGAATATTCATTATGCACAAGTTCATCAAATTCTCAAATATATCCACAAATCATTGAAATAAATCTCAAAAATTATGTTTAAGCATTCATTGAAAGTATATTTCAAGATTATTTCAAGATTTATGCAATTCATGATTGTTTTCAACAAGAAGAATGATTTTGCATTTGTGAGTTCAATGAAAATGATATTGATTGTTGAAAGTGATACCATTTGTTGGAAATGATACAAATTGATAGAGTTGAGGCATGATATCAATGAAAAATGAATTTTCATAGTTTAAAGATCATCAAAAAGAAGTTAAAACAATGAATTTTAAGTTGAGAAGAAAGAAGATATCAAGAGAATTAAGAAAATTTCTCAACTAAGGCTTAAAAATGCAGAAAATGGCATAAATTGCCTAGAGGGATCGATCCCATGAGCAAGGGGATCAATCCCTAAACTCCAAAATCTAATTTTCTGCATGTTTTTCCAAAGGGATCGATCCTGCATGTAGAGGCATCGATCCCTCATCCTGATTCTGTAGATTTTTTACAGAAAATCTAACCTTTGAGGTGCCAAAACTTCGTTTTTGAGTATTTTAAGTCCAAGTAAAGGTTTAAACATTTGTAAAACTTGATTTTGGACTTGTATGAATGAAAAACATAAATGAAAAACCATTTAACAATAGATTTTGCAATTTTGGAAGAATTTTCACAATAAAATGCATTTTTGGCCTCTAAGGAGGTCATTTTGAGAGTTATGCATATTTTGACAAAACTAAAGCATTGGAAACCACAAATATGTCAAAACAAGCTTGTTCACATAGGTTTTAAGCACATATATCATTAAGGCATACCTCTTGTGAACAACATGCCATGATTTTCAACATACAACTTCTTCATTAATGCTCATGACATGGCATTTTGCATAAATGACATATTTGGTAATTTGAGACAAGTAAATACATTTTCAACACATAGAAAACTTGCTCAAAATGCAGAAATCCAATAATCATTTCAAAATCATAAATCATGCCTTTCATTCATTCATCAAGAATTGTCCATCAAACACTCAACAATCATTTATCATGCCTTTTGCTCAATCACAATGCATTAAAGATTATCAACCAAATTTCTCATCTAAGCACAAATAATTTAATAAAAACTTTAAGGAATAAAAAACTAAGCTTACAAAACTCCTTTGCTTGAGAGTGCTTTGCCATGAATAGTTGGATCCACCTTGTGCCATTCTTTGAAGAATTGTTGTGACCTTGCCAAAGATGGATTCTTAAGCTCTTTCTCTTTCTCATTGGCATAAGCAATCTCCATGGGGGGGTGTAGAGCATTTGATCTCCATTGTTTCTTTGTATTCTCATGCTCTAACACACCTACAACAAACAATTTAAGCATGTTTTGGTACCCAAATTTTCTTAGGTCCTTGAGAGTTAGTGCAAATAATTTTTTATCCTTTTGGGATCCATTTCAAACTCAAATCATCATTGTTTTTTTTCATGCTTTGGCACCCACATTTTTCTAACCATTCTTCCTCTAAATGTGGTTTTTCTATTTATGTATGCTTGTGAAGAATGGCCTATCCTATTGCATAGTGAGCATGTAAGAGATACATCATGCATAGTATTTTTGCTCACTAGGAAAATTTTAAGATGAGTTTCTTTTTATTTTTCATTATAGCCTAACCCATCTTTGTCAAAGAAAGCTCTTTGGGTCTCTAACATATGATCTAGCTTTTGTTGACCCATATAAAACCTAGTAAATGAGTTATGCAAATTTGTATTCTTTTTATTCAACTCATTTATCTCTAAGTTAGCCTCTTCTAATTTCTTTTCAAATTCTAGCTTAGCATTTGTCAAGGCTTCATTTTCTATTTTTAATTTAGCAATGATTTTCTTATATTTGGAGTTCATGCATTGAAATTCATTTGCTAAATCATTAAAGACATTTTGTAACTCATCAAATGTAAAGTCATTATTTTCACTAGAGCTACTACTAGCCTCATCATCACTAATAGCCATAAAGCATGAGTAGGCTACCTCATCATCTACGTTTTCCTCATCGGAGCTATCACTATCGCTCCATGCAGCCACAAATGCTTTCTTCCTAGGTTTCCTATCCTTTTCCTTCCTAAGTAAGGGGCAATCTAACTTAGTATGACCCGGTTCATTACACTCATAACAAACTAAGGGGTCTTTTTCTTTCCTACTTGACTCTCCTATTCTTACCCCTCTTCTTTGATGTCTCCTATCATTCTCTTTCTCCTTCATCCTCATAAATCTATTTAATCTTTTGTCAAACATTGCCATTTCCTTTTCTTCCTCATTTCCACTCTCATCACTATCATTTTCAATGATCTCATGAGTGCTACCCCTACTTTCTTTGAAGGCACTTCATTTCTTTTCATTTTCATTTCATATGTAAGTAGGGAGCCCACAAGCTCATCTAAAGACAAGGTATTTGGATCCTTAGACTCTTCTATTACGGTTACCTTTGCCTCCCATGATTGTGGCAAGCTATTCAAAATTTTCTTCACCATTTCTACATTGGAATAGGTCTTGCCTAATGCCTTAAGTCCATTGATTATGTCATTAAATCTAGTGTACATATCACTCATGGACTCATTTTCTTTCATTCTAAAAAGCTCATAATCATGTGTGAGCATTCCTACTTTGGTTTCCCTAACTTGATTGGTCCTTTCATGTGTGATGGCTAGTTTGTCCCATATTTGTTTAGCATTCTCACACAAAGAGACTCTATTATATTCATTGGGACCTAAAGCACAAAAAAGGGTCTGCATAGCTTTGGCATTCAATTGTGCCAATCTCATGTCATTTGTGTCCCACTCATCCTCATTCTTAGGGACATCTTTTCCATCTACCTTCTTCATAGGAATTCTAGGACCATTCACTATAATTCTCCACACCTCATAATTATTTGATTGTACAAATAACATCATTCTAGTTTTCCAATATGAGTACTTATCACCATTGAAGAGTGGAGGTCTAACTAATGAGTGTCCCTCTTCTCCTAGGGGAGTGCCTACATTCAAGTGAGCCATTTATGATCGTTTTGCTCGATAGAGGTTAGTCTAAATCAATCTCGAGCCCAAGCTCTAGAAACGATAATGTTGGCTCTTATAGGCTATACCGAGAGAGAGGGTGAATCGGTTCTTAGCTAACCTTATGCCTGTTTTTCGATTCTTCTAAATTCTCTAGCCTATTTGAGTGTTTTCTAAGTTCTCTAAGCTAGGCAATTATACAATATAAATTCAATACAATAAACACAAATATAATTGCAAGTAAGTAAAGAGAGTAGGGAAAGAGAAATGTACGCAAGCGATTTATATAAGTTCGGCAACGTTGCCTACGTCTTCTACCTTGAGACGCTCCCAAAGATTTTCCCCAAATTCACTATACTTGAATTTGTGTTACACTCCCTCTTTTTGCAGGCTCAAGAGAAACGTCTCTCTTTTTCTAGGCTCAAGAGAAACCTTTCTCTTTTTCTAAGGCTCAAGAGAAACCTCCCTCTTTTTCTAAGGCTAAAGAGAAACCTCCCTCTTTTTCTTAGGCTAAAGAGAAACCTCCCCTTTTACAAGGAATGATTTGGTTTACAAATTGTGTAATCAAGGAAGACCTCTAAGTAGGTAAATGATTACAGAAATTAGGCACAAAGAAAAACCTATACAATATTTGTGCTAAGCAATACAAGAGATATGTGAATGATTGAAGATGAAGACTTTGTAGCTCTTAATTTGTTGTTGAGGGATTTGAGGAATATGAGTTTTGGAGTTGCTGAGTAGTTCCTCTTGCTTCCTTTAGCTTTTAAGCGTCTATTTATAGTCCCTTAGATGGTTTGTGGACAGATACTAGTCGTTGTATCTCACAGAAACTAGCCGTTGGAGGCTTTCTAACATAAAGGGATCGATCCTTTTGCAAAAGGGATCAATCCCATGCTTCATTCTAGGCCTCTGGGGCATTCTGCCATAAAAGGATCGATCCCTTCCCTTAGGGGATCGATCCCATGCTTCCAGAACGTAATTTCCTGCACTTTTTGAGTTAGAAATGATGTGGCCTTTGATCCTAATCTAACCCAAAACATTTTGGCATTTTTGTGGGAGTTTTTCTTAACTTTCTCTAATAAAACCATGGTCCAAAAATTCATCAAGTAATTTTCTAAACTATTCAAAACATTTTATAAAGCATTAAGACCAATAAGAATATCTAATTAAATCATGGTCTTAATGTTTGATATGATCACTTGAAAATGGATTGAGAAAATCATGTGTGATAAGGCAAATTTACAATATGAATTAAAACATTAAAGCTTACTTAAGTTTTTGTCATTTCAAAACATATATGTCAATTTAAAGCTAACAAATAATGCAAGCAAAATCCGTGGAACGGTATCACTGTAAATAATCTATGGAGTGAAAAATAAAGGGTGAGCTAACATGCTCAGTAAGAGAATCGTATGTAAAAACTGATACTATGAAATCTATATGCTTAAATCATTTGATTTCTAATAAATCACTAAGGCACAATCAAGAAGGATACTATAGTCAGCTAGGAAATCGGACGGGGAGGTATTTTAGAATACTTGTCGTGTCCCGGCTCCTAGAAGCGACTATAGGGAGTAATTAATTAAATTTGATATCGAAACAATATAAAATGCTATTAAAATTAAATAGCAAAATAATTTAATAAATCAATTAATGTTTCTTTTAAATAATCGTATTCACTTCAATATTGATAAACACAATATAATAAACCATTCAATAAATAGCATTTATAAAGCTCACTATCAGTAAACAACTTAGTACCAACAAACAGTTTAGTGAAACAATACAATAATCAGTATCAGTATAGTGGAGACCAGGCAACACCCAAAATATATAATGCTATAATAATGTCCCAAAAGGGAGAAATAATAACACGTGAGACATATGGCCATAGTCTATGGGATCCATAGTGTGCACTGATCAAGTGACAATTGGGACACTGATAATAATATCAATATCTATCAGCAAAGTATGGTAGGAGTAACACATCACACGTGAGCATGACATAGGGCCTAACAATCTCAAAACAATGAATACACAGTAGAAACAGCATTTATGAAATCATTTCTATTGATAGTATCTTCAATCAGTCCATAAATAAATATACTGAAAAATATATTCATTTCATGAATTAAAAATTCGTAAATATTCACTCTTCACTATTCTTTCTTGAAATTGTTCTATTTATCTATAGAACCATAATAAGCATGTGCTGGTACTTTTACGTAATTAAATGTTGTTTTTCGGTAAATTATAGAATTATGTAATTTTAATAAATACCATGGAAATCACATGAAATTCTACTTAATTCCATCCTTTAAAAATATTAGGAGTACTTCCCTAGAATTTCTATAATTTTCGGCAGAGTAATGGTTGTGTTCTAACCTAGCCTTCCTGCATGGAAAATACAGTTTATACCTTAACTAGTATCCACAATTTCACCAAATCCAAAGCATTTGATATCCAATTCACTTCACAGAATTAAAGTGAGTTAAACCATGCATTCATAGTATCTCTATGGTTCACACACTCATCCTTTACCTGTCTAGCGTTAGAGACTTTCTCGATAGCACCACTCAAAATTTATTTCTCCAGGTCTGCAAAACAATTCACCAATAATATTAATTCACTTTACTTCAATTTTTAAACTATTTTTCACTACTAATTGTAGTCACATTTAATACTGAACCCATTAAACTAGTATAAATTCTATTGGTGCTAAAACATAACTTCACCGTTTTAAGTCCGATTTTAAATCCGATTACACCGGTGGACTCCTCATAATTTCTACGGCATTATGACATCCTAGACTCATCAAATGCAGCCACAAAACCCTATCCCCTTAGCTTGGCCGAAAATGGCATGGTGATGAATTCTTGGATTTTCAACAATTTATCACTTATACCACGCTTATTCATGTTTATTCATCATTCTAGCTCCATTTTTATACATCAAACAACATGAAATCCCATAGTTCCATGCATGGCCAAAAACCCTAGGGAGTGCTTGAGAAAGATTCAATCCAAACTAAGACTAAATTCAAGTTTAGGAAGCTTAGATTTATCATTTCCTATCATTGAAATTCAAAGAAACCATAAGCATGAAGATGGCTCACCTTGACCGAAACCTTGTCCCCTTTCCTCTTGATTTTGTCACTTATTCAAGAAGCTATAGGTACGGGTAGATAGAGCTTGATGAATAGAACAAGTTTGTAGAAATGATTTTGGTGAGATAAGGTTGTTTTAATAGAGTTTAGGAAGCTTTTCTTTTTCTTTCTTTCTTTCTTTTTGCTATGGAGGTGGCGTGAGATAAGGTACCCCTATCGGGTAAATTTCTTACTTTACCACCGTTTCGATCTATCTATTAACATAGCCTAGAACTTATTTTCATGTAGAATATCATGCTTAAATCACCTGATCAAAAATCTATTTAGTTTGGCCATAATTTACAAAAATTCCACCAGACTATGTACTTAATCGTTATTTTCTAATTTGTTTTCATACTTCCCAAAAACAATCTAAATTAAGGATTTTGGGTTCGAAATCCTTATCATAGGCTTATTGGACACTCCAAATAATATTAGTACGATCTCACGTCCATTTGGGCACTGAAAAGCTGGTGGGGCCCACCTTATTGTATTGGCTCGTACTTGCGAAATACACAGGAATTGAATAGTGATGAGTATCCCTACATGCATACCAATGTTAAAATTCAGGGTTCTCACATCCATATACAAGGAAATAGGTCAAAACAATACATCCTGCAGAAATCCTAACCCATGTTGAATGACACTATTAAGGATCTTTAGGTAACATAATTATGAAGTATATCTCATATACAATTTGACTTATACCTTGTATACAACCAATTCATATGTAATCATAAACCACTCAATTGTTTTATACGAGTTATGAGCAAGTCTTTGTTCAAAGTTTGCTATTTCCTTGCATTATACTTGGATTCACACACCACCTCTACATTAGGTAATTTGATACATGTACAACTATAATTGACTTCTCAAATGATTGAAGGTATTGTCTTACAATTTTTATTTTCATATTCGAATATCTAAGTAAAAGTAATCGATTAATTTAGATTAATTCTAGCACTTGAGATATCTTATACCTAAAAGTGTTCGACTATCTTTATAAAAGGGTTCGATCGTTGATTCTGGTATGATATTTCGATTAGATATTTGATTATTAACATAAAACTATTTGATTAATATAGATTACTTGTAATAGTTGAGACATTGTTATACTTAACATTGTTTGATTATCTATATAAATTAAGGTATTTGAATAATGGTGAACAATTTTTTAAAGCATTTTGATACCTGGGAATTTCTAATCGAATTACACTGCGCTCCTAGATTCTGTTATGATAATTGATATATGGATTCCAATATTCATATCTGGATATTCTGACTATAGAATAACTTTTAAATTTAGAATAAACGTATTTGAATTCCTCTTCTTATGTATTCGATTAATCAACAAATAAACAAATTGAATATCTTTATAGAGAGTTATTTGATTGCCTACATGATTCTCTGACTTGGTTGGAGCATAAATGCATGCATGTCTCTTAATGTACTTTTATATATAAATATATATGTATATATATATAAATATATATATAGATATCTACAAAGCCAATGTAATACGAACATCTCGGTAATGTAATTCGAATACTTTTAAAACTAACTCTTTCCGAGAAATCTGAGCAAAACATATAATTATCAACAACAATCGGTAGGATGAGAACATAAGGAAGGAGATGGTTTTCTATCAATAGGAACTAAAAACATAAAATAATCAAATTCGTCCATCATGTTCATAAATAATAATAAAAACGAAATACACTATCATTACAATACAAAGTAACTAATTTGTTCTTCTTGCCCTACTGACTGAAAGGACTCCATAAATTCCTCTGATAATTCAAAATCCAAACTTGCTAGCTATGGTGTTCTGGGAACTTAGTGATCCCATCATGAATACTGTTACCGAATTTTCGATGAGTGTACCGCAAGTGTACGGACCGTAGCAAGTAATAAAGTGATGAGTAGAGTATCGTTCCCACGAGGATTGAATTTGTGAATTGCTTACTAAGTACTAAAATTTCACACCCTAATTTTATTCAAACGATCGAAAAATTTTTTTTTTATCAAAACACTAATGTATTTAAAATAGCAAGAAAGCGAAAATAATAATAAAAAAATCTTTATTTAAATCAAAACTTCTAAAATATTGCAAAATAAAAATCAAAAGAAATTTAGATGAAAACTTGAAAACTAAAACAAAGAGAATAAAACTAAACTACTCTATATCCCCTAGTAGGATTGAATGCTCTTGCTAAAGCTGGCTATTTATAGAGGCAGTGAGGATGATGATTAGCTCAAAATCTTGGCTGATAGGGCTCGATCTTTATCTTCAAAGAAAATTTATCTTTTATCAGCTCCCTTGTTTATCTCTATCTTTAGCAAAAAGTCCATCTTGATAATTTATCTTCATAAAAGATAAGTGCAATAATTTATCTTTCTTGGCAGCCAGTAAAAATATCCATGCATGAAGCTTTATCAACAAAGTCTTGTGTTTGAATGGAATTTGGAACTGAAATCCTTTACATCTTTGACTTCTTTATCAATTGGAGTTCCTACATCATTGAGAGAAATTTAACAGATAAATGAGGGATTTGCATATAATAGTAATGATTTAGAGATAAATTATATCATTAAATTCATGATAATTCTATAAATTATAGAATTATCACACCCCCAAACTTGAATTTTTGCTTGTCCTCGAGCAAAATAACATTCCCAAAGAAATGTACCTAGAGGTCAAATATACTTGCAAGAATGATTTCCCTTTAATTTCCCTAAAGATTTTGAAAACATTACAACTCCATGAAAATTCATAAACATTAGCTAAATATATATAAACTCGTTCAAAAGAGAGTATCAATTCAATTGAATTTTTCCGTGTGTGTGTGTAAATGTTTCTTCATTTCAGTTCATGCAATCCGGATGAATTTATACAAACATAACAAAAGATCTCAAAGAATAGTTATCTTCCATAAGTTTGTTTTTCTCATCTTCTCTCCACTAATGTAGACACACATAGCCAAAGATCAATAGGACTTTATAAGCTTGTAATGTATGGCTAGGGTAATAGGTAGGAGAAATAGGATTTTTAGGCTTAACCCCTAATCATGCATTCCTTTTCTTGGACTTTTTAAGAGCTTTCAAATAATTTCCCCAACTTGATTTCTTTTTTTCTTTTTTTTTGAATTTCTTTTTTTTTCTTTTTCTTTTTCTTTTTTTCAACATTTTTTTTTGAATTTCACCCTTTCTTTCATATATGCGTAGCTCTAAATACATCTTGACATAGTCCTCATGCATATAACGGGGTATGGGAAAATTTTTTTTTATAGGCTAGGCTAATTATTAATGTAGGTAAAACAAGAAAGCAGGTATATTTAAGCTCAAATTGGGTGACTAAGGATAAAATACATCATGGTAGTCTTGAAAAAGCTCAAACGGTCCAAAGATGGCCTAAATCACCTCTTTAGCTAAGTGTGTTCTAGGATTTCGCCTTGAGAGATGATAGAACAAATTCTAGACAAATAACAAACTTTAAAGACTATTGTTTATTCTTTTTCACATAAATCTTCTCTAAATATGCATGACTTCAATGAAAGAGACATGGTGCATTTAATTTTTTGGAAAAATCTCAATCAAAAAGATAATTCACTAAAGAATTCATTCACATACTTTGCACATACTCATGAATTTCATATTGCTATAACATTCTCAATCAATGGTTAAATATCAAAGAATTATTAAGCAAGCATATAATCACTTCAAGGTAAAACCATTTTAAAGCACAGAATTTTTGCAAAGATTTCAGAAGAAAATTGAAAAAATTTTGCTCAATCTTTAAAATTAAAAATTTTGCTCTTCCCCCCAACTTGAAACATACATTGTCCTCAATGTGTAAGAAATTCAAGAATTCAAGAAAAGGATAAAGGAAACTCCCCAGATTTTTTTTTTAATGAAGCTTAAACTGCAAAACTTGCCAAATTCCTTTGTCACTCCCCCAAACTTAGACTCTGACACCTATAAAATAAAGAAAAGAAATCAACTAAGAAATAAGAGAAATAACTAAGAAATGCTGGGGTTGCCTCCCCAGAAGCGCTTGATTTATAGTCATCAGCCTGACTATGTCTGTCATTCTTCAAGGTGGATCATTAAGATAAGTAACCGATTTTCCACGATCGATCACTCCTCCCCAATAATGTTTCAATTTCTGACCACTAACCTTAAATGGTTCTTTTGAAAATTCAGCTCCTATTTCCACAATTCCATATGGAAATACTTGAGTAACAATGAATAGTCCAGACCACCTTGATTTCAACTTACCTGGAAATAGCTTCAAACAAGAATTATAGAATAAAACCTGTTGCCCTGGCTCAAATTGTCTTTCCACTATCTCTTTGTCATGCCACTTCCTCGTTCTCTCCTTATAGAGTCTAGCACTCTCACCTGCTTGCATTTTGAATTCATCCAACTCATTGGGCTCAGCACAATTGGGCTTCTCTTCATCAAGAATTGCTTCTATGGTGTCCATAGGTTGTTGATTGATGAATATTCCTTGAACTATACTCTCTTCTTCATTCACTTTAAAACAATCATCAGTCTCACTTGAGAATTTAATTGCAGAGAAAAGGTTAAATGTTACCTCTTGATCATTGACCCGCATGGCGAGCTCTCCTTTTTGCATATCGATAAGGACCTTACCAATTGCCAAAAAGGGCCTCCCAAGGATAATTGGGACTTCACGATCTTCCTCCATATCTAACACTACAAAATCAGCTGGAAAGACAAATTTGTCAACCTTCACTAGCACATCCTTAATAATGCCTCTTGGATACTTGAGAGACCGGTCTGCTAACTGGAGTGTTATCTTGGTGGGTTTAGTCTCTCCTAGTCCAAGTTTCCTGAAAGTCGAAAAAGGCATTAAATTAATACTTGCACCTAAATCACATAAAGCTTTATCAAAAAATAAGTTACCAATAGTGCAAGGAATAGTAAAACTCCCTGGATCTTCAAGCTTAGGTGGTAAGTTCCTTTGCAAAATGGTGTTGCACTCCTCAGTAAGAGCAACAGTTTCAAAATCCTCAATTTGCCTTTTCTTGGAGATGATGTCCTTCATGAATTTGGCATAAATTGGCATTTGCTCCAATGCATCAGAGAAAGGGATGTTGATGTGGAGCTTTTTGAATACCTCTAGGAACTTAGCAAATTGCCTATCTGTTTTCTTTTGCTTGAATCTTTGAGGAAAAGGGATAGGTGGAGGAGGTGATTCAATGGTCTTACCAGATTGAGATGAAGTCTGCTCAATTTTCTTTTGTTGCTTATCTTCTTCTTCTGCCTGGACTTCAACTCTAACATCTTCCTCTGATTCTTTAGGTATGTAACCCACTTCTTTACCCTTCCTCAAGGTGATTGATTTACATTGCTCTTCCTTTCTTGGATTAGGTTCAGTATTGCTAGGCAGGGTAACTTGGGGACGGTTACTAATAGCATTGGCAATCTGACCTACCTGAATTTCTAGGTTCTTTATAGAAGCAGCTTGGTTTTGTAAGATGGTGGTGAACATCTCTTCTAAGGAAGGCTTCTTTTCTTGTGATGGGACTTGTGGTAGAGGATTATGTGGAAGTGGTGGTGGTGGTTGAGTATGGAAGCCAGGAGGATAGGTAGGTCTTAGGTTAGATGGCTGCCCTTGATTATTATTCCAAGACAAATTTGGGTGATTTCTCCAGCCAGGGTTATAGGTGTTTGAGAATGGGTTATGGCTCCTATTTGGATGGGAAACATATTGGACTTGTTCGACTCGAACAGGACACCTATCGCCAGAGTGATTACCCCCACAATTATCACAGGTTACGAAAGGGTTTTGAATGGAATGAATTAGGTTGGGTTGTTGATTGATTCCAAGAGAATCAACCTTTTTGGTCAAGGCTGAGATTTGAGAGCTAAGGGCGGTGAGTGCATCTAACTCATACATACCTGCAGTTTTTGGTGTAAGCCTCTCAGTTGACCATTGATAGCTGTTTGCAGCCATGTCTTCTATCAAGTTGTAGGCATCATCTATAGACTTGCTCATTAATGCACCACCTGCAGCTGTGTCTATAGTAGTTCTGGTCTGGCCTTTCAACCCATTGTAGAATATCTGCACTCGCAACCAATTTGGAATCCCATGATGAGGACACTTTCTCAAGAGCTCTTTGTACCTCTCCCATGCTTCATAAAGTGACTCTGAATCGTGTTGCATGAAAGTGGTGATGTCATTCCTCATCTTAGCTGTTTTGGCTGGTGGGAAGAATTTTGCCAAGAACTTCTGGACTAAGTCCTCCCATGTTGTGATTGATCCTGGTGCCAATGAGTTCAACCAATCCATCGCTTTGTCCCTGAGAGAAAAAGGAAATAATCTCAGTCTTATCGCATCATCAGAAACACCATTATTCTTAAAAGTAGAGCAAATTTGTAAAAAATGTTTCAGATGAGCATTAGGATCATCATTGATTGAACCCTCAAACAGTACAGAAGTTTGGATCATTTGGATGATGGCTGGTTTGATCTCGAAATTGTTTGCTTGAATGGTTGGATATCTTATGCTCATCTCGAATCCATTAATTGTAGGCATTGCATAATCTCGAAGAGCCTTGGTGTCTGCTTCTTCCATGGTATTTGTTTCAACAAGGTCTTCTTAGTTCTCCTTCTTGATTCTTCATAAAGTCCTTTCAATTTCGGGGTCAAAGGGAGCCAATTCACCACTCCTTGCACGGCTCATGCACTAGGCCGATGTACCTCGCAAGAAAAACAAGAGAAGATATTAG
Organism: Heritiera littoralis; assembly: GCA_031772115.1. NCBI lineage: Eukaryota > Viridiplantae > Streptophyta > Magnoliopsida > Malvales > Malvaceae > Heritiera > Heritiera littoralis. The sequence goes on from JAPDPK010000040.1 coordinate 1,763,105, forward strand.
TATCAAGGAAGGAGAAAAAGAAAAAAAAATATTTGAATTAAAACTAGGTATGCTTGGTATTAATATTAGCAAAACAAATCCTTCAATCCCCGGCAACGGCGCCAAAAACTTGTTACCGAATTTTCGATGAGTGTACCGCAAGTGTACGGACCGTAGCAAGTAATAAAGTGATGAGTAGAGTATCGTTCCCACGAGGATTGAATTTGTGAATTGCTTACTACGTACTAAAATTTCACACCCTAATTTTATTCAAACGATCGAAAAAAAATTTTTTTATCAAAACACTAATGTATTTAAAATAGCAAGAAAGCGAAAATAATAATAAAAAAATCTTTATTTAAATCAAAACTTCTAAAATATTGCAAAATAAAAATCAAAAGAAATTTAGATGAAAACTTGAAAACTAAAACAAAGAGAATAAAACTAAACTACTCTATATCCCCTAGTAAGATTGAATGCTCTTTCATGGTGCTGAAGCTGGCTATTTATAGAGGCAGTGAGGATGATGATTAGCTCAAAATCTTGGCTGATAGGGCTCGATCTTTATCTTCAAAGAAAATTTATCTTTTATCAGCTTCCTTGTTTATCTCTATCCTTAGCAAAAAGTCCATCTTGATAATTTATCTTCATAAAAGATAAATGCAACAATTTATCTTTCTTGGCAGCCAGTAGAAATATCCATGCATGAAGCTTTATCAACAAAGTCTTGTGTTTGAATGGAATTTGGAACTGAAATCCTTTACATCTTTGACTTCTTTATCAAAACACTAATGTATTTAAAATAGCAAGAAAGTGAAAATAATAATAAAAAAATCTTTATTTAAATCAAAACTTCTAAAATATTGCAAAATAAAAATCAAAAGAAATTTAGATGAAAACTTGAAAACTAAAACAAAGAGAATAAAACTAAACTACTCTATATCCCCTTGTAGGATTGAAATGCTCTTTCATGGTGCTGAAGCTGGCTATTTATAGAGGTAGTGAGGATGATGATTAGCTCAAAATCTTGGCTGATAGGGCTCGATCTTTATCTTCAAAGAAAATTTATCTTTTATCAGCTCCCTTGTTTATCTCTATCCTTAGCAAAAAGTCCATCTTGATAATTTATCTTCATAAAAGATAAATGCAACAATTTATCTTTCTTGGCAGCCAGTAGAAATATCCATGCATGAAGCTTTATCAACAAAGTCTTGTGTTTGAATGGAATCTGGAACTGAAATCCTTTACATCTTTGACTTCTTTATCAATTGGAGTTCCTACATCATTGAGAGAAATTTAACAGATAAATGAGGGATTTGAATATAATAGTAATGATTTAGAGATAAATTATATCATTAAATTCATGATAATTCTATAAATTATAGAATTATCAAATACTAAGGCTAATTGCGAACGATGCAATCCTTTTAGCCCCCCCTTCGCATATTCTTTTATAAACTCTTTCATTAAGTCTGTAGACTCTGTATAACTATAATTTGGGTTTAAGTTCCAAACATACTTTAGAACACCTTTTTAGTTAAAGTGATCAGTGTATCCCTTAGCGCACAGAATTTTTTATATCCTAAAAAAGTAACATAAACAACCAATGCAAACTAATTCATGAATGTTCCTATTAACAGTAATGATATGTTTCTCCATATCATCATTAGGATGTATTCGCTAAGAGACCAATTCTTGCTGCAATCTTTTGGATTTATAAAGTAGTTTTTCTGTCCTAATAATGCATGGAATCCTCAACATCCTTGGCATAATTTTAAATACTTACAAAAACAAAATAATGAACAAATGTACAAAACAATAAGTTTGATGTCAATAGTCAATGAACATATGCTTCCAATGTAGAAATTTCTAAATTGGGATGCATTTTATGCTCTTACTATCGAATATTCACTACATATAAATCAACTCAATATAACCCTAAATGTAAAGTATTAACCTCAAGAACAAAATACCTTAAACTTACAAATCACTGAGAATGCACAACTTGCATATTCCAATGCAAAAGAAGACGACGATGAATGATACTACAAAGAATTGCAAAAACAGAAGCACGGGAATATAGAAGGTTTGGTTTGGTTTCAAATTGCTTTCAAGATTCCATAACCGATTGACAAACATCATTTATTAAGGTCAAAGTTTGTTAGCTTCAAATTGACATATATGTTTTGAAATGACAAATACTTAAGCAAAATTAATTTTTTATTCAATTTGTAAATTTGCTTATTTACTTATGATTTTTCACAAACCATTTTATGTGCCTTTATCAAATATAAGACCATGATTTAATTGATTGATTTCATATTGGTCTTAATCTATTTAGAAAATGTTTTTTTGAATATTGCATTAAGTAATTTTCTCATGACATTATTGTTTATACTTTTAGAAAATTACTTGATAATGTTTGGGCTAAGTTTTCTTGTGCTTAGAGTCAAGAAATATTTTTATGAAATTGAAAAATGATTTTGGGATTACTAAAATTAAAATACTTATTCATTTTTTAATTAAAATAGCCCAAAAATTGAGTTTAGGAAGCATACGAGAGATCCCTCTAAAAGGATGAGGTAAAATGCTTTCTCTCTTCTAACCAATACAGAGGGATCAATCCCCTCTAAACAAGATCAATCCCCCTAGTTTTTTGGCTTGAAATTGTGTAGGATATTGAAGTAGGAATTCATCCCCTTGTGTACAAAAAGCCTCAAACGGCTAGTTTCTTGTGAGGACCAATGGGAAAAAGTTGTTTTGGCTCCACTAAGCTTCAAAAACAATCAAGGGAGTATAAATAGAAGCTTAGAAGTTCAAGACACCAAGAGACACAATTCAATATCTTCTTCAAGCTTCAAAATCAATCCTTGTGCTAAGAATTCAACATCTTCTATCATTCTCACTTTCAAGTGTTCATAGCATAGTAGATGTAAGACCTGATTCTACACTATTGTAGAGTCTAATTTCATAAAAAATGATAATGGAAATGAAATAAATAAGAAGTATTGATTTCCATTTGAATGAAAAGCTCCTTATCATAAGATAAGAATGGAGCAATTTCGATGAAATAATATTTGGGCGAGAATGTTGTTTAGCTCGCCGATGCACGAGCAGAGTTGGTTGTTCGCCAATGGGCGAGCAGTTTGCCAATAGTGATGGCGAGTTGAATAGTAGTAAGGGCAAATAGGTGAGTTCGCCATTTCTCTTGAGTAGATGATCGCCCGAATGGGCAAGGACATGTAATCGCCCAGATGGATGAGTGAGTTATATGATAGTAAGTGGGGCGAGCTGTGGTTTCTGGTTGACTAGACGAACTGGAACTGGAATCAGCACATGACCAATTAGCAGCCAAAATTGACTTGTAAGTCATACGGTTGAAGAGAATTAACGGAGAAGAGGTTGAAGCCAGTAAGGAATTTACCTGATTGGTTGAGAAACAAAACAAAGTCAACAGAAGCAGAAAAAGGTGTGTGAAAGCGAGACTTCCACGTCACTTTGAGCTGCAGTTTTCTTCATGCCTTAAATGCATGAAAGACGTGGAAATGATGAAAGAAACAGGATAAGGGACAGGCAGAAGTTTTGGATTGGTTTAGCATGGCTATATAAGAGGAAATGCTGGAGGAAAACTCATTTTGGCAAACTTCATCTTCTTCACGAAAGCTATGCAATTGCCAGTTTATGCTCTGATTTCCTTCCACTTCTGCCATGCCCAATTTACTATATTTCATCCATCAGTTGGCTAAACACGTAAACCACCTTGCAAACCTTTCCTCCTTAGTTGGAGGAGCTAAAAGAATAAGCAAAGGAAGGCCAACATGAGATGGAAAGCAATCTGTTCTGGAAGTGCAGTTGATTGAGGTGAGTTTCATATTTCTGAGGTGTTCTTGATATTCAATGGTAGACATATATGTTTACAACATAGAACACAACCTTGTTTTAGTTAGATCTTTAGAGAATATGGAAACAAGGAAAGTAATGGAATAAGTGACAACAATGGCGACTGCAGTGGTCGCCCATGTTGAAAACTAGTAATCACCAATGAGGCGAGTAGATAATTAGGAACTCGCCAAGTGATATAAAAAGAAATATTAATAGAATTTATAATTAATTGCAGCCGATAATTGGAAATGGCTATTGGCGAGCAGGAAGCAGGGCGAAGCAAAGCTTTGTTGAACCAGGTAAGGGAGATATATGTGAAGTAAAATACATGCCCTATGGAGTAGAAATATTATAAAAATATTTAGAAATTATTTTTGGTTTATGGCATGTATTTATTTAATAAATTGTTTTGATCTCGGGCGAGCTATAAGCCGCTATATGTTGTTTCGTTGGGCGAACTGATTAACGCGGGCGAGTATCTTTGTTCTAGGCAGAAACTCGGGCGAGCCATGTGGCGAGCTCTCTTTTATGAGAACTGGGCGAGTGCCTTGTTTTAAAGGGAAATCCGAGTAAGCCATAGTTGGGCGAACCCTTTTTAATGTGGGCGGGCAGCCCTTGTTTTAAATATAAGGCGGGCGAACCGCTATCAACGAGGCATACTTCTATTTTGGAAAGCTAAGTGGCGGGCGAATACTAATTCACCGTCTTGTCGAGTTAGTCAGGGGCGAGCCGTGAAGGGCGAGCTGACTCTGGCGAACAGTTTTAAAGTGTAATTTCTTATACGAAAAATAAGACGTTTTAATATTTTCAAAATAGAAATATGAAACCTTTTGGGCGAGTTGACTAAGGGGCGAGCCAGTTTTGCTTGTCGATTTAAAGGGCAAAGTTGGGCGGGCGACACATGTTCTTCGCCATGGGCGAGCTGCCATGGGCAAGCCATAACGGGTGAGCTGACCATGGGCGGGCAGGTTTTAAAAGCTGAGAATTTTGGAAAGTTTTCAAAGTGTTTTATAAACAGAAAACTTAAAACCATTTCGGGAATTAAATTGTTTGAGTAAATGATAATGTTGGTAAGATAAGCCCTTAAAGGTTTTTCATGAGATATGAAAGTGATTTTTGAGACTTTAGGCTTTGAGTTCATGCAGTATTATTCATGTAATTGCGTGACCTGCCTGGGGCGGTGGCTCGGTCGATGGACCAATGAGTGCATCTCAGGGCGTCACAGGGCTGATGGACCCGCCAAGTCATCAGTGGTCTCGAGGTCACTTGGCAAGTGGACCCGAGGACCATCTATAGATTATGGCCATAGATCTGAGATAGCCGTGAGGGGCGATGGCCTACGGGTGCACCCCAAAAGCGACAGATTCCGTTCTCGCAAGGGGGAGGGGGAACGATGATAGCATGATTTATTTGTTGCCTAGTCTCAACTTACCAATTTTTGTTTACTGTGAGGATTTGTTGAAATCCTATATAGTGTTTACTACATTTTAAAGTAAACTGTTTAGCCAGTGATTTGAATGGTGTTTTAAGAGAGTTGTTTACTATATATCCACTGTCTTTTCTACTTGGTTATTGTTAAGAAAAGAATAAATGCGTTGTGATATATAGTTTTGCTTTATTTAAAGCAGCATATGTTTCCTTTACTGAGCGTATGAATCGCTCACCCCTTTGTTTTAACTCTACAGATAAGAAGTACACAAAGTTGAGAGAATTAGCTCTCAGGTGGGTATAGCTATGCTTAAAGCACTGAGGCATGGCACGTTAAATGTGACAGGTACAGTCTTTTCTCTTTTACATATCAGACATATGTATACAGTACTACCTTAGTGAAATAAAGGTAAATAGGGGATGTCAGATGTAAGGAATAATATTCCATAATTAATAGATAAATGTTTATCATTTATCACTATTACTGTTGAATGTTAATGGCATCGCAGACAGCCCAACTGGTAAAGTTGTATGGAAATACGTGAAAAATGTGGTAACGGGATGTTACAGTAGAAATCTTGGATAGATTTCTCTAGAACTTAAACTTGTAATCACTTGCCTGTCTAGAGGTCCCTCTTTGATTACATAATTCACAAAACCCATTCACTACTTGTAAAGGAAAAAGTCTCCTTGAGTGCTTCATTGTAAGTGAGGTATTGGGTAGAAAGGTTTTCTCTTTGAGCCGTAAAAGGGAAAGGTTTTTAAGGTTTGCTACTTGATCCAGTAAAAAGTAGTGGTTGTAAGGTTTTCTCTTGGAGCCTGGAAAAGGAGTGGTATAAGGTTACTCTTAAGCCTGTGAAAAAGAGTATAACAAATTCAATAGTGGATTTGGGGAAAATCCTTAAGAGCGTCTCAAGGTAGAGGACTAGGCAAGGTTGCCAAAACTCCATAAATCGTTTGTGTACAATTCTCTAACCCTTCACTCTTTACTTACTTGCAATTTAATTATGTATATTGTATTGTGTTTGAATTGTATAGCCAAGAGAACTTAGACAACTATAAGATGAGATAGAGAATTTAAAAAATCGAAAAACAAATTAAAGGTTAATTAAAAAATAATTCACCTCCCTCTCGGTTAGGTAATTGAGCCAACAAAGTTGTAATTTCATTCATACCATTTGCTCTCAATTTTCACCTGGAATTCAAATGTCAATATAATGTTATTCGAATATTGTTGATTACATTGAGTCTCACGAGTGGGATAAAAATATTAAACCTCTGTGCTCATATAAAAACAAGACAACTACATATTCTTACATAGCAATATTCAAATAAGTATTCAAATACTTTTATGAATAATCGATTACTATTTATTGTTTTTGTGCCTTAACTCATTCAATCATTTTATTATAAAAATGTTATAAAAATGCTATTTGATGTTCTTGTTGGATTATGCCCTTAGAACCATTCATTAGATGATTGACTTTGGCAATTTTATGTATCATGACATTTTTATTTATAGTTCATTATTATATTTGTCTTATAACTGCGTAATATAATCTTATATGATAATGTCCTTAGAATAGTAATAACACACTATTCTTAAAATATCCCTAGTCAAGTATTATTGTGAACAAGGATAATAATGATACGATAAGACTAGTATGTGGTTGACTGATGACCATTGTCATGGATATAGGATATCAAGTCATCACATAGGTACATGTTAGAGAACTATGTACTGGATCGACCCTCCATGAGAACGCTACATGGATTGTTATATGAGTGTCATAAGCGATTCTCATAGTGATGATGGTGTATGTGATCCTTTGACTTGAGATCATCAGAGATCCCAACATAGAGAATTGCATACTTTAATGTTGCTAGATGTCATTCGTAACAGGATGGACTATAAAGGTAGTAATTGGGTATGCCTTGATCTATGTAGAGGGATGTTGAGTGATCAAGATAGAATTTATCCCTCTTATATAATAAGAGTGATGTCTTGGGCCCTTTGATAGAGTGAGACTAAGAAATGCATGGCCGTGCTCGAATAAGTCAATATGAGATATTGATTTTATTTGTTTAATTAGTCTACTCAGGAATCAAGAAACGCTGATTAGACTATACAAGTGTGACACATTCCATGACTTGTGTCTAATCAAGACATCAAAGGATAAAGGGATTAGACTACACAGTAACATCTATCACGAGTAAGGTTATGTCGAGTCATTGACATTCTCGTTACATGGGTAGCAATGATGTGTTGCTAGATACCGCTCATTGCCTGTGACAATTTTGTCATTGCCATTGTTTTGAGAACCTATTGGGTCGCACACTTAGAACGGATCAATGAGGAGCTTAATTAATCCTATTCTGAATTGGATTAAGGATATAACTAATCCTATTCTGAATTGGATTAGGGATATAACTAATCCTATTCTAAGTAGGATTAGAGTTCTGTTTGGCAGTAAATTTTAGGGTAAAATTTACTGCCTATAAAAAGGATGTTTTTCTAAAACATAGCCGCACTTTTTAAAAACAGAAAACAAAACATTCTTTTTAATCGAAGCTAGCAGTTCGGTTAAAAGAATCAAAACGCTCCTTAAGGCATCTGATCGTGAGACGTTCAAGAGTCGTGAGATCCGTTCGTGTGGATACCATAGAGGCAAGAACGAAAAGTTGCTGCTTGTGATTCGACCAAAGACAGAAAAAGCAGAGAAAACGTTAGGTAAAATCTCGAAACCCTAATCAGGCAACCCTCCGAATCGATTCTGGTGGAGGCTGAATGTTTTATTTCCGCTGCGTGTTTGTTTCGGTTTCCTTCAGTTCTATTATAGAGTATTCAAATTTTAGAATTACTTTTAGAATAAGTTACAAACATATATATGTTTATCTCTTGAGTATATGCAAAACTCACAGATGTACGTAACTTGGCCAGATAGATAATTGAATATTGATGAATGATAGTTGAATTACCAGTAATATTTTCGTTGCATTAATAACAAAAGGATATTTGATTATCTACTTAGTCCATGTTTGGCACATAGGATTATTTAAAGGATAGGATGATTTTCATCTTATCTCATGTTTGTTATTCATTTAAGCAAAAGGATAGGATTAGTGAGAGGATAAGTCATCCTATACCAACAGGATAACTTAATCCTTTAGAAAAGTGGAGGATTATTTTTAATCCATAGGATAGGATATGTTTCAAAAATTTTTTATTAATAAATTTCCTATTTTATCCTTAAATTTTGTCCAATAAAAAAATATCATTCTATCCTAATTTTAATCTTGCACATAACAAATATGGTAAAGGATAAAAAATCATACTATCTTATGCTTAATCTTTGTACACACCAAACATAAGATAGGATGTTATAATCTAATCTTATCATATCCACAATATTATTTTATCCTATCCTATCTTTATCCTATGTGCTAAACATGCACTAAAAGTATTCGATTACCCTGGCCATTCTTCCGAAATAAGTACATATATTTAAAAAGATTAAACAAATATAATTCAAAAAAGTACATTAGATATCATAGCTTTTACAGAGGGAACTATTCGATTTACTATTCGCTAATACCTGGATTCCCTTATTTCCAACAGATCTCTCGGAGAACTTTGTCCGTATAGGTATTTGATTATCCCATTAAGTAATTCGAACATCTTTGTGTTTAGGGAAGGTATGTCTCATATGCGAATGTTGTACATGCAGGAATTAGTTAATGTGCGTTGTTTATTACAGCTTTTTTGGCTAAAGTATTCTATTAACTATTACTGGTAATCGAATATCTGGAATTGTAAGCTTCTTCATCCCAGGTAGCTGGATGATGAAATTCTCGGATTTTAACTTGTTTCCTTGCGATTTGATTCACATATCGGCTATAAAAGAAAGGAAATGAAGATTAGAAGAGGATCTAATGCTTGTTTAAGAGAAAAAAAATGGACAACTGTTGAATCAGATAGAACGAAAGGAGCGGTTTTCTCCCAATGTAATAGTGAGGGTAAAATAAGCATTGTGGTTTCCTTCCCGGTAAATTAAAAGGTTCTCATTTCCAGTTCAGGAAATACAATTCCCGTTTGTCATTTTAGATAAATATTACTATTCCATGGCATGTCCTTGGAATTTTTCGGAAAAAAAAAAGGACAACGAACATTCAAGTGCAAAGTAGTCGAAAGATGAAACTGGTATAATCTACAAATGTGTAAAAAGGCAAATATTTGCTTATGTTTAATATATAAATTTTATAGATAAGTACTGTTGTGGAATTTTGCGTATTTTTTTTTTTATCATCTATCATGATTAACCTTTATTAAAAAACAATCAGAGGCAACAATTTTTTCGAATGTTTAAAATTTGTTTTCAGAATACCAACAATTGTAAAACAAATATTGACACTTGTCATTTTACCATTAATATAATTAATTTTTGAATATAAATTTTAGAGATGAAATAAGAAATATAAAAGCATTTATACTTCAATAATATTAAAAATAATCATCCTTCTTTTTGAGATAATTGAGTCATGATATGCTAAGAGGGTGATTAGTTCTCTTTGTAATCCTATCCTTCTATTTTAATAGAGACCGAATATGAACTAAAATGATAATTATCATGTATATAGACCGAATAATGATCCTGTACGCCAAATGCACCCTAAAGATTTTATTTAATCTCACTCCATTCTACTTGACAATCAGATGCCGATGGAGGCAATGCATGCAAAATCATGTCAATAAAGATTTTCAAGCGTAGAATTCCAATTGCAAGTTAAAATGTCAGGCATACTTATTGATGTTTTTAATAGCTGTAACCTTCATCTGTTTATTAAAGGAGTGAGCCTGAGGATATAATTTGAAATAGACAAACGAAAAAAGCAAACAGCACAAAATATCCCACGTAAGCAGTCAAGAACACACACACACACGCTTCATTTCATAGTCATAGTCATCACACAAAGTGAAAGGCACTGTTCTTACAAGCGAGCCGTAATTAGTAGATTTGTTTAAACCACCAAGCTTTCGGACTCAAGACACTGGAGGATATTTGAGTTCTGTTTATTGTTTCTACAAAACCAGCCTCACTTCTTCCCTCGCAGCTTTACACCGAGAGCCCTCTCAAGTTTACCGATTATCTGTTGATTAGGAATGGCTTTCCCAGATTCGTACTCTTGAATGATCTGTGGCTTCCCATAAGTTTAATCACCAATAAAAATTTACAATGGAATCATCTTCAAAAACAAAGATGCTACAACACAAGTTGAAACCCAGTAAACATATGCAGTAAGCAGGGTACGTACAATATACATTAAACATGTAAGTTCAACAAATTATTGGTGGACATGTTTAGGATCATATCATATTGCATAATCGATTCTGTAAATATAAAACCATCTCATTCGTTAGGGAGGTTATTACCAAAACGTGTAATAAGGTAAACCATGGTTGTTACAAAAGAATATGGCAAATTCTAAAAGCAATATGAGTGGATAAATCATAAAAGATAATTGAACTTCACAGCAACAAAAATAGAGCAAAGGTAATTCGGTATGAGCATGGCCAAAAAACAACCCGATGGCCAACACTCTAGAACAAGATGATGTCTGTAGAGCTTAAACCGACAGAATACCAGTTCAATAGGTGAAAAAGAAGAATATATAGACCAACTAAAGTCAGTTCTATTGTTGCTATACCACCAACTCCAACATCAACAATGCCGCCCATTTATGTCTTAATTTTCCCCCCAGAAAGCAGAACAAATTAGGTTATAAAGACATTTTAACAAACAATATATAGGTGCACTTAAACTTGTATTTTTCCTAACCCCTAGGAAAGAGGAAACCAAAACACACACATCCATCAATAGTATTAAATTCATAAAATCTCTCCCTATTGAAATTGCAAATCTTGGTAAATCCTTATGCTAATAAGTTAATGAAAATTATTAGTTATTAATATTTCGGGAACACATACTTTAAATCGACAATCTGTTCGCATCTAAAAGCATACACATTTTTTTTCTCTCTGACGGTTAGGCGACTTTAACCGTTTCATGAGAGTGCTGTCTTGTGTTTCTACAAGTTCTGTCTTTGTTTTCGTTGTTCTTGTTCTCGTTTGTTACTGTTTTCATCTCAATTCTTCCACTCTTTCTGTTATCTGGTTTTCCTTTTCTTCATTCTTCCAATGGCTGATAGTTTGGATGCTCTCTGGTCGAAGTTGTCTTTGACTGAAACTGAAAAAGAACCGGTTTTACTGAGCAGTGACTGGTTCTCGGATACTCTTGAAAGAGGACATAACTGTTTGCTGGGTCGTATCTTCACTAAACGAAATGTTAATCTGGAGGCCATGAAAACTGTGTTCTACAAAATTTGGAGGCTATCTGATGGATTAATGATTCGGGAAGTGGGTGATAATTTGTTCCTCTACTATTTTGGCAACTCTACGGAGAAAGAGAGGGTCCTGCAAACCCAACCATGGACCTTTAATAAGTCCATGATGGTCTTGAAAGATTTTGATGGTTTCACCATCCCTGATCAAATTACTATGTGCTTTTGTCCATTCTGGGTCCAGATTCATGGTTTGCCCCTGGGTATGATGAATTCTACTATTGGCACTGTTCTCGGAAAGTTGCTTGGGGATGTTGTGGAAGTGGATATGCAGGGTGGATTAGTAGCGTGGGGAAAATGGCTCCATGTCAGGGTGATCTTGGACGTTCGTACACCGTTGAAACGAGGGGTTAAAGTTGTGTCTCCATTTGATGGTGAAACCAGACTGATTTCCTTCCATTATGAACGTCTCCCAGACTTCTGTTTTGTTTGTGGATGTCTTGATCATCAAGAAGCCGAGTGTGATGTAGCGGTTCAACAAAAGAAAGAGTTCGGTGTAGTACGAAGGGATTATGGGTCTTGGCTAAGGGCTGACATGCCAAAGAATTTCACTGAGTTAGTAGGGCCCCCTTTTCCTAATTCTGGCAGGCAGGATACTGAAGTCCTCATCTCGCACTCCACACCATTATTGGGCTCCCTTTCTGGCAATAAGGGTGAATTTACATCACGGGGAAAGGCAACAATTAGTTGCCGGATTCCTTCTGTGGGAGATGAGTCTGGGAGGAAGATGGAGCGGGGCTCGACTTCCAATGTTGTGAATCCTACAATGCAATCTAAGGGAGGGGATGTGTTGAATGAGGTTTGGAAATGTGTGCCTACCATGAATATTTCTGCAGTTACAAAATCGGGTTGCAGTTGAAGGGGACGTGTCTATAAGTCCACTACTGGTACCTTGTATGGGGGCACTGGTATTGTGAAGAAGCGGGGACCGGATAGGACTACTTTACTAGAGATTGAAACTGAACCTAAACGTGTCTGTGAGGTTGAGGTTGTAATGAATGAGCTTGTTTCTGATAATGTACCATCGGCAGAGGTTGGTGAGATCCACCAACCCTGCTGACCATAATGAAGATCTTAAGTTGGAACTGTCGAGGGTTGGGGTCCCCTCGATCAGTTTATGAAGTGACCAAAATGGTCAAGAAGCATAGGCCCCAACTTCTCTTCCTTAGCGAGACAAAAAGGAAGAGAGCTGAGATGGAATGGTTGCGCGTCACATGGGGTTATCACGAAATATTTGTGGTGGATGGCATTGGTAGAGCCGAAGGTATTGCGTTGTTGTGGGATGATATGTTAACTCCTACTCTTCAATCCTTCTTTATGAACCATATTGACGTCCTACTTCCTAGCACAACAGGTCAGCAAGGTTGGAGATTCACCGGATTCTATGGACATCCTATTACCCATGAAAGGCACTTATCCTGGGATTTGCTTAGGCGACTGAACAGTGGTAACAGGCTTCCCTGGCTTTGTGTTGGAGACTTTAATGAATTACTAAGTCCACAGGATAAGTTAGGAGGGGCTGATCGTCCATATAGCCAGTTGGCAGCATTTAGAAGGGTGGTGGATGAGTGTAGCTTCATAGAATTTCCTATTATTGGTTCGTGGTTCACTTGGAGTAGGGGTTCAGGGGAAGATAAAGTGGTGGAGAGATTAGACCGAGGATTTGGCAATCAACATTGGTGGTCCATGTTCCCTAAAGCAATGGAGAAGCATATTTTCGCCGCCACATCGGACCATTTTTTCCTACTATTTGAATTTCAGCAATATAATAGACGAGGTGGACATTCCAAGCAGTTCATGTTTGAGAATATGTGGCTGCGCAATAGTCGGTGTAAGGAAGTGGTGCAATCGGTGTGGTCCTCTAAACAGATTGGTAGCTTTACTGACTTGTCCTCAACGCTGCGGTTGTGTGGTAATGAGTTGCAAGAATGGGATCATGCAGAAAATGGTGTCCTGGGCCGTCAAATTCAGGACCTCCAGAAGCAATTAAGTGTTGATTCTATTTGGCATGACCATGAGCAGATGAAGGTTCTTCAGTGTCGTTTGTCTGAGTTACTTCGACAAGAAGAGGTTCTATGGCAACAACAGTCTAAAGCTCTCTGGCTCAAAGAAGGTGACAGAAACACAAGGTTTTTTCATGTCGTGGCAACACACCGAAGAAGAAATAATTTGATTTCTAATCTAGAGATGGTGACCGGTGAGATTACTGCTGATCCGGATAGGATTCAGCATACATTTGTAGATTATTTCTTGGGAATATTTTCATCCACTAGTCAACCAATGGTGAGACAAATTAGCACAGGGATAACAAGGAGATTGTCTACACTTGACAATGAGAGTTTATGTGCTGAGTTCACAGGTGGAGACGTTGATATCGCGCAGAAGCAAATGGATCCAGCCAAGTCACCTGGTCCTGATGGGATGACTGCGGGTTTTTTCCAGAATTATTGGCAGGTTGTGGGAGAGGATATTAAACGGCTGGTCTTGTGTTTTCTTAATGGAGAGATGGATATTAGTTGTATCAACTCCACCACAATTGTGCTTATCCCAAAAATTTGTAATCCCAGGTTTGTGACAGATTTTCGTCCGATTAGCTTATGTAATGTTGTTTACAGACTAATATCGAAAACACTAGTCAACAGATTGAAGCTCTTGATGCCCAAGATTATTGGGGAGTCACAAAGTGCATTTGTACATGGTAGGCAGATATCTGATAATGTTATGGTGGCGTATGAGATGTTCCATCATATGAAAACAAAGCGAACTGGTGCAATGGGTGAGGTGGCCTTGAAGTTGGATATGAGTAAGGCCTACGACCATGTTGAATGGCATTTTTTGGAGGATATGATGAGAGCAATGGGTTTTGCTGAGCCGTGGATTTCATTAATCCAGAAGTGTGTGCATACTGTGTCTTATTCTGTTAAGGTTAACGGGAGGTTAAGTAGGAAGATAATTCTTAGTAGGGGGCTGCGGCAAGGAGACCCACTCTCTCCATATCTTTTCATTATATGTGTTGAAGGCCTGTCGTTCTTAATCCATAAAGCGGTGGCAGATGGGTGTTTGAGGGGTGTTCGGATTGCTAGAGCATCACCAACAGTCACGCATTTGTTTTTTGCAGATGATAGTCTGCTATTTTTTCGAGCTCATTCTCGGGATTGTCAAACCATTCTTAATATACTACAAGTGTATGCAGAGGAATCGGGACAGGTTGTGAACTTGCAAAAATAATCTATTCATTTCAATAACAATATGGATGGGGATAGCCGCATTTACATAATGGACTTACTGGGAGTTCATAGGAGTTTTGGCCAAGATAAATATTTGGGATTTCCTCTACTGATAGGGCGATCCAAGAAGAGAGAATTTGAGCTTATAAAGGAAAGGCTCTGAAGGAGGGTTCAAGGATGGCATAGTAAACTTTTATCTTATGCAGGTAAGGGGACTCTTATTAAATCAATAGCTTTAGCTATACCTTAGTATCATATGTTCGATTTCAAGTTGCCACGGAATTTCATTGCCCAGCTTCACTCATTAATAGCCAATTTTTGGTGGGGTAATCAGCAAGGGAGAAATAAAATTCACTGGCTACCATTTGACTCTCTATGCTGTTCAAAATTTGAAGGTGGTATGGGGTTCAGAGACCTTGAGTCTTTCAACTTATCACTTTTGGCTAAACAGTGGTGGCATTTGCAACACTCAACTTCATCTCTCTGTTACCAGGTACTAAAGGGCAGGTATTTTCAAAATGATAATTTCCATAATGTTAAGCAGTGTTATAATTCCTCCTTCCTTTGGATGAGTCTTTTAGAAGGGAAGAAAGTGGTAGATGAGGGATCAATTTGGCGAATTGGTGATGGTCAGCTAGTGGATGTGTGGAAGGATAAGTGGATATTTAAACCCCCACTGTATCAGCCTGGTTGTATGGTTGCAGGCACGCCTACTGCTTTCAAGGTAGTCAATCTCATTGCCCCTGATCATAAAAAGTGGTGGTTGGATTTGCTTAATGAGTTGTTTACTGTACCAGATTGTGACTCTATTCTTAGTATTCCATTGTCTGCATCGAATACTAAGGACAAGTTAATCTGGTTGCATTCTGTACTGGGTCAATTCACGGTGAAATCTGCGTACTACATAGCCCGAAGATTGTTGCAGAAACAGGTTAATACTCGACGTCCTGTTTGGGCTTATATTTGGAATCTCCCTTCACAACCAAAGATTAGTTGTTTTCTTTGGCGACTGGTTCATAATATCTTGCCTACAATGGCAAATTTAAGGTGGAAACGTATTGTGACGGATGCTATTTGTCCAGTTTGTGGTTTGGATGGAAAAGACTGGTACCACGTGCTCTTTGTATGTAAATTGAGTGCAATGGTATGGCAGAACTCGGTGCCATGGGTGTTGGCTATTCAACCTTCTGGTATGTCAACTGTGGCTTTTTGGGAATCAATCTTTGATAAGGCAAACCAGGTGGGAGAGAAGACAACTATTGCTGTTATGTGTTGGGTCATTTGGCACAATAGAAATAAGTGTCTCCATGAAAAAAGGTGTAAAACCGTGTGGGCCATTCAGCAAATGACTCAACAGATGTGCAGGGAAAGTCAAGAACTGCAGTTGACGAGTGTACCTTCCAATTCCCATCCTCAGACCTCGTTGTCCTGGCAGAAACCATCTGGAGATGTTGTTAAATGTAATGTGGATGCCTCTTATTCGTCAAATCAGGCTGCTCTAGGAATGGTGGCACGAGACTCAACAGGGAAAGTGCTTCATGTAGCGGTGACGAAGCTGAGTCATGTGGTTGATCCCCTTCATGCAGAGATGAAAGCAATTTGGTTTGGATTATGTCAAGCACATGCTTTGGGTTTTTCACGAGTGGTTCTGGAAAGTGATTGCTTGGTGGCAGTACATGAAGTTTCCTCATATTTTTCTTCCTACTGGAAAGGAGCAAGTATCATCTACGACATCCAGGATGTGGTCCGACTATTTGATTTTATAACTATTAATTATGTCAATAGGCTTGCTAATAAATTTGCTCATAATGTAGCAAAGTTGGAGTGCGATGTAGGAGAGAGTAAGGAATGGTCTGCTATACCTCCATTCCCCTTCTGTAATCCTGACTCTCATAGTAATAATTAATAAATGGTTTTTTCATAAAAAAAAAAGCATACACACCAATAAAATAATCCCAATACAAATTCCTACATAAATTTTTGTATTACTGTTCTAAATAATACCCATTAACAGTGCATTTAGTTTCGAAAATATTATTCTCTTTTGACAAATAAATTTGGAATTTTATACATTAGCATCAACCCATTCATAATTCAGATGTAATTGCTTATAGAAAAAATTAAAAAAAATGTAAAATATTTCTTACGAGCAAGATTTTCAATTTCTTCATCAAGCTTCCTTGTGTTCAAAGAAGTACTACTTGATGCTGCCATGTTCGTCCCAGCATTCGCTGAAAATTCCTAATTGCAAAAATAGAACTTCTATTCTTCTCTATTTTTACTGAGAAAACAAAAACCCTAATTGTGAAAAGAAATACTAATTATATTGGGGCTTTGTTCTGATGATCTAATCAAAAGGCTGGATTTTTTATGTAAAAAAAGAATTCATTTTTTGATGGATTCGATCTCGGCACCGGCTCGACTAGCGGTGTTGACGACTTTCTCATCCTTCTTGGCGACAGCGCTTGGGGCTTTTTTCCGAATAACGACGGGTTGGCAGTCTTGAGTTAGAGGTCCGTCCAGCCATTGTTTTCTTCTCTTCACTTCTATGATGGGTTAATGTATAATTTAAACACTAAATTATATTATTTTTATCACTTTTATACTTAAAAAATTTTTGTTATCACTTTGGTATATAAACTTTACTTTCATTACTCATTTTGGTACTTAAAACTAACGCCCTTAGTTACTGTACTGACTCAGCATGAATTAACCAATGAAATCGTGACACATGGCAAACATGCCACATCATTAGTGGATTCTTACCACATCATCAAATAAAAAAAAGTTGATCTTTAAGAAATAATACATAATTTTCTTTTAATTTTAAAATAAGAAATTTAAAAAAATAAAAAAGAGAAACAGGGAGAGAGAGAATTAGGAGGAGTGAGAAGATGAGAGAGAACCAGGAGAAGGATGGGAATGGAGGAGGCTGTCGACGCTAGAACAGGCAGATGGCGTCGTCAGTTGGCTTGAAGATCAGACAAAATTTTAAAAAAAAAGAATTCAAAGCAATTTCAAATGAAAAAAAACCCTAAATCGAAAGATCGGAATTTTTTTAGAAATCACAAAAAATGAGACAGAATGAGAAAATAACAACATTCAATCCATCAGATTCAATCCCAAAACAATTCCCAAAAAGTATATACATAGAAACCCATAAATAGTCACTCCTATGAAGCCAAACAATAAATCAGTTCAAGTGAATTAACCCAGAGAAACTAGTAGGCAATACTCAGCAAGCACATAGAGTTCACCCAAACTGAACCCAAAAAATTCTCATTCAAACCCAGTTCAATCAACACCCATATTTATAAGAAACTTAATAAATCAGCACCACACACAAGCCACAAATCACAAACAACATAATCATGAAATCTTTTGGTTATAAGATTTTTGTAATAGCAGTTGAAGCTCAAGTCCATATTTATGCTAGTGTTGAAACTAATGAGTGAAACAGACTAAAATGGCAGCACGTAGGAGCTTAGGATTTTAGGAGAAGGATTTTTGTTTATTAGAAAATGGATGGAGATATGCTTGTGCGATTTTTATGGAAAAGAAGGAAAAAGAAAGAAAAAAAAAAGAAGAAAAGTGGAGGCAAGACTATGGCCGCCTGAAAAGGAGGATGAGAATGCTAGTTGCTTGATGAGTTTTTAGAAGACGAATAGGAATATATTTTGCTGGGTTAGTACATAATTTATTTGTTTATTTTTAAATAACTTTTACCTATTTTAAATATTGTTAAATATTTTTAAAATATTTTAAACATTTTAAAATATTTTTATATATTTTAAAATATTTTTATATATTTTAAAATACTTTTTTAATATTTTGTATATTTTTAAAAATTTTAAAAATATTTTTACATATTTTTATTTAAAATATTTTTACATAATTTTAAAATATTTTATAAATATTTTTAAATATTTAAAAAATATTTTAAATATTTTTAGATATTTTATAAATATTTTTAAATATATTGAAAATTTTTAAAATTTTTTATGTATTTTTAAAATATTTTTAAACATTTTTTTAAAAAAAGAAATATAACTGATGTCGAGGGCAAATGAAGTGGCATTTATTGCCATGTGTCAAAAGCTGATTGGACAATCTATGCCACGTCAGCTTTTTTCGAACGACGTTAGTCCTAGGTACCAAAGTGAGTGATAGAAGTAAAATTTATACACCAAAGTGATAACAAAAATTCTTTAAGTACCAAAGTAATAAAAGTAGTATAGTTCAAAGACTAAATTATATATTAACCCTTTGATTGGATGAAAGGAAAGTTAATGAGGAAGGAATGAAAAGAATTAGTTTTTGAGAAATTTGGTAGGAGGGAGAGCTTTTATTTTTTTATTTATTTATACAAAATTAATTTAGTTTTATATATTTTCATATATTTTTCATTCAATTTTATGTTTTTTTGGCATAAATTATACATGTCAAATTTCAAATTAGTCAAACATATCTAACTATTTGTCAATAATAAAATTATCAAAAAAAAATTGTCTATAATAATAAGATTTTAACCAAAGATGATGCTAGCTTTAAATTGATTTATATATTTTGAAATGACAAAAATTTAACCTATGCTTTATTTTGTAAACTTGTTTATATATTTAAAGCATGACACATGACACAAACCATATCACAAACTATTTAATCAATATAAGATCTTGATTTAATTGATTTATCTTTATTGGTCTTAATTGATTTGGAAATGATTTTTGGAAAAATCAAACTTAATAATTTTCTCAAGAATCTATTGAAAATATTTTAAAAAATTACTTATGAAATTTTTTTGCTCAATTTTATACTTACTACATTTAAATGGAATTAAAAACTGACGTTGAGATTAATAAAATTAAAAGAATTAATTAATTTTCAAATAAAAATGCCCAAAAATCAATCATTGGAAGCGAGGGATTGATCCCTCTATGTAAAATGATCAATCCCCATCAAACAAATGTTAAAGGGATCGATCCCACTTTGTTTTGGCTTGAAATCTTGTAGGATTCAAAAAAGGGATTGATCTACTGGTAAAAGGATCAATCCTATTGTGCGCAAAAAGCCTCTAATTGTTGAACCTAAAGGTTTTTATGTACAAATATACACAGTCTACAAGTAATACGAAGGTTAATTCGTAATATTGTCCCACAATAATTAATTAAATTGCTTTAACCAAATATAAAAATTGATCACCCTATCCAAACAATTAAATTTTCTTAAGCTTAACTACTAAAACACATAAAATAAAGCTTAATAAAAAATATAAATATAAATATAAAATGTGAAAGTTTAAAATACATGCAAATAAAAATGCAAATATTAAATTGATGGCATAAATTAAAATACCTAAAACATGAATTAAAAATTTAATAACTAAATACCTAAATTAATTCTATTTCAACTACAAAAGCTATTAAACGCATGAATTAATGAACCAATAAACTAATTAATATCTAAACAATTATAACTTAAAATAATATATTTAAACCTCTAAATTAATAAAATATTAAAAGATTAAACTAAGCAAAATTAAACAATAGAAACCGTGGCATTCAACGTTTCAACCTCCTTGCCAAGGCAGTAATTTGTATACTGGCCACAACCAACATTCTGCTGCAGATTGTTATTAAATTGAGGTACATATTGTAAATCAAAATTTTATTTTTAAAAATTGAGTATTGAATATCATATCGTAGATATACGGTAAATAATTTTAAAATTAATTATAAATATTATATATACATGTAAGATAAATAAAAAATTAAAAGTATTATATATATATTAATAGGATTAAGTAAGTATATAATAAAAATAAGAAGTATAATTGATTTCAAACTTTTAACATATTCATTAATAGTATATATTTTAAATAATATTTTTACATATTTTTATTTTTAATTTTCTAACTAAAAGATTTTTTTTAATATTTCAAGATTAAATTATATAAAAAATATGTTTTTAAGTGTTTTTTAGGTTAAAAAACTATTAAAATTGCATTTTTAGCTAATTTGGTTAGATCAGATTTTTATTGAGCCTAGTCCAATTTCACTATAAAATATATCAAAATGTATCAGTGTATCGTACAATACATATCGATTCATTTGTATATCGATAGATATGTTACTGATTCATAATAAAATCGATTCTTTATATCAATAAGTATCAAATTTATAATGAATCGAATTATGTCGTGCGATACGTGTAACGTATCGTACCATTTTGATAATTATGCTGCCACGTACCACGACCAGCAAACACAGCACCTGCATCGCTTCATGCATTGCTTTCAGCTTCACACGTCTCCAGCTCCACCGCTTGCCAATGCAGCAACCCAGGGACGCCACCTCCTGCTTCAGTTGACGCAAACACAGCAGCAGCTACTGTATGGTGCGTCCAACAGCTCAGCACTGCCTTGCCAAGCACCAACCATCTCACGACCAGCCGCAGCAAGTCGTGCACCACGTCATGCTTCAGTCCAGCAACTTCCCAGCTCTGCCCAGCAACGTCGCAAGGCAGCACTCACGGCAGCAAACACAAATGACGATAGGACAGCAGCTCAATGCGTCTTTGATGCAGAAAAATAAAACCGAACCTTAAGAACAAAATTAAAGAAAGAAGAAAAACTGCGCATGATAGACATAAAATTTATACAAGAAATTTGACAAACACGTAGGAAACTTAAGAACTTAGAACAAAATAATATGTAATATATTAACAAATGAAACAATATTAACTACTCTAAATCTGAACTCTCAAGTTGTAGTTTAAACCAAGAAATGACGTAACACAGGAAGTATTATGTAAACCGAAAAGCAACTAAAATTATCAGGGTTAAAACTGATGGAAAAATAACTTTCGGTCACATCTCTATACTAATCAGAATCCAAGATCGCACTTGATCATCATATTGTTCACAAAACAACCTAAAACGATCTTGAGTTACATCCTAATACATTACAAGTAAACATTTACTGTGCATTACCTAATATCTATATATGTAAACAAAAGAGCATATAACTTTCGTATACCTCAAAATAATCAAAAGTGGTGTTCGGAGGACATAGAAAAGTATCGTGGCTAGGTAGAGTTTTTAAGAACCCACATGGATACTCTGGCATCTGGACCTTAGTTCAAATAGTCTGCAAGGAGTGGAAATAAGGGATGAGCAATTCACAGCTCAGTAGGTAGTTTAAGTAAATGCATGCTAGACTCATATCGATCTACATACACATGTATGCATGAACAAAAAATAAAGTGACATGTATGCGTGTTACTATGTCATGATGTCGTATGTACTGATACGAACTCCCACTTTAAAGGTTGAGGCTGTATGAGATATTAGTCGGAAGGATACCTTAAGTACCTCATTTCCCCGAGTCTCAACTTGAGGCCTAAAAGACACAGTCTCTTGACATAATACTACACCACCAACAATATATCTAGCACTACAAAAGGTCAATATGCTTAGCTCAAATGGATTATTATACACTGTATTTCAAACAGATTCACTATGCACTTGGTTCAAAACAAAATCACTATACACTTGGTTCAAAACAAATTTACTATCACAATGCACTTAATTCAATACACTCTCCCAATTCACTTAGTTCGATTCATATACACTAGACACTTCGATCAAACAGCTTCTTATGCACTTTGTTATAAACAAAGGAACTCACAAAAACCGAAAATCGATATAATTAGGCGAAATGCCTCAAAATACTGAAAACGGATTTCAAAATCGATCAATTCTCACTTTTAGACAAAAGCCTCAAATCACTGAAAATGATTTTAAAACCAATTACTTATCACTTTAGGCGTAAGCCTCAATTCACTGAAAGCGATTTCAAAACCGATCACTTGTCACTTTTAGGCAAAAAGCCTCAAATCACTAAAAAACGATATCACAATGAGCACTTGTCACTTTTAGGCAAAAGCCCCAAATCACTAAAAAATGATATCAAAACAATCACTTGTCATGTTTAGGCAAAAGCCCTAAATCACTGAAAAACAATATCAAATCGATCACTTATCACTTTTAGGCAAAAGCCCCAAATTATTGAAAATGATATCAAACAAATGTCTAATAGAGTTTGAGCAAAGACCCCACTCACTGATAGTGTTACAACATCCTTCCTAGTTAGCAATGAAAAAGGTGTTGCAACAAGGAACTCGCGTAGCACGTAGGTCATTTAGGATTCTAGAAGTAGCTCCCATGGTCCAAAAGGTATCCGTGTAGCACGTAGGTCCCTTAGGATTCTAGAGGTGGCTTCCACGATCTGAGTGATATCCTTATAGCATGTAGGTCCTTCAGAATTCTAAAAGTGACTTCCACAATCCAAAAGATATCTATGTGGCATGTAGGTCCTTTAGAATTCTAGAGGTAGCTTTTACGGTACAATATCTATGGCCATAGAATACTCCAGTCTTGCTGATCAGTTAAGAACTAAACTTGTCTGCTACTTTTTCAAACATGTATGATTTGTCTAGAGCACTAAGCTTGATAGGCACATTGTACTGATAGTCTACAGCACAAATCTCGATAGATGGATAAGGGAACCTAGAGCGAAGCTCGATGGTTTAAAGTGACTCGAAGGTCGTATGGTATGCCTGCACTCAAAACAGTCCTTAAAGCAAGTTTTCTTGTGTAGCACTAATGTGAGATCCACATTTTCTATTACTGTTAATCCACTATCCATAAGGTTAGGAATGTTAGTTATCTCATACCTATTCAAATGTTAATTTACTTTATAGGTATGAAGGTGAACCGGATGGTGGGCCCTAGTGGATTTTAGGTGTCCAGATGAAGGTAAAACCTGGCAGATTGGAATTCTAGAGCCAAATACTGTAATGGTAAGAATCTGCTTCTCAAACTCAATTGTTTATGCATGTTTCAAAAAGCATGTAACAATTTAGCAAATGACAGTTAAATCCATAAGCCATTGAAATTTTCGTGAATAACGATCAAACCGAGTTGAGTTTTGATCAACTGATAGTTGTAGGTAAATTCTTATGCGACAAAGTTTTATTTCATTTGGACTAATAGAATAAATCAAGCAAAAAAGTAGAAATTTATGCGATTCAACGGTTAGAAGCATTTTGGTAATTTCGCCCATTTAACTAGTCAAACCCCAACAAAAGCTGAATTAATAACTAGACTATTTTAAATAGATATATTTTATGATGAGAAGAAATATTTTGAAAGTTAGGCTAACTATTTAAAATGAAGTTAATCGCAAATGGCAAAATTGAAACTTTTAAAGTATAAGGGTATTTTAGTAATTTGTCACTTAAAATAATAATTTTTAAAGGTAATTTTCTGGTTTCTTCTTCCATTGTCGTCCATATCTCTCCTTCTCACTCCATTATTGAAGTTTCACTTTAGAGAGAGAGAGAGTCACCACAACCTAGGGAAAACACACTGAAATCGAAAACTGTCTTCACCAAAGCTATACAGCTCTTTGAGCTTTACAACCTAGTATTGAAATCCTACAAAAAAAAGAGGCCAAAATCTTGGTCTTTGAACCCTCTTCATTTTCTGCCAAGCTTATAAGATAAGAGAAAGTTGAGATTTTCATGTTTTAATGATTTTTTTATTATATGTTTAAGATGTTTAACTATGAATTTAAGCTTGAATTGAATTAAAACCAAGAAAATCATCACCTTAAGGTTTCGACCACTATTCATTGTGCATGAACATGATGTTGTTTAATGGGAATTTGATGTAGAATTAATGTAGAACAAGTGTAGAACATGAATTTAGGCTTAAATTGAAGAAAATAGTTGTGTTGGAGAGAGAATGGGATTCGGCCAAGTGAAGGGGAGATGGAAAAAGAGCTCGATTTAATGTATTTTAGGTCCTAGAATAATGTACGAATTCATACAAGACTACTAGCATAGTCAGAACTTAAAACCAAGGTGTTTTTATGGTAGTTGCAGTGTTAGCATTGATATGAAGTGTTCGGGCCGTGATGTACGCTTAATACTTACACTTGGCAAATTTACGAACTAAATTTTTCCTTTTCGATTTATGGTTTGTATTCGGTGTCAGTGTAATCACTAAACGATTTTCACTTATCTTTTCTCATTTCGATTAAACTTTACTAACTTATTCTTTGATCCAAAAGTAAGTAAAATAACTCTCTAAGGCATATAATGATCATTTTTAATCCATAATGTACCCTTGCCTAAAAATCAGATTGAAAATATCCCCCCTTATATATAGAGATTTCCCCAGACAAAGGACCTATAAAACATTATCACTTATCATAATCCAATCATACCAAATCAATTCCGCTATCCACACATTCACATCATAGTATAGATCATCAAATGATTGTCATGTCAACATTCTAATATCCACCATTAATTATCACATACATATCAAATCTAGGATCACAATTAATCATCATATCACTCTCAAAATAATCTAAAACGATCCTAAGTTACATCCCATGACACAAGCAAACTATACTGTGTAATCTTTACAGAATATGCATGTAAACAAAATAATACGTTATCTGTATACCTCGTAAAATAGTGAAAATAGGCTCAAAGGACGCTGGTATGTACCTAAGCTTGGTACGATCCCTGATGGCCTATATAGAACTCCAAACATGGACTCTAGCTCGTATGATCTGCGATGATGTTAGAAAGGGATGAGCAAACCATGGGTCAGTAAGTAGTTTAAGTAAATGCATGCTAGGCTCATGTTGTAAAATATGATTATGTATGCATGATCCGCATAAAATATCGTGTATGCACAATGCCATGGTTAGCTACTAACAATTAATCTATAACAGATTGTATAGGCTTATTCAAACTTTTTCTCCATATATTTAACTCGCCTAATTGCTTACCTTTCAATACTTTAATCGATATGGTTAGGCATAATGTTTCTAACCATTACAGATAGCTAATGATACTATAGTGTAATACAAACTAAGCTTAGCCAGTTATTTTGACTCCCTGTTATGCGTATAACATCCACCCTAACTAGTGATGGGTAAAACGTCACAGTCATAACCGTATAGCACTTAGTTCCTAAAAGACTCTAAAGGTGGCTCCTACAGTTCTGAAGGTAACTGTGTAGCACGTAGCTCCTTTGGGGTCTTTAGAGGTGACTCACACGATCCAAGAGTAGTTGGTCTTATTCAGTTGCCTTTTAGGGGTATGATTTTTAATGATTCATAGGTACTCGTGCAGCACTTAGTTCCCAAAAGACTCTAGAGGTGGCTCCCACAGTTCCAAAGGAAACTGTGTAGCACGTAACTCTTTTAGGGTCTCTAGAGGTGACTCACACGGTCCAAAAGCAATCGGTCTTATTCAGTTGCCTTTTAGGCATATGATTTCTAATGATTCATAAGTACTCATGTAGCACTTAGTTCTCAAAAGACTCTAGAGGTGGCTCCCATAGTTCCAAAGGTAACTGTGTAGCACGTAGCTCTTTTGGGGTCTCTAGAGGTGACTCACACGGTCCAAAAGCAATCTGTCTTATTCAGTTGCCTTTTAGGCGTATGATTTCTAATGATTCATAAGTACTCGTGTAGCACTTAGTTCTCAAAAGACTCTAGAGGTGGCTCCCACAGTTCCAATGGTAACTGTGTAGCACGTAGCTCTTTTGAGGTCTCTAGAGGTGACTCACACATTCCAAAAGCAATCGGTCTTATTCAGTTGCCTTTTAGGCGTATGATTTCTAATTA
Organism: Heritiera littoralis; assembly: GCA_031772115.1. Lineage (NCBI taxonomy): Eukaryota > Viridiplantae > Streptophyta > Magnoliopsida > Malvales > Malvaceae > Heritiera > Heritiera littoralis. The sequence continues at coordinate 1,789,731 of JAPDPK010000040.1, forward strand.
TAATGTTCTAAATCATTCAAGTCCTCGAATCACATGTATGCATAAGTTGTCATACAAATCCAATATTCTAGTTTCAATTAATACAAACGATGTGCTATTCGAGGCTCATGAGTTCAACATCGTGAGCTGTATAAATCGTACACTTAATCATATACACATTCTCGAAATATCACAATATACTGATATGCTCACTTGGTGCAACTTAAGTAGATCACACGCATTTCTCACAATGCAAGCACCTACGATTTATACAAGTTTATATGTTCACTGAGCATAAACAAGTCATAACACACAACACACAAGGCACAAACAAAGTTTCATTCCAGCCCAAGCACTATTCACAATCACATCAAGTTGAACTTGTATCTTACCAGTACTTATCCTTATAGGCGTTTCAGTGATATTTCATAAAACTTAATATGAGATTAGATAAATGTTAGATAAAGATTCATTCATCTCTTACGAGATGATACTAGCAAGGTTTATTTAACCCACTTACCTCGAGGCTTAGCAATTTTCCTCCTCAAGCTTCTGAATCCGTACTCAAGCCTCAACACCGCTCTTAGTCACTACAAACCAAATTCATTGCTGTCTCAATAAAATATCTTGATTACATTTAATCACTTAACAAAACATATATCTTAAAGCCACAAATAAATCGAATTCGCTTCTACATCGTGAATTAATTTTTCGTTACCACTCAAATGGTGTGTGTTTACATATATATATATATATATACACATATGTATATATGTATATAAAATTATGAATGTGCGTCAACCATTCTTATCGTATTAATGATATTAATAAATATATAAATATATCTATATATATTTTTTTGTATATATATAAATATATATACATAGAATTACTTACATGGACCTTATACAATTACAATCCTCTTACTCATATTAATATAGATATATTTTCTTTAACCCTAACATTCATAATCTTTCCATGGTCATTTTCTTTCCATGGTCGTTTAATTTTACTCATATTATATAGATATATAAAACTTATATTATAAGTTGAGGGTATAACACTAACACCAATATATGCATATTTCCTTACATGTTAGTATATCCCTTACAATTAAATCTCTTAGTTCCCCATGATAACCAAACATACAACTATGGTTTTCTTTCAAGTTTCAAATTGTTTTACTCCTCCAATAGCAACCACCTTATAATCATTTAGACTTTTAATGTATAACTTTTGATACATATTTATAATAAACCAATTAGAAAGGCCCTTACCTTCTCATTTCAATCCTCTTATTTCAGACTTAACAGGAGCCCTTAAAAGCCACAATCAGCCCTGTCGAACGCCCCACTTTATTGCTTGATTCTACCTTGCTCAAGCACAAAATGCCACTGTTCACCCTTTTTTTTATTTTTTTTCTAGCGTGTGCCTTCTTCAGTCTTTCGGTCTCTTAAGAAGCCAACAATGGCAGCCCCCTTCATGCCACCTTCAGTTTCTGTTCTTGCTGCCCGAGAAAAACCTCCCTTAATAGCCACCATCTCTCATCAGCCCTCAACCTTCAGTTTCTTTGCTTTGTCTCAAGTCACCGATCAATGGCTGCATAGGAAAAGCATCTCAAGTCCCTGTTTCACTACTCTAACACAGCCCCTTTCCCACTTTGTTTCAGACCTGCAACAGTGCTCAGAAATGGCCCCATTTTCAGCACCTAACAGCCACTTCCAGCCCCTGAAAATCACCCCCTTTCAGCTCTGCTTTAGGTGCTTGGTTCAGTACCGATAAAGCTCTAAAATCCACTACGTTGAACTCTGGTTCAACACCAAGAATGCCTCTGTTTCAGCTCGATTTTCTCTTAACCACAGTTGTCTCTTTACTGGCTCAGTCACAGACCTAATGGCTGCCAAAAGAAATCCTTTCTTAACCTCCATACCTCTTGGTTAAGCAACAATGGCAGCAGTCCCTCTTTCTTTTCTTTTCACTCACCTGATTGCCTTTCATCTCTTTCATTTGAGAGCTTAGTTCTATTTTCCATCTTCTCTTTTCTCTGCGATTTCTCCCTTTCCTTCTCCTTCCCTTCTTTCTACTTGTTGGATTATGCCCTTAGAACCATTCATTAGATGATTGACTTTGGCATTTTTTTATGTATCATGACATTTTATTTATTATAGCTCATTATTATATTTGTCTTATAACTGCGTAATGTAATCTTATATGATAATGTCCTTAGAATAGTAATAACACACTATTCTTAAAATATCCCTAGTCAAGTATTATTGTGAACAAGGATAACAATGTACGATAAGACTAGTATGTGGTTGACTGATGACCATTGTCATGGATATAGGATATCAAGTCATCACATAAGTACATGTTAGAGAACTATGTACTGGATCGACCCTCCATGAGAACGCTACATGGATTGTTATATGAGTGTCATAAGCGATTCTCATAGTGATGATGGTGTATGTGATCCTTTGACTTGAGATCATCAGAGATCCCAACATAGAGAATTGCATACTTTAATGCTGCTAGATGTCATTCATAACAGGATGGACTATAAAGGTAGTAATTGGGTATGCCTTGATCTATTGTGAGATCCCCAATTTCCATTTAATTCCTCCATGTTTGTAAAGTATTTCAATCAAGATGATTAAATAAATATGAAGTTGCCACATGTATGAATGATGTATACATGATGTATGTAATATGGAAGAAATAATAAAGTTGGATGTCAATAAGTCAAATGATTTATTAGGTTGATATCAGAAAAATATTAAGAGTATGAGACAAGAAACAAAATCAGATTTTTGATTGGTTAATTAAACACATGTGGCTTATGCATGAATGGAAGAAGGAAAAGAGGGATTTAATGGGCCAAATGGTCTAGAGTAAAGGGAAGGGTCAAAGGCTGAGATGAACTAAAGGGATGAGCATGCAATTAATGCAAGTGCATGACTCATCACCCCCACCAGCCATCACCTAACGTCAACTTCTCTTCCCAGCTCTCCCTCTCGTGCCATCTCCAAGCTTCCAAGTTTCCATTCTAAGTTCCTTGACAAACCCCCTCACTCTTCCACCAATTCACTAAGTTCGTAGAACGAAAAATAATCCTTGTCGTTAGACTAGGGGATATCCAAAGTTTGATAGATTGAATCCAAGTATTGGAGAAGATCTTAACATCTGAAATTCTGGTCTCTAGTAAAGGTAAGAGAAGAAAATGATTTAGTCAATTTCGTTAATGGATTTGAGTTGTACTGAGTTGATATGGTATGTGTATGTAGTTTAATTTAAGGTTTGATGTGGTATGATGATTTCAGATTTGAAGGAGTGAAAGCTAGGGTTGACGCGCCAGGTGATTTCGCGTTCCCGAAGAAATCGAGGTAAGGAATTTATGTAACGAACGTAAGGCGGCTATGTCCGCATGTTTTATGATGTTTTTACATATTTTGGAGAGAAGCACCAGTTGATTTTGTGCAGGAAAAGATGCATTTTCGGACTTGTTTCCTAGTACCAATTAGGCTAGGGGCAGCCGACTGCCTTAAAAGGGAAGTCGACTGCCTAGAGACAACCAAAACGTCATTTTCCGAAAACCGATGCAAACCAGTCGACTGCTATGTAAGCCAGTCGACTGCTATTTACCCAGAAGCATTCTGTTTCAAACCAGTTAACTGCTATATGGGACAGTCGACTGCTATTTGCTAAATTGCATTCTGTTTCAAAAACAGTCGAATGCTATATGGACCAGTCAACTGCTATTTCTTAAGAAGCATTCTGTTTGAAAACCAGTCGACTGCTATATGGACCAGTCGACTGCCCCCATGTATTTTCAAAAAAATGAAAATATCGAAAATTTAAATGAAATTAATTTCGATAAAAGAAATTATGAAGCAGCAGCCGACTGCCCAATGAGACCAGTCGACTGCCATGTATGAAAAGAGCTTTCAAAGCTTATTTGATTTAAACACAAAAGTGTTTTCTGAAAAAGTATATTATAAATGTTTTGAGACTATGGACTGCGTGATGATTATGCATTTCTGATGGCTGAGAGACTCTGATCAAGTCTTCAGTAATATCTATGTTAAACGAGGAACCCTAGTCCGGTCCTCAAGACCATAAGTGATACCTGACTAGTGCTCACTGTGGTATTATTAAGGCAGGAGAGAATCCCTGACCTCTACATGGTATACCAATGTACTAATGCATGATTAGAGTCATATAAATGGGAATGAACGGTTTATATGACGATGCAATCGCTTAAATATTGTACATAGTCTCCATCTATTTCAAAGTACAAGATGTATGTATGAAGAACTGTATGATGTATGTTTTTAAAGTATGTTATGAAGTATGATGTTTTAAAGAAAGAAGTATGATGCATGTTTTATATGTATGCTATGTTTTAAAGGAAGCATACAAAGTATGATTGCCATGTCATTTGAAATAAATATGCATGGTTGCAAACAATGCGTGAAAGATGTTTATAATGCATGTTTTACAATGCTTTACATGACATTATAGAGCCAAGTAGGAAAAGTGCATATAGAGGCATAGCACTCTCTTTTACATACTTTTCTTACTGAGCGTAAACTCACCCTTTTACGACCATTTTTCCTACAGATTACCTAAAGTGAACCCCGCTCCGACTAGAGGAGCTTGTTTTTGAAGAATCGAAGTGTACCTTCTCGATACGCTTCCCAATTAGTATAGAAGGTATACTCATATGTTTATGTATAGCAAAGTTTAATTCAGCTACGGTACAGTACAAGTAGAAATTTGTGTATATAGGATATCGAGGATGTAGGTTAAGATGATGTATGAGATCCTGTGGAAATGGAATGATATTTATATATATCATTTTTATGCTTATGGAAATTGAATAAAAATTTTATGAGCTATTAAATAATTAGCTTAAGAATAAGGAAAGGGTGACACTGGATGAACTAAATCTAAATAAAGAAGGAAAAGGATAAGAGATAAGATGGAGTGACAGGGACGTCACATCTATGTAGAGGGATGTTGAGTGATCAAGATAGGATTTATCCCTCTTATATAACAAGAGTGATGTCTTGGGCCTTTGATAGAGTGAGACTAAGAAATGCATGGCTGTGCTCGAATAAGTCAATATGAGATATTGATTTTATTTGTTTAATTAGTCTACTCAAGAATCAAGAAACGCTGATTAGACTATACAAGTGTGACACATTCTATGACTTGTGTCTAATCAAGACATCAAAGCATAAAGGGATTAGACTACACGTAACATCTATCACGAGTAAGGTTATGTCGAGTCATTGACATTCTCGTTACATGGGTAGCAATGATGTGTTGCTAGATACCGCTCATTGCATGTGACAATTTTGTCATTGCCATTGTTTTGAGAACCTATTGGGTCGCACACTTAGAATGGATCAATGAGGAGCTTAATTAATCCTATTCTGAATTGGATTAAGGATATATCTAATCCTATTCTGAATTGGATTAAGGATATAGTTAATCCTATTCTAAGTAGGATTAGAGTTCTGTTTGGCAGTAAATTTTAGGGTAAAATTTACTGCCTATAAAAGGATGTTTTTTTCTAAAACATAGCCGCACAATTAAAAAAAATAGAAAAAGGTATTCTTTTAATCAAAGCTAGCAATTCGATTATAAAGAATCAAAAACGCTCTTTAAGGCTTCTGATCGTGAGACGTTCAAGAGTCGTGAGATCCGTTCGTGTGGATACCATAGAGGCAGGAACGAAAAGTTGTTGCTTGTGACTCGACCAACGACAGAAAATCAGAGAAAACGTTAGGTAAAATCTCGAAACCCTAATCAGGCAACTCTCCGAATCGATCCTGGTGGAGGCCGAATAATTTAAATTCTGTTGCGTGTTTGTTTCGATTTCCTTCACTACTGTCCCTATTTCCTTTCTCCTCGACACAATAAGCCACCTCTAGCAGCCGACGAATAGCAGGATTCATCCTTGCTTCTTCCATCTCTTCTCTCTTCTCTTCTCTTTCAACTTTCTTTTCTTTCCCTTTTTTTTTTCTTTTTATTTGATTTGGCAGAGGACATCACTTCAATTGGGACCAGGTGAAGCCGGTTGGCTTCCTTTGGAAGCCAATCGGTACATTTTTATTATTTTATTATTATTTATATATATACACTTTATATATTATATTTCTCATACAATATAATATATATTTACTATCCTACTTAAAAGTATGTATATGATATATATATATATATATATATATATATATATATATCTATTTTCATGTCAATATATAATAATAGTATATATATATTTATTTTATTCTTCCTCTATTTAAAGTCTTATATATTATACTTAATATGTGTATATATATATATATATACATACATATTTCCTATTTAATTTTTTTATATATACAAATATATATTTTTTTATACACTCATGTATATCATGTATAATTTAATATACTTGTATCCTTCATTTAGTTGAATATATATATATATATATATATATATATATATATATATATATATTTGTTCTTTTAATTATTTAATTGCTTACAATATATGCACTTAGGTTTTGTAGTGCTTTATATATTCACTAACTTGTTTATTATTGTCCAATTTATCTAGTTATTTTCTTTATTGAATTAATATAATTTAGCATATATATATATATATATATATATATATATATATATATATATATATAAATCATGAACTTATTTATATAAATCCTATATATATTAATCATTTATTGTTAAATGCACTAACTCCACCTTTTGATTTCATCACTCAAGGTAATACAGAATTTCAAAACACTCTCAACGCTTAATTTGTTTAATTTCTTCATTCCTATACAAACTCGATACGAAAAATTCGTAGTCTTCACATGAAGTAGACTCGATTTAAGGCTGCAATAGGAAATGTACTAGGTCTCAATGAGTTAAATATTCTTTGTAACTGAAGTGTGGTGAGTTGATTGTGTTTGTGTGGTGAATTGCAACTCGAAAGTCAGAAAATGATACTAGTGCTAGCAAGCAACACAATGAGAATTTGATACGTAAAGAATACATGTAGAAGGCATAGGGATACTATATTGCATTGGGGGATGTTGAAAACGAGTTTTATGAGATTCAACTTGATTATCTAATTGAATTGTGAAACTGGAATGGTGGATTATAAACTATGTTTTATGTAGGGAGGTTAGAATAGGAAGTACCATTATGCTGCCGAAATCTTCTTAAACGAACCTAAACTTCCAAATATATCTCTTGTTGTATATTGGTGATTGAAAAGAATGAAAAAATATGTTTCGGGGTTAAAACTTCTAAAACCTGCACTTGCATATCAAAATTGTAACTCAGTTTTCGAATGGATTTTTACTAGTTTTTACATGGTTCGTGATACATTCATGTTTTTATGTTACTATTGTAAGCGAATAAAATATTTTAAACATTGGTTATTGGACTGAGAATATTTGCTGAATTTTTATACTTCCAGTATAATGATTTTCTGATTTTAATGCTTTATGGATCCACTGAAGATATGATTTACTGATTTGATCTCCGCAAACAATTCTAAAATGATTTATGAATTGTTTTGAGACTATTGGCCCTATAGCTACATGTAGATACATGCTCTTTCATTCCGTTCTGTTGCTGTTAGACCCTAACCCAGTATTTAGTGCCCACAGATGTCACCTGGCTAGTATACACTATAAAATTAACTATGGCCATATGCCTACTTATCTTGCATGAGTCTGTTGGGTGAAGCCTAGTCTCCACTGTTATATTTTATCGAGGTGGTAAATCTCTGGCCAATCTAGACACTCCCAGACTTTATCAATTTTTATTTCAATTATATTACATATGCTTTATGATTTGTAACATTTGCATTTTTTGTTCAAAAGTGATATCATACTATTTACAGGGTACTTTAGAACTAGCCTAGTATAGTATCTTTTTCGATATTGTGCTCGAACAATTATGTTTTCTATGTGAAAGAGCATGTTTTAAGATGCTTGCATATAGTTATGCATAGTATTAGCTCTTGAATATATATTTCTTACTGGGTGTGAGCTCACCCCCTAATTCTCCTTCCAAATTATCTACAGTAGATTCCTGTTCTGCTCAAGAGGATTTGCGTTTGGTATCACTCAGATAGTTTTCCGTTTCCATTGAGGTATACAAGTTTTCTGTTATATGTTCAGACTATATATGTATAGTGCTACTTCTATATATATTAATACTTAGGATGAAAAACTGAAAGTAGTATATTGAATAAAATTTTGAGCTCATATACCTATCCATATATATTTTTGTGCTTAAATGATTAGTTATTTTAAGTGTATATAGGCACTGCAGATAGTCCAATCGAAAGTAATTAAGATGTAAGAAATAGTACAAAGATTTGATATTCGGTGTGTGATAGTTAAGTTGATATTAGAGCAAGGTTAGCCTGATACCTGTCAATATCTTAGGGTTAGAAATGGTGTACATCCCAAGTGGTATCTGAATATATATTTCATTTGTGTGACTGAAAACAATTTTTTGTGTCTATTTTCTTTTATAGAATGAGTGATAAGCGTCAAGGTATCGACGGGGTAAGAGACACCCCAGACATATTCACCCCCCCCCCCCCCAAAGCCATCTCAAGAGCCAATGCCAGAGCCAACTCTTCCTCCACAACCTGAGAGTCCTAATACTTGAATCTCCATGCTAGGACCTGTGATAACCGCAAATTTTCTATTTTTGGAAATTAATATTAAAGAAAATAGATAAGTGTAAATAAATAAATAGAATGATGAGATCGGAATATTAGTGGAAATTTTTAGAATTGAGGAAGTGATGAAAATTGGAAATTGAGAAATTTAAATTTGGATACATTGGAATTAAGGATAAAGTTGAAATTTTGAGTTAGAAGGAAATATAAGTATGATAAATAGTTGACAAATGATGGAATAAAAAATCATAAAGGAAATTTAAAGATTTAAAATGAAGTTATTTTCTTATAAAAATTAAGTGTTGGTTAAATTGATCAAAAAATGGATCAAATAATTAACCAAATAAATTAAAAAGGAATATTGATATCTTGAAGAAAATTCTGATTTGGAAAATCAGAATTTTTCATAATGGCATGAAAAGAAAATTAAGACAAGAAAATATGCAAAGTGGACATTTAATAATTATAAGAAAAATTATAAATTAATTGTTAAAGGTTGGCCAATAATATTCAGCCAACACACACACACCACTTTCATCTTTTGATCCCAGCTGCATCGTGGGATTCATTTCCAGATTTTCACCACCAAAAGTCTCCTCTGTTTCACGTCGAGCAGCCCTTTCCCTCCATAACAGAACTTCCATCATTCCTCAGTAAAACAACCAAGCTCTTTGAGGAAAATTGAACCTTAACTCACAAGCTTCTAAAACCACCAAAGAATTTAGCTTAAAAATCCTCAAAACAGGAAGTGATTCATGTGGACAGATTGCTCCTCTGTACAGGTAACTTTGAATATCATTTTTTAAGCTTTTTGGTTCTTTAATCATGGCTGTAGTGAAGTAATATAAGTTGTTTATGCTATGATTTTGAAGTAAGAACATGCATAAATGAAGCCTAGAGGTTCGGTCATGAGGATTCAAAGAAGAAAAGATGATGTTGCTGAGATGAGTTACGAGGATATGAGGGCTAAATATAGGCTGGAAAAATAGTCAGAAATTTAGAAGAAAAATCGTGACAAACAAAGTTGGAAAAATAAAATTTGGTTGAAGAAGGTTTGAGGTTAACCTTGGGTAAGGGTTACGTGAGCTAAGGGGAAAAGAAGAAAAATAAATAAAGAAAATAATATTTCCTTATGGTCAACAAATGTGGCTGGTGAAAGAAACAAGCTAGGCTGTTTGAACCCTAGTGATGGAAGATAAAATTTACCAGTGTGCAGCCAAAAAAAAAATAGAAGAAAAGGTCAAGGAATTGACTGAATTTGGCTGACTTTATGTGTGTGAAAACTAAAGTTTGGCAGCCTAGAATATACTAGGTGTAGCCTCAATATAAAAGATATAAACAAAAACCAACGTGGGCTGCAAACAGAAAATAAGTGAAGGTTTCAGTTAGACAATAGACATAAAGAAAGAAAAGAAAAAGAAAAGCTAGGGTTGACTTAGCTAAATGGGAAGAAAAATGTGTCAATTATGATTTGTGTGTATATATATATATATATATATATATATATATATATATATATATATATATATATATGTATAAAATGAATAAAATATTTATACTTAACTAAGACCATTCGGTCATGATGGTGAATAAGGAAGAAGCAACGTGAATGGTGTGAAAAGTGAAGAAGATGGCTGATTTGAGAGGGCTGAAATTATACAAGAATCAAACATATATATAGTACGATGGGAAATAGATGATACGAGCCAAATAGGCTTAGTCATTTAAGAGAGAAAATTTGCCATTTAAATTTGATAAGGAAAGTAAGGTAAGTGGCATGGGAAACGGGAGAAAAGCAGTCAACTAAAATGGCTGGAAATTATACAAGAGAATATATAGAATATAACATGGAAAAACAAGGTAAATAAGCCAAGTAGGCTTATATATACATGTGTGTACCGAATGGTATTTGATCATCAAAAAGGGATGGTGACTTTAATGTTGGGAAGAGGAAAAATGCCAAAAACAGAAAATGAAAAAGGAATGAAATATTCATTTAGCGTGAGAAATTGTAAGAAATTCTAATATTCTAAGTAATGGGAATTTAACTAAGAATTAGACAAGTGAAGGAATTTTATACTGAAAATTAATTATATTAAACTGTGACTTTGCAGTTATAATTCGGTGAGATAGGAAGCATAATTGGTGCAACTTAAGGCGTTGCTCTACAGTGTACTGAGGTAAGGGATGCATGTGCAGCACTGAAAGGATATTCAGTCTGCATGATTTTAATTATGAAATATTTTATAAATATATTTCATGAAATTATTGCAATGAATGATTGGTTGGAAAATTGTGGTGAATTACCAGTTGAGATTTTAAACTGTATTTTTCGTGCAAGAGGTTAGCCAATCGGCAGTCGTTATACTGCCGAAAAATTATCGAAAATTACCGAAAAATTCATAAAATCATAATAAATGATTTTATTTCACGAGAAATGATTTTCAACCACGAAAATCGAGAAAATGAATATTTTCATAAAAACATGAATAAAAATGAAGTGATTTTAATATATTCATGTTTTCGAGAATGGTGATAATGAAATCACCGAAAATTCTCTTGATATGTAAATTACACGTAATACGAGATGAAAAATGAAAGGAAATAAGTGAATATTTTTATACATTTCTTAAATATTCACTAAATGGTTTTATAACCTTTATGGTTTTAAATTATGAAATTATATATTTTTATAAACTCCATAAAGGTTTATTGTAGACCTGGCAATTCGTGTCAAAAATTCATTTTCGTGTCATGTAAAATCGTGTTCGTGTCATGTATTAGTGTCAAAAATTCGTGTCGACACAAAAAACTCAAAATGTTATTTTTAGCTTTTACCACATTCATATATTAATTTTACTTAATTTTAACCCCGTGTCATCTCGTGTCACCTCATGTCATTTATTCGTGTTGTGTTCGTATCGTGTATTCGTGTCGTGTTTAAAATTGTCAGGTCTAGTTTATTGATGATGAAAAATACGGTTTTGAGACTAGATGGCATCCTATCATGCTGATATGTGATATGTGATATGTAATATGTGATATGTGATATGTAGTCCCGGCCGACACCTGATCAGTGATCCGCCGAGGACAATTATAGACTATGGCCATAGATCTGACATGATTATTTTATACCCTTCGGGGTTTGTAGCATGATATGAGTAACGATCCAGTGGACGGGCTGGACGTGCGTGCCTAAGTCTCCATATATGAAAGTGTTTTATATGATATGTGATACGTGAAATGAAAATGTTTTACATGATATGTGCTAAATCAAATGAAAGTGATTTACAGCATTTTACAAAATGCTTATTTCAGTACTGATTTTAGTACTACGAGATGATTTTCATATGATATGTAATATGAACATGTGATATGTTTTCAAAAGGAAAAAGAGTTTATAAGTCTAATATTCTTACTATGATTTTAAATTGAATATTAGACTATATGTGACATGAATATGTGATATGTTTTCAAAAGGAAAAAGGAGGGAAGTAAATCTAATATTCTTATTTAAATTTTAAATTGAATATTAGATTTAAATGATTTATATGTTATACGAAAAAGGTTTAATAGCTTATTTTGCTATTTTAAAGTACTGTACTGATTATGATTGTACAGTAAAACATGAAATGAGTTTTAAAGGAAAATGATGATGATTTAACTAATATTCTTTTCAAAGAATATATGAATATTAGTTACTTTATTTAAATGCTTTATTTCATAAAAGCATTTTTTTGAAGAGAATATGAAAATGATATGAAATAAAAAGGAAAATGATTTAAATTTCAAACGAAAAGAAATTTATTACTCTCTACAGTTGCTTCTAGGTTCCGGAACAAGATAGGTATTTTAAAATACCTACCTTACTCCATCCGGATCCCTAGTCGACTGTAGTATCCTTCCTACATGCGAGCCTAGAGCCCATAGGAAAAAAGAAAAAGATTTTCAACATATAGATAGCTGAGTATCAAGTGAGGCATATAATTCCTTTACTGAGTCGTGGTTTGCTCACCCCTTAATTTTAACATTTCAGGTTTTCGAAGACTGAGAGTCTAGCCCTTAAAGGATTTTCGACTGCGCATTTGGGGACGATGCGACAGGTCGATTTATTTAATAAGGTATGATCATTTATCTTCTGTATTTAGACTTACCTACAGTACTACTTTCTTATGAAGGAAAATAGGGATTGTAATTCATATTATAAATTTAATATGAAATTGTTTATATGTAAAGGAAAAGTAAAGTATCGCAGACAGCCCAACCAAATAAGAGGTATAGAATAAGGTGAAAAATAGGGTCACGAGCTGTGACAGGACCAATAGTTGCAAACTTTATTGCTAGTTTTAATGCTAGAGCACCAAAACTCGAAGCAGCACAGTCTTTTCCACCTCAAGTAAATGTTCCACCAACAACTCAGCCACAACTGATACAGCCCCCACCATAGCCTCAACCTCAGATCCCAGTCCAGCAGAGGCCATTTCTAAAGAGAGGTTGTGATGTGACGTTACTGCGGCAGTTTAAAAAATTGGATTCACCTAAGTCTAAAGGTGAAAAGGATCCTATGGCTGCAAAAAATTGGATAAATGAGGTGGAGAAATTGTTTGCTTATGTGACTTGTACAGAGATGGAGAAAGTAGGGTTAGCTACTTTTCTGTTGGTGGACGAGGTAAAGCATTAGTGGAAGTCCACCAAGACGGTCCAAACAGTTAGACACCCAACATTGACATGGGGTATCTTTTTAGAGGCTTTTAATAAGCAGTATATTCCTCGTACAGCTCAAAGGAGATTAAAGTCAGAGTTTCTAAATTAACAGCAGGGGAGTATGACAGTTGATCAATATGAATCTAAGTTCATTGCACTGAGCCGTTTCAATCCAGAGACAATTAGGAGTGAAAACCATAAGAATGAGTGATTCCTGGTTAGTTTAAGACCCTCTATCACAAATAGATTGTCCCCATTTGATATATCTACATATAATGAGGCTATCTGTCGAGCCTAGTTATGCGAGCAGGATTGAATTTCAACAGGTGGAGTTTGGACCCCAAGCAAAAGGCAAGGGTAAAGAAAAAGCCAAATGGGGTTTTGAGGATCGATCAGATAGGAGGCCAGCAAAAAGGCCTACAGGTATTGTAATCGAGGGAAAGGCTACTAGAGATAAATCTGCTAGATCCACAGGGACTGAGAGGTCTACTGCTCCACATAAGGGTTTTGCGACCAAGTGCAATCAGTGTGAGAGGCCGCATAGTGATAGACCCTGCTATTAGGCTATGGGAGCATGTTTTAAGTGTGGACAGAAGGGGCATTTGATTAAGGATTGCCCTAATGAGATGGAAATAGTGCTAGCAGCAGCAGCACCAGTAGCTAAGGAACTAGAAAAGGTTACACTGCCCACACTAACAAGACCTACAGCCGTAAAAAAGGGGAAAAAGGTTGTGACTCAGGATATAATGTATGCCATTGATACGGAGTCTGCTGACACTTTTTCTGATGTCATCAAAGGTAAAATTTCTATTTTTGGTATTGATGCATTTGTATTAATCGATACAGGTTCTATACATTCTTTTGTGTCTCCAATGTTTGCTACTAAACTACTAGTAAAGCCTGGACATTTAGGACTCACTATAGATAAATACGCCCTTTATAGAATCACAAATAACTGATTTCATGTATCGTAACAGTAAATTGAGGATAGGAGAAAAAGAGGCAGTAGCTGACCTGATTGTTTTGAAATGTATGATTTTGATATCATCATAGGAATGGACTAGTTAGCTACAAATCATGCTAGTTTGGAATGTTACACTAAGTATGTAACCTTTTCTTTTTCTAAAAAGTATATTATAAAACTTCTTATTAGTAATAAATATAGATTTTGCTAAATTTGTGTTGAAATTAAATTTTTGAATGTTATTGTGATTGAAGGGTTTATCACTTATGCAGAAGACATAGAAAAGAGATGTTCTGAGTTATACAAAATTCCTATGGTCAGGGATTTTTCAGATGTGTTTTCGGATGAATTATCGAGTCTTCCCTAGACCATGAGATCGAATTTACTATCAACTTGATACCTGGCACTGAACCCCTATCCAAACCTCCTTATCGAATGGTACTAGTGGAGCTTGATGAGCTCAATAAACAGCTCCAAGAGTTGTTGGATAAGGGATTATCTGTACCAGTGTTTCTCCTTAGGGCGGACCAATCTTATTTATCTGAAAAAGGATGGTAGTCTACAATTGTGCATTGATTATCGAATACTCAATAAGGCTACTATCAAGAATAAATATCTTCTACCCATAATCGATGATTTATTTGATTAGCTCAGGGTTGCATAAGTGTTTTCTAAAGTTGATATGAGGTCGGGATATCATCGGTTGAAAATTCGTGAGATAGATGTCCATAAGACTGCATTTAGGACCCGGTATAGTCATTATGAGTTTCTGGTCATGCCATTCAGACTCACTAATGCTCTTGTAGCTTTCATAAATTTCATGAATGAAGTATTCAAATCTTTCTAGACAAGTTCATCATCGTATTTATTGATGACAATTTTGGTATATTCCAAATCTCAAGAATAGCAAGAGTAGCATCTTTACACTGTGCTACAAACCCTCAAAGATCGAAAGTTCTTTTCCAAATTTAGTAACTGTGAGTTCTAGTTAAATCAAATTACTTTTCTGGGACATGTAGTGTCTAAATAGGGGTGTCAGTTGATTCGTCTAAAATAAAAGCTATTGTGCAATGGGAAAGACCAAAGTCAGTAACAGAAATTTGAAATTTTCTAGGTCTAACTAGATATTATCGTCAGTTTATTGAGGGTTTCTCTCAATTGGCTGCTCCTCTGTCGCATCTCACACACAAAAGGAGGTGAAGTTCAAATGGACTGATGCTTGTGAGCACAGTTTTCAGGAATTGAAATGAAGTTTGACCACAGCACCAATCCTTACTATTCTGAGTGGTTCAGGAGATATTTCAGTGTACAGTGACACCTCCTCACTTGGTTTGAGATGTGTGCTGATGCAAAATGAGAAAGTGGTTACTTATGGTTCTCGTCAGCTGAAAGACCACGAGAAGAATTACCCTACTCATTATTTGGAACTCGACGTAGTGATGTTTGCTTTGAAGACATGGCAGCACTATTTATATGGTGAGAAATTTCAAGTATATACCGATCACAAAAGTCTTAAGTATTTGTTCTCATAACGAGAATTAAATATGAGGCAGCGTAGTTGGATGGAGCTGTTGAAAGATTATGATTATGAGATATTGTATCACCTGGGAAAAGCGAATGTGGTGGCAGATGCTTTAAGCAAAAAATACTTGGGGTATGGTCTCTTACATGACGGTTGGAGAGTAAAATTTCTTCGAGCAATTTGCGAGTCTCAGTCTATATGTTACTCCTTATAAGAGATATGGCTTGATGGCTAGTTTTCGATTTGAGCCTGATTTAATAAACCAGATCAAAAGTGCTTAGAGGGAGGATGCTGGTTGTATTGAGATTGCCGATCAGATATAGTTAGGGCTTTAGTTAAAGTATGTGATTGGCACAGATGGTATTATGAGGTTCAAGAACAGGATTTGTATTCCCGAGGACAGACAATTGAGAGAGTTGATTTTGACAGAGGCTCATACTTTGGAGTACACTTTACATCTTGGCAGTAACAAGATGTATTAGAATCTGTGTAAAGTGTACTGGTGGTCTAATATGAAGAGAGACATTACCGAGTTTGTTGCAAGGTGTCTCACTTGTTAGCATGTAAAGGTAGAGCATAAGAAACCAGTAGGATTGCCTCAAACTCTACCAATACCAATGTGAAAATAGAAGCACATCACCATGGATTTCATCATGAGTTTACTGAAGACCAAAAGGAATCATGATGCAATTTGGGTTGTTGATATATTGACGAAATCAGCCCACTTTCTTGCTATTAAGTCTACAAATTCCATAAGTGCCTTGGTCGATCTTTATGTCAGGGAGATTGTTAGATTGCATGGAGTTTTAGTGAGCATTACTTCTTATAGAGATTCCCAATTCACTTTTCATTTTTAGGAGCGATTTCAAGATGCTATGAGATCTCGACTGAATTTCAGCATAGCTTTCCACCTACAGACTGATTGGCAGTCCAAGCGCACCATTCAGACTCTCAAGAATATGTTGAGAGCTTGGGCACTGGACTTAGGATGATCATCTTCCATTAGCAAAATTTTCCTATAATAATAGTTATTGCTCCAGTATCGACATGGCACCTTATGAAGCTTTGGATGATAGAAGATATCGTTTCCCTATTGCCTAAGAAGAAGTGAGTGACAGAAAGATATTAGCTCCCGATATGGTCGAGCAGGCTTCTAGAGATGTTCACCTTATTTGTGATAGGTTGAAGATTGCTCAAAGTTAACAGAAAAGTTATGCAGATGTTAGACGTCGACTTTTGGAATTCTCGGTGGGAGATTTAGTAGTTCTGAAAGTTTCACCATCTAGAGGTATTATGAGATTTAGAAAGAAAGAAAAATTGAGTCCTTGCTATATCGGACCTTTCGAGATCTTAGATTGAGTGGGAGATGTGGTATATCGATTGGCATTACCACCAGAGCTATTCGGTGTACATAATGTCTTCCACGTATGATGCTATGGAAGCATCATTCAGATGAGTCTCATATAATTTAGTATGAGCCGCTAGAAATTAGGAAAGATATGAGTTATGTGAAGAAGCCAATGTGGATCTTAGATTGAAAGGAAAAGGTACTACAGTTTAAGACAATTCCGCTGGCTAAGGTTCTCTAGTAGTACCACACAACAAAAGAGGCTACTTAGGAATTAGAGAAACTAATGAAAGAGAAGTATATAAAGTTGTTTGTCGGATAGGTTTGATCAAATTTGGAGGACCAAATCTCCTAAGGTAGGGAAGATGTGAGATCCACATTTTCTATTATTGTTAATCCACTATCCATAAGGTTAAGAATATTAGGTATCTCATACCTATTCAAATGTTAATTTACTTTGTAGGCATGAAGGTGAATCAGATGGTGGGCCCCATTAGATTTCAGGTATCCGGATGAAGGTAAAACTTGGTAGATTGAAATTTTAAGCCAAATACTATAATGGTAACAAATTGCACCGCAAACTCAATTGTTTATACATGTTTCAAAAGCATGTAACAATTTAGGAAATGACGGTTAAATCCATAAAATGTCGAAATTTTCATGAATAATAATCAAACTGAGTTTAGTTTTGATCAACTAATGGTTGTAGGTAAATTCTTATGTGACAAAGTTTTATGTCATGTGGACTGATGAATAAATCAGGCATAAAAGTAGAAATTTATGCAATTCAGCATTAGGAGTATTTTGGTAATTTCTCCCATTTAACCAGTTGAACCCCAACGAAAGCTGAACTAATAACTAGACTATGTTAAATAGATATATGTTATCATGAGAAGAAATATTTTGAAGGTTAGACTAACTTCATAAGACGAAGTTAATTACGAAGGGCAAAATTGAAACTTTAAAGTAAGAATAAAGGCATTTTAGTAATTTGTCACTTAAATTATTAATTTTTAAAGGAATTTTCTAGTTTCTTATTCCATTGCTGTCCATATCTCTCCTTCCCACTCCTCCATTGTTGAAGTTTTCTTTAGAGAGAAAGTCACCAAAACCTAGGGAAAAACACACTGAAACCGAAAACCGTCTTCACCAAAGCTGTGCAGCTCTTTGAGCTCTACAATCCAGTACCAAAATCCTACACAAAAGAGGCCAAAATCTTGGTGTTTAAACCCTCTTCATTTTCGTCCAAGCTTATAAGGTAAGATAAAGTTGGGATTTTTATGTTTTAATGGCTTTTTACTATGTGTTTAAGATATTTAACTATGAATTTAAGCTTGAATTGAATTAAAAAAAAAAAAAGGAGAATCATCACCTTAGGTTTTTGGCCAACATTCATTATGCATGAACATGACGTTGTTTGATGGGAATTTGATGTAGAATTAATGTAGAACAAGTGTAGAACATAAATTTAGGCTTAAATTGAAGAAAATAGTTGTGTAGGAGAGAGAATGGGATTCAACCAAGTGAAGGTGAGATGGAAAGAGAGCTCAAGTCAATGTATTTTGAGTCCTAGAGTAATGTATAAATTCATACAAGATTGCTAGCGCAGTCAAAACTGAAGACCGAGGTGTTTTGATGGTAGTTGTAGTGACAGCATCGGTATGAAGTAAATCGGATTTAGGGTTGAAATAGAAAATGTACTAGGTTGCAAGGAGTTAAATATTTTTGGTAACTGAAGTGTAGTGAATTGACTGTGTTTGTGTGGTAAATTGCAGCTCGAAAGTCAAAAAATGATACCAGTGCTAGCAAGTAACAAAGCAAGAATTTGATAGGTAAGGAATATATGTAGAAGGCATAGGGATACTATGTTGTATTGGGGGATGTTGAAAACGAATTTTATGAGATTGAACTTGATTATCTGATTGAATTGTGAAACTGAAATGATGGATTATATATGTTTTGTGTAAGGAAGTTAGGATAGAAAGTACCGTTATGCTGCCAAAATCTTCTTAAACGAACCTAAACTTCCAAATATATCTACTGTTGTATTTTGGTGATTGAAAAGAATGTAAAAACATGTTTCGGGGTTAAAACTTCTAAAAACTGCACTTGCACATCAAATTTGTTACTCAGTTTTCAAAGGGATTTTTACTAGTTTCTACATGTTTCGTGATACATTCATGTTTCCATGTTACTATTGTACGCAAATAAAATATTTTAAACATTGGTTAATGGACTAAGAATATTTAGTGAATTTTTATACTTCAAGTATAATGATTTTCTGATTTTGATGCTTTATGGATTGATTGAAGATATTATTTATTGATTTGATCTTCGTAAACAATTTTGAAATGATTTGTGAATTGTTTTAAGACTGTTGGCCCCATAGCTACTTGTGGGTACATGCTTTTCTGTTCCACTCCTTTCCGTTGCTATTAGACCCTAGCCTTTTCTTTAGTGTCCACAGATGTCACTTGTCTAGTGTACACTGTGAAACTTTGACTATGGCCATATGTCTACTTATATTGCATGAGTTGTGAGAATCGCAATTTCTTTAAAATTGATCATGTACTCAACATGTAATTATAAGCGAATGTAATGCAATGCAAGAATGTAAATTTCGTATTTCAAATATATGATTATGATTCATAATCTATAGAAATGAAATTATCGAAAATAGAAGTCGAGAATGA
This sequence comes from Heritiera littoralis, assembly GCA_031772115.1. Classification (NCBI taxonomy): domain Eukaryota; kingdom Viridiplantae; phylum Streptophyta; class Magnoliopsida; order Malvales; family Malvaceae; genus Heritiera; species Heritiera littoralis. The sequence continues at coordinate 1,809,638 of JAPDPK010000040.1, forward strand.
AGTGAAATGTACACGTATGCAGTATATATAATGTACATTAAATGGATACAAAAGGAATACACAACCCTGTACATATGTACACGTATATATCGACAAATACATGCAACATGCATGTATGCGTACGCACGCACATAGATAAATGCATATAAATAATCATCAAGCGAACTAAAAATAAAATATTGTACACATGTATATAAGCATGTTTGGATATATATATATATATATGTATAAGGAAAATGAATAAATAAATATCTAGTATAAATATATTAAGGTTATATACATAAAACATAATATATAAGATATGTGATATATATAGTATAATATATATTAAAAGTTTTATATAATAAAAGTTATAAATTTTAAAGATTTAGGAATATAATAATAATTTTATATTAAAAGTTATATATATTATGTTAAAAAAAATAATAAAGAAGCCAATCACGTTGGCTAACAACTCTCACATTCACTAACGTGAGCTTTAATATTAGGTAAAAAAAAATACAAGACCAAAACCACTTCAGCCATGCTTTTTGCTTTAAATATTATATAAATATTTATATAGTGTAATGAAGTGGAGACTAGCTGGGGAGAACTGAGGGTGAGAGAATGAATTAAATATATATGATATGAAAGAAAGCACTATTAAAAGAAAGGAAAGACCAGAACAACGAAAAAAAAATTAAAGAAAAGAAATATGAAACAAACAGAGGCGCGATTTGAAGCTGGGTTTAGTGATGAGTTTTGAGGTTTTTCTACGGCTAACAAGGGGTCTTTAGCTGCTGAATTGAACTAAGTTTGAAGGCTAGAAAAATGGTGCTGTTTGGGTAGTGTTTTGGAGTTGAAGAACGTGACTTTCAGAGGCAAAACAGAAGCAAGAGAGATTGAACCTGGTGTGACTGTGTGGAGGGGTGAAACAGAACCGAGAGATAGAAGGGAATGGCATGGGTTTCAGCTGGGTTTGGGATTTTAAACTGGGGCTGAAGCAAATGAAGGATGACACGTGAGGCTGCAGGAAACAAAACAGGGGTGTAAATTAGGTCCTGGAAATAGAGAGATCAAGTGGAAGAAAACATAAGGAATTGGAATAGGAAGGCTTGACAACAAAACAGAATTTTGTTAGGAGAAAGGAATTGAAGTGTTTGATTGGGCGTGAAGGCTGGAAGTGTCAGGGGCTGATCCACGTCTGGAACAGGGCCACGAAAGGGGGAAGCTCGACTGGGCAAGAAGGCTACAACAACAGGCCTTTTTGGTGCAGGTGAACCCCTCCCCTCAGCATGTACGGGACAGCAACAAAGAGGCTTGCTGGCTTCTACCTTTTGGTCCAATGAAAACCTAGAACAAGTGTGGTTCGGTTTAAAAGGTTTCTAAGGGGTAAGATTTGTCTTCCTTGGTTAAGTTTAATAGATGTGTCTAATAAGTATATTAATATGAAATGAAAGAGTGTATTATTTATTAGGTCAATGAGCATATATATATATATATATATATATATATATATATATATATATATATATATCAAATAATATGGTGAGGATGGTTGAAACATAATTGGTTAAATGCATATATATAATATATATATATATATATATATATGCATGTCATTAGTAAATATGAGGAATTAATTGTGAGTAAGGTAAAATGATATACACATATATATATATATATACACACATAAATATATATATATACATGTAGGTATATATATACTCACAAAAAATATAAATATATAAATATATATACATATATGATTATCATTGATACAAAGAGAATAGTTGACGTATAGTCAAATACGTATATACATATCTATGCATATGAATATAAATACCATCAATGTGATAAGGAAGAATTTAGTTTCGATGTAGAAATGATCTCGATTAATTATGGCTCTAAGATATAGGTTTTGGTAGGTAATTAAGCGTAATTAGAGTATATTAAGGAGATGGTAATGAATTGATTTGTAGTTTAAATTATGCGCTTTAAGTTTAGTATTTAACATGATATGAGTAGTTGATTGAGACAGTATTAGAATTATTGTAGTGTCTTCGATTGGAGCCGAGGAGTAAATTTCCAATTCGGAGGGTCGAGGAAGATACTCGCTAAGGGTGTAAGGTAAGTGGGATAAATAAGCCTTGCTAGTATCATCTCGTAAGAGATGAATAAAGACTTATTAAAACACTTATCTAAATTTACCTCAAGTTGGTGGAATACTATGGGTAAGACTATAAGAGTAAGTACGATAAAATACAAATTGGACATAATGTGATCGTGAATAGTAGTTGTTTAGAAAGGAATCTTGCTTGTGATTTGCGTGTTATGTGTTATAGTTTATTCGTGGTTGTAGAATGTTTAAATTGTATACTTTTTGGTGCTTGCATTTTTAGGAATGTATATGAATTAATTAAATCGCACCAAGGGAGCATGTTAGCATATTGTGATACTTTGAGAATGCGTATGTGATTTGTTTGCGGTATGTATAGCTCCCAATATTGAGTTCTTGGACCTAAATTAGTACCTAGTCGTGTTTGTCGAAAGCTAGGAAAAAGGTCAACTCGAGTAAAGACTCGATCTTTGTACCGTGTGAGCCACCTCTAGAAAACTCAAGGGACCTAAGTGCTACATAGGTTCTTCGGAAACTATGGGAGCCACCTCTAGAATCCTTTGAGAACTAAGTACTACACGAGTTCCGATGAGATAGTGGAAAGTATATGGCATAAAGGCCAACCTAAGTAAAGACTCGATCTTTGTACCGTGTGAGCCACCTCTAGAAAACTCAAGGGACCTAAGTGCTACATAGGTTCTTCGAAAACTATGGGAGCCACCTCTAGAATCCTTTGAGAACTAAGTGCTACACGAGTTCCGATGAGATAGTGGAAAGTATATGGCATAAAGGCCAACCCGAGTAAAGACTCGATCTTTGTACCGTGTGAGCCACCTCTAGAAAACTCAAGGGACCTAAGTGCTACATAGGTTCTTCGAAAACTATGGAAGCCACCTCTAGAATCCTTTGAGAGCTAAGTGCTACACGAGTTCTGATAAGATAGTAGAACGTATGTGTCATAAAGGCCAACCCGAGTAAAGACTCGATCCTTGTACCGTGTGAGCTACCTCTAGAGAACTTAAGGGACCTACGTGCTACATAGGTTCTTCGAAAACTATGGGAGCCACATCTAGAATCCTTTGAGAGCTAAGTGCTACACGTGTTTTGATGAAATATGAGGAATCATAGGTTATTGTGACAATAAATAAATGATTGTGATTTGTGAATGTGATGAATATCAATAGATGAAATAGATCTTATACATAAGACAGAGAATGTGTATAATCATTGAATTTTACTTATATATGCCATAAAAGCATGTGCTATTTGAATGTTTGTCTTCTTTCAGACTTAACCATACTGATAAAAAGAATGATACTTTGTGAATTTAAGAATGGAACAAAAGCATAAATAAGCTTATGAAATCTGTGTACATACGAATTGGTAGCAAATCTTGATAAAATTCATACATGCTATTTTATAGAATCATGCATGTATGATCGTGTTTTACGATATGAGCCTAGTATGTACTTATTTAAACTACTTACTCAGCCGTGGATTTGCTTACCCCTTAAATTTAACATTTACAGATCACACGAGTTGATAGCTGGCTCAGGCTTCGTATAGGCTCTCGGGGACTATACCTAGTAGTGGTACTCGTTTGCGTTCTCCGGGCCTAGCTTTTGCATTTTTGAGGTATACTACTTGTATATCATTTTGATAATTATATGTACTTTAATTTCACAGTACTAGGAAAGAATATGGGATGTAGCTTTGGATCGCACTAGATTATTATGTGAGTCTAGGTGATTATCGAGTTCGATCGGGGTTATGATGTATATTTTGAATGATGTATAAATTGCTAAATGTGGACTTATTAATGGTTAAACCCTTAAGAAGCATGAGATGCTTGATTGTGTGAATTGTGGGGAAACAACAGCTGGTTGTATTATGTAGTTTAAAATGTGTTTTAATGCAGGTGATTTTACTGGGGAAATTGATAAAATACAAAGGCAAGGTTTTCGACCCGTTTCTTTTGTAATAATAAATAAGGCTAAATTCATAAAAATCACCTTGAGAAGGATGACATAGCTCGAGAAATAATATTAATAGGATAAGATTTGATTTAGATACTGCACTAACACCGAATACAAACCGTAAATAAAGAAACAAAAATTTGGTTCGTAAATTTCTGTAAGGGATAAAGTAAGTGTTAAGTGGACGTCATCGGCCCTCGGGTCGTGACATGAGTCTATTAGGTGAAGTCTAGTCTCCACTGTTATATTTTACTGGGGTGGTAAATCCCTGGCCAATCCAAGCACTCCCAGACTTTATTGATTTCTGCTTCAATTATGTTACATATGCTTTATAATTTATAATCTCTGCATTATTTGTTTGAAAGTGATATCATATTGTTTACGGAATACTTCAAAACTAACCTATTATAGTATCTTTTTCGATATTGTGCCCAAATGACTATGTTTTCTATGTGAAAGAGCATGTTTGAAAATGCTTGCATTTAGTTATGCATAGTATCAACTCTTGTATATATATTTTTTACTGGGTGTAACCTCCCTCCTAATTCTCCTTCCAGATTATCTGTAATAAATTCCTGTTCTACTCAGGAGGATTTACGTTTGGCATCCCTCAGGCGATTTTCCGTATCCGTTGAGGTATACAAGTTTTTTGCTATATATTCAAACTAGATGGGGTGGTGATACCTAAGTGGGACCATTTTCGATATCTAGGATCGATAGTATAGATGGATGGAGGATTGAAGGTGATGTGACCTATAGGATCCAGGCTAGATGAAGTAAGTAGAGAAGTGCTACAGATGTGTTGTGCGATTAAGGAATTCATATATGGTTGAAAGGCAAGTTTTATAAGACAGTTGTTAGACCAACATTGTTATATGGTAGTGAATGTTGGGCGACTAAAAGGCTACATACACAAAAGATGAGCGTAACAGAAATGTGAATGTTGTGGTAGATATGTGGATATACAAGAAAGGATAGAATGAGAAATGAAGATATTCGTAAGATGGTTGGAGTGGTACCTATCGAAGACAAGGTGTGTGAAAGTCGTTTACAATGGTTTGGACACATACAACATAGACCTGTAGATGCTCCAGTTAGGAGAATAGAGGCTATGGATGTTGAGAGAAGGGTTAAGACTAGAAAAAGACCGAAAAAGACTTGGCAAGAAGTAATTTGGAAAGATATAGAGGGATTAGAGTTGGATGAGCAAATTGCCTTGGATAGGAATTTGTGGAGGAGAAGAATACATATAGGCGATCTAACGTGAATTCAGATATTGGTTCATATAGCCTATCCTAATCTATTGAGAGAAAGGCTCTGATGATGATGATGATGATATTCAAACTCTATATGTACAGTGCTAGTTGTATGTATACTAATACTTGGGATGAAAAACTGAAAGTAGTATATTGAATAAATTTTTGAGCTCATATGCCTATATATATATATATATTTGTGCTCAAGTATCTGGATCTTGGGTAATTTATGGTTAAAGGAGAATGATTAATTATTTTAAGTATATCTAGGCACTGTAGACAACCCAGTCGAAAGTAATTAAGATGTAAGAAATAGTATGGATATTCGATATTCGGTGTGTGACAACTTAGCTCCCATGAGATCCTAGAGGTGACTTTCATGGTTTTAGAAGAACTCATGTAGATTATGGGTCCCTTAAGACTCTAAAGGTGGCTTCCACAGATGTAAAAACACTGATTAAAATGGTTTTGAGTTTTAAATATGCAAGATTTTCAATTTATTTCAAAAGTCAACTCAAAACCAGAATCTTTCAAGCTAAATCATTATGCACGTCATTATAAGACTTATCTAGAAAAGTTGCTTGAATCAAAACATGTTATGGAAGAATTGTGCATGAATCAATGATATGCCACTACACACTCTGTATGACTACCTAGCGTAATTAATGTAAGTCATGCACATGTACACTTCATATTTCGCACATAAAATGAGTAAGATTTGTAATTTCACTTATTCCTATTTGAATCACTAGAAATTTCGACGGCATAATGGCTTATATTTTAATCTAACTCAACTTGCAGAAAGTGCATTTCAAATGAATCTATTACACTAATTCAACAATCACAACTCAACAATCTCATTACAATCAATTTTTTTCATTTTTTTTATATTTACCTTCTCATCCAAAAATCAATCACATAAGCATATAGTCAAACAATATGTAGACTAATTTCTACTTAACACATGCATAAATTACTTAATTCAACTTGCAAGCTTGGTTGGCCACAGAACACAAGGCAGACAGAAATTCTCAAACCCAACCCAAGCACTGTCCAAAAACATAATTCATTTAAACCCTCAAACGTACCTCTGCTTACCTTAATTGTTCAAGCAATAGCATTTCATCGCTTAATCCAAAAATAAATTAATTATTTATATAAAAAGAAACTTAATCCTCCCTTGCGAGATGAATCTAATAAACTTTACTTAATCTATTTACCTCAATGCTTACGAATTATCTTCCTCGAACTTCCAAATCAAAAGTTAAACTCCTACACCGCTCCAACTTACCACAACTAATTTATTATTGTCTCAATAACATATCTTAATTATGCATAATCATATTCCAAAAACACATATCTTAAAACCATAATTAATTAAGTTCACTTCTATGTCAAGACCAAATTCTTCGTTATCACACTAATGATATATATATATATATTTATTTGTATATGTATGCATGTATACATGTATATATATTCCTTATATATATACATATATATATATATACATATATATATATATATATATATATATATATATCAATCTAAAACCTAAGTACAATGCCTTACCCTTAACCATGTCTTACCCTTAACCACCTTCACGACCAAGTCTTTCACCAACCTTTTCAAGGTCCCAATATACTCCTACATTAAACATTAATTCTTCCTCAAAAAATCATACTAAATGATAGATTTTCCTTTTACATGTATATATATACACACACATATATACATTTATCTATCTTTATCGTATTCCCTTGGGGGTGTGTGTGTATATATATATATTTATACAATTTTTTTTTAACTCAATACTACAAGGTCCTTAACCCTTACCTTTAAACTCTTAAGGTCGAGCATCACCTGCTTCTCTACATATCGGTTTGGGGCCACTCTCTTTTGGTGTTTTCACGTTTCCTTATTCCAGTGTGAACCTAGAATGGAGCACCTAACTCTCCTTTGTTTATCAAGGAATGAAAGCCAGCAAGTTCTTCCTCACGTTGGCTGTAAAATGGAGCCTCACGTTGCTCCCTTGTTCCAGCCGAATGAAGCCTTTTCTCTCGTCTGTTTTTTGGCTGCCTTTCATGTTGCTACTTCAGCTCTTTAATCCCCTGTTTCGCACATACACAGATCAGCCCCTCAAGAGTTTGGTTTTAGCCCTTCTTCAGCTACACTAACAGCCTTTAATACCCTTTCATAGTTATTAAATCGAGATACGTATCGTGAATCGAAATTTTATTTTTAAGGATCGAGTATCGTATCGTATCGTATCGTAAGATACGGTAAATAATTTTAAAATTAATTATAAATAATATATACACATGTAAGATAAATAAAATATTAAAAATATTATACATATTAATAGAATTAAGTAAGTATATGATAAAAATAAAAAAGTATGATTTTTTTCAAACACTTAACATCTTCATTAATAGTATATATTTTTAAATAATATTTTTATATATTTTTTATTTTTAGTTTTTAATTTTTTAACTAAAAGTTTATTTTTTTTCAATATTTCAAAATTAAATTATATAGAAAATACGTTTTTTAGTCTTTTTTAGGTTAAAAAACTATTAAAATTGCTTTTTTAGTTAATTGGGTCAAATCAGATTTTTTTGGGCCTGGCCCATTGTTACTCTAAAGCGTATCGAAGTGAATCGGTGTATCGTACGATACGTATCGATTCGTTTGTGTATCGATAGATACGCTACCGATTCATGATAAAATCGATTCTTTGTATAGATACGTATCGAATTTATACTGAATCGAATCGAATCGTACGATACGTATCGCGTATCGTACGATTCTGATAACTATGTACCCTTTAAAACCAACAAGAATCCTAGTCTAAAACAACCACATGATCAACCTTTAAAGATCAGCCGAACATCCCTGCAGCAACTCCTAAAATTACGTTTTCCATCTGAGTTTTGCAAGTTCTTCCTTGCATGACACTGCTGCATAACGAACCTGATCCAAGTCGTTTCCTTCCTCTGTTGTGTTCCTCGTTCAACCACCGTCCCTAGCCTGAACTGTATCTCACTCCAGCCAAGATCGAAACTTGCCTCCTCCTCTCTCATTTCCACTCCGTTTCTCCCTTAAGTCTGCCTCTTTTTTCCTTTTTCTTTTTTCAATTTCTCTCTCAGTCCCGATCTTCTCCACCTCTGTCTCGGTCAGGGCAGTTCCAAAATTCCATCTCTCGCTTCGGTATAGTCTCTCAATTTGGCAGCCAACAACAGCCCCAAGCCACAGCCTTTCCAGCCTCTAATTTCTCAACCAAGAACCCGTTCCCCTGCGGTCAGTTTACTCATTCGGCTTCTTTCTCTTCTCTCTGCTACAGCTTCTCTTTTAAATTATTTCTCTCCTTATTGCTTCCATTCTCTTCCGCCTGCTCTTTTCCAGATCTGCTTTCACCGGCCACTGCAGAGGCGGCGGTGGCGCACGGAATAGGCGGTGTGGTGTCGATTTGTCCTCTCTTCCAGCTTATCCTTCCCTCTCCCTCGTGTTTCTGTTTTCATTAAGCAAACTGCTCCCACGTCAGCAGGAGTAGTTGTGATTTGATTTTTTTTTTAATTTTATATATATGTTATATTTTTATTATAACCAAAGAATTCATAGAGATTCTTTTTATATAAGTTATAGATAGATTTTTTTTTTACTTTCTCTCTTTTTTCTTTTTTAAAATTTAATAAACAAATAAATTATTAAAATTGATTTTATATTGGTGACAAATGTCAATCAAAGAACTCATGGGGATTCTTCTTATATAAGGTATAGATTATATATTTATATCCTATTTTAAATTGTTATATATATATAGATGTATTTGCAATGTCTTTAAATTTTCTTAAAATATAAATACATAGTTTAGGTTTTATATTTATTTATATATATATATATTCTCTTTATATAATAAATAATTATACATATATGTACCATATATATACATTAATTTTTTTATTTTATTTTTATAAGGTATATTGTTGTGTACACTAAAATTAAATCTGTAACCTCATCACTTAATAATTATCGAAATTGCAATATACATATTTAATACTTAATTTACTTTAATTATGCACTTATTTACATGTCCGTAATCAAGAATTTGCGGTTATTACAATTATTTCATGCAGCCTCCACATCCTCATCAAGTGGTTGCTATTTTCTTTTATAGTTAAGGCTAATCAAGGGCTTTTGCAACTAGCCTCCGTGGGCTGCACTCCTTTGGTTTTCGTGTTGATGCTAGTTACATAAATGAATATAACTTGGGCTTGCATGAGAAAAGGCTAAGACATACAAATGGTTTTGGTGCAATAGGATTTATTGGTTTAAAAGGTTTAGAAGTGTTTTGGAAATGTGTTTAAATTATGCATGGATTATAAAGGGTTTCACTTGGGGTAGGGTTTATAGGGTAAGATAGGGTTTAAGGGTTCTTACGAAGGCTTAGAGAATTTAAATAAGTGGAGCAAGGGTTTATGGTTATTAAATGGGAAGGGTGAAAGGGTTTAGGGGTAAGGTTAGTGGTTTAAGTTTAACACTAAGTCCAATCATTTTTTCTTAATTTTCTTGTCATTCTCTTGATTTCCTCATTATTCTTGAATTTCTTACACATGAAGGCAATTTCTTACACATAAGGAAGAAATTACATTAAAATTTCAAAATTTAATCAAAACTCGTATGATAAAATACTCTATAAACTATATATTTTGGAGACTTATCACACCTCTAAACTTAATATTTTACTTGTCTTCAAGCGAAACAATCTCAAAACATACAAGAGATAACATTTACTTGACAGATTTATTCCTAACATACACCTCAAAGAAAGAGTACCGATCTAATATTAGAAAAATCACAATTATTAATCAACATAGAGTTTCCTTCAATCACATGCCTAAGTCCCAATTAGATTCTCTATGTGTGTGAATGTCCATCATATATCAAGGCATATATATTCGGATGAGATTGTGCAAGCATGAAAAGTAAAGTCCTTAAAGCATGAACAATCCCATAAGTTTACTTTTCACTTCCTTCCCTTATGTAGCCATGTGTAAGGCTAAGGTGAAGGTATGATAAAAGACAATTTAGGTTCAACAACCCCTAATCATGCATTTCACTTTAGGATTTTTATTTTTCAAGCTTCAATTAACTCCTTTGTTTCTTACTTTGTTATACACTTTATTCTATTTTTGCATTTTTCTCATTTTTCATTATTTTTCTTTTGAATTTTCTATTTTTCGATTTTTTTCTTTCTTTCTTTTATTTTTCTTTATATATATATATATATATATCTTATCTATCTACCCAAATATGTACATAGCTCATGATATATCAAAGTAATTTACATACTTTCGGGGTATGGGATAGGAAAATGTATTTATGTGGCTAAAGGAAATTAACTTGTAGGTGTGTAAACAGAGATAAGCTAGTTTGGCACAGAGAGATGACTAAGGACAAGTATATATAAGGTTAGCTCGAAAAGTCTCAAACGATTCAAGAATAGCCTAAATCATTTTTCTAACTAAGCATGGGCTAAAAATTTCATCTCGAGAGGAGATCAAACAAATTCTAGAATGCTCACAACTTCAAAGATAAATACAATCATATATTGATGAGTGTCGTCAGTCACCAAAAATAAAATTTCCTAACTCTACTATGTAGATAGCGGAGCAAGGGTCGAACCCACAGAGATTGAATTATTTAAATTAATTATTAAATTAAAAATCTAATTTCAGGATTTGGGGAAAGAAGAAGAAAATCTGGGGGGTTTTGTAAGCTATGTCTAAAATAAAGAAAACAAGAATTATTAAATATATAAAAAAAATAGCAAAAAGCTTCAGGTATGAGGCAATCAATCATTCTTGGATTTTGATGTTGATCATTGATTACAAAATATCACTGTCAATTAAATAGTCAACCGTAGCATAACAACAAGCTCTGTTACACCATCTTTCCTTACTGAGTCGTTAGTTAAAACAAGCTCTTTAACTAATCTCTAACTACTTAACCTACCTAGAACAAGCTCTCTAGATATAAGTTGTAGCAGCATTAACAACAAGAAAGATATGGGTTGACATTAGATAACAAACACATAAGCTCGGTTTATTTAATCTAAACCTTAATTCTCTTCCATCCCTAGTGATTAACCCCACAAGCAATTACGGACTTATGTTTTTAATCTGGCGGTAGATTATTTAGTTTAACTAAATAGTGTGCACCCTATCTAATCAAACAAACAATCATTATAATGTGCTCAGAGAATCTTGGATACTTAATCAACAATTATATAATAGGTTCAAGAATCTCACAACATGGTTTTCCAAAGAATAATTAATTTACCTCATAACTGAATAAGAAAACTACTCACTAGACATATTCAAGATCATAAAATTCAAGTTTAATATCATAAAGAAGACAATTATCATGCAATAAACAATTAAACTATCAATCTTTAATAATATCAAACAAGAAATCTATAATCAAGATTATAATCTAGCAAGCAAGAACACACAAACAATATTAATTTAAATAAAGAAAACAAAATCAGAATTAAAAATAATAAAGAAATAAGCAAAATAATAAAAATAAAATTTCTATTAAATCTACTCTAAAACTAAACAAGAGAGAAAAGGGGGAAGAGAGGGATTTGAGGGATTTGAGGGATAAGAGGGATTTGAGGGATTTGAGGGATAAGAGGGATTTTAGGGATTGCTGTTTATGAGAGCCTTGTGCTCTTTATATAGGCCTAAGGAAGAGTTTAAAAGACTTTCCTAAGCAATGTGGGATTCAGATAAGAGTTTACTTGGGAAACAAGTAATTTGACTAGTCAAACTCTTACCTTTATCTCATCATCTTTTTACAATTATTTTCTAAGTAAAATTCCTAAGGCCTATTTTTATTAATTAATTACAGATCTAAGACAAAATAAAATTAAGAAACTATCTTCTCTCAACAAAATCTGGTCTTGAACTTGCTTTGTTGGAATTTCTTCTCAATCTCGTTTTTCTGCCCAGAATTTCGTACTGATTTTGTCCAGACGTTTGACCCACCAAATGAACTCCAATTTTTGCGATCTTGGACATTCTGGAAACCTTGAGAAGTCCTCTACAACTTCCATGAAGGCCACATCTTGAGATAAGGTCGTTAAATTGGTCAAAAATGTCAATCTTTCAAGCTGGACAGAAAATACTGCACTTTGCTCTTTTTAGCTTCTTTTTATTCCAACTCGATATTTAATACCTAAAACATAAAATAAACATTAGTAAGCTCTTTTAGGCATAAAACATCAATAAAGCAAATATATTAGCACATATAAAATTCACAAAATATCATCCTATCAAATTCCCCCACACTTAGCTTTTGCTAGTCCTCTAGCAAAACCTAAACTAACTTCCTAAAGAACTAAATCCTAAATCCTAACTCACTTTCGTAGGAATCACGATTGCATTTAGCATATGCAATAAGCCTTTAAACCCCTAGGTCACCCCTAGTGGACGAGTTGTGTCTCGTGAGGGCTTTCAGAAGATATACCCACAAAATCTTTTACTTAAGACTCAATTTTAAAAATTCAAAATAAGACTCAAAAATTAAAAATTAAGACTCAAAAAAAAAAGATTAAGATCATGAACATATTTTCAAATCTTTCAATTCTTAACTCATAACTTCAACAAGAGTCAAATAATCAAGTCAATCATATTCTAATCATTACTTCTCATATTCATGCATACTTCTAAATAAATTCATGCAAAATTCACAATCAACACAATTGAAACATATAACATCAACTTTGCAATTATCCATTTTACATTACCACAAACAAAGTCAATAGATCAAGAATTTTTTTTTTCTATTTTCTCTTCGTTCTTTTTCTTTTTTTTCTTTTGAGGTTTCAATAACGGTTTCCCTAAGTACTTACTTGCCTTTTTACGCGAATGTTAATATTGGTGATACCAACACCCGGTTACTCAACAAGTAAGCCCTCTTTTAGAGTGCTTTGCATACTCATATTTTAAGTCACTTCAAGAATTTAATCAACAAGATCGAGTAACTCAAAACATTGGAGTAGAATTTAAAGCTTTCAACCTCAATTTTTCTTCTCTTTTTATTTTTTATGTTCTTGTCTATTTATCCTTTGCTTATACCAACTTCAATGAAATAATCACATTATCAATATCATATGAGCAATCATATTTAATCATGAACTCACATAAATTCTTTAGAAAGTACTCACTTCAACAATAATAACAATCAAAATACTTTCAACTTTCTTATAAAACTTTGTTTTAGTTTAGAATCAATCCTTAAAAGAAAGAAAACATACCATGATCTTTTAAAACTGTTTAAAATTTTGACCCTTTTTTTTTTAATTTCCACTTCCTAAAAAAAAAACTCAATAGACTCATAAACCAATATTCCCCCCCACACTTAAATCTTACTTTGTCCTCAAAGTAAGTCTAGCATGCCAAGAAGAACAATAAAAACTCAAAAATTAAATGGTAATACAAGTAAAGGAAAGAAATACTCCCTCATTTTACATCCTTGGGTTGCCTCCCAAGTAGCGCTTTTGTTTAATGTCGTTAGCTCGACCGCTCCACCTTCCATCATCCAATCCCAAACCTCAACTTTTTTATTGGTTTCTCGAGTTCCTCATTCTCAAGATTTTTGCTTGTGGCTATTTCTAGCTCATCTTTAAGAACCTGCTTTTCATCACCTTTTAATTTCCTCTTGGAAGTGCATAGTTCCCTTAAAAACTTGGCATCGCAAAGCACTTGATCCTTAATTTCATCAAGGAGAGGAATATTAACTTCCATTTTACTAAATATCTTCAATGTCTCCTTGTCTTGTTCTTCATTTGTAGCTCTTGCAAACCTACCAGGAAAAGGAGGAGGGTAAGTAGAAGAATTAAAAGGAATTTGTTTTTCACTTACCTCAGCTTTGAATTCTTTGATTTCAACATCCTCATAGTGCTTTCTAAAGTTGTCAAAATTCTCTCTCCCTTTTACATTGTGCATGTCAACAACTCCACCTTTAATATTGAAATCGGTTTCATCCTCCCTTTCTATAAAGTCATCGACATCTTCATGTGCACTTTCCTTGGATTCAATTTCCCTTTCACTTTTCAAGGTGATGTTAGTAACATTATCTCTTGGATTCTCCACAGGTTGAGAGGTCATAGCTTCAATGTTACTTATGGAATTCATTATTTGACTCACATGGTGATCAATATTCTTAATATAAACATCAGCCTCTTGTGACAATTGTAAAGTTTTAATCTCAAGAGTCTTAACAATATCTTCAAGAGACATACCTGATTCTTGAGGTGGAGGCATACCTGAGTCTTGAGATGGAGCATGATATGTATCTTGGAATGGCACATTGTAAACCTCATATTGATTCCCATAGCTAAAATTAGAATGATCCCACCATCCTTGATAGTAAGTATCGTAGTGTGGTTCATAATTATAGTATGGGTCATAATTATAATATGGTTCATAAGCTTGCTCCATGGAGTCCTCTTACTTCTTGTCTTGGCTGGTAGTGATGGTGGATGTTGTGGTGTTTGTGGCACCACGCTTTGGGTTGCTTGTATGTAGTCCCTAATCTTTTGAAGTTTGTGACTAGAATCCTTGTCAGAAAAGCAATCCCTGAAAAAGAAAAGAAAAGAAAAAAATCAGATTTTAATTAAAATAATTAACTTAAACAAAAATTCAATCCCCGGCAACGGCGCCAAAATTTGATGAGTGTCGTCAGTCACCAAAAATAAAATTTCCTAACTCTACTATGTAGATAGCGGAGCAAGGGTCGAACCCACAGAGACTGAATTATTTAAATTAATTATTAAATTAAAAATCTAATTTCAGGATTTGGGGAAAGAAGAAGAAAATCTGGGGGGTTTTGTAAGCTATGTCTAAAATAAAGAAAACAAGAATTATTAAATATATAAAAAAAAAAATAGCAAAAAGCTTCAGTTATGAGGCAATCAATCATTCTTGGATTTTGATGTTGATCATTGATTACAAAATATCACTGTCAATTAAATAGTCAACCGTAGCATAACAACAAGCTCTGTTACACCATCTTTCCTTACTGAGTCGTTAGTTAAAACAAGCTCTTTAACTAATCTCTAACTACTTAACCTACCTAGAACAAGCTCTCTAGATATAAGTTGTAGCAGCATTAACAACAAGAAAGATATGGGTTGACATTAGATAACAAACACATAAGCTCGGTTTATTTAATCTAAACCTTAATTCTCTTCCATCCCTAGTGATTAACCCCACAAGCAATTACGGACTTATGTTTTTAATCTGGCGGTAGATTATTTAGTTTAACTAAATAGTGTGCACCCTATCTAATCAAACAAACAATCATTATAATGTGCTCAGAGAATCTTGGATACTTAATCAACAATTATATAATAGGTTCAAGAATCTCACAACATGGTTTTCCAAAGAATAATTAATTTACCTCATAACTGAATAAGAAAACTACTCACTAGACATATTCAAGATCATAAAATTCAAGTTTAATATCATAAAGAAGACAATTATCATGCAATAAACAATTAAACTATCAATCTTTAATAATATCAAACAAGAAATCTATAATCAAGATTATAATCTAGCAAGCAAGAACACACAAACAATATTAATTTAAATAAAGAAAACAAAATCAGAATTAAAAATAATAAAGAAATAAGCAAAATAATAAAAATAAAATTTCTATTAAATCTACTCTAAAACTAAACAAGAGAGAAAAGGGGGAAGAGAGGGATTTGAGGGATTTGAGGGATAAGAGGGATTTGAGGGATTTGAGGGATAAGAGGGATTTTAGGGATTGCTGTTTATGAGAGCCTTGTGCTCTTTATATAGGCCTAAGGAAGAGTTTAAAAGACTTTCCTAAGCAATGTGGGATTCAGATAAGAGTTTACTTGGGAAACAAGTAATTTGACTAGTCAAACTCTTACCTTTATCTCATCATCTTTTTACAATTATTTTCTAAGTAAAATTCCTAAGGCCTATTTTTATTAATTAATTACAGATCTAAGACAAAATAAAATTAAGAAACTATCTTCTCTCAACAAAATCTGGTCTTGAACTTGCTTTGTTGGAATTTCTTCTCAATCTCGTTTTTCTGCCCAGAATTTCGTACTGATTTTGTCCAGACGTTTGACCCACCAAATGAACTCCGATTTTTGCGATCTTGGACATTCTGGAAACCTTGAGAAGTCCTCTACAACTTCCATGAAGGCCACATCTTGAGATAAGGTCGTT
Source organism: Heritiera littoralis (assembly GCA_031772115.1). Lineage (NCBI taxonomy): Eukaryota > Viridiplantae > Streptophyta > Magnoliopsida > Malvales > Malvaceae > Heritiera > Heritiera littoralis. Next base: position 1,826,244 of record JAPDPK010000040.1, read on the forward strand.
AAATTGGTCAAAAATGTCAATCTTTCAAGCTGGACAGAAAATACTGCACTTTGCTCTTTTTAGCTTCTTTTTATTCCAACTCTGATATTTAATACCTAAAACATAAAATAAACATTAGTAAGCTCTTTTAGGCATAAAACATCAATAAAGCAAATATATTAGCACATATAAAATTCACAAAATATCATCCTATCATATATTCACATTATCCTTCTATAAACATGCATACAAATCCATGGTCAAGACATAGTGCATAAAGACGGAAAAACCATAACCAAAACAAGGCAAGTTCAATAATTTAACTCATGCTCCTCAATAATCATGCATTTCCAAGGATCAGAATTAAGCGTAATCATAATCTCAATCATGTGAACATGGGAAATAACCAAATCAAACACTTTATAATCTTTATATGGATATTGATTTATTTGTGCTATAACTCCCAATGTACATTGGGAGCAAATGTTGGTTGGAGCAAATGTTTTTAAAAATTCTAAAAGGGGAGAACAATTTATTTGCTTTACATGTTCTAAAAAATTTTAAGCCTTATTTTTAGGGGGAGAATTTTTTTCATCCTTTTGTTATGACAAAAAGGGGGAGAGATATGGTTTGTAAATTGCTCTTTCGAAAATCATGCTTTAATTAAGGGGGGCAATTTTAAAAATTCAAAGCAAATTTAATTAAGTTTTGCCATATTGAAAAAGTGAAGATTGTTAGCTTTAAATTATATATATATATATATATATATATATATATATATATAATTTGAAATGGCAAAAACTTAAACAACCTTATGTTTGATTCAATTTATAAATTTGCTTAATTACTTATGATTTTTACAAATCATATTAAGTGCTTTTATCAAATATAAGACCATGAGTTAATCAATTATTTTTTATATTGATCTTAATCTTTTTAGAAAATGATTTTGAATATTGCATTAAGTAATTTTCTCAAGGAATTATAGAATATGTTTTTAAGAAAATTACTTAATAATTTTTAAGCCCACTTTCATGCATCTAAAGTCATGCCACATTTAAATAAAGTTAAAATTGGCTTGTAAACTCTTTTTATGCTCAAAAAGGCCCAAAAAATGCAATTAAAGCATAAAAGATCTATCCCCCTGTTTGTAGGGTCAATCCCCTTTTGGAAAAGAGCTAAAGGTATCAATCCCCTCCCTTAAAGGATCAATACCTCTGTGTCTTGGAAGGCTCCAACAGCTAGTTTCTTGTGAGGACCAATGGAAAAATTTGTTTTTAGCTTCACCAAACTTCAACAAACAATCATAGGAGTCCAAATAGAAGCTTAGAAGTTTAAGACACGAAGAGGCACGATTCTACATCTTCTTCAAGCTTTAAAATCAATCCTTGTGCTACAAATTCAACATTCTTTAACTTGTAATCACCTACATTCTTAGAGGTTATTCTTGATTGCATCTCTTATAAACCCATTTACAAATTGTAAAGGGGAGTGAACCCTTGAATGCCTCATTGTAAGTGAGGTATTAGGTAGAAAGGTTTTCTCCTTACGCCATAAAAGGGAGAGGTTGTAAGTTTTGCTACTTGATCCCAAAAAAAGTGGTAGTTGTAAGGTTTTCTCCTTGAGCTAAAAAAAAAAAGTGGTGTAAGGTTACACTTGAACCTGCAAAAAAGAGTGTAACTCAATAGTAAATTTTGGAAAATCCTTAGAAATGTCTCAAGATAAAAGACGTAAGCAAGGTTGCCGAACTTTTATAAATCGCTTGTGTATAATTTTCTAACCATTCACTCTTTACTTTCTTACAATTTAATTGTACTTATTGTTTTCTGTTTGAATTGTATACTAGAATAGCCTAGAGAACTTAGTGCCTATTTGGCAGATAGGATTATTTAAAGGATAGGATAATTATCATCTTATCATATATTTGTTGTGCATTTAAGTAATAAGATTGGATTAGTGGGAGGATTAGTCATCTTATACCAAGAGGATGACTTAATTCCTTAAAAAAAGTAGAGGATTATTTTTAATCCATGAGATTGGATATATTTCAAAAAAATTTTGATAAGAAATTTCCTATTTTACCCTTAAAATTAATAAATAAAATTTAAAATAATAAATTATCAAATAAAAAATAAAAGCATTAATTAAAAAACAATCGAGCAAACAAACAAAACCCCTTACCACTTCATTTCAGACTTCTCCGACCACTCTTCTCATTTTTTCTACAAATTCCTTTTAGATTTCTCATTACAAATCAAATCACTTTCCAATTTTCTTTCAAGTTTCCAGGTAACCAAACAAACTTTATCACTTATTGTGATTTTTCTTTCAATTTTTCTTTTGGATTCGTTTGTTTTCTTTTATATATTGTTAAACATTTCAATTAAAGAATATAACTTCTTAATGCAATTTTTCTTTGTTCATTTGTGTAGTTTTAACGTTTTTTGTGTTTTAAATATATTTTCTCTCATTTTCTTTTCGATTTTCTTGGAAACCAAATCTATTACCTGATGATTTTGTTGATGACTACTGATATTGGAAGCTTATTGGTATCTGAATATAATGCTACAAGAATGATGATTTAAATAGGTGAATCTTATAGACTGTAGAAATCAAATGCATCTTGTTTAGATAATTTGACTTATCGAAATACTGGTGCCAACTTTTATTTATGATAATTTGACTTATCTTCTACTTAGGCATACTGTAAGTGAGGTTAGGTAAAGATCTGGTGTTTTTGGGCTAAGGGAAAAAATCCTTACTGGCTTCAATTCTTGATAAGTTGGCAAGCCATCTATAATTCAATTTAACTTCTATTTATCTAATGAAACTCTAACAATCATGACTTATCACGGCTTCAATTTTTGTTATTTTTAAATTATTATTGTATGACTTGAAAGAAAAAAATTTAAGTTTTGAATTGGTATATAAATAAGGGTAATTTTGTCTAATAGAAAAAATATCATATCCTAAGTTTAATCTTGCACATAATAAACATGGTGAAGAATAAAAAATTATTGTATTTTACTTTTAATCCTTATATACACAAAACAAAAGATAGGATGATGTTATTTAATCACATTCTATCCACAAATGTTATATTATCCTATCATATCATCATCCTAGGCACTAAACATGGTTAGAGAACTAAAATATAAGTTAGAGAATTTAGAAAATCGAAAAAGGTTAGTTAAAAACCAATTCACCCCTCTTAATTAGATAATTGAGCCAACAATATTTAATATATTTAAAAAATAAAATTAATTATCTAATATATTTAAAACAATTAAAATAATAAACATAATATTTCTAAAAAAATTAAAGTGGGTGAATAATTCAAATTTTTACACATATATATTAATAAAAATAATTTGTCCATCGTTGGAATCAAAAAATTAGTTTTTCCGTAGTTATTAAATCGAGTTACGTATTCTAAATCAAAATTTTATTTTTAAAAATCGAGTATCGAGTATCGTAATATAAGATACGATAAATAATTTTAAAATTAACTATAGATAATACATACATAAGATAAATAAAAAAATAAAAAATATTATACATATTAATAGGATTAAGTGAGTATATGATGAAAATAAGAAATATGAATGTAAACTCTTAACATGCTCATTAATAGTATATATTTTTAAATAATATTTTTATATTTTTAATTTACTAACTAAAAGTTGAATTTTAATTCAATTTTTTCAATATTAAATTATGTAGAGAATATGTTTTAAAGTTTTTTTAGGTTAAAAAAATATTATCCATAATAATAATAATAATAATAATATGATTGTCTGCAAACTTTTATATACTTATTAATAATTTATATTTTTAAATAATATTTTCTATTTTTAATAAACTGACTAAAAGTTTAATTTTTTTGAAATTTTTAATATTAAATTATACAGAGAATATGTTTTTAAGTTTTTTAAGTTAAAAAAACTATTAAAATTGTATTCTTAGTTTATTGGGTCGTGTTAGATTTTAATTGAGTTTGACTCAATTTCACTATAAAATTATCCAAGTATATCGATATATCGTATAATATATATTGATTTATTTATATATCGATAGATATACTATTTATTCATAAAAATTTCAATTTTTTATATTGATACGTATTGATTTTTTGTATTGCTGTACATCACGTGTATGATTTTGATAACTTTTGCTTCTTTTTTTAACCAAGATGATGTAACCCAAAATACTCAACCAAAACTTGATCCGACCCGCCTTTTCCACCTGGCCCACCTCTCGCCAACCCCACAACGCAAGCATTAGACAAAGTGATTAGTCACCTGTTTTCCCTTACTGTGCAAAAATTCTTTCCTTCCTTATCTCATTGCCAGAAATCCAGATCCGAAAACCCGGTGTCCATGTCGAAGCGGAGCCACCTTCACTTGACGGATGTCGGCTGCATCGCCTGCGAGGACTTGACCGAGTTCGGCGCTGGCAAGGAAGGTTGGCTAGCTCCCGACGCCAGCACCACCATCCTCTGTGCTTTGGACGCTCATTCTCTCGCAATCGCCAATCGATATCTTTTTCTCATCCTCGGGTGGTCCGACCCTGATGAGCATCGGATCAAGATCCGACCCGAACTGTCCCCTATCGAAGCCGAGCACATTACAGCCATCGAGTGGCTGGTTTTCGAGGACATTAAAGTGATTGCAGTTGGGACCTCTCGGGGGTTCCTCTTGATTTACTCCTTGCTTGGTGATTTGATTCATAGACAGGTTTTTTTTTATTATTATTTTGATCTTTTTTTGAGTTTCGATTTATTTGTTTTAGCCATTTGCTTTAGAGGCTGGTTTAAAACAAAATTATGTAATTTGGTTAAATGAACAATGACTTGAATGCAAATTTTATTATAAATATAATAATCACTTTAATAAAAGTAGAATTATGCATTTCGTTATCTAAACAAGGTACATCTTTTTAATTCTTCAAAATTTTTGCTTTTTGCGTTTTTGTTTCCTGAAGCAAGTAGTAGAAGCAACAAAAAAAAAATTGTAGCTTGATGGCTTTCAATTTATTGAATGTTTGAGTTTTTTTTTTTTTTTTGTATTTACTTTTATAATTTTCATGGTTTGTTAACTTCAATATGACATGTCCATTTTGCCATTTGTCATTGTTTTATTGAAGACAACTCTTCGCTGCATTCCAAGCATGATGTGGTAGGATGCAAATGCTCACTTGGGCTCTTATGTCTTGTATCTTGTCAAAAAAAGAAAAGACTTCAATGGATGATAGAGTTGAAGAAAGTTCAAAATGCAATGAACGATAATTGGTGTTTCTGTAGATTTTTATGTTAACTTATATGTTGTCTGTGTTTTTCACTGACAGGTCGAATTAAGTCTTCTTCTGTCAACATCACTGTGACCTAATGCTATTAGTTTGAGATCAGTTAGAGTTAAATTGTTGTTGGAATGGGAACTAATTAATCTAATATTTGATTGCAGATGGTGTATCCAGGGCGCATCTTAAAGTTAAGAGTTCATGGAACTAAGAAAGATCTAATGCAAGATACATTGTCAGAGGAGGTCTGTGTTGTCTTAACTGGGGTAATTGCTCGTTTCGATGGGACTGATATTCAGGCAAGTTATTTTCCTTCTATATCGGTAATAGTTATTCTGGAACATGGCAAGAATCTTGCCCTACCTGTTTATCTGATGCAGAAGCAAAGCATTAAAAATATGTACATGTCGGACATGTTTGACTAACTTAGATGACTCCCCTCTGGTAATCTAGAGTATGCTTGGTAGGTGGTTTCAAGAAACACATTCTCATTTTTGGGATCAGAAACCAAAGAAAGATTCAGAGGATAAAGGAAACTCTTATGGGATGTTACCATACCAGTTATGGAATGTTAATAAGTACGGGCCATGTGTCGATGCTGCAGTCACTGGCATAATGCCTCCTCCCCTCATGGAACTCCAGGTGATTTTTAATGTTGCTTAATCTTATGATCTGATGCTAACTGTGAAATTATGTACTATTCTATTCTTAATTACAGGCCATTTGATCTTCAAAATGTGCATATCAAAACTGGTTTTGCTGGTTTATTTTTCACTTCTTGCTCCTTATACTGCATTTTTTATTTATGCCTTTGGTGGCTTCTCCAAAGAATTATGGAAGCTTTCTGAAGTTATTCTGGTATTTGAATTCAGCTTCTTTTATTGTTGGGCAGTCAAGTCAACGTTACTATTGTGCAGTCACCATTGGAGATGATGCTGTGATCTCAGCTTTCAGGTTAGTTTCTTTTCATTTTGAAATATAATATGGTCTATATTTCCTTGCAAAATAGAATCTTCTGTGGGTATTTTCTCCGTTTTTTCATTTCTGTTGTTTTTTTATTGATAAATATTTGTTTAATTATGTTGAAGACTTTCTGAAGATAGGAACCGTTCCTTGGTAGGAGCTATTTTGTCAAAAGTTGTACCAGCAACAGTTTCTACAATCGCTTCTTTTTCTAAGATGATATGGCGGAGTGAACAAACTTCAAACAGGAAGTCAGAAGAGAAGCCTCAATCATTTGCTCGAGGTGAAGTTTGTTAAACTTGTATATTATTCCTCATTTTGTTCTTGTATTATCTTCCATGGTACTTAACTTTTTTAGTGTGAATTTGTGAAAATATGTGCATTTTTTGTAAGTCTATTGATTCTTAGAATAATTTTACAAGAAATATTTTCTTAGAATAAAATTTAGGTGATTACGATTTAATGTGATTTCAGATATTGGTTCATGTAGCCAATCTCAACTATTGGGGTTAAGGCTCTGATGATGATGATGAAAATTTTAGGTGATTAAATCTGATTAACAGTGGTTAGAAATGTTTACTGTTGCTGAGATCATGTAACTGATCATAGTTCTCATTACTTGCTTTGGTACTACCCCAAGTATCTGTGACAACAATCTTGCATGTTTCTCTCATTGTAATTTCTTTTGACCTATTGCTGCTTATTTTATTTAATAAGCCTTTCACATTTTGTCCTTGTCATTCTTGTGACATGTTTATTTTTTTCTGTTCAATTATGGACTTATACCAAGCAACAGATTTCATCTTAGTTTGTTCTCATGCGCAATTAAATATTTAAGGGGATAGGTTGAGTTTTTATTATCCAATAAAACTTTTCAGTTTCTATCATATTCTCATATAAAGAATGTAAATTTCATTATGTCTTTTGATGTGTTCGGAATGTTAATATAGTTAGCATACATATCTTAGCCATTACTTTAGTTCTCCTTCTTAAGGATTTCCCAGACCTATTAAATAAGTTACTGATTTCATGATTTATATCAGCTTCTCCTTTGACATGTTTGAAGGATCATCCAAGAAAGGGTGAAAAGCTGACCTTATCACCCAGTGGCACTTTGGCTGCTATCACAGATTCACTTGGTCGTATATTGCTGTTAGATACTCAGGCACTTGTAGTAGTGCGACTATGGAAGGTTTCTTCTTCATCTACGAATTTCCATTTCTTGGAAAGCAATTCCTTTTGTGTAAGCAGCGTTTTTCATAAATTCTTTCAGGGATATCGTGATGCAAGCTGCTTTTTCACGGAGATGTTAATCAATAGAGATGCTATAGGATCAAGTTCCTCTTACTATGAACCAAGAAAGAGTGACTATTGCCTCTGTTTAGCTATTCATGCACCTCGAAAAGGCATTGTTGAGGTTTGTTCATATTTCTTTCACTTGGTTCTTATTATTTCATTATTAGCAATTTTCAGATTAAAAGTTTAAAAGTTTGAGCACTTGCAAATCTTAGGTAAATAAACGTCCAAATGCTGACTCCATTGTGCTTGTTGTGTGAAGAACTTGAAAATCTATTTCAATATTATGACAACAATGGTAAGAGCAGGAATAGTCATTAACATTTATCATCATAATTAATACGGTGCATTACTAATTACTAGTGGCTCCATGTCATCTAACTATCCATGAGTATGAGGTGCATAGTGGCTATATAAAAAATCTAATCTGGACCTTCACACTAGATAGATGGCTGAGATTGAACAATTACGGAATTGTAACTGGATTGATATATTACCCTAAACTATGCCTACTTTGTAAAGCAAACATTTTAATTAAACTCTTCCATGAATGTAATAAATGTTTACTAATTTTTCCTCTATCAGGAGATAAATTTGACAGATTTGTGGCTTTGCTCTGCTGCTGTTATAGATTGAATCGTATGGGAGGGTAAAACTAGAGTACTTTCCGGATGGTTTTCTTTATACAATTCTTAGTAATTCATTTAGTAGAGCTCACATTTAGCAATGAAAACCTGTAATTTATACTGTATTGTACTTGATATGGAAGTTAGATGCAAACTTTTTGTGGTAAATGGTTGAGTCTCTGAACGTGTTTACTCGACCGCATCATGCACAGGTCTGGCAGATGAGAACCGGACTGCGTCTCCTAACTATCCAGTGTGCCAAAGGTTGTAGATTATTACAGCCAACTTACAGATTTGGATCATCATCAGTCTATCCTTATGTTCCTCTGGAAGTGTTTTTGTTAAATGGAGACTCTGGTCAATTGTCAGTGGTGAATCGTTTTCTTAATTGAATTTTCATTTCTTCGCCTATATCTTTGTTTTTTTCCCCTGTAACTGCAAATTAAGGTTCCGTGAAATGTATTCCTGTTGTAACTTGTAGAAAGAATGATAGTACTAGTCAAGCATGCCTCTTATTTTCATACAACAGCTAGTGAACGGGAAAACAATGGCTTAATTTGATAAAGAAACTTGGCTTAATTCCTGTTGTAAATGAATGACAATTTGTTTGATTTTAGAGGTTGAATATTAGTACAAATGAAATGAAAATTATCTTTAACCTTCTACGAAAGTTAGGCTTCAAAACAATATTCTGGAAATCTAGGCATTTTTCACGATACTTCAATAGTAAAATTTATTTATAATTCTTTTAATTATTTATTACTAATTATTGATTAAGTAATCATTATTGATTACTGATTATTGATTATTAATAATTAACGATTAAAAGTAATTAATAATTTATAAAAAATTATTAATTAAGAATAATTAGTAATTATTAAGTATAAATTAGTTGTTATTTATTGCTTAAGTATTAAGAATATTTAATCATTAATACACATCTAAACCATTGATACATATATGTATTTAAATGCTTTATTGTAGACATTTTAATGCTTAAAAATAATTTGTTTTGGAAGAAATGTACAAATGTTATAATATCAAATTGTGCGAGCTGAAGGGCAACTACACAAGGGGTAGCTTTGGAATTAAAAATAATTAATTAATACTTACTAAATAATCATAATAATTAATAATTACTAATTATTCTTAAATAATAATAAATATTTTTTTAATTATAATTAGTATAATTTTTTTTAATAAATTATGCATGTCTACATGGTTCTATGAAGAATTGTACATATAAGTATATCATGATGTATATATAGTTATCATGAAATACACATGCCTTTATACAGAGATTTGTATTGTATGTAAGTGTTTGAATGTCTTATTGTAAGTATTCTAATACTCAAAACTAATTTCTTGTAAAAAACATACATTTGTTTATATGATGTTGTACATATATTTAACATGTGATGCCCAGATTACCTAAGATTTGAACTAACTCTTTCTTTTCATTATATTTGGTTAGAATATCGACAGTACCCAGTAAATGACATTGGTCCCAATTCAATCATTTTGGCGTATTGTTCAACATTTTCGGTTCCCATACAATTACCCTTTTTTCCCATCTCAATTCCATCAAAGTGTATTTATAAATAATTTGCAATTAAGATCAGAGTGATCAACCTCAAAACCATATTTTATATATCGAATTCCATGGTTAACTTTACAATCCATTCTATCCAAAAAGACTATAATTAACATTCAGTATATAATAATTTACATCTCAAGTACAAATCAAAAGTACTATACGGTATTGTACTATCAGTGTCTGCACATATAAAGTAAACAATATAATAGTATACCTCCGTGGTATAAATAGTAGTCTCGAAGGAATACTCTCAAAAGTCTTCCTAGAATAGCAGCGAACTATTGTAGATAATCTGTAAGGTGAAAGAAAGGATGAACTTTATGGCCAGTAAAAAACATATATAAAAGAACAAATACTATACAACTATATGCAAGTATCCTATAAATGTTTCTATATGGCAATATGCTAAGTCTTCCCTTAGCTCAGCTCTTAGTTCTTTGAGTTCGTTCATTGTGTCTAGGTTGTTTGATGAGAGACTTTTACCTCATTTTCCTAGCTTGGCAATGGTTTTATTGCATATTTATTCTATCGTGGTTCGGCAAAAATGCCTATGTCCACAGAGGGTAGCTGCAGAGTGTCACCATGTAAGGGCATGAACCGGGCTGTTCACTAAGAATAAAGTTCTTGCTATAGTTGTTAAAGTGTCTGGGCATGACCAAGTTATGATAGTTCTAGAGAAAGGCGTAATTCTAGAGAGATAATTTAACACATATAAATATTAAGAAGTCTTTTGCCTTGGAATGTAAGCATATACATACGCCATGGGATGAGCTCAAATCATGTCATGTGTCACCATCTTGCGAATTTAGTCTAAGTAGATCAAGTCTATTTTCAAGCCATGAGATTGAAAAGACACGAGTGTGGTGTCTTCTGGCAAAAATCATCATTTTTTTTTTGTCGAAACCCCTCGGTTTCCACTTTCGGTGACTATTCCGGAGTCGGGAGAAACAGAGCGTGATTAGACTTGTCCCCCTTCCAACATTGGCACTCCATACACAAGTCAGGATTCGAACCCTGACCTTGCTTAAGGGACGAGGCCCGCTTGCCACCCACACCAACCACAAAAACCATCATTATCACATTCAATTAATGAAAATAATTTTGAATGACTTTTGATTTTCATTTAGTTTGATTAATTAATCAAATTAACTGAAAATATAAAAAATCTTAAAATAAAATTAAAAATATATGAAAACTAAAGATAAATTTAATATTTGAAATTTAAATAATGTTCTAAATTTAATGCTATTAGGGTTTATAATTTACTATTTTGGAATTTAAATATTTTGTTGAATGATATTATTTAGTTTGTTTCAAATATGACAAGTTAATAATTTAACCTAAATGAATCTTAAAAAATAATTTAACTTAAATGTATTTTATCGGTTAATTAATTGAATTTAATTCAATTCAATTAATTTAAAAATTAAAAATTTCTGTTCAATTAAAAGAAACAAAAAATATCTATTTTGATCAATGACTCGAAATTGACAACTAAAAACAACTAGAACTAATCACATGCTTTTGTTGTTAATCGCAGCAAAACACTATTTCCAAGTGGGAAAAGAGAAAGGATTCACATACTTTTTCTCAACTCAGTCCTCAATTCTCAATCACAATTTTCAAGACAGCGAAAGGTACTCGTTAATGTAAAGTTCAAGGTATTAACAGCAATATGTGTTTGCAGCCAATAATTTCATAATATGCTATAGATACAACAGGAACATGTACATGATTTTGCCTTGTCTATCAAACCAAAGGCTGTCCAAAACTTTTGAAAATGACATTGAGCAGAAAATAATATACAATACATCAAAATAAAATCACTCACAAGCCAATTTCGTACCAAAGCTTGTAAGGCAGATGGCAAAAGCAAGAAAGGCTGACAAGGGCTGCCTGTAATCCATGGTGAATGTATCCTCAAAATTGTATCAGCAGCGGCAGCATGCTCTGGCAGTTTCATCATGAGCCCTTTCTTCTAGGAAAGGGCATTTTATTGAGCAAACCATTCTCCTAGGACCTCCTGATTTCAAGAGATTAAACTTGTAAGATACTTGTCCAACCTCAAAATTTCCAGCTGGAACTTGGGGGCTGATTTGCTTACATGCAAACCTGTGACCAGCTCTGCAGCTTGAGGGCTTTGCACCATTGTGGGGAGGCTGACTATCATAGATCGTAAAGTTGGTGCCTAGAAAATCCGAACTGCAAAGATTTTAAATTTGCGTGTGAGTGTCAGCTAAAAACCATAAATGGAACTTTAAGGATATGTTTGGTATCGTTTTTGTTTTCTGTTTTTGTTTTCAGTTTTTTTGGAAACAGAAACAGAAAACATGTTTGGCAACATATTTTCGTTTTCAAAAAACGAAAACGAAAACAAAAATTTCCAAAATCGTTGGAAACAAAGAATTTCTTGTTTGGAAACATGTTTTCATTTCTATTAATGTTTATAAGTAAGTAAACATAATTTATATATTAATATCATATTAATATTTTTTATAATAAAAATATAAATAAAATTAAATAATTTTTTAAATAAAATAATATTAAATTTTAATATAAAATATTAATTAATTAATATTTTAAAATTAATATATTTATTTTAATATAAAAAATTAAAAACGTAAAAAGCAATTAAATATAAATTACATTGAACTATAATATTATAATATTATTTAATTTAAATTTTTATAATAATTTATTGAATATATTATATATTTTAAATAATATCATTTATTATAATTTTGATATGTTAATAATTAATATTATTATCTAATATAATTAATTTTTATTTTACTAAACAAAATTATTATTTTACTAAACAATATTATTATTTAATATTATATTCTATCTTAAATTTAAAATATATCACTACTACTATTAAATAATTTAATATTATTAAATAAGTAAATACTTAACATTAAATAATATTATTTATATTCAATATAATACATTTTAATAACTATATAATTTATTATAAATTAATTAGTTAAATATTTTATTTAAAAATGTAATATTATAATTACAATTAAATAAAAAATTATTATTAAATATAATTTATGATTATTACAATTAAATTAAATAATACTATTTTATTTAATATTATATTTAATTATAATATTATTTAAAGTATATTAAATTTTTATATGATTAAATAAAAATATTTAATATTAGTATTAAATGATATAAAATAATATTATTTAATATCATCTACAGATTATTATTTAATAAATATATTATTTTTATTTAATTTTTTAAAATTTATTTTGTGAATTAAATTATTATATATGAATCAATTTAAATATTTGTTTTTAAAATGTAACAGTATTAAACAAACATGTTTTTTGTTTTCAGAAATTGAAAACAAAACAAAACAAAACAAAACAAAAACAGAATTTTCAAAAACAGAAAACATAAAACAGAAAACAAAAAACGATACCAAACGACCTCTAAGGTTTTCTATTTTTTAATTTAACAAGAAAGAAAGTAGACAAGTAATGGTGTCATCAAATCAAGATACTGCTATTCCCGCCATATAAGTTCTCCCAAATGCTCCCTCAAATTCAATGGTATCTCACCTATAAACAAAATGGCTACAGTTTCTCTATTCAGAGCGTTTTTGTCCTCATGAAAGAAAATGAACTAGAATTGTATGGCATGGCGATTTCATATGGTCCAGACATGTCAAAGACGAGAACTTTACTATTATAAAACAGAAAATACATAGAAAGGATAGGTGCATTCGACCATAGCAGTCAGTAGTTTGAAAATGCTTCTATATGATAAATTGTCCAAATACTGAATATGTACAAAGTGCAGTAACCAAGTTACATCATAATGAGTTAATTACAACATCCATGCTTTGCACTGAACAAAATAAGGATAATATGTCAACCATACACCCTCTATGCTTAAAGATCCAGGCAAAAAATTAAATTGCCAGTAGACAATTTTTTACCTGTATTAAATACACTAAATACAAATTTTATAAAAACCACATTTACTAAATTCAAACAGCGGATTTTATTAACCAAGTTCCAGCAAGAGCAAAATCCCTTACCTTAACTTCCCAACATAGGCATTACTTCCCTGAGATAGGTCATCTGTGTCAAGGGATATAATATACTCTATATGAGCACCGTGTCGATACCTTCGAGCAGCCAATAAAAACTTCCCCTTCTCAGTAAATGCTGCAAAGGATTAGTAAAAAAGATTCAAATAAGCTAGATTTAACCATTAACATCATCGATTTGCTTGATGACAACAATAAAGAAGAGAACTGCTATAGATTAGCTCAAAACACTGAAACCATACTACTATCTCCAGAAATAAAATCACAAGAAAAAATGTCTTAGTTTGTAAATAAAAGTTAACAAACTTATACAGCTTTTCAACCAGCAACATCTTTGAGGAAAGATGATTACTAGCAGACTTGATGCAACATACTTCAATTTGGAGGTTTGGGGTAATTGTTAAATGCATAATAGAAAAGATACAAATGATTGCTATTCCAGCATGTTTTCCATTGCCCAAATTTGCCACATGCAGAAAGAAAATTTTACTAGTTTGCATTCCTTGAGATATAAAGAGGTACAGTGAGATAGGGAGAAAGAAGGTATATCATCAGATGTATAACTTGAGCAAAAGCTTCATATGCTCCTGCAACAATAATACACACTGAGAGATATCAACCTGTCATCATTTTGAAGATAATGCCAACACACCACAATGAAATACTAGTAAGACCAGGAAATTTGAAAAGTATCAAATTGTTTAACTGACTCATATCCTTTCTCTCAAAAGCCAATGCTATAACCACCTTTGCATGCCCATTTTAATGCAATCATGCAGGCACACAACATCACTAAAACAAAAAGGAAAACCCAGATGCATGTAGCATCAGTGTAGTAGTAAAAGCTATTAGTCAATAAAATCATAGACTTTAAGAAGCTGGCACATGAGATCTCTCTATCATAGACTGGATATAGGAAAGAGTAGACAAGCTCTAATAAAATAACATTAGCACCTGCCAACCATAAATTGTTCTCAACTGAAAGGGTGACTGGAATTATATCCAAATCTAGGATGATAAAATGCAATGTATAGCATAGACAGGTCCAAAAGACTAAATCTTGTTATCCTTTTAAAGTCAATGGGTGTATAAGACCATTAAGCATATTGATAGTCTTTGTTAACCATTCTGGAGATTTTCAAGATTAAGACCAAGTCAAGCTGACTTAACTAGAGAAAAGTCTTTGACAAAGTGAATTAAATCCCTTTCAACTTCTTTTCATATTCATTATTAGCATGTAATTTTGCATACAAGGTAATAGGTTAGAAGACAGAAATCTGCATTCAAGACCCTACCTAGAGAAAAGTCTTTGACAAAGTGAATTAAGTCCCTTTCAACTTCAAATTCAATATTCATTATTAGCATGTAATTTTGCATACAATTCTAATTAAAATGTTGTAATCATGTTTTGCTTGTGACATCAAAAAATCACTTACATGGAGTAAGAGCAAGGTAAAGGTAGAATGTTGAGCTCTTTTTGTTTCACTTTATAATACACAGGTTTGGAAAATTACGCGGACCAGGCTGCAATGACAAAAAGAAATAAAACCATCAGTTACAAAACTAATAACAAATTCATTGACTGAACTGTAAACCCTAAATGCAATTCAGTTTCATAACCAGAAATCACAAAAGCAACTAAATTTCAGAAAACTACATCTCAAAATAATAGCCACAATCAAAACAAACACACTTAAAGATCACAAAAGACAGAAATTCTATATGCTTAATATTGTTTTCAAATTACTTTTAAATAATTGTAAGCAACAAGTTGTGCTATGATGATTGGGAAGGACAACCCCAGATTTCCAAACTTCCCAGAAAACAAGTCTAACCCTCAGCACAATTTCCTTTCACAACACACACACACACACAAAAAGAGGTTTCTATTGGAAGCAAAATATGTTAAAAACTAAAAAATTGACATTACATGTTTAAAATTCGACAGCATTTTTATTTGCAATCACCGATAAATGTTCAAAATTTCGTATGATTCAAAATTTTGAAGCTATCCACCTCATACATTTTTCTAAAATAAAAAATATACAGAGAAAAAATTAGAAGAAAATTACACAACAGTAAAATTTCCTAATTATGGAATGAAGCCTAACAGAATGCATGGGAAGGTTAAAAAGTACTGTTTTATCAGCACCCATACTGGCATTACCTGATTACAACCTCACCTTTGCAGTGGAAGCTGACGCCTCTTATGATGGAATTGGAGCTGTATTAGCCCAAGAGAGAAGACATATAGTCTTTTTTAGCAAGGCTTTATCTCTTAAACATTAAGTTCTCTCAATATATGAGAAAGATATGTTGGCAATTCTCACAGCAACGAAAAAGTGGAGTGCTTATTTGTTGGGTAGACATTTTTGTATCCAAACTGATCACCAAAGACTTAGGTTATTGTTAGACCAAAAAGCTAGCACCCGAGCCCAACAAAAATGAGTGATCAAGATGATCGGATATGATTATGAACTTGCGAATAAGAAGGGATCCACGACTCTAGTGGCAGATGCCTTGTCAATGCTACCAAAAGGGGAATTGAATGCATTTTCTACCTTCAACACTGATCTGTTACAGAGGATTAAGCATTCTCGGGTAGAAGATGGCAACATGGTCCAGGTACCGCACAAGGCCAAGAGTGGCTCCAGTTCTGAATGTACATGCCAAGCAAAACTGTTGAGAAGGGTAAACTAATGGTTGGGAATGACCCATAGCTGAGAAAAGATTTAATTAGCTACTTCCATGACTAGCAAGATGATGGGATATGATTATGAACTTGCGTATAAGAAGGGATCCACAACTCTAGTGGCAGATGCCTTGTCAATGCTACCAAAAGGGGAATTGAATGCTATTTCTACCTTCAACACTGATCTGTTACAGAGGATTAAGCATTCTAGGGTTGAAGATGGCAACATGGTACAGGTACCGCAAAAGGCCAAGGGTGGCTCCAGTTCTGAATGTACATGCCAACCAAAACTGTTGAGAAGGGTAAACTAACGGTTGGGAATGACCATAGCTGAGAAAAGATTTAATTAGCTACTTCCATGACTAGCAGGGGGGACATTCAATTGTCAAAGTTACCATGAAGAGATCTACAGTGGTTTATTGGAAAGGCATAAAAAAAGCTGTATGGAAGTATGTGATTGTGAAACCTGTCAGAGGAGCAAATATGACTCTTCAACCTATCCAGTTCTTCAACCCTTGCCCATGCCACAAAAGGTTTGGTCAGATGTATCACTTGATTTTATAGAAGGGCTACCTAAGTCTGGAGGCAAGAATGTGATTATGGTGATAGTGGATAGACTTGGTAAGTACTCTCATTTTCTGACTCTATCTCACCCTTTTTTGCTAATGCGGTGGCCCAAGTATTTATGGATAATATATATATATATATATATATATATATATATAAACTCCATGATTTTCCCAACAGTATTGTCTCTGATAGGAATAAAATCTTCATGAGTTCATTTTGGAAGGAGTTGTTTAAACTCTTGGGAACACGGCTAAGGATGTCCATAGCATACCATTGACAAACAGATGGTCAAATTGAAGTTGTTAACAGCGGGCCTGAGACATACATAAGATGCATGGCAAGGGGAAGGCCTAAGGAATTGGTAATAAGAATTCCTTTAGCTGAGTGGTGGTACAATATCACCTTCCATACATCCTCCAATACAACCCCATATCCGATGGTGTATGGACAACTTCGTTCAATGCACAAACCATATTATCAGGGGACTCCAGTGTAAAGGCAGTAGATCTCAACTTGCAGGTTAGAAAAGCCACTATAAAGCTGCTAAAATTCCACTTCCTGCAAGCTTAGAAACAAGTGAAGCAGGATGCTAACAAAGGGAGATAGGAGAGGCAATTTAAGGTTAATGACATGGTTCTTGTGAAGCTCCAACCGTACTGCCAAAATTCAGTGGCCAATAGGATTTGTCTCAAGTTAGCAACCAAGTACTTTGGACCCTTCAAGGTGCTGGAAAAAATTGGAGCAGTGGCCATAAGTTGCAACTACTTTCCACAATGAAAGTACACTTTGTCATGTTTCTCAATTGAAATAGCATGTGGGCAAGGAACCAGTGCAAGCTTATCTACCACTAACGGATATTGATAGAGTGTTGTCCAAAGAACCAATGGCTATACGGGAGAGGAGGCTTAAAAATAAAAAAGGTAAGTCATGACTGAGGTGCTAGCTCAGTGGATCATAGTTTCCACGAGGATGCCACTTGGGAAAGCTGGTTCGAGTAGCAAATGAAGCTCCCCTACTTAAAATCGTTGAGGGAAGGGCATTATTACAAGCCAATAGATTAATGATTCATCATCATCATCATCATCATCATCATCATCAGAGCCTTTATCACAATAAATTGGAGTAAGCTTGAACCAATATCTGAACTCACGTTAACTCCGCCATATAAATTCTCCTCCACAAATTCTTATCCAAGACAATATGTTCTTCTAACTCTAATACCTTCACCAAATAACTTTCTTCTAAATCTTTTTCAGTTTTCCTTTAGTCTTGACTCTTTTTTATCATTCATAACCTTCACTCTTCTAACTGGAGCATTTACGGGTCTACGTCATATGTGTCCAAACCGACATAAACAACTTTCACACATCTTGTCTTCAATAAGTACCACTGCAACCTTCTTACAGATGTATTTGTTTCTTATCCTATCCTTTTTTGTATATCTCTATATCCACTGCAACATTCACATTGCTGCTACATTCATCTTTTATGTATGCAAATCTCTAAGTGGCCCAATATTTACTACCACATAAAAAATATTGGATTAACAACTATCATATAAAACTTGCCTTTCAATTACATATGAATTCATTTATCGCACAGAGCTTTAGTGCTTCTCCACTTACTCCATCCAATCTGGATCCTATGGGTCACATAGTCATCAATTTTTCCATTCATCTATGTTATTGATCCCAGGTATCGAAAATGATCTTGCTTAAGTATTTCCACCCCATCTAACTGATCTTCCTATTTGTTTGAACTGAACTGACATTCCATGTACTCACTCTTCACTCTGCTTAATTTGAACTCTCTAGATTCTATTGTCTGTTTCCATGGTTTCAACTTTGCATTGATCTTCGTTAATCTCAGCATACAAGACAATCTCATCTGCAAATATTATACACAAAGGCACCTAATCTTAGACGGATTTTGTCAACTCATCCATTTCTATAGCAAGCAAAAATAGACTTGGTACTGACCCTTGATGTAATCTCACTATGATAAAAAATTCATTTGTTTGCCCTCTACAAGTCCTCACATGTGTCATTGCATTTCTACACGTCTATAATTAGTTTAATGTATTTCATAAGAACTTTTTTCTTTATTAAGAACCACCATAGTACCTCCTTGGCACTTTATTATATGGTTTCTCCAGATCTATAAAATTCTTTACCCAGTACTCGAGAACACTCCATCAATTGTCTAAGCAAATGTATTGCCTACATAGTTGATCAACCAAGCATAAATTCAGATTGATTCTTTGATATCTCTACAATTTTGCTTAGTCTCCGTTCTATCACCCTCCTATAGTTCCATCGTAGGATTCATAAGCTTTATGCATCAATAGTTAGAGTAACTTTAAAAATCTCTCTTATTATTATACAGAAGTGTCAAGACACTTTTCTTTCATTCCACAGGCATTTTGTTTATGTGTCAAATATTGTTAAAAAGATTTGTCAACCACCTAACTCCTACCTCTCTATACATTTTCAATTTCAGCTGAAATGTCATAAGGCACTACAACTTTCTTGATCTTCATCTTTTTGAATGCCTCATTTATCTCTATCTCTCTAATTTTGTGCATAAAACATCGATTTAGATCTTCAAGAGGCACCGAGATATAATCCAAAATTTGATTTTGCTCGCCATTAAATAATTTATCAAAGCAATCATGTCATATTTTATTAATATCATTATCTTTAACAAAAGTTATTTGCTTGATACATAATAGCTACGTCTGCCAGCCTGTTACACTAGTCTCTCCCATGCACTATTGATAACAGCATCCTTGATCTAAATGTGTCCTTTGTTTGGATTTTATATTAAAAATTAATTAGTTAATTTTGTTTAGTTTTATTTGTAATATGTAACTGTCATAATGGACACGTCAGCTAATGTGTGTATGTTCGTCTCTCCCACGCACTATCCATGCAGTACAAGCATGTGATATATAGGGGTTATATTATTGAAACGGTTATGAAGAATATAGAAAATTTTCCTCTCACGTGTTATTCTCTAATTTTCCCTCCCTCCCATTTCTGACATTTCTTCACCTTCCATTTTTAGCCAAGAGGTCATCAAATTTAAATACTAAGAACAAATGCATCAGCAAGATCTAAATGTATAGGAAATTACCTTATAATAAAATACACACAAGGGAACCAAAAAATAATAATTTTTTAACACTTGCCATAAATTATCCCAAATGCCAGATAATTAACCCCAAAAATTTTAAATAAAAAACCTTAAAAGCCCCTAAAATAACTTTGAAACTTTAATGATATTTCTATGTACTATCTGACAAGTTAGTATCAGATTGTGAAATTATATATCAATTTAAATTACAAAAATAAATAAAACAAAAATTGATTAAAGAAATTAAAGGAAATTTTAAATTACCTGTTTAAGACAAGAAGGAAAAATGATTTTGCCGCCACCAAGAGAAGAAGCCCTAACGATCTCCCTTGTAACTTCTCTCCACTTCTTACATATGCACGCGCACGCGACGACGTTTTTCCTTTGAGGCCACGGATTTTCACTCGCGCCCACGCGCTCCATGATCTCAACTAACAACTCCGGCAGCATCGTCGACCAGGATTCCCCTTCCTCCTGCGCCCAAGGAGGCGAAGAAGAAGAAGACTCCAGTTGACTCGTCACGGTCAAGATTGTCGCTAACGACGCCATATTATCCGATGATCTTAATGATCTCGAGAATCTGCTCGAGAGGCACGAGGGTTTCCTCAACGACGAAGACGACATCGTTTCGAAGAGTTTTTCTTGGTTCTCTTTACAGAGGAGAGCTTCAGAGAGACGGATGATTTTGTTTGAAGAAGGGAAGGTAAACAGAGAAAAAAGTGGGGGGAAATCGATAACGGTTGTAAGAACAACGGGGAGGTGACGGGAAGGAAAGAACGGAGAGTCGCTGGAAGGTGGCAGTCAGTGATTGGTAGCGACTGATTGAGGGTTTGGTTGATGACCTACCCTGAATGTTTGTCGCGTCTAGTGTGCGTTTAGATTTTAGAGTTGCCATTTATTTTTATTTTTGTAGTTTATAGATAAATAGAAGAGATAGGAAAATTGAATGTTGAATTTAATATTTTACTAACTGAGACATTCTATTTTTAGGTTACTGTTTACTCTCCACACTTCAGATACTTATGATACAAAAAAAATCCTTCTATAAAAGACATAAATGCCCTATAAGTATGATTCACTACCAAAAACCCAAAAACTGCAATCCCGTAAACTTGGAGACATAATTTATCTAATGAAATTCATGATCTTCGAATGGAGCATCAAGTTGCAAAGAACAAAGTCAGCGAAAGCTCGCTCAGGTGCTAGATAAAAAACAAGTTGCACGAAACAAACTTTTAAAGCAGTTTAAAACAATCAATATAAGTTGCGAGAGGAGATAAAGATTTGAACTCCTCAAATCATTCACTATAGTTCAATAAGAGGACGACTTGCGCAAGTGCGAGCCCAACAGCATCCTGCGAGAGCCTACTAGACTCGCACAGGATGTCTTGCGCTAGGCAAGGGCGCTTGCACAAGATGCCCTACGCAAGGCTAGGGCGCCTGCTCAGGATGACTTGCACAAGGATGTTCAAAATTACCGGTGTTGCACGAGATGATTAAACCGCCGGTTGTTTCTCACCCGATGGCAGTCCTATTTCATAGCCAAACTACTCTTACCCCGTTTGACCTGCATCATTCACTAGATAATGCATGCGGTTCACCAGTAAGTGGTTCTTGTGTGACAAACAATGAGAATGACTTGAAGCACATGATAAGAAAATTGGAAACTGTTATGCTAGGAACCGATTCAAAAAATTTTGACATTCATGCTATCATCGCATCTGGTGGAGCCATTGAAGACTTCACAAAAGCGGAGAGGTGAAATACATGATGGAGATGACGACAGAGGGGATTAAATGTTTTTGGGTTAAAATAGTAAATGACTGAGGTAATTTTAGGGTTTTTTGTGTGTGTGGTGTAGAGAGCAAAAAGCGCAATAGAAATAGAATTTCTCTTACTAGTTTTAAATCGCACAAAATTACATCGATAAATTTATTTGTAATATATAATTTTTTAATATTTTATAAATTATTAATTATGTAAAAGATAATATTTGTATATTTAATTTTTTTAATTTGTATATTACAATAATAAAATTATATATTAGATATAATTATGCAAATTTTGTAAAAGTTAAATAAAAATCATATTGTAATTTATTAAATCAAAGTAGTATGCAATGAAAATTCATCATGTTTTTTATTTGATCTAAAAGCAAGAATGTTCTGAAGGGTGACAAACTTTCACTTCGTGACAATTGATACATTTGCATTAGCATACTCAATATTTGTTCGAGAAAATTGTTTTACATAGAGAAATAATATTGGATGCCATAAAACTTGGATCGATCTTTTTTTATCCTCTTTAAACCAACCCCATATTCTTCAACAACAATGTCTCTCCAGATTGTTAGCCGTCATCATTGACAATAAGTGTTGAAATCAGTAGCAAATGGAAGATTATACCTTTTTTTTTTGGGTGATAATGGAAGACTATATTGTGCATCGTCTTTTTTACGCTTTCCGAGCAACCTTCATTTTACTGAATGGAAATCAGTTTCCTTAAATCTCTCTAGCCATTCAAAAATCTTTCACCAAAGGGTTATGTTTATACATGTGAGAGCCCAAATTTCTCTATTTTCCTTATACCTATTGAAGGTGAAGAATTGGAATAATAAGTAAAGTTACGAAGACTAATTCTCTTACGTTATGGAATTATCAAGAATACTGTCAAGTAGGCCCCACAGGGCAATTCGTAATCCAGATACTCTCCGAAGTGCCAAAATATTAAAATTAGGGCTGAAATACCTAAAGGCTAAAAAGATCATTTTTCCAAATTCCTTAAGATGAGTATACATCAGTTTAAGTGCAACAAATTCAAAAACGACGATTGTGTCCATACCTTGGAAGAACTTTTTTGAATAACGGTCAAACTAAATTAACTTTGAACCCACAGACTGTCATAGGATAATCATTGCGTAAAGAAGTTTCACGTGGATCCAGTCCATGAATTGAATTACGCGGAAGTGCTAAAAATAATGCGAACAAAGCCAAAAGAATTCAATTAGGGGTAGTTTGGTAATTTCAGTACCCGAGACTAGTCAAACTACCTTAAGAGTTAATAATTAATCATGTTTGACCTAAATATATGAAAAAAATAAAAATAAAATATTAAATCTCAAATTAAAAATATTAAATTAAGGATAGGACATAAATGGAAATAATGAGATTGTACAAGGCATTATGGTCATTTAACATGGGAGCTGGTCAAATCGATCAAAGTTTGACCAGAATTGATTTAAATAAATTAAATTAAGTTAAAATTAAAATAAAAATATGAAATTAAAATAATAAAATATGGGTAGTGGCATAGTTGTAAATATTAAGATTTAATAGGGGCAAATTTGTCATTTACAAATGGGCTGAAAAATATCTAAAATATCAATAAAAGACCAGAATTTTCTGGTCTTCTAAAAGCTACGAGCCTACCTTTTCCCTTCTAGATTTTCTCTTCTCCATCTTGCTTCAAGTTAACACCATTCTACCTTGTAAAACATCACCCACCAAATTAACTAGCACCCTTAATGAAAATTGTTCCTCACTTCAAGAGCTTCTTAAACTTGGAAATTGGTTGCTTTATTCCAACATTTGAATGTGAAATTTCTCCTGGAAGATTCAGTTCAAGGTGAGGAATGTTGGCTGTTGATGTTTTCATTAATTTTAACAATGGTTTTGGAATGTCCAAAGCATGAGCAACATGTTTAGTGCCTTAGAATGAAACAAATTTAGATGTTGAAGATTCATGCAAGTTCAGCCATGGGAGGAAATTATGAATTCTATAATGATTTTAATGTATATTGGGTAGGAAATGGTAGCAAATGATGAGTTAAGCTTGGCCATAGTGATAGTTTTGCAAACTCATGAGTGTGGCATGATAAGGACCATTTAGCCATGGTGTGGAGGTAGATGATAATGACGAATTCTTAATATATGGAAGGTGTTTGATGAATATACTAAGTGAATAGAAAATATTCATAAGGTTAGAGTTGAGAAAAAAAGAGAAACGAAATGTAGAGTGCATAGATGTGCTAAAATGGTAAACTTATTACACTGTTGTGACATCCTCGTCACTACCCAAATATCAACTAACTTTTTACTTCACATGCCATTTTAACTAGACTTGTTTATCAATGTCATCCTTTCTTTCTTCTTATACGTCATGCTTTATTTCTTATAGCACGATATCCAATTTGCATGAATAAAATTTCTTATATGTATATACACATGCGTCACATACATCAGGATCTCACATAACTTACATATCCTATATCCCCAAACTTCCTAATATACATTAATGAAATGTTGTACTGTACAATAGTCTGAAGCACATAATACATGAGTATACCTTCAATAGTTATTGGGAAGCGTATCTCGAAGGTACACTATAAGGTCTCAAAAGTAAGCTCCTCTATTTGGAGCGGAATTCACTTCAGGTAATCTGTATAAAAAAAAAAGTTCGTAAAAGGGTGAGTTTACGCTCAGTAAGAAATAAATGTAAAAGAACGTACTATGCCACTATATGCAGTTTTCCTGCTTGGCTCTATAATGTCATGTAAAATCATTATAAAACATGTATCATATAATTTCTTCAAATATCATATACATCTAATATCAAATAAGTCAAATACTCTCAATTTCCTTTAATTCACTTGAAATCACATTTACAAATACAATTAACTTCAATTTCAAATAACTTCAAAATACTTTCAAATACTTTCTTACGAAATCACTTGCAAATATTCAAATAACTAAAATATATTCATATACTTCAAATACTTTCATATGTATCAATTCACTTGGAATTGAACATACAAATAACCTTCAAATACATATGGAGACATTTGACTCCCAATAAAATCATGCACCAATTAAATCCCGTAAGGGATGCACATATAAAGTGGCGTACCCACGCATGGGCCAGGGATCCTCCCCTAAGCCAAAACATAAGAGACATATGGCCATTGTCTATAGACCACAGTGAACACTAGTCAGGTGACATCTGTGGCGACCGAGACCTGACTTATGGTTCCTCAGCCTAAATACACATAACACATAATCTTAGGGACTTGATCAGAGTCCCTTCAACACATATCGATAGTGCATAATCATTAAGTGGTTCATTGTAGGTAGCAAAACTACTTCTTAGAAAACCATTGCCTTCCAATAAACATTCTTATATACTTTAATGATAATACAAATACATTTATATAAGTAAATATAAAATTATTATTTTCAAAGGGGGCAGTTGACTGCTATTTTAGGGCAGTCGACTGCTATAGCATAAATAAATTTTATAAATTTATTTTCTTTTTGCATTTAAATTATTTAAAAATTTCAAATATACTTAGGGCAGTCGACTGGTCAAATAGGGCAGTCGATTGGTCCGCAAACAGAAACTTTTTCGAGAAAATGCAGTCGGCTGGCTCTTTGGCGGTCGACTGGTTTGCAAACAGAATGCTTCTGGAAAAATGGCAGTCGACTGCTATATAGGGCAGTCGGCTGCTTTAAATCGGTTTCGGAAAAATTTACGTAACGACTGTCTCTGAGCAGTCGGCTGCCCCGAGCCAAATCGTAACTGAGCGAAAACCGTGATTTTAAACCTTCCTGCACTTAAAACAGCTTTTGTTTCAAACCACATATGCAACCAAAAAGGAACATAGTCTCCCTACGTCCGTTACACATATTCCTTACCCTCGATTCACTTCGAATATGCAAATCCCTTGGTTGCACCAATTCTTGCCTTTTACTTCCTCAAAGCTGCATAATTCATAACAAATCAAACCTTTAAGAAACCTTTATAACTATGCTCTACCAACTCAACTTAACTCCAAACCATAAGTAGAATTGAGAAAATCAACTTCTATCCTTACCTTTGTTATTCATCAAAATTTCAGAATTTCAGATCTCTTCACTTCCTTGGATTCAATCCACCAAACTTCAGATATAGCTTAAACTAGTGATGAGGAGTATTTTTAGTTAAATAAGCTTAGCGATTTGATGAAAGGAGATGATGGTTTGTCAAGGCAACTATGGAGGAAACTTAAGGAATTCTGGAAATGAAGGAGAGGCAACGAGAGGGAGGGCTGGGAGTGTTGCTGCCGATTGGTGATGGATAAAGATGGTGACTCATGCCATTTCATTTAATGCCATCCTTATCCCATAATCATCTCATCTCAGTCATGCTTCCTTTTTGACTGTGCTTTTGACCCTTCTTTGACCATTTAATTCCTTTTTCTTCCATTTATATCAGCCACATCTCAATTAACTAACTAAAAATTCTGATATCTATTTTATCATCCAATTAAATCATTTCCTCTTAGCCCTTAACCTTTTGGCTCTTTAACTCTTCGACCATCATTTAATTGGTCTCTTTTCTTCCATATAATACTTGGCTTTAATTACACTTAATTTTCTAATATTAATTCTTTTCTCATACTTTAAATATTTTCCTGATATCAAAATAATTTCTTTGACTAATTGACTATCAATTTCATTATTCCTTCATATGTCTCATACATCAGAACTTTACATTTATTTAATTATTTCAGCTGGAATTCTTCACAACTATAAGAAAATTACATGAAATTAGGGGATTTCACAACTGTCCTGTCTGAACCCCATGTTTAAATATTTAGTTTGGGGGTTTTTAAATGAGATAAATTCTGTACAAATTATGGTAGATAGCCTTATGAGTTAGAAGAAATTAAATTTTGGAATCACTTAATTTGGAGTTTTTTAGCTTAAGATATGTGCAAATGAATGCAGGGCACTCTGCCCAGAAAATGTGATCAAAATGGTTAACTTTGAAAAATTGTATAAAATAGACCAGATTGAATTTAGATGCAAGCTATACATTTTCGAAAAGGTAAATGAGTTAAGAATAATACGGTTTTGGGTTTGTACAATTTGGATAACCCTACCCTAAGATATGAACCAATTTGTTCATAGAGGTCAGTAGATAGATCCGCCAGAATACACCTAAAGACAGAGTAAATTTGAGGAATTATTAAAAATGACTCATAAATGATAAAATTGTGAAACTTACCATTCTGAATAGGGAATTGAATTAAGAATCAAATGGTTTTGGATTCATAATTTTTGAACTTCCCTATAATCAGTAATGTAATTTTTAATGTACAAAGGTCATAAAACTATCATGCCAAATGGACAGAATTGGCTAAACTTTGGAAAATTGTTAAAATTAATACAGAATGAATTAGAAAATGGGCCTTACACCTTTGAATGGGGAATTAAGTTAGGTTACATATAAAATTTATGATGTATTAATTGGAAACCAATATTTTTAGTTATGAGTAGAAAGACATCAATAGGTCAGAAATTCTTACAAAAAATAATTCTACTCATATAGTGAGATGGGATGAAGAGAAAGATTTCAAAGTATAAAAATTCTTTATAATTGAAGAATTAAATTTTAACTGTAATTCAATATTGGTTGCAGCATTGAGTTCGGGAGATTAAAGAGGTTTAAGCTGTGTTATGAATGCTACTACACTGCGTGAAAATTAAGGTAAAAAACATGTATGGGAGTTGCATAGGATATGCTTTACTTGCAATTGGGAAGTTTAAGAAATCAAGTTTTAACCGTTTCTCACCCACTTTTCCCGAATGCAATAAATATAAATTTATCTTAAAATTCTTACAAGTCTAAATATTGCCTTATATGAAATGATTTACATTGTAGACACCTAATTTTGTCTGGACTATTAGATGTGCAATTTTGAAAAAAAAACTGAAATGACTCGATCTTGTTAAAATGCTCAATGCAAAATTTTGAGTCGCAGATCAAAGTCCACTGTAAATATTGAATCAAGTTGTAGGTGACCATTTGTTAGGATCCTATTTTTATTGGGCTATTTGTTTGGTTTTTTTCATATAGGTTTGAAAGTCCATTTAAAACCCAATTGGGACTATCTCTTAGAAAGCCCAAGTTTTGGCTTTGGGCTTAGCTCCCGTTGGGCTTATTATTATTATTATTATTATTATTATTATTATTATTATTATTATTATTATTATTATTATTATAAAATAAAAATTAAAAAAAGAAAACTTTGAAAATGCAATAGGCTAGTGTCGTGCACGGCACCACCAGCATAGGGTGGCTGGCAGCCAAAATCACGCTGCCAACCCACCCACATACTCTCGAGTTCTTCAATGGCAGCTGAAAAATTGCTGATCATAACCCCTGAATACAAGTGATTTGATCACTATCGACCTAAAAATGGAAACAAAATTGAGTTTAAAAACAACTGAAATTGGACTGAAACGAGGGTGGCCAAGCAATAAAAAAGAAGAAGCCAAAATTCACCATTCAAAAAAGACCACAAAACTCGAGAGTTTCCACCATCGGAGATCCCAACCCTAAAAGCCATTCTGCTTCCATCTTAAACATGCACAATCACCACCACTGTCTCAACTACTACTCGACAGCATCACCATCTAAAGAACACTCAAACATAGTACCTAAAAACCACTCTCACCATCAAGCCCCAAAACCACCATTGCCTAAACCCGAGCAGCCACCATTTCGCCAAAATCCTAACAGCTTCATTTAACATACTCACCAAGATCGCAAATCCCTCTTTCAGCAAACTAGACTCGACAAGCCAACCCCTAAACCACAAAACAGCCTTAAATCTAGACTCCCACCCACTTGTAAAAATAAAAACAAACAATAACACATCAAGAAGATGCATATTCCCTTTTTCAAGGGAAGCCAAAACAGTCAAGTTTTTTTTACCTCGATTTAGGGGTTTCTAAGGGGGTTTGGCCAACTTCATTTTTCTTAACTCTGTCTCACACAGAAACCCCATTTAGAACCAGTCTCCTACACAACTTATTCCCATTTACAGCCACCGAACACAGCCATACCCCAGTCAACATCGATCCACCACTTACAGCCTTTCATTACCAGCCTAAAATCCCCCACAGCCACTTTCTATTATTTTCAAACCCAGTGCAAAGAACCCTTTTCTGTAAACAAAAAAAAATACATCTAACTTAAATCCAAACATACAAAAAAAAACAAGAAAGCAAAAACCCATTCCCTTTTGGAAAGCCATAGCATCAGAAACCACACAATCAAAAGAAACAAAAAAGGCCATCGACATCACAAGCACAAATTTCCTTTACATGGAAGTCTTAGTCAAGTAAAAAAAAAAAAGAAAGGTGGTTCGGCTAAGGCTAGATCTGAGGGGTTAGGGAAGTTTTTGGGAAAATCAACGGTAGGATTCTATTAAGGGTGAAGGAGTAAAGCATCTTTAGGGTCTCGGGAAATTCGTTGGTGGTCGAAGTATGACGACGCATGACAGTTCGACGTAGAGGAGACCGTCCTACAGTTTATAGAATGTAAAGAGGGTGAAGAGCTTTCAGAAAAGGGTCGCCTTTTCGATTTTCATCCACTCCCACGACGATTGACGGTTGTGACTACAGTGGTTCGACGGCGGTGGATGGGGTGATGGAGAAAAGAGAGAGCATCTATTTTGTTTGTGTGTTTTTTTTTAAAGAAGTTGAAAATTGAAATGTAAAAAAAATCGGTCTTTTGTAGTGTTAAAAAAAAAGCTGAATGACCCGGCATCGTCCCGACCCAGATCCAAGATCTGTGCGACCCGAATCTTGACCTACTCGTGACCCGTTTCTTGGCCTAGCAGAATCGGCCCGTTTGTTAGAGCCCTTTTACCGTTGTTTTTTGTACTTGTGTTGAAATTTTCTTTGGGCCTCAAGTGCAAATCAGTCTGGGTACACTCTGTAACGTCTCATGTAAAAACTACAAACTTTGTACCATATTAGTGAATAAATAAGAGACATAGAATAAGTTAAGTACTATGATGCACTTTGTAATTATCATTATTTCAAGTAATGAGAATGAAGTTGCAAGTTTAGTGAATTTAGCAATAAATGATTAATACCTTGAGATAATTTAGAAATCTTATAATGAGTTCAAAAGATATATAAGAGCAAATAGGTACATATATTCCACAATATATAGGTATATATGTTGTAATAAAAAGGACACAAGTATACTACAGGAAGTGTAGTATACTTGAATATTAAAATAGTTAAAATAAAATAAATAAAGAACACACACATATATATATAATATATATATATATATATACACATATTGAGTATTAAATATGTATACACATATAGATATATGTAAATTTATAAAGAAAGGAGGAATACACACACACACACACACACACACACACACATATCTACACTAAAAATATATTAGACTTGAAAATATATAATATACATATATATATATATATTTAGTGTAGAGTATATTATATATTTTCATGTCTAATATATTTCTAGTGTAGATATGTGTGTGTGTGTGTGTGTGTGTGTGTGTATAATATATATATACATATATATAATATATATATATATATATATATATATATATATATTCCTCCTTTCTTTTTAAATTTACATATATCTATATGTGTATACATATTTAATACTCAATATGTGTGTGTGTATATATTATATATATATATATATATGTATTCTTTATTTATTTTATTTTAACTATTTTAATATTCAAGTATACTACACTTCCTGTAGTATACTTGTGTCCTTTTTATTACAACATATATACCTATATATTGCGGAATATATGTACCTATTTGCTCTTATATATCTCTTGAACTCATTATAAGATTTCTAAATTATCTCAAGGTATTAATCATTTATTGCTAAATTCACTAAACTTGCAACTTCATTCTCATTACTTGAAATAATGATAATTACAAAGTGCATCATAGTACTTAACTTATTCTTTGTCTCTTATTTATTCACTAATATGGTGTGTGTGTGTGTGTGTGGATATGTGTATGTATATATATTTTATAATTAAGGTTTGAAGTATAGGTGCATATATATATATATATATATATATATATATATATATTATATGTAGAGAATATAATAAAATAAATAAATACATATGAATATATGTTGGTATATATATATATTATTTAAAGACAGTTATAAATTATATGAATTATGGATATTTAAGATAAGAATAGAAAATGTAAAACAAAAACAAATTTAAAATATATTAAAATTAAACTTAGTGGAGTTTGATGGGACTTTTTCCCATCAAACTCCACTAACATTCTCGGCAAACAAGAACAAAAGCTTCTCAAAGAAGCTTTGGAAATGAGATGAAGAAAAAAGGGAAATGAAAGAAAGAAGTAGGGCACGAGCATGAGGGCTCAAAGCTGAAGCCGAAAGGAGAAGAAAAGAAGAAAAAGAAGAACTGCTGCAATCCCTTGTTTTTCTTCTCCCTCTCCAAACCGTTCCTCACGTCAGCCAAGTAGAATTCATCTTTCCTTCACCGATTCACCTAGGTCCTTTCATAGAAATTTCTTCCCATCTTAAGAGCTCTTTGACTGTCCAAAAACTTCAGCCAAAGGCCACCAAAAATACCTTGCTCTGCTGCTAGCAGTAACGCCTCTGTACAGGTAACACACAACTTTAATTTTCTGCATTTGAATCTTGTGTATTTGCTTGGATTTGATGTGTAGATGATGGATATAATTTTGGATTGAAGTGAAAATATATAAGAACCATATTAGGAAGTCTGGTCATAGGATTTGAGGGGTTGAAATTCTACTGTTGTGACGTGAATAACAAAAACTAAGGGTTGTGTGTGTGTGGCGTGATAGGGGGTCAACAATGGTGGCTGCTAATGAAATAAAACCAGCCATAAAATTTAATAAATAAAAAGATTAACTTTAGTCAATATTGTACAGCTGCCGGATTTTTGAAGAAAATAGAAGAAATGATAAGAAAAGAAGAAAACAAAGTGCTAAATGTAGATTTCAATTTTTGCTGGAAAACTGTCTGTCCGAGCCACATATTTAAAAATTTAGTTTGGGGGTTTTAGAATGAAATAAATTCTGGAAAAAATTATTACAAGTAGCTTTATGAGTTAGGCAAAATTCAGTTTTGGAATTACCTAATTTGGAGTTGTGTAGCCTGAGATATAGGCAGTTGAACACAGGGCACTCAGTGCAGTAGGCGAGATGCTCTGTGTCAACTTTGAAAATTTGTAGAAATTAGCACAGATTGAATTTGGCTGCCAACTTTATGTTTCTAGAAAGGTAAATGAGTTAAGAATAATATGGTTTTGGGTTTTCACAATTTGGACAAACCTATCTTGAGATATGGCTCAATTTGTACATAGAGGTTAGTAGACAATCTGCTAGAATGCATCTGGAAACAG
The DNA here is from genome assembly GCA_031772115.1 of Heritiera littoralis. Classification (NCBI taxonomy): domain Eukaryota; kingdom Viridiplantae; phylum Streptophyta; class Magnoliopsida; order Malvales; family Malvaceae; genus Heritiera; species Heritiera littoralis. Next base: position 1,858,724 of record JAPDPK010000040.1, read on the forward strand.
GGCAAATCTGAGGAATTATTAAAAATAATTTCGAAATGATAAAATTGTGAAACTTGCTATTCTGAATAGGGAATTGGATTAATATTCATATGGTTTTGGGATTTATAATTTTGGATATCCCTACAATTAGTAATATAAAATTTAATGCACAAAGGTTAGAAAACCATCCTGTCATATGGGTTAGAATTGGGCTGAACTTTGGAAAATTGTGAGGAACAACATAGAATGAACTAGAAAATGGGCTTTATACTTCTGGATAGGGAATTAAGTCAGATTACATATAAAATTGACGGTTCATTAATCAGAATTCAATATTTTCCGTTATGAATAGAAAGGCATTGATAGGTTAGGGTAGAATTTTACTGCATTATTCAAGCATTTGTTAGGGGTTTTTACACGTGAATTTCAAGCTATACATAATAAGCTGAAGCTGTGAGTTTCTTGGAGACTGAAAAAGAAACTGATTTCTTGACACTGTGAGTAAGGGCTAAGAAATTGGTGCACTCGGTTTTGAAGGTAATTCTAAGAGTGAGGGTTATGTTTCATTTTAAAAGATTATATGATTTAACAATACAATTAAATATAGTATGTTTAGATAATGTTTACATGTGTATGGGTGCATAAACATCAACAAGATAGAGCTATATATATATATACACACATATATATAGATAAACACACACACATATATATATATATATACACACACATACATATATTAGATAGAGATTTCCATGGACATAATGATAAAGAATTTAATATGATCATGTAATTATACATGGGTATATAAACATGCATTGAGTGTATATATGTGTCGTGAGTCTGAAGAGGAAGAACAACATTGGTTTTAATTTAGATAGTTGCACTTTGATACAATATGAATATACTAGGTACCTATAGATGTCCAAGTACTAACAAATAAGAAATTTAGAAATGGAATTTTGGTATAGGAATTTACTTGAAAACATTAAGACAAACGTTTTGTACTAAATCGAATAAGAGAAATTTTTACGGTAAGGATTAAATCCCGGTTTAAAGATTTATATATATATAAGAATGAATATATATATATATATATATATACACACGCTCTTCAGAGTAACAATGAGATCTTAATTATAGGCATAATATTAAACTTGAATATATGTGTGTAGCTTTAAATTATGCGCTTTAAGTTCGGTAATTAATATGATATGAATAGTTGATTGAGACAGTATTAGAATGATTGTAGTGACTTCGACTGGAGCGGAGGAGTGAATTTCCAATTCGGAGGATCGAGGAAGATACTCGCTAGGGTATATGGTAAGTGGGTTAAATAAGTTTTACTAGTATCATCTCGTAAGAGATGAATTAACCCTTATTTGATAATTACCTAAATCTACATCAAGTTTGGCAAGATGTCATGGAAAAAGATTATGAGGGCAAGTCTCGGCAAGACGTAAGTGACTCGATGTGAATGTGAATAGTACTTGTCTGGAAGGAAATCTTGTTGTGACTTGCGTGTTATGTGTTATGGCATATTTAAATTTATTGAGCATGTAAAATTGTATAGGTTTTGGTGCCTACATTATGAAATATGCATGTGAATTAATTGAGTCGCACCAAGTGAGCATGTTAATATATTGTGATACTGTGAGAATGTATATGTGATTATGTACAATATATACAACTCTCGATGTTGAATTCATGGACCTCGATTGTTACCTAGCCATATTTGTCAAAAACTAGGAAAATGGCAATTGAACAATACTCAATCTTTTGTACCGTATGAGCCACCTTTAGAGAACTCAAAGGACCTATGTGCTACATATATTCTTCAGAAATATGGGAGCCACCTCTAGAATCCTTTGAGAGCTAAGTGCTACACGAGTTTCGATGAACCATTAGAAAGTATAAGCAATAGAGGCCATCCGAGTAAAACTCGATTCTTTTGTACTGTGTGAGCTACCTCTAGAGAACTCAAAGGAACTACGTGCTACATAAATTCATCAAAAATGTGGGAGCCACCTCTAGAATCCTTTGAGAGCTAATTGCTACACGAGTTTCGATGAACCATTAGAAAGTATAAGCCATAGAGGTCATCCGAGTAAAACTCGATCTTTTGTACCGTGTGAGCCACCTCTAGAGAACTCAAAGGACCTACGTGCTACATATATTCTTCGGAAATGTGGGAGCCACCTCTAGAATCCTTTGAGAGCTAAGTGCTACACGAGTTTCGATGAACCATTAGAAAGTATAAGCCATAAAGGCCATCCGAGTATAACTCAATTCTTTTGTACCGTGTGAGCCACCTCTAGAGAACTCAAAGGAACTACGTGCTACATAGATTCTTCAGAACTGTGGTGAATTACGTTGTGTGTGACCCTTTAGGTTTCCATTACGTTGGCAGTGATTCAGAATCTCATTCATAAATCACAAGCCAAGATTGGCATCTAGCAATGCATCATGGCTACCCAAGTAATGAAAATGTCGGTGAGTTGACGACAAACTTTCAATGAGCAATTACCGTATAATTCGATCCTTTTGTCACCTAATATCTCAGTTGAACATAGAGTATGGAACGTGTCATCTCTATTAAAGTTCAACTCCATTGTTTCTCAATCTTAAGATAAATGATTTAATCAAATGAATTCAAGATCTCATCTTAAATCTCATTTGTACTGTGGCCACAGATTTTCAATCATTAATCTCTATTGAGAGTCCTTGAGATATAGACTCTCGTTACCAAGAGGGACAAATCCTATCTTGATCACTCACAACCCTCATATGATTCATGATGTACCTAATTACTGTCTTACTTGCAACCCTTATTGAGCTACGTTTACCAGCATCAAAGTACACCAATCCACACATAGGATACCATGGTGATCTCAAGTCTAAGGATCACATATACCATTGCCATTTCAGAACATCTAATGACACTCAAGGTAACGATCCACACAAAGTTCTCAAGATGGGTCAATCCAGTGTATTCATTCACAATGATCACCCATGTGTTGATCTGGATATCACCATATCCATGACTTATGAGATCAGTCACCCAAAGGAATCTAACACATGTTAGTCTTACCGTATCACTGATGTCCTTTCTCAGTGATACTATTGAAGGAAACTGAAACAAACATGCAGCGGAATTTAAATCATTCGGCCTCCACCAGGATTGATTCGGAGAGTTGCCTGATTAGGGTTTCGAGATTTTACCTAACGTTTTCTCTGATTTCTGTCTTTGGTCGAGTCACAAGCAACAACCTTTCATTCCTGCCTCTATGGTATCCACACGAACGGATCTCACGACTCTTGAACGTCTCACGATCAGAAGCCTTAAGGAGCGTTTTTAATTCTTTATAACCGAACTGTTAGCTTCGATTAAAAGAAAACTTTTCTGTTTTCTAATTGTGCGGCTTTGTTTTAGAAAAAACATCCTTTTATATGCAGTAAATTTTACCCTAAAATTTACTGCCAAACAGAACTCTAATCCTACTTAAAATAGGATTAGTTATATCCCTAATCCAATTCAGAATAGGATTAGTTATATCCTTAATCCAATTCAGAATAGGATTAATTAAGCTCCTCATTGATCCGTTCTAAGTGTGCGACCCAATAGGTTCTCAAAACAATGGCAATGACAAAATTGTCACAGGCAATGAGCGGTATCTAGCAACACATCATTGCTACCCATGTAACGAGAATGTCAATGACTCGACATAACCTTACTCGTGATAGATGTTACCGTGTAGTCTAATCCCTTTATCCTTTGATGTCTTGATTAGGCACAAGTCATGGAATGTGTCACACTTGTATAGTCTAATCAGCGTTTCTTGATTCTTGAGTAGACTAATTAAACAAATAAAATCAATATCTCATATTGACTTATTCGAGCACGACCATGCATTTCTTAGTCTCACTCTATCAAAGGGCCTAAGACATCACTCTTGTTATATAAGAGGGATAAATTCTATCTTGATCACTCAACATCCCTCTACATAGATCAAGGCATACCCAATTACTACCTTTATAGTCCATCATGTTACGAATGACATCTAGCAGCATTAAAGTATGCAATTCTCTATGTTGGGATCTCTGATGATCTCAAGTCAAAGGATCACATACACCATCATCACTATGAGAATCGCTTATGACACTCATATAACAATCCATGTAGCGTTCTCATGGAGGGTCGATCCAGTACATAGTTCTCTAACATGTACCTATGTGATGACTTGATATCCTATATCCATGACAATGGTCATCAGTCAACCACATACTAGTCTTATCGTATCATTGTTATCCTTATTCACAATAATACTTGACTAGGGATATTTTAAGAATAGTGTGTTATTACTATTCTAAGGACATTATCATATAAGATTACATTACGCGGTTATAAAACAAATATAATAATGAACTATAATAAATAAAATGTCATGATACATAAATAATGCCAAAGTCAATCATCTAATGAATGGTTCTAAGGGCATAATCCAACAACTATGACTAAGGATATTTAAGAATAGTATTCTTTGTATCATAAGGATCTCATTATCAAAGTCACTACTTTGATTCCTTTGATACGAATCCACTATTCTAGGGATTTATCATTTGATTATGACTTGATCATATTAAATATAGTCTAATGATAAATAACTGCCATGTATTATTAAATAACATAAATAATCACAATGTCTTAAGTGTACTATAAGTCTAAATCTGATTGGCTTATAGCGCATACACTAACATTCTCCCACTTGCACTATAGCCAATCGATCATGGAAGGGCTTGAGTATCTCTTTGGACCATTGGTGAGACCAAGATTTCTTAGCTTGTTCAATGGCTCCATTGTTATCACAATAGAGTACCAATGGATTAGTAATGAACTTCTTGATCCAAACAATTTCCTTATTTGCATCTAATGCAGCTATATATACTCAGCCTCGATCGTAGAATCGGCCACTGTCTCTTGTTTAGAACTTTTCCAACTTAACAGTGCCATCATTTAGGCAAAACACATAGCCAGATTGTGACTTAAAGTCATCCTTATCTGACTAGAAACTGGCATCAGTGTAACCATTTACAATGAGCTCGTTCTCTCCTCCATAGACTAAGAAAGCATCCATAGTCCTTCTTAAGTACTTAAGGATGTTCTTAACTGTTATCCAATGACGCTCACCTGGGTAAGCTTGATACCTACTCACCATGCTTAAAGCATGCGAGACATCAAGCCTCGTACATAACATGGCGTACATGATAGATCCAATAGCTGAAGCATATGGAATCCTAGCCATTTTATCTCTCTCATCTTGTGTTTTAGGACACATGTCCTTTGAGAGATAAATGCCATGAGACATAGGTAAAAATCCTTTCTTGGATTCTTCCATGTTGAACCTTTTCAACACTTTGTCAATATATGTACTTTGACTTAGACCTAGCAGCCTACTCGATTTATCTCTATAGATCTTTATTCCAAGGATATAGGCTGCTTCTCCTAAGTCTTTCATGGAGAAGCAATTCCCTAGCCAAGTTTTGACAGATTGTAGGGCAGGAATGTTATTTCCTATGAGTAGTATATCATCCACATATAACACTAGGAATATGACAGCACTCCCATTAACCTTTTTGTAAACACAAGGTTCATCTTCGTTCTTGATGAAGCCAAACTCTTTGAATGTCTCATCAAAGCGAATGTTTCAGCTCTGAGAAGCTTGCTTCTCAAGCTCTCGATGTATCTTATTAGACCTACGCGGGCCCTGTGTTTCTAGAGCTATTTCCTGTTCCACAACATCTTGTGGGACTTGCTCCTGTTCCATTAAAGGTTCAGTGACATTTTGTGGTTGTTGAACCTCTTCAAGCTTTATTTTCTTCCCACTAGTTCTTCTAAAAAGGAAGTCCTTTTCTAAAAAAACACTGTATCGAGCCACAAACACTTTGTGCTCTGTGGGATTATAGAAATAGTATCCTTTTGTCTCTTTAGGATACCCCAAAAATATGCATTTATCAGATTTGGGTCCTAATTTGTCTGAGACTTGTCTTTTGACATAAGCCTCACAACCCCAAATCTTTAGAAAAGACAGACTAGGCTTTTTCCAGTCCACATCTCATGTGGTGTCTTTTCAATAGCTTTAGTAGGAACACGATTTAGTGTAAATGCTACTGTCTCTAAAGCATAACCCCAAAAGAAGACAGGGAGGTCAGATAGACTCATCATGGATCGAACCATGTCTAACAAGGTCCGATTCCTCCTCTCAGATACACTGTTCCATTCAGGTGTACCAGGTGGAGTGAGTTGTGGAACTATTCCACACTCCTTTAGATGATCTATAAATTCTAAGCTCAAATACTCTCCACCGCGATCTGATCGGAGTGTCTTGATATTCTTACCTAGCTGGTTTTGTACTTCATTCTTGAATTCTTTGAACTTTTCAAAGGATTCTGACTTATGTCTTATTAAATAAACATAGCCATATTTACTGTAGTCATCAGTAAATGTGATGAAGTATTGGAACCCTCCTCTAGCCTGTGTGGTTAATGGACCACATACATCTGTATGTATGAGCTCTAATAAACCACTAGCCCTTTCACTTATTCTTGTAAAAGGGGCCTTGGTCATTTTACCAAGCAAATAAGATTCGCATACATCATATGATTCAAAATCAAATGAATCTAAGTGTCCCTCTTTGTGGAGCCTAGATATGCGTTTCTCGTTTATGTGACCAAGTCTACAATGCCAAAGGAATGTAGGGTTAATCTCATTACCCTTTGACCTCTTGGAATCAACACTGTATATGTGATTATCTAAATCTACAACATACAATCCATTCATAATGGAAGCATTGCCATAGAAAATATCATTAAAGTAAATTGAACAACTATTGTTCATTATTTTAAAAGAAAAACCTTTCTTGTCTAAACAAGAAACAGAAATAATGTTCTTGGCAATTGCTGGAACATAATAACAATTATCAAGTTCTAGAATTAACCCCGAAGGCAACGATAAATTAAATGTTCCTACAGCTAACGCAGCAACTGTTGCTCCATTTCCAACTCGTAGGACCACCTCGCCCTTAGCAAGTTTTCTACTCCTTGTTAGGCCCTGCACATTCATGCAAATGTGAGAACCACATCCAGTATCTAATACCCAAGATGAAGAAGTAGACAAATTTATCTCAATCACATATATACTTGAGATGGAAGTCTCACTTCCTTTCTTTTTCTTCAGCTCCTCAAGGTACACAGTGCAATTTCGCTTCTAATGAACAGTCTTACTGCAATGGAAGCATTTTCTTGTCTTAGCAACTCCACCAGATGGCTTGTGTTTCTTGGCCTTTTCCTTCTTGTTACCATTGGGCTTGGGCTTACCCTTAAGCTTCCCTTTACCTTTGGATTTGGTCTTGTCAATCACCATAATAGAAGTAGGCCTTGACTTCTTCAAGTCCTGCTCAACAGTTCTCAACATATTGAGCAATTCTGCCAGTGTCTTATCCATACTGTTCATGTTGTAGTGCAACACAAACGAACTATAGCTATCCGGTAAAGATTGGAGGATGAGATCAACTGACAACTCTTTATGCATGGTGAAGCCCAGTGCTTCCAGCCTCTCAATGTACCTAATCATATTAAGTACATGAGTGTGCACCGGAGCTCCCTCAGCCATCTTGCTCTGGAAGAGCGCCTTAGACACCTCATAACGTTCGTGCCATGCTTGCTCTTGGAACATTTCCTTGAGATGTTTGATCATATCAAACGGTTTCATATTCTCATGTTGCTTCTGGAGTTCAGAACTCATGGAAGCTAACATCAAGCACTGTACGTCAATGGCATCATCCAAATGCTTTTGATAAGCTTGCTTATCAGTAGCAGAAGCATTCTGTCAGGGTTGAGCAGGGATCACATGCTCTAGAACATATAACTTCTTTTCTTGCGTGAGGACTATCCTCAAATTTCTGTTCCAGTCTAAGAAGTTTGCCCCAACCAACTTGTTATCCTTCTCAAGGATAGAACGAGGGATAAATTGTTGTTTGCCATGATAATTCTACAATCATAAAATATGCAAGTAAGTAACATTGTGATTAAAATCATTAATTATGGTCTTTTAATTAAATGAATTACTCCCACTATTTTCCTCAAGCTAATAGCCCTCACTATCAACTCGAGAAGCCTTTTCGCCTAGACTTCCTAGTGGGCCAGGATCCATATTTGGTCCTATTATGACTTTAGCTGAGCTAATGCGTCCAATGAGATTATTTAGGTAGACAACTCTTGTCAATTGCATCTCATACAACTCCTGGATAGTTGGGTGAACAACTCTTGTTCTAACTCATCATATGGGTTAAAGCCCAACCTATGCCTCTAAATCTTATTAGGTTTGACTGAGCCAATGCCCTTAATTTAGTTAAGTCTGACCCAATACACTTGGAGATAACTATTATCTCATGCAATGTGAATTCCTAAGGTAGGTATGGCCTTGACTGAGCCAAAGTAGCACAATACCGAACAAAGTCTCTTTCACATGCATCGTATTGGAAGGCATCTTTATTTGTGATCTTTGACTTAATATTTATTTTGAGGGATTTTTAATTTTATTGTCTCACCTAGCATGCTTTTCTAACATATATATCTCAACATATATAAGTAAAAGCGTAAAATTAAACGTGACATGGTTATGGCCTTTCTATTATAAAAGAACCTAGGGATACATTATTTTTCTAAATGCCTTTTCCTCGATTTCCTTTCAAGCGTCACCTCGGTTGGCCTTGGCTCCGAATCATCTTGGCTCCAAATGTTGTACATTTTACAAGATAATCCTAATTTATCTATATAACTATTACATAAATAAATTACAAATAAATCAAGGCTCACAGGCCTAATTTAAATTTATTTAAATAAATTACAACCCATGTAAACCTAGGCCCATAACCATGCACCATGCAATCATCCATATCACATAAGAATCAAGCATCAAGCATACACAGTAATATCACATATTAATTTGCATGCTTCCTAATTAAAATCAAATTTTAATTAATTATGGGTATCAATGTCTGTTTTAATTTAATTTTAATTCTCAAAATTCAATTTGGGCTTAATTGAAATTTTAATCTTATTAAAATCTCAAAACCATTGGATAACTCTTATCCATTTTAAAATATTTTATTTTAAAACAAAAATTTATAAAGATAACTCCTTTTGAAATTTTAATCTCATTAAAATCTCAAAAGTATTGGATAACTCTTATCCAATTTAAGATATAAAATATTTAATTTAGAATAAAATTTTATCAAGATAATTCTTTTTGAAATTTTAATCTCATTAAAATCTCAAAATTATTGGATAACTCTTATCCAATTTAATACAGGATATATTTTATTTTAAAGCAATATTATCAAGATAATGTTTTTGAAATTTTAATCTTATTAAAATTTCAAAACTATTGGATAACTCTTATCCAATTTAATAAAGGATATATATTTTATTAAAACAATTTTATGAAGATAATGTTTTTGAAATTTTAATCTTATTAAAATCTCAAAACTATTGGATAACTCTTATCCAATTTAATAAAGGATATATTTTATTTAAAACAATTTTGTCAAGATAATGTTTTAGAAATTTTAATCTTATTAAAATCTCAAAAACCACTGGATAACTCTTATCCAATTTTATTTTTAAAAAATATCTTTCTTTAAAATATATTTGATTTAAAACTCTTATCAGGAAAGCTTTTATCCTAATTTATTTTATATAGTTTAAATAAAATAATAACAAGTATTATTTTTTTTTGCAAGGGTGGCAACTACAAGATTGCCTATAGTTTGTTTTTTTTTAAAATCTATAATTGTCTTACAATTATTTTAGGTCGCCCAAACGAATTTTGAAAATTAAAATCTAATCTGTAACAACTTACAATAAAACAGCATCACCACGAATCTAATTCGCTATCCCGAAAGCCGTTTGCACACTGGCTCGGGTACCACTGTAAGGTTTCGTTGTCTCGATTTATCATGTCATACACAAAAATAAGCAGCGGATTAAAAATCATCAAAACCAAAATCACCAGGATCATGCAACAAGATTAATTTTGGGATAAAATCTAACCTTTTGGTGTACTCGTGTAGGAATGTTCGACTTCTGAATATGACAACCCACGAACAGCCCTTGATTTATCATTAACTCGAGACTCCTAGCTGAGAGAAGCCCTCTAACGGTATCCACACGAGTAGGACGCAAAACAAGACCTTTGCCTGAGATAAGATGTGATCAGAAGCAAAGGGAGGAGGAAGAGAATTGTTTTCTGAGAGTGCTAGCTCCAAGAGGCAGAACGGCTATAAAAATATTCTGTTCTTCTTATGTCTAACTTTTAGACTTAATGTTGTTTTTATAGTGCCTCTTAACAAAACCCTAAAAAGGCCTTAGCCTTAGTCCAACTAAATTGGGTCTTTTGGGCCTTTTAAAATTACTTAATCCAAATCCAATTAATTATAGGGCATACTCTAACACATAAGCCATAGAGGCAAACCTGAGTGAAACTCAATTCTTTGTAACGTGTGAGCCACCTCTAGAGAACTCAAGGGACCTACGTGCTACATAGATTCTTTGGAAACTATGGGAGCCACCTCTAGAATCCTTTGAGAGATAAGTGCTACACGTGTATTGATGAAATATGGGAAATCATATGCTATTGAGACAATGAATAAATGAATGTGATCTGTGAATGTGATGAATATTATTAGATGAAATAGATCTTATACATAAGACAGAGAATGTGAATAATGGTGGAATTATACTTATATTATGCTATAGAAATCATGTGCTATTTGAATGTTTGTTTTTCCTTCACATTTAACCATACCGATAAAAAGGGATAAAAAGAATGATACTTTGTGAGCTTAAGAAAGGAAGGAAAGCATGAATGAGCTTATGAAATCTGTGTACATACAAATTAGTAGCTAATCTTGATATAATGCATACATGCTATTTTATAGAATTCATGCATGTATGATCGTGTTTTACGACATGAGCCTAGTATGTACTTATTTAAGCTACTTACTGAGCCGTGGATTTGCTCACCCCTTAAATTTAACATCTACAGATCATACAGGTGATATCCAGCTCAGGCATTGTGTAGGCTCTCGGGAACTGTACCTAGTTGTGGTACTTGTCTACGTTCTCCGAACCTAGCTTTTCTGCTTTTGAGGTATACTAGTTTTATATCGTTTTGATAGCTATACAAACTTTAATTTCACAGTACTAGGAAGAAATATGGGATGTAACTTTGGATCGCACTAGATTGTTATGTAAGTCTAGGTAATTATCTAGTACGATCCAGGATTAGATATATATTTTGAAGTATGTATAAAAATGCAAAATGTGGAATTTTTGAATGAAATGAATCGTGAGATATATGAGATGCATGATTGTGTGAATTGTGGGAAGCAAAAGCTGGCTATATTGTGAAGTTTAGAATGTGTTTAAATGCAGGTGATTTTACTGGGGAAATTGATAAAATACAAGGGGGAGGTTTTCGACTCGTTTCTTTTGGAATAGTAAAAGTAAGGCTAAAATAATTAAAATCACCTTGAGAAGTATGACTCGAGAAATAATATTAGTAAGATAAGATTTGATTTAGATACTACATTAACACCGAATACAAACCGTAAATAGAAAAAGAAAAATTTGGTTCGTAATTTTCCAAAAGCAATAAAGTAAGTGTTAAGCGGACGTCATTGGCCTTCGGGTCGTGACATCTCATTTAATTCAAATATCAACTAACTTTTTGTTTTCTCTTAAGATTGGTTAGGCTATTTGTCGGGTCATCCTTCTCTCTTCTTATACCTTATATTTCATCGCTGAACATCGCGATATCAATTTCAACTGAAAAGTATTTCTTATACATATACATAAGTCGATATACCAATGAGTTTAAACATCCATTTACATATATACTAATTCCTTTAACAATTTACATCCCCAACATGGTCTAATATGCATCACAGTACTGTACAATAGTTTGAAATACATAACAAAATGAATATACCTTCAAGGAATTGGAAATGTTCCTCGAAGGAATACTGTACTATCCAAAATGTAAGCTCCTCTACAGAGAGCAGAAAATCACTGCAAATAATCTGGGTGGAAAAATAAGGGAGTGAGTTTACGCTCAGTAAGGATCATATATAAAAGTGTGTATACGAGTTTATCATATACTATGTAAACATATAATCCAATCTTCTAAATCACTTGCATATATTCAAATCCTTAATAAATCCTTAATAGCACTAATAGTTCATAAGGAAGGAATTTCTATAGCTGATAAGGATTGCCAAGTGAGTATGGAAGGATTTGAATATATGCATAAGTATATTGGATAGTTCATAAGGAAGGAATTTCTATAGCCGATAAGGATTGCCAAGTGAGTATGGAAGGATACTTTAAAGTACCTAATATGTCTTGGGTCCTACTTTTGGCTATAGGGATTTATCGTATACTTGCAAATATAAGTTGGATCGTATACCATGTAAACATATAATCAAATCTTGTAAATCACTTGCATATATTCAAATCCTTAATAGCACTAATAGTTCTTAAGGAAGGAATTTCTATAGCCGATAAGGATTGCCAAGTGAGTATGGAAGGATACTTTAAAGTACCTAATATGTCTTGGGTCCTACTTTTGGCTATAGGGATTTATCGTATACTCGCAAATATAAGTTGGAATCGTTATAAAACAAATACCGAAATCAAATACGAGTTTATCGTATACCATGTAAACATATAATCAACTCTTATAAATCACTTGCATATATTCAAATAAATCAAATACTTGCTTATGCATCAAATCATTTGAAATCAAATATGCAAATAAACTTCCAATAAATTGAAGAGACAGTTAACATCTAATAGAATCATGCACCAAATATATCCCGTAAGGGATGCACATATAAGGTCGTGTACCCAAAGTATGGGCTAGGGCTTCCTCCTAAGCCAAACACATATAAGAGACAAATGGACATCATCTATAATCCACAGTGAACACTAGTCAGGTGACAACTGTGGTGTTGAGGACTTAACTAAGGTCCCACAACCAAATACAAATAATTCATATAAGCATATAAGTATGCATGATCACTAAATGAGACAACAATCTCAAAACATTTGTTATCAAATTATTCCCTTTTGAAAACCATTGATATTCATAAACATTCTCATATACCTTAAGGGTTAATGTATCATTTAGCTCCTGAACTATACCACTTTTATCACTTTGGTACTTAATCAATTTTTATTATCATTTTGGTACCTAAACTTTACTTCCATTAGACACTTTCGTACCTAGGACAAACGCCGTTAAAAAATGCTGGCGTGGCTTAACTGCCCAATAACATTTTGACACATTGCATCATTATAGCCTTATTTCTTTTTCATTTAAAAAATAGTTTAAAACATTTAAAAATATGCCAAAATATTAAAAATAAGTAAAAATATGTAAAAATATTTAAAAATATGTAAAATATTTAAAAATTATTTGAAAATATTTAAAAATATGCAAAAATATTAGTTAAATAAAACTAATTAAAAAATTAAATATAATAATTAAAAAAACATTAAGAATCGTAACAAGCATTCATAAATAACTTGAAATCATATTTTAAATAATAAAAAAATAAAACTAATATCAATTTTAACAAAATGAAAACAATAAAGCATATGATTAAAGAATAAATAATCAACTAAATAATTACTAAAGAAGAATCAACACCTGGACACATGAGGAGAATAAGAACAAAAAAAATAAGTCATTTGAATGCTAGCGAAAGAACTTCCAATTGCTTCTGCCATATCTTTTCTCAATTTCTTTTCTTTTTGCTATTTCCTTGGACCTATTCCTTCTATTTCCCAAACATCGATCTCTCTACAATTTGTCAAAAATACTCTTCGCGATCCCAAACCCATAAAACATCAAGGAAAGTTCTTCTCCTTTTATTGAAAGTTTTGAGTTTCAAAAGCTGCCTAATCCTCCTCTGTTTCTTTTGTAACTATTGAACTGCATTTGGTTTCTGTGTGTTTATTGGCTGTATTTTTTTATTGTTGAGTGATTTTTCTAAGTTGTGTGTTTTTGAAAATTAGGTTTTCTAGGCTTTGGGCAATTTTTTGGGTTGATGATTTTTGAATGACACATAATTCTCTACAAAAGAACCCAGATACTTGAAGGGGTCCTGGGTTCGAACGTGGAATGACATGTCCTAGTAGGGAATAAAGCCGTGAGGGTGGCGATCGCCCAAAGCGGACAATACATTGAATGAGTGAGTGTTGGGCGACCGCCTACCTCACAATGTAAGGTCGCTACAGGGGCCACCTCTTGAATCCTACGGGAACAAAGTGCCATGCGAGTCCTTACATGCTTGGCTTAGGGGAGGATCCCTGGCCCACGTGTTGGGTATGCCACTTTTATGTGCATCCCTTATGGGATATCTTATATGCATGACCCTGTTGGACGTGACAGTCTCCATCGAACGTATTGAGTTACTGATTTAATTGATATGAAAGAAAGAAATGTTAAATTTGATTAATTTATGATACGAATTTTTAAATGAATTGATTTACTGTATTAAATGAGAATACAAAAAGTATTTTGCTTATATTATGATTTGAAATGTTACTATTTATTTACTAAAATTTTTATTGAAATTACTTTACAAAACTATTTAAATAAATTATTTTATATATTTGCATTTATTTGAAATTGCATGGCATAAATTCTTAAATTAAATGTTTTATACTGATTAACGATTTCATCGTCAATTGCTTACTCCCTATAGTCACTTTTAGGGACCGGAACATGATAGGTACTTCAAAGTACCTTCTATACTCCACTCGGTTACCTAGCCGATTATAGTATCCTTCTTGTTTTGCCCTTTAGTGAGCTGTTAGAGAATAAGTGTTTTTATTGCATTTTAACACTACATTTAATATGCCTCCTTCATAATTAGTTTTAAATAACTTATTTTTATTTAACTGCATATGGTATACGCTTTTATATATGTTTCTTACTAGGCTTTCCCTAAAGCTCACCCCCTCATTCTCTCCCAAATTATTTGCAGTGACACGTCCGCTCGTTCGAGAGGAGCACAGTTTTGGACCCACAGTATTCCTTCGAGGCGGATTTGGAGTCCGTAGAAGGTATATTGTACTTTATATATATATATATATCTCATACATATTTGTATAGTACTTGTGGTATTGTAGAAACTAAGGGGATTTAATTAAATAGGAAATTGGTTCAGTATATGTAATTAGAGATCTGATTTTGTTTATGGAAGTTTATCAAATTAAATAAGTATATCTTCTATAGTTAATAGATTTTAATTATGTGAATAATATATGTATTTGTATGTGATAGAAATAATCGAAAATGAGTTAAGTTATTGAAAAGACAGACATCGACATCAACAAACGACCTAACCTATTACAAAATAAAGGAAAAAGTTAGTTGGTATTTGAATAAGATCGGACGTTACAAAATTGAACCAATTTCCTATTTAATGTACATCCCTTTAGTTTCTATAATATAACAAGTACTGTACAAATATGTTTGAGATATATATAAAATTAGAGATTTGACTTTTATTTATGGAAGTTTATCAAATTAAATAAGTATATCTTCTATAGTTAATAGACTTTAATTATGTGAATAATATATTGTGAGAACTCGTTATTTTGTACTGTATATGTACACTTACTCATGTATTTATCAATAAAGGATTTATTGATAAGAATTGTAAATTTTAAATATAAGAAAATGTGGCTCTCACATGAAAATTTTCAAACAAGAAAGTGTGGAAACAATATATAAATGATGGGATAAGAACCGATAAGAAATTTTAGAGACTCAAAATGAGGCTATTTTCAGAAAATTAAGTGTTTGTTAAATTGGTCAAGAATGGATCAAATATTTAACTAAATAAAATTAAAATAAATATTTATAACTTGTTGAAATTCTGATTTGGAAGTCAGAATTTCTGTGTAGTGGCATGGCAATGAAAATAAGGCAAGTTAAATAGGCAAAATGGACTTTTGATAATTATAGAAAAATTTATAAATTAAAATTGAAAAGTATGGCCAATAGAATTCATCCAACACACCACTTTCTTCCTTTATCTTACAGCCTCCTGTCGTGATCTTCATTTTCTGTTGTCATCATCGATTCTTCCCCTGTTTTGCACGTCTTGTAGCTTTCCATAGCAGAACCTCCCTTTTCTTCAGCAAATCATCTAAGCTTCTTGAGGAAAATAAATCCTTGCCTCAAAAGCTTCCTAAAACACCGAAGAACTTAGCTCAAAACCTCAAAACAGAAGTGATTCACGTGGACAGATCTGCTCCTCTGTACAGGTAACGTCGAGCAGTGATTTTAAACATGTTGGTTCTTTAATTATGGCTGTAGTGAGCAAGTATAAACTGTTTATAGCCTTTGTTTGAAATAAAAACATGTGTAAGACAATCCTAATGGTTCGGCTAAGAGGGTTTCATAGGAAGAAGATGGCTTTTGATGAGATGATTGATGTGAAACCAAGGCTGAACATAAAATAAGAACAGCCATGCAATTGAAATTAAGGAGAAAGAATTTCGACAACTTTATAAAGCACTATGAGGATGTTGAAATTAAGGAATCCAAAGCTGAGGTAAGTGATAAACAAATTCCTTTTAATTCTTCTACTTACCCTCCTCCTTTTCCTAGTAGGTTTGCAAGAGCTACAAACAAAGAGCAAGACAAGGAGACATTGAAGACATTTAGGAAAATGGAAGTCAATATTCCTCTCCTTGAAAAAATTAATGATCAAGTGCCTTGCGATGCCAAGTTTTTAAGGGAACTATGCACTTCCAAGAGGAAATTAAAAGGTGATGAAAAGGAAGTTTTTAAAGATGAGTTAGAAATAGCCACGAGCAAAAATCTTGAGAAGGAGTGATGGAGATCCACTTGCTCGTGATGTTAGTGATGCTAAAGATCCATTGCTCATCCAAGGAGGTCCAATTACCCGAGCTCGAGCCAAGAAGACTCAACAAGCCCTGGCCTCATTAATGCAACAAGCTCTGGCATTATTGAAGTGTCAAGGAAGCTTTCATGAAGAGTCCCAAGACATCTATACTTGCTTGGAAGCCCAAACGACATGAGCATGGTTTACTGTCTTATTTTAGCTTAACAATAAGATGGGCTAAGTGTTTGAATAGCCCACATTTGAGTCTTGTTGTGTCTTGGACTATTTATTTTATTTAACTAGGTTTAGGCATGAATTTGGGTTTAGTCTTATTTTCTGTTGGTGTTAATTCCAGCCCACTTGTTTATGGGCTTAAGTGCTAGGTATTATTATAAATACCTTGTAAACGCTATTGATGAACAGATCAGTTTTGAATTTCAAAATTTGAGTGTGCCTTTCTCTTGGGTTCCCTCTCAACTAGGCTTATCAAGGTCTTCTTCCTTGTGGCACCTCCTTTTTCACCATCCACCATTACTATACCTTAGGTTCTCGAATTCTTATTCGTAAGGTCAAGGTCCAATACCTTTGGGCTCGAATCTCTTTAGGCTTCGGGTCTAGGTTTTCAGAAGTTGTCATTCTTCATCCTTGCTTCAGTCCCGTTGCGTTTTCAGCTCCTTCAAATTCCAAGCTACGTTTTCTCTTGTCCGTGTGCATCAATTGGTATTCAGAGCTCAAGTTTTGATTTTCTGGTTTGTTTGTGCATCACTCACTTTTCAATTCTTGGTTTGTTGGTTTCGATTTTTTTTTCTTTTCTTGGTTTCAATTTCTGGTTTGTTTGTGCATCTCTCACTTTTGGTAGAACCCTAGCCGCCACTTATTTCATAACCCTAGCCGCACCCCTCAATTATAACCCTAGCCACACTTCTTCAACCACTTAATTCAACGCTAGCCGCACCCCTACTCTTTTCAAGGAAATCGTAAAAAAAAATTCAGATTAATAAAAAAGAAGAAGAAAAAAAAAGAAGAATTCAAAAAAAAATTGTTGCGGTACTGTTCAAACAGAAAATTTTGGTTGAGTTAGGAGGCGTGTGAGTACCCGTTTTAAAGAAAACGACGAAAGAAAACGAACCCGTAAAAACGGGCCCCACCCTATCTTGGCCAAATTCCATCGTTTTCCTATAGTTTTAGGCCATTTTTCATTTTTTTTGGTCCTTCTAGTGATTTTTTTATTTTTTCTATTTTTATTTTATTTTTTCT
Organism: Heritiera littoralis; assembly: GCA_031772115.1. Lineage (NCBI taxonomy): Eukaryota > Viridiplantae > Streptophyta > Magnoliopsida > Malvales > Malvaceae > Heritiera > Heritiera littoralis. The sequence continues at coordinate 1,876,945 of JAPDPK010000040.1, forward strand.
TTCTTTGAGTCACCCTAGCCGCACCTTTCTGTGAAAAACAACAAAAGCGAGAAGAATTAAAAAAAAAAGAGAAGAATTCCAAAAAAAAGGAATTCGAAAAAAAAAAACTTAGTGACAATACTTGGTGAATTAGTTGATTTTGCGAGATTGATTCTTTGAATGAGTCTCTAGTGCGATTGTGAACCTGTGGAGTTAAGGTAGAGTAAGGGAAAAAGGCATGAGTGTGTGAGAAACATTAGTAGAGAAAAGCCAAATTACTTAAGTGAAACACTAGTGTAAGCACGTGATGATATCTTTGTTGAAAATGTCTTCTGAAGGTGATAAATCCAACTTTAAAAAGATTGAATTCATGCTTCAGGCAATGCAACAACAGTTCCAACGGATGGGCGTGAAATTCAATGACATTCATGATAAGTTGAACCAACATGAAGCTCAGTTTGCAAAGATCCAGCAAGGTGATACTTCTCGTCTAAAAAGTAAGGTTGTTGCCAATGACGAGTATGATGATAATGTTGGGTATGATTCGAAGAAGAGTCTGGGATAGATAGAGATCATAGAAGGTACCATGGGTATAAAGATCGAGTTGATAGAGCCCGTGATAAAGGCAAGGAGAAGATGGATGGAAACCTTGGCAGTATAAAATTGAAGATTCCTCCTTTCCAAGGTAAGAATGAAATCCTCAATATTTGGAGTAGACTGAAATTGTTTGACTGCCACCACTACTCCGAGGAAAAGAAGGTCAAACTTGCAGCAATTGAGTTCATAGAGTATGCTATGGTCTGGTGGGATCAGTTAGTCACTAGTAGAAGAAGATATAGTGATCCTCCAGTGTCTACATGGGATGAGATGAAGCGCATCATGAGGAAGCGATTTGTTCCTACTCATTACTACAGAGAGTTATACCAGAAGCTCCAAGGTCTTACCCAAGGTTCAAAGAGTGTTGAGGATTACTACAAAGAGATGGAAATAACCATGATCTGAGCCAATATCCAGGAGGATGCAGAAGCTACTATGACTCGTTTTCTCCAAGGCTTAAATCGTGAGATTGCCAATATAGTAGAGTTGCAGCATTACATGGATTTAGAGGAGATGCTGCATGTGGCCATCAAAGTGGAAAGGCAACTCCAAAGGAAAGGTACATCCCGTTTCACTCCTAGTTCAGTTCCTGTTTGGAAATCTAACACCTTTGGTAGGGATGATAAACCTGTGTCTACGCCTAAGTCAGAGAGCTTTGCTAAGCCCAAGCCTAAGGGCCCTCCAAAGCCTATAACTGAACCTGCCCAAGCATCCCAGAGCAGGACACGTGACATTAAGTGTTTCAAGTGTTTAGGTCGTGGACATATTGCCTCACAATGTCCCAACCGTAGAGTGATGATCATGCATGGAAATGGAGATGTTGAGAGTGAAGGTTCTGAAGTCGATGTTGAAGATGAGATGCTTGCGTTAGAGGATGCTGGCGAAGAAGAAGTTGTTGAGTATGCTGCTCATGGTGAAGCACTTGTTGCCAGGTGTGCTAAAGAAAAGAAGGAAAACAAGGAAAGCAAAACAGTGAGCTGCTATGCCAAACCCTGAGATGTGAAGACTGCGTTTCTTGCTAAGTCTCCTATCCTTTTACTCTTATTTAAAGATTCTTGTTTCACTGGTGCTGAACTTCATGATACTTTGCCTACTGATGTTGTCTCATTGTTGCAGGAGTTCGAGGATGTATTCCCTGAGGAGATCTCAAGTGGATTACCACCGATTCGTGGGATCGAGCACATGATTGACCTTGTCCCCAAAGCTGCCATTCCTAACCGTCTAACCTATAGAAGTAATCTCGAGGAGACGAAGGAGCTTCAAAGGCAAGTTGAAGAGCTCATGAGGAAAGGTTACGTGAGAGAGAGCATGAGTCCATGCGCCGTGCTCGTACTGCTTGTGCCACAAAAAGATGGGACGTGAAGGATGTGTGTTGACTGCTGAGCCATCAACAAAATCACTGTAAAGTACCGCTATCCTATTCCTAGGCTAGATGACATGCTTGATGAGTTGCATGGTGCATGCATGTTTTCTAAAATTGATTTAAAGAGTGGATATCATCAAATTCGTATGAGAGAAGGTGATGAATGGAAAACCGCATTCAAGACTAAACATGGTCTCTACGAGTGGTTAGTTATGCCTTTTGGCTTGACTAATGCACCCAGTACATTCATGCGCTTAATGAACCATGTTTTACGTGATTTCATTGGTAAGTATGTGGTTGTCTATTTTGATGATATTTTGATATACAATAAGAGCCAGCATGCGCATGTTGAGCATCTTAGGAATGTTCTTACTATTTTGAGGAATGCAAGTTTGTATGCCAATTTTAAGAAATGTACATTCTGCACTGATAGGATTGTTTTCCTTGGGTATGTAGTTTCTTCACATGGCATTTCTGTTGATAATGAGAAGGTAAAGGCAATTAAAGATTGGCCCGTACCTAAGTTTATTTCTGAGGTGCATAGTTTCCATGGTTTAGCTAGTTTCTATCGTAGATTCGTTAGAGATTTTAGCACTATAGCTGCACCTTTGATCGAAGTGGTCAAAAAGAATGTTGCATTTCATTGGGGTCCCGCACAAGAACATGCTTTTAATTTGCTTAAGGATAAACTTTGTTCTGCTCCTTTGTTATCTCTGCCTGACTTTACTAAAACTTTTGAGACTGAGTGCGATGCCTCAGGTATAGGTATTGGAGCTGTGCTTATGCAGGAAAAACGCCCAATTGCTTTCTTTTGTGAGAAGTTAAGTGGAGCAACACTTAACTATCCCACGTATGACAAGGAGATGTACGCGTTAGTGAGGGCCTTGGAGACATGGCAACATTACTTGTGGCCCAAGGAATTTGTCATCCACACTGATAATGAGTCCTTGAAGCATCTGAAAGGACAGAGTAAGCTGCATAAGCATCATTCCAAGTGGATAGAGTTCATTGAGATGTTCTCGTACGTGATCAAGTACAAACAAGGTAAAGAGAACGTCGTAGTTGATGCGTTATCTCGTAGGTATACTCTTATCACTACTCTTGATGCTAAACTTTTAGGATTTGAGTATATAAAAGAACAATATGCTAATGATGTTGATTTTGGTAATGTTTATGAGGCATGTGCTACATCTGGTTTTAGCAAGTTCTTTAGGCACGATGGGTTCTTATTTAGAGAAAATAAATTATGTGTGCCTAGGAGTTCGTTGCGTGAGCTGTTAGTTAGAGAAGCCCATAGTGGAGGATTAATGGGTCACTTTGGAGTTAGGAAAACTCTAGATGTTTTGCAAGAACATTTCTTTTGGCCTAACATGAGGAGAGATGTAGCGAGGTTATGTGATAGAAGCATTTCATGTAGGCAAGCTAAATCTAGAGTTCATAATCATGGTTTATATACTCCTTTACCCATTCCTACTACTCCGTGGACTGATATCTCTATGGATTTTGTTTTGGGCTTGCCTAGAACAAAACGCGTTAGAGATTCTATTTTTGTTGTGGTTGACAGGTTCTCTAAGATGGCTCATTTCATCGCTTGCCACAAGACAGATGATGCGAGCAACGTTGCTGACCTTTTCTTCAAAGAGATAGTACGTCTACATGGTGTACCAAGGATCATTGTTTTTGATCGAAATGCCAAGTTCCTTAGTTACTTTTGGAAGACGTTATGGGGAAAGTTGGGAACTAAATTGTTATTCTCCACCACTTGTCACCCCCATACTGATGGACAGACTGAGGTCGTCAACCGAACCCTATCTACATTATTGAGGTCCATTATACAGAAGAATTTGAAGAATTGGGAAGATTGCTTGCCACATGTGGAGTTTGCATATAATCACAGTGTCCACTCCACTACGAGTTGCTCTCTATTTGAAGTTGTTTATGGCTTCAATCCTCTTACTCCCTTGGATTCGTTGCCATTACCTAGTGCTGAGCAGAGTAACTTGGATGGAGAACAGAAAGCTACATTTGTGAAGCAACTCCCTGAGAGAGTACGTCAAGCCATTGAAAAGAAGACTGAGCAGTATACCACCCAAGCAAATAAGAATTGAAAGAAAGTAGTCTTTGAGCCTGGTGATTGGGTTTGGGTGCATATGAGAAAGGAGAGGTTTCCTGTTCAGTGACGAACCAAGCTGCATCCCCGAGGAGATGGACCATTCCCAGTCATAGAGAAGATCAACGATAATGCCTACCGATTGGATCTTCCTGGTGAATATGGTGTATCTGCTACTTTTAATGTTTTTGATCTTTCTCCCTTTTTCTTTTGATGAAGGTATATGCGATTTGAGGACAAATCATTTTGAGGAGAGGGGGAATGATGGAGATCCACTTGCTCGTGATGTTCGTGATGCTAAGGATCCATTAGTCATCCAAGGAGGTCCAATTACCCGAGCTCGAGCCAAGAAGACTCAACAAGCCCTGGCCTCATTAATGCAACAAGCTCTGGCATCATTGAAGTGTCAAGGAAGCTTCCATGAAGAGTCCCAAGACATTTATACTTGCTTGGAAGCCCAAACAACATGAACATGGTGTACTGTCTTATTTTAGCTTAACAATAAGATGGGCTAAGTGTTTGAATAGCCCACATTTGAGTCTTGTTGTGTCTTGGACTATTTATTTTATGTAACTAGGTTTAGGCATGAATTTGGGTTTAGTCTTATTTTCTGTTGGTGTTAATTCCAGCCCACTTGTTTATGGTCTTAAGTGCTAGGTATTATTATAAATACCTTGTAAACGCTATTGATGAACAGATCAGTTTTGAATTTCAGAATTTGAGTGCGCCTTTCTCTTGGGTTCCCTCTCAACTGGGCTTATCAAGGTCTTCTTCCTTGTGGCGCCTCCTTTTTCACCATCCACCATTACTATACCTTAGGTTCTCGAATTCTTATTCGTAGGGTCAAGGTCCAATACCTTTGGGTTCGAGTCTCTTTAGGCTTCGGGTCTAGGTTTTCAGAAGTTGTCATTCTTCATCCTTGCTTCAGTCCCGTTGCGTTTTCAGCTCTTTCAAATTCCAAGCTACGTTTTCTCTTATCCGTGCGCATCAAGGAGGAACTCGCGAAACTAGTAAAAAAGTTGAGGTTTAGGATTGGATGATAGAAGGTGGAGCAGTCAAGCTAATGACATTAAACAAAAGCGCTACTTGGGAGACAACCCAATGATGTAAAACAAGGGAGTATTTCTTTCCTTTTCTTGTATTACCATTTAATTTTTGAGTTTTTGTTGTTCTTCTTTGCATGCTAGACTTACTTTGAGGACAAAGTAAGATTTAAGTTTGGGAGGGCATATCGGTTTATGATTTTATAGAGTTTTTTTTTTTTCGGAAGTAGAAATTTTTTTTTTGAAAAAAAAAGGTCAAATTTTTAGGAATTTTAAAAGATCATGATATGTTTTCTTTCTTTTAAGGATTGATTCTAAACTAAAATAAAGTTTCATAAGAAAGTCGAAAGTATTTTGGTTGTTATTATTGTTTAAGTGAATGCTCTATAAAGAATTTATGTGAATTCATGATTAAATATGATTTCTTTTCATATAATATTAATAATGTGATCTATTCATGGAAATTAGTACTAGCATAGGTTAAATAGACGAGAACCTTTAAAAAAAGAGAGAGAAGAAGAAGAAAGAAATATAAAAATAGAGGTTGAAAGCTTTAAATTTCTACTCCAATGTTTTAAGTTGCTTATTCTCTACTGTAGTTTTTTTGTAAGTAACTTGAAATATGAGTATGCAAAGCACTCTAAAAGATGGCTTACTTGTTGAGTAATCGGGTGTTGGTATCACCAATATTAACATTCGCGTAAAAAGACAAATAAGTACTAAGGGAAACCATTGTTGATACCTCAGAAAAAAAAAAGAGAGAAGAAAAGAAAGAGATAGAAAAATAAAAGGTTCTAAGATCTATTGCCTAGGCTTGTATTGATAAAAGATGGATAATTACAAAGTTGATATTATATGTTTCAATTGTGTTGATTACGAATTTTACATGAATTTATTTAGAAGTATGCATGAATATGAGAAGTAATAATTAGAATATGATTTATTTGATTATTTAACTCTTGTTGAAGTTATGAGTTAAGAATTGAAAGATTTGAAAATATATCCAAGATCTTAATCTTGTTTTGAGTCTTAATTTTTAAATTTTTGAGTCTTATTTTGAATTTTTAGGATTGAGTCTTAAGTAAAAGATTTTGTGGGTGTATCTTCCACTAGGGGTGACCTAGGGGTTTAAAGGCTTATTGCATATGCTAAATGCAATCGTGATTCCTACGAAAGTGAGTTAGGATTTTAGAATTTAGTTCTTTAGGAATTAGTTTAGCTAAGGTTTACTAAAGGACAAGCAAAAGCTAAGTGTGGGGGAATTTGATAGGATGATATTTTGTGAATTTTATATGTGCTAATATATTCTCTATATTGATGTTTTATGCCTAAAAGAGCTTACTAATGTTTATTTTATGTTTTAGGTATTAAATATCAAAGTTGGAATTAAAAGGAGCTAAAAGGAGCAAAGTGCAGATTTTTCTGTCCAGTTTAAAAAATTGATGAATTTGACCAACTTAGCGACCTGATCTCAAGAAGTAGCCTTCATCAAAGTTGTAGAGGACTTCTCAAAGGTTCTAGAATGCACAAGATCGCAAATATCGGAGTTCATTTGTTAGGTCAAATGTCTGGACAAAATCAGTATGAAATTCTGGGTAGAATAACGTGATTTAGAAAAGAATTCCAACAAAGCAAGGTTAAGACAAGATTTTGTGAAGACAAGATTTGGTTATTATTTTTAAGACAATGTAATAAAGTAGGAAAATAGAGTTTGAGTAGAAAAAGAATTGTAAAGAGAGAGAAGTTCTAAAAAGAGTTTAAGTCAAATTAAAACTCTTCTTAGACTTCTACTCTAATTCAGATTCTTAGGCCTATATAAAGAGCACATTGGCTCTCATAAAAATCAGATCTCTCTTCCCCCTCTTCTCTCTTGTTTAGTTTTAGAGTAGATTTAATAAAAATTTTATTTTTATTATTTTATTGATTTCTTTATTATTTTTAATTCTGATTTTGTTTTCTTTATTTAAATTTATATTGTTTGTGTGTTCTTGCTTGCTAGTTTATAATCTTGATTATTAATTCTGATTTTATATTATTAAAGATTGCTTCTTTGATTGTTTCTTGCATGATATTTGTAATCTTTATAATATATAATTTGGAGTTTATATTCTTGAATATGAATAGTGAGTAGTTTTCTTGTTCAATTATGAGGTAAATTGATTTTTCTTGGGAAAAGCATGTTGTGAGATTCTTGAACCTATAATATAATTGTTGATTAAATATCCAAGATTCTCTGAGCACATTATAATGATTGTTTGATTGATTAGATAGGGTGCACACTATTTGGTTAAATTAAATAATCTACCGCCAGATTAAAAACATAAGTCTGTAATTGCTTGTGGAGTTAATCACTAGGGATGGAGGAGAATTAAGGTTTAGATTAAATGATCCGAGCTTATATGTTTGTTATCTAATGTCAACTCATATCTTTCTAGTTGTTAATGCTGCTACAACTTATATCTAGAGAGCTTGTTTTAGGTAGGTTAAGTAGTTAGAGATTAGTTAAAGAGCTTGTTTTAACTAACAACTCAGTAAGGAAAGATGGTGTAACAGAGCTTGTTGTTATGCTACGGTTGACTGTTTAATTGACAGTAATATTTTGTAATCAATGATCAACATCAAAATCCAAAATAATTGATTGCCTCGTAACTAAGGCTTTTTGCTAATTGTTTTTTTTTTATATTTAATAATTCTTGTTTTCTCTATTTTAGGCATAGCTTATAAAACCCCAAAATTTTCTTCTTCTTCCCTAAACCTTAAAATTAGATTTTTAATTTAATAATTAACTTAAATAATTCAGTCTCTGTGGGTTCAACCCTTGCTTTGTTATCTACATAGTAGAGTTAGAAAATTTTAGTTTTGGTGACTGATGACACTCATCACAACTTCCCTAAAATTGATTCTATTTCTTCACATCCAGCCCACCAAATTTGAATTTAAGGTGTTCCTATGGTGAAGGATGGATCATGTAAAGGAGTCTTGGTGTTTTGGTGATAGCAAATGGTGATGTCGATTGGGTAAGGATGAAGAAAGCATGAGAAAATCATGAAAAAATGGGGTAGAACGTGAGCAGCTGAAATAGATAAGCAAGTCAGTGATGAGACTGGGTTTCTGCCAATATTAAGCTTCGTTTAGTCTTCTTTATTTAATATTTCATCCAATAAAATGGTGCCACATGTTTTAGTAGGTCAAAACTCCTCTTAAAGTTTCAATTATTTACTTTTAGGCCACCATATATATCCACTTAATGTATATTTCAAATTTTATATTTTATTTTATTTTAATTAAATTTTATTTATTTAGGTCAATTTTAGTCAATCTTTGACTATTTTGACCCACTCCTATGTTAAATGACCATTCTACCCTTGTTTAATTTCATTATTTCCAATTATAGCCCATCATTAATTTAAAATTTTTAATTTCAGATTTAATATTTTATTTTTATTATTTTTCATATATTTTAGTTAAACATGGTCAATTATTGACCTTTGAGGGGGTTTGACTAGTCTTGGGTAATGACATTACCAACTACTCCTTATTGAAACTCGTCACTTAATTCGCGTAATTCAGTTCACAGGCTGAATCCATATGAAACTTCTTTACACGAGAATTGTCTTATAACATTCTATAGGTCTAAAGTCAATTTGGTTTGATTGTTATTTAGATAAGTTCATCCGAGGTATGGACACGATCGTCGTTTTCAAATTTGTTTCTAACTTTTCAAAATACATTCAAACAAGGTGATTTTTAGATGCAACTTCTTGCTATATTCATATTTCACCTCAAATATCATCATTCTAGGGTCTCAATTCGATCTGGATAGAGAAAGTCCTGGTGGAGCCCTCACCAAGTACCTCTCTGAACCTTATCAAACAAACCCTTCATTAAATATTTAAAAATAAATTTCTCTTTTTAAATTCCTACACTCTGTAGCTTATATCGAATATAAGAAAATTGGGGTCCTCAAAGTATGGATATGATCATCATTTTCGAATTTGTTGTACATAAACTGAGGTATACTCATCTTAAGGGATTTGAAAAAATAGTCTTCTTGACCTTTAGATATTTCAAGCTCATTTTAATATTTTGCCACTTTAGAGACCATCCGAGTTACGAATTGCCCTGTGAGGCCCATTTGACAATTTTCCTGATAATTCTATAACGTAGGAGAAATAGTTTCTGAAATTTTACTTATTATTCCAATTCATAGGTATAGGGAGAATAGAGAAATTTGGGCTCTCACCTAAGAGCAGGACATTATGGTGTTGAGCAGGGCATTGGAACATATTCTTGGGTGCTTGAACCAATGCCAAGACAAAGGTAGTTTTCTTTTTGTGTTAAAATAGGGGCATTTTGGAATTGAAAGGTTTGTGTTTAGTACTTAAATGGCAGCCCAAATGGGGCTGGAACAAGGAGTTTGAGGGTTGGACAAAATTGAATAGGAAGAAAGGAAAAGAAAAGAGAGGTATTTTGTGGAATTTTCCAAACTCCCGGCTAAAGAGAAAGGGTAAAGGATTTATGTTTTGCCTTGGTGAATTTATGTGTTATTTTATAATTTTCCTAAATATTGTGTATGTTTGCATTGTAGTAAAATTCACAAAGTGGTGATTGTGGAATTGGCTAAGGCTTGGTTTTGTCATTATTGCTAAGCTTGAGGCGAGTTGGTAAGTTGTTTATATAATGTAGAATTAAATTATATTGTATAAGGTTGAAAGTTGAAAACAATTTTTAATACTATAGATTAATCAATTTGATTATATATGATGAGTGTCGTTCGTCACCAAAAATAAAATTTCCTAACCCTACTATGTAGAAAGCAGAGCAAGGGTCGAACCCACAGCGACTGAATTGTTTAAGTTAATTATTAAATTAAAAATCTAATTTTAGGAGGGAAAGAAGAAGAAATTTTTGAGGTTTTGAAAACTATGTCTAAAATAGAGAAAGCAAGGATTATTAAATATCAAAGACACATATAAAAAAAAAAACTTCAGTTACGAGGCAATTAATTATTCTTGAATTTTGATGTTGATCATTGATTACAAAATATTACTATCAATTAAATAGTTAACCGTAGCATAACAACAAGCTCTGTTACACCATCTTTTCTTACTGAGTCGTTAGTTAAAACAAGCTCTTTAACAAATCTCTAACTACTTAACCTACCTAGAACAAGCTCTCGGATGAGTGTTGTCAGTCACCAAAAATAAAACTTCCTAACTCTACTATATAGATAGCGGAGCAAGGTCAAACCCACAGAGACTGAATTATTTAAATTAATTATTAAATTAAAAATCTAATTTTTGAGGTCTAGGGAAAGAAGAAGAAATTTTAGGATTTTCTAACTATGTATGAAATAGAGAAAACAAGAATTATTAAATATAAAAAACAATTAGCAAAAAGCTTCAGTTACGAGGCAATCAATCATTCTTGGATTTAGATGTTGATCATTGATTACAAAATATTACTGTCAATTAAATAGTCAACTGTAGTGTAATTCCCCAACGTTCAATTACACTTATCTTTCCTTACTGTGTTGTTAATTAAAGGCTCAGCGTCTTAATTAATTTCTAACTATCAAAATTTACCTATGCTCAGCGCTATAGATTAAGTTTTAATAGCAGCATTAATATCTAGAAAGATTTGAGTCAACATTAAGTAACAAACTCACTCAGCGCGGTTTATTTAACTTAAACCTTAATTCTCCTAGATCCCTAGTGATTAACTCCACAAGCAATTAAGGACTTATGTTTTTAATCTGGCAGTAGATTATTTAATTTAACTAAATAGTGTGCACCCTATCTAATTAAACAAACAATCATTATAATGTGCTCAGAGAATCTTGGATACTTAATCAACAATTATATAATAGGTTCAAGAATCTCACAACATGCCTTTCCTAAGAATAATCAATTTACCTCATAACTGAATAAGAAAACTACTAACTAGACATATTTAAGATTATAAAATTCAAGTTTAATATTATAAAAAAGACAATTATCATGCAATAAACAATTAAACTATCAATCTTTAATAATATCAAAACAAGAAATCTATAATTAAGATTATGATCTAATAAGATTTTAACAAAAAAAGAAATCACAAAATCTAAAAAAATAAAAAGAAAATAATTTTATAAAACAATAATAAGAAATCAGCAACTAATTAAAAATAAAGAAAAATAAAATTTTTATTAAAAACCCTAAAAAAATCCTACAAGACTAAAAGATAAGAGGGAGGAGAGATGTGAGGGATGTTGTTTATGAAAGCCTTGTGCTCTTTATATAGGCCTAAGGAAAAGTTTAAAAGACTTTCCTAAGCAATGTGGGATTCAGATAAGAGTTTACTTGGAAAACAAGTAATTTGACTAGTCAAACTCTTACCTTTATCTCATCATCTTTTTACAATTATTTTTCAAGTAAAATTCATAAGGCCTATTTTTATTAATTAATTACAGATCTAAGACATAATCAAATTAAGAAATTATCTTGTCTCAACAAAATCTGGTCTTGAACTTGCTTTGTTGGAATTTCTTCTCAATCTCGTTTTTATGCCCATAATTTCGTACTGATTTTGTCCAGACATTTGACCCATCCAATGAACTCCGATTTTTGCGATGTTGGACATTTTGGAAATCTTGAGAAGTCCTCTACAACTTCCATGAAGGCCACTTCTTGAGATCAGGTCGTTAAATTGGTCAAAAACGTCAATCTTTCAAGCTGGACAGAAAATACTGCACTTTGCTCTTTTTAGATACTTTTTATTCCAACTTTGATATTTAATACCTAAAACATAAAATAAACATTAATAACCTCTTTTAGACATAAAACATCAATAAAGAAAATATATTGGCATATGTAAAATTCACAAAATATCATTCTATCAAATTCCCCCATACTTAGCTTTTGCTTGTCCTCAAGCAAACCTTAGCTAACTAATTCCTAAAGAACTAAATCCTAAAATCCTAACTCACTTTCGTAGGAATCACGATTGCATTTAGCATATGCAATAAGCTTTTAAACCCCTAGGTCACCCCTAGTGGACGAGTTGTGTCTCGTGAGGGCTTTCAGATGATATACCCACAAAATCTTTTACTTAAAACTCAATCCTAAAAATTAAAAATTCAAAATAAGACTCAAAAATTTAAAAATTAAGACTCAAAACAAGATTAAGATCATGAACATATTTTCAAATCTTTCAATTCTTAACTCATAACTTCAACAAGAGTCAAATAATCAAGTCAATCATATTCTAATCATTACTTCTCATATTCATGCATACTTCTAAATAAATTCATGTAAAATTCACAATCAACATAACTGAAACATATAATATCAACTTTGCAATTATCCAATTTACATTACTACAAACAAAGTCAATAGATCAAGAATCGTTTTTTTGTTTTTCTTTTTTTTTTCTTTTAAGGTTTCAATAATGGTTTCCCTAAGTACTTACTTGCCTTTTTACATGAATGTTAATATTGGTGATACCAACACCCGGTTACTCAACAAGTAAGCCCTCTTTTAGAGTGCTTTGCATACTCATATTTTAAGTCACTTCAAGAATTTAATCAACAAGATCGAGTAACTCAAAACATTGGATTAGAATTTAAAGCTTTCAACCTCTATTTTTCTTCTCTTTTTATGTTTTTTTTTTTGTTATTGTCTATTTATCCTTTGCTTATACCAACTTCAATGAACTAATCACATTATCAATATCATATGAGCAATCATATTTAATCATAAACTCACATCAATTCTTTAGAAAGTATTCACTTCAACAATAATAACAATCAAAATTCTCTCAACTTTCTTCTAAAACTTTGTTTTAGTTTAGAACCAATCCTTAAAAGAAATAAAACATATCATGATCCTTAAAACTCTAAAAAATTTGATGTTTTTTTTTTTTAATTTCCACTTCCTAAAAAAGAAAACTATCGACTCATAAACCAATATTCCCCCCCACACTTAAATCTTACTTTGTCCTCAAAGTAAGTCTAGCATGCAAAGAAGAACAATAAAAATTCAAAAATTAAATGGTAATATAGGAAAAGGAAAGAAATACTCCCTCGTTTTACATCCTTGGGTTGCCTCCCAATAGCGCTTTTGTTTAATGTTGTTAGCTCGACCACTCCACCTTCCATCATCCAATCCCAAACCTTAACTTTTTTATCCGTCTCTCGAGTTCCTCATTCGCAAGATTTTTACTTGTGGCTATTTCTAGCTCATCTTTAAGAACCTGCTTTTCATAACCTTTTAATTTCCTCTTGGAAGTGCATAGTTCCCTTAAAAACTTGGCATCACAAGGCACTTGATCATTAATTTCATCAAGGAGAGGAATATTGACTTCCATTTTCTTAAATGTCTTCAATGTCTCCTTGTCTTGCTCTTCATTTGTAGCTCTTGCAAACGTACCAGGAAAAGGAGGAGGGTAAGTAGAAGCATTAAAAGGAATTTGTTTATCACTTACCTCAACTTTGGATTCCTTAATTTCAACATCCTCATAGTGCTTTATAAAGTTGTCGAAATTCATTCTCCCTTTTACATTGTGCATGTCAACAACTCCACATTTAATATAAAAATTGGATTCATCCTCCCTTTCTATAAAGTTGTCGACATCTTCATGTGCACTTTCCTTGGATTCAATTTCCCTTTCACTTTTCAAGGTGATGTTAGTAACATTATCTCTTGGATTCTCCATAGGTTGAGAGGTCATAGCTTCAATGTTACTTAAGGAATTCATTATTTGACTCACATGGTGATCAATATTCTTAATATAAACATCAGCCTCTTGTGAAAATTGTAAAGTTTTAATCTCAAGAGTCTTAACAATATCTTCAAGAGACATACCTGATTCTTGAGGTGGAGGCATACCTGAGTCTTGAGATGGAGCTTGATATGTATCTTGGAATGGTGCATTGTAACCCTCATATTAATTCCTATAACTAAAATTAGAATGATCCCACCATCCTTGATTGTAGGTATCATAATGTGGTTCATAATTATAGTATGGTTCACAAGCTTGCTCCATGGAGTCCTCTTACTTCTCGTCTTGGGGAGTAGTGGTGGTGGATGTTGTGGTGTTTGTGGTACCATGCTTTGGGTTGCTTGTATGTAGTCCCTAATCTTTTGAAGTTTGTGACTAGAATCCTCGTCAGAAAGCAATCCCTGAAAAAGAAAAGAAAAGGAAAAGAAAAAAATTAGACTTTAAATTAAAATAATTAACCTAAACAAATTTCAGTCCCCGCCAACAGCGCCAAAATTTAATGAGTGTCGTCAGTCGTCAAAAATAAAACTTCATAACTCTACATATAGATAGCAGAGCAAGGGTCGAACTTACAGAGACTGAATTATTTAAATTAATTATTAAATTAAAAATCTAATTTTTGAGGTTTAGGGAAAGAAGAAGAAATTTTGGGGTTTTGTAACTATGTCTAAAATAGAGAAAACAAGAATTATTAAATATCAAAAACAATTAGCAAAAAGCTTCAGTTACGAGGCAATCAATCATTCTTGGATTTAGATGTTGATCATTGATTACAAAATATTACTGTTGATTAAATAGTCAACCGTAGTGTAATTCCCCAGTGTCCAATTACACCTATCTTTCCTTACTGTGTTGTTAATTAAAGGCTCAGCGTCTTAATTAATCTCTAACTATCAAAATTTACCTATGCTCAGCGCTATAGATTAAGTTTTAATAGCAGCATTAATATCTAGAAAGATTTGAGTCAACATTAAGTAACAAACTCACTCAGCGCGGTTTATTTAACTTAAACCTTAATTCTTCTATATCCCTAGTGATTAACTCCACAAGCAATTACGGACTTATGTTTTTAATCTGGCAGTAGATTATTTAATTTAACTAAATAGTGTGCACCCTATCTAATTAAACAAACGATCATTATAATGTGCTCAGAGAATCTTGGATACTTAATCAACAATTATATAATAGGTTCAAGAATCTCACAACATGCCTTTCCTAAGAATAATCAATTTACCTCATAACTGAATAAGAAAACTACTCACTGACATATTCAAGATCATAAAATTCAAGTTTAATATTATAAAGAAGACAATTATCATGCAATAAACAATTAAACTATCAATCTTTAATAATATCAAACAAGAAATCTATAATCAAGATTATGATCTAATAAGATTTTAACAAAAAAAGAACTCACAAAATCTAAAAAAATAAAAATAAAATAATTTTAGAAAACGATAATAAGAAATCAACAACTAATTAAAAGTAAAGAAAAATAAAATTTTTATTAAAAACCCTAAAAAAATCCTACAAGACTAAAAGAGAAGAGGGAGGAGAGATGTGAGGGATGTTGTTTATGAGAGCCTTGTGCTCTTTATATAGGCCTAAGGAAGAGTTTGAAAGACTTTCCTAAGCAATGTGGGATTCAGATAAGAGTTTACTTGGAAAACAAGTAATTTGACTAGTCAAACTCTTACCTTTATCTCATCATTTTTTTACAATTATTTTCTAAGTAAAATTCCTAAGACCTATTTTTCTTAATTAATTACAGATCTAAGACATAATCAAATTAAGAAATTATTTTGTCTCAACAAAATCTGGTCTTGAACTTGCTTTGTTGGAATTTCTTCTCAATCTCGTTTTTCTGCCCAGAATTTCGTACTGATTTTGTCCAGATGTTTGACCCATCAAATGAACTCCAATTTTTGTGATCTTAAACATTATGGAAACCTTGAGAAGTCCTCTACAACTTCCATGAAGACCACTTCTTGAGATCAGGTTGTTAAATTGGCCAAAAATGTCAATCTTTCAAGCTGGACAGAAAATACTGCACTTTGCTCTTTTTAGCTATTTTTTATTCCAACTTTGATATTTAATACCTAAAACATAAAATAAACATTAATAACCTTTTAGACATAAAACATCAATAAAGAAAATATATTAGCATATATAAAATTCACAAAATATCATCCTATCACTCTCTAGAGATAAGTTGTAGCAATATTAACAACAAGAAAGATATGGGTTGACATTAGATAACAAACACATAAGCTCGGTTCATTTAATCTAAACCTTAATTCTCCTCCATCCCTAGTGATTAACTCCACAAGCAATTACGGACTTATGTTCTTAATCTGGCGGTAGATTATTTAATTTAACTAAATAGTATGCACCCTATCTAATCAAACAAACAATCATTATAATGTGCTAAGAGAATCTTGGATATTTAATCAATAATTATATTATAGGTTCAAAAATCTCACAACATGCTTTTCCCAAGAATAATCAATTTACCTCATAACTGAATAAGAAAACTACTCACTAGACATATTCAAGATCATAAAATTTAAGTTTAATATTATAAAGGAGACAATTATCATGCAATAAACAATTAAACTATCAATCTTTAATAATATCAAACAAGAAGTCTATAATCAAGATTATGATCTAATAAGATTCAAACAAACAGTAATTAAAAACTAAACAAGAAATTGCAAAGTCTAAAAATATCCAAGAAATAAATTTTTAAGAATAAGAAAATAAAAAGAAAATAATTTTATAAAAGAATAATAAGAAATCTGCAACTAATAAAGAAAAAGTAAAATTTTATTAAAAACCCTAAAGAAAATCCTATAAGACTAAAAGAGGGAAGAAGGATGTGAGGGATATGAGGGATGTTGTTTATGAGAGCCTTGTGCTCTTTATATAGGCCTAAGGAAGAGTTTAAAAGACTTTCCTAAGCAATGTGGGATTCAGATAAGAGTTTACTTAGAAAAGAAGTAATTTGACTAGTCAAACTCTTACCTTTATCTCATCATCTTTTACAATTATTTTCTAAGTAAAATTCCTAAGGCCTATTTTTATTAATTAATTATAGATCTAAGACATAATAAAATTAAGTAATTATCTTGTCTCAATAAAATCTGGTCTTGAACTTGCTTTGTTGGAATTTCTTCTCAATCTCGATTTTTTGCCCAAAATTTTGTACTGATTTTGTCCAGATGTTTGACCCATCAAACGAACTCTGATTTTTGTAATCTTATACATTCTGGAAACCTTGAGAAGTCCTCTACAACTTTCATGAAGGTCACTTCCTGAGATCAGGTCGTTAAGGCGGTAAAAAACGTCAATCTTGCAAGTTGGACAGAAAATACTGTACTTTGCTCTTTTTAGCTTCTTTTAATTCCAACTTTGATATTTAATACCTAAAACATAAAATAAACATTAGTAAGCTCTTTTAGGCATAAAACATCAATAAAGTAAATATATTAGCACATATAAAATGAAGGAAACCGAAACAAACACGAAGCAGAATTTAAATCATTCGGCCTCCACCAGGATCGATTCGGAGAGTTGCCTGATTAGGGTTTCGAGATTTTACCTAACGTTTTCTCTGATTTTCTGTCGTTGGTCGAGTCACAAGCAACAACTTTTCGTTCCTGCCTCTATGGTATCCACATGAACGGATCTCACGACTCTTGAACATCTCATGATCAGAAGCCTTAAAGAGCGTTTTTTTTTTATTTTAACCGAATTGCTAGCTTCGATTAAAAGAATATTTTGTTTTTGTTTGAAAGAAGCTCTAAAACCACAGAGAACAGGTTTCTCTTTTTTGTTTAATTGTGTGGCTCTATTTTAGAAAACACAAAACATCCTTTTATAGGCAGTAAATTTTACCCTAAAATTTACTGTCAAACAGAACTCTAATCCTACTTAGAATAGGATTAGTTATATCCTTAATCCAATTCAGAATAGGATTAGTTATATCCTTAATCCAATTCAGAATAGGATTAATTAAGCTCCTCATTGATCCGTTCTAAGTGTGCGACCCAATAGGTTCTCAAAACAATGGCAATGACAAAATTGTCACAGGCAATGAGCGGTATCTAGCAACACATCATTGCTACCCATGTAACGAGAATGTCAATGACTCGACATAACCTTACTCGTGATAGATGTTACCGTGTAGTCTAATCCCTTTATCCTTTGATGTCTTGATTAGACACAAGTCATGGAATGTGTCACACTTGTGTAGTCTAATCAGCGTTTCTTGATTCCTGGGTATACTAATTAAACAAATAAAATCAATATCTCATATTGACTTATTCGAGCATGGCCATGCATTTCTTAGTCTCACTCTATCAAAGAGCCCAAGACATCACTCTTGTTATATAAGAGGGATAAATCCTATCTTGATCACTCAACATCCCTCTACATAGATCAAGGCATACCCAATTACTACCATTATAGTCCATCTTGTTACGAATGACATCTAGCAGCATTAAAGTATGCAATTCTCTATGTTAGGATCTCTGATGATCTCAAGTCAAAGGATCACATACACCATCATCACTATGAGAATCGCTTATGACACTCATATAACAATCCATGTAGCGTTCTCATGGAGGGTCGATCCAGTACATAGTTCTCTAACATGTACCTATGTGATGACTTGATATCCTATATCCATGACAATGGTCATCAGTCAACCACATACTAGTCTTATCATATCATTGTTATCCTTATTCACAATAATACTTGACTAGGGATATTTTAAGAATAGTGTGTTATTACTATTCTAAGGACATTATCATATAAGATTACATTACGCAGTTATAAGACAAATATAATAATGAACTATAATAAATAAAATGTCATGATACATAAAAAAAATGCCAAAGTCAATCATCTAATGAATGGTTCTAAGGGCATAATCCAACATAAAATTCACAATATATCATTCTATCAATATAAGTTAAATTGATAAATTGATATGAAAAGGTGATGACGTGCGTGTGTTATGATTGGATGAGCCTTGATTTTGAGTATCAGAAATAAATGATTTGAGTATGTATATATTGAATTGATAAATTGATATAAAGAGATGATGACATGCTTGCCTTGTGGTTGGATAAGGATGATTTTGAGTACTAGAAATAATCGATCTGAGCATATATATATATATATTGAATTGGTATATAAAATGTGATCACTTAAATGCATTGTGATTGGATGAGAATTGACTTTTAGTATTAGAGATAATTGATTTGAATAACTAACTATATTAATTGGATAAGTTGATATAAAGTGTAACGATCCGTTATATATAGTAATAATCCAAAATCACAAATACAATAAGTTGGTTAGGCTATCTGCAATGCCTTTATCACACTCATTTTTAACAGTAATGCACTTTAAAAATAAAATTCTATTTAAAAACTTATATCAATATTTACAACAAAAATATCATTTTCGGTATCTTTCATGAGTTTTACATCCCCTGTACACAATTATACAAAATGTAATACTGTACATAACAAGTCTGAACATATAAACAAATAAAATGTACCTCCAGGATCCGATCATAGTTGCCTCAGGGTACTAAAGTGCAGCCAAATCCGTAGAATGGTACACTATCGCAAGTAATCTGTGTGGTGGAAAAATAAAGGGTGAGCTAATGTGCTCAGTAAGAGAATCGTATGCAAGACTGATACTATGAAATCTATATGTATAATAATACATTTAATTCCTAACAGTACACTAAAGTATAAGGAAGGATACTATAGTCAGCTAGGAAATTGAATGTAGTATGGGAGGTACATTGAAGTACTTGTCATGTCCCAGTCCCTAGAAGCGACTATATGGAGTAATCAGCAGATGATATGTATAAACATTTTAAATCACTTCAAGACACTTCATGCATTTTTCAATATATATATATACACACTTTAACTGAAATCTTTTCAGTAAATAGTTCAATATAGAAATCCAATAAACAGTACAATAATATTTTAGAATTCCACAATACAGTTGATATTTAAATCATTCACTTTATTACCAATAAGATTTTCAATTCAGGAAAACAGTACAGTACAGTGGAGACCAGGCAACATCCAATTAATATCATGCCATAACAATATCCCAAAAAGGGAGAAACAATAACAATACGACATATGGCCATAGTCACAGTGGTCCACAGTGTACACTTGCCAAGTGACAACTATGGAAGCTAAAGACTTGGTGGGTCTATCAGCAACAGCAACAGTAACAGTCAGCATGACATAGGGCCTAATAGTTTCAAAATAGTTTATAAACAGTAGAAACACTATTTATGAAATCAATTTTTGTAATGTCCAAAATTAGAAATTTTCAAACTAACTTTTCCCTTTTGTTACTATCTTTCTTATCCCATTTACACAGTATCATTTTGGTTTGCATTCAATGTCAATGTAAGTTCGATATACTATTCTCATTACCACTACATTTCATACCATTAAATTTATTAATCCATAAATGATAAATAAGAAATTATCAAAAGGCTATAACATAATATTTAAAATTCAATGTGATTACAATCCACTGATTCAAGTATCTCTCTTTAATTTAATATTTCACTTTTTACATCCTAGTATCTACTGTGCATTTGCTAGTCTGCATATAAATATAAAATTAACATATACCTGTTTAATTGATATTATAAACTTCTAACAACTTTCCTCCACTAACCTGAAAACTGTTGTTGCCTCGTACATAGAAGCATTATCTAGAATGGTGAGTAAGGGGTATGAGCTTTGAGGAAAACCCAGTAAGAAACATTTATAAAAGTGCGTACTATATGCAGTTAAATAAAATCACTTATGAAAAAGGCATATTAAATATAAATATTAAAATGCATAAAAGCATTTATTTCCTAATTGCTCACTAGGTGACGTTATAGGAAAGATACTGTAGTCGGCTAGGTAACTGGATGGAGTATGAGAGATACTTTAAAGTACCTTTCTTGTCCTAGTCCCTAGAAACGACTATAAAGAATAATAAGTTGCAGATGATATGCATGAACATTTTAAATCACTTGAAAACATTTCATGTACTTTCAATATTTATAAATAATTATAAACATTTTAACTAAAAACATTTCAGTATAAAAATCCGGTAAACAATACAATAACACTTTAAAATTCCACCGTACAGTCATCATTTAAAACATTTACTTCGGTACTAATAGCATTTTCAATTAAATAAACAGTACAGTACAATGAAGACAAGGCAACACCCAATAATATCATGCTATAATAATATCCCAAGAAGGCAGAAATAGTAGCAATATGACACATGATCATAGTCACAGTGGTCGACAGTGAACACTTACCAGGTCACAACTGTGGAAGCTGAAGACTTGGCGGGTCTATCAGCAATAGTAACAG
This sequence comes from Heritiera littoralis, assembly GCA_031772115.1. Classification (NCBI taxonomy): domain Eukaryota; kingdom Viridiplantae; phylum Streptophyta; class Magnoliopsida; order Malvales; family Malvaceae; genus Heritiera; species Heritiera littoralis. The sequence continues at coordinate 1,898,224 of JAPDPK010000040.1, forward strand.
TTGTGATAACCGAGAATTCCCTTATTTTTGAAATTAACGATCTGTAAATTCAATTTTTGATGTTAGTAGACAAGTTAAAATAAATAAATAAATTACTAGAGGACTGGTATATTTCGAGATTATGGTACTTGATTCATTGACAAATTCAAGATTTAATATCTAGGAATTTAATTTGGGTATTAAGGAGTCCAAAATTGAAAGAAATAAAAATGTGTATATATATATATTTATATATTTATATATATATATAAATATATTATTATATATGTACAAATATACATATGTACATATATGAACAATAAATATTATTTTGAATTAAAGTATATATATTAATAAATAATAAAATGGATAAGTATATGTTTTTAGGATTATATATATAATATATATACATTATATATAAATATGTTTTAATATAAAATAATTATATTGTAAAATATAGATTTTATATATATATATATATATTATATGTTAAGAATACATTTATATGTACCAAAGTGTTAATATAAGTGTGCTTATATATATATAGTTGTCAACAGAAAATATATTCATGATATATTGGTATTATGTAATTATAAATTAAAAAAAAAGAAGAAATCGCAGCAGGCTTGTGGAAACTTGCTACACAAAGTTGAGGTACTCGATTGAAACAGAAAAATAAAAGGAAAAAGGAGTGAAAAGAGGGGAAATTGATTAGTGGACCATATGGCAAGTTTCTATTGGATGGCATATTAATAAAGAAAGCCAAATGGGATTTTCTTGAAACTTCTGCCAACTCTTCCTTATGGCTGTTCTGTTTCACGTTTTTCTTCCTCTGTTTCACGTTTCCTTCCATTTTTCCTTAAGGTTTTCCTACTTTCACTCGGTAAATCACTAATACTTCCACCAAATCATCAAGCATCATTAATAAAAGTTGTTCCTCACTAAAAGTGTGATAACCGTGAATTCTCCTATTTTTAGAGTTAGATATCTGTAAAAATTTAATTTTAGATATTAATAAACTGGTTGAAATAAATAAATAAATTTACTAAAGGATTGGAGTATTTCGAAATAATAATACTTGATCAATCGATAAATTAAAAATTTAATAATAAGGAATTTAATTTGGGTATTAAGAAATTTAGAAATTTAAATTAAATAAAAATAAAATGTACGTATATATAAATACATAAGTATATATTTATATTTTTGTATGTGCAGATATATATAAGCAATAAATATTATTTTGAGCATTAATATATATATATATATATATATATATATATAAATGATAGAATGGATAAATATATGTTTTAAGGATTATATATAATATATAAATTATATATAAACATGTTTTTTTATAAAATAAATAATTATATTGTAAGATATAAATTTAAATATATAGAAATATATATGTATATATGTATTGTAAGAGCTACGGCGAGCATCCCCTTGGCGATCCACGCCCTAGGTTTACTCTTACTGCATCGTCAATGCCTTGCCCGTATCACCAGGCCGATGGCGAGTATCCCCTAGGCTCCTTGCCCTAGGTTTACCTTGACAGCGAGAGTTGGCGATCGCCCAACACTTACCAACAACGTATTGTCCACTCTGGGAGGTTGCCCACCCTCATGGCTTTGTCTCAAGGCTCCTGAAGAACTCAGGATAATGCCTTGAACATGTTTTCTGAGGCTCGAACCCTAGCATCCTTAGATACCTGAGCCTTACACTCATCATACCATCAAGACAAGTTGTCTCGATGGTATGATAAGTGTAAGGCTCAAGTATCTAAGGATGCCAGGGTTCGAGCCTCAGAAAACGCATTCAAGGCATTATCCTGAGTTCTTCAGGAGCCTTGAGACAAAGCTGTGAGGGTGGGCGACCTCCCAGAGTGAACAATACGTTGTTGGTGAGTGTTGGGCGACCGCCTACTTTTGCTGTCAAGGTAAACCTGAGGTGAGGAGCCTAGGAGATGCTCGCCATTGGCCTGGTGATACGGGCAAGGCCTTGACGATGTAGTAAGAGTAAACCTGCGGTGTGGATTGCCAAGAGGATGCTCTCCTCGACCTGGTGATACGGGCGAGGCTCTTACATATATAATATATATTTAGAATATATTTATATGTACAAAAGTGTTAATATAAATGTGTGTATATATATGTATATTGTTATTAATAAGAAATATATTCATGATATATTGATATAATAAATAAATAAGTAACTAAATAAATAAATAAATAAAAGGAAATCGTAGGTAGCAAGCTCGTGGAAGCTTGCTGCTGCAAACCTGAATTGAACAAAAGAAAAAGAAAAGAGAAAAAGAAAGGAAAAAAGAGAAAGGAGACAAAAGAGAGAAATCTAGTTAGTGGACTATGTGGCAAAAGCTTATTGGATGAAACAAAAATAAAATGAAACCCAAACTCTGCATTTTCTGTAAGGACCCATCGAGTAGCACTTTGCTCCCCTCAGGGATTCAAGAGGTGGCTCCCTCGGTGCCCTTACGTTTGGTGAGGTGGAGATCGCCTAACACTCACTCCACTTAACGTATTGTCCGCTTTGGGTGATCTCCCACACTAGGCGATCTCTGCCCTCACGGCTTTATCCCAAGGTGCTTGAAGAACTCAGGATTAATTCCCTCGAGCGCGTTTTCACTAAGGTTCGATCTTAGGACCCATGGGTACCTGTCACTTACACTCATGTTACCATTAATACAACTGTAAAAATGCACCTTGGGTCCTGGGATCGAACCTTAGTGAAAATGCGCCCGAGGGAATTAATCCTAAGTTATTCAGGCCCCTTAGGAAAAAGCCGTGAGGGCAGAGATCGCCCAGTGTGGGAGATCACCCAAAGTGGACAATATGTTAAACTGGAGTGAATGTTGGGCGATCGCCAACCTCACCAAAGTTAAGGGCACCGAGGGAGCCACCTCTTGAATCCTTAAGGGGAGTAAAGTGCTACTCGGTGGATCCGTACATAAAAGCACTTGTTTTTATGTAAAGACCCTGCTCGTTCCTTGGCCTTCGGCGAGCATCCCCTAGGCGATCACACACACCCCAGGTTTATCTTTACACGTGAGGTTGGCGGTCGCCCACACTCACACGTATTGTCCACTTTGGCAGTCGCCCACCTTACGGCTTTATCCCAAGGGACCTGAAGAACTCAAGATAATTCCCTCGGGCGTGTTTTCACTGAGATTCGATCTCAGGACGCATAGGTACCTGTCACTTACACTCATGTTACCATTGAGACAACTAGTGACAGGTGCCTATGAGTCTTGGGATCGAACCTCAGTGAAAACGCGCCCGAGAGAATTATCCTGAGTTCTTCAGGCCCCTTGGGATAAAGCCGTGAGGTGGGCGATCGCCAAAGTGGAAAATATGTGTGAGTGTGAGCGACCGCCAACTTCATGTGTAAAGATAAACCTGGGGCGTGTGTGATCGCCTAGGGGATGCTCGTAGACGGCCAAGGAATAGGCGGGGTCTTTACATTTTCAGCCAACCATCACCGACTCATTCTTCTTGTTTCTTCTGCAGAAATCGTTTCTGCTTAATTTCCTAAAGCTTCTCACATTTTCTTCTTCTCTTCATAGCTAAACCCTCAATTTGCATCCACTAAATCACCAAGGTCCCTTTACTACCTTATACCTCATCATCATGGCTGTTTAGGACTGGAATATGATGGCCAAAATCCAACGATGGAGGTTGGAAACATGGCTGGGCTGTTCGGGTAAAACAGGGTAAGTGATGTGGTGATGTTTCTTCTACTCTTAGCTATGGTTCTTAGTTGATTTGTGCATGAGAAGTGTGATTTTGGTATTTGATTGAAATAAAATGGAAGTATAAGATTAGGAGAGATGTTCGGTCATGATAAAAAAGTAGAGGAATTGTTGTGATTTTGAGGAATGTTTTTATAGGAATTAGTAAAAATGATGAAAGGAATTTGATTTGGAAATTGAATTGAAGATTTTGAATTGATGAATTTTGCTAAAAGCTAAAAATGGCGTGAATTTGGGTGGTTTTTCGTTGAAAACAGAGGCTGATTGACTGGATGATATTTTAATGGGTTGAAAATGCTTGATGATAATCCAAGATGAGTAAAAGAAAAACATAAAAGCTGGAATTGAATTGAAGATGAAAGAGCAAGTAAGGGCTGTCGGTCATGGCTGTCTGGGAGTAGATAATTGTTAGCTTTAAATTGACATATATATTTTGAAATGACAAAAACTTAGGTAATATTAAGTGTTTGACTTTATAATGTAAATTTGCTTTACCAATCATATGAATTTCTCAAACCACTTTAAGTCTACATATAAAAGTTTAAGACCATGATTTAATTGTATATTCTTATTAGTCTTAACATTTTGCAAAATGATTTTGAATATCTTCATCAAGTAATTTTCTCAAGACCTTATTGAACATAACTTTAGAAAATTACTTAATGAGTTTTTTGGGCTATGTTTTTATTTGAGAAAATCAAGAAAAATTCACACAAAATTCTAAAATGTTTTGGGATGAATTAAAATTAAAGTCCACATCATTTCTAACCCAAATTAGCCCAGACAAGTGTAGGAAAAGCATGAAGGATCGATCCCCTAGGATGAGGGATCCATTCCCGAATGGCAGAATGCTCCCAGGAAGCGAAATCAAGCAAAAAGGAATCATGGGATCGATCCCCTAAGGGAAGGGATTGATCCCTTCATGGCAGAATGCATTGGAAGCTTGCGAAGAAGCATAGGATCGATCCCCTAGGGCAAAGAATCGATCCCCTACCTTGAAAATGCACTCCAACGGCTAGTTTTTGTGAGATACAATGGTCACATTCAGTTTTGGCTCTTACCAACGTTTAGAAACCATCCAAGGGACTATAAATAAAGGCTTGGAAGCTCAAGTATGCAAGAGGGACAGCTGAGCAACATCTTTCTTCATCTTCTCCATCTTTCTCAAGCCTATCAAAATCACAATTGCTACAAAGTCTTCATATTCTATCATACTCATCATCTTTGTATAGCATAGCACAAATATTGTATAGGATTTCTCTTGTGCTTAACCATTGTAATCACTTGCCTACCTAGAGGCCTTTCTTTGATTACATCACTTGTAAACACATTCACACCTTGTAAAGGGGAGGTTTCTTGATAGGATGATATTTTGTGCATTTTATATGTGCTAATATATTTGCTTTATTGATGTTTTATGCCTAAAAGAGCTTACTATTAGTTTATTTTATGTTTTAGGTATTAAATATCAAAGTTGGAATAAAAAGGAGTTAAAAAGAGCAAAACGCAGTATTTTTTGTCCAACTTGAAAGATTGGCGTTTTTGACCAATTAACGACCTGATCTCAAGATGTGGCCTTCATGGAAGTTGTAGAGGACTTCTCAAGGTTTTAGGAATGTACAAAATCGCAAATATCGGAGTTCGTTTGATGGGTCAAACGTCTTAACAAAATTAGTACGAAATTCTGGGCAGAAAAACGAGATTGAGAAGAAATTCCAACAAAGCAAGTTCAAGACAAGATTTTGTTAAGACAAGATAATTTCTTAATTTTATTATGTCTTAGATCTGTAATTAATTAATAAAAATAGGCCTTCGGAATTTTACTTGGAAAATAATTGTAAAAAGATGATGAGATAAAGGTAAGAGTTTGACTAGTCAAATTACTTGTTTCCTAAGTAAACTCTTATATGAATCCCACATTGCTTAGGAAAGTCTTTTAAACTCTTCCTTAGGCCTATATAAAGGGCACAAGGCTCTCATAAACAGCATCCCTCACATCCCTCTTATCCCTCTTCCCTCTTAGTCTTTTGTAAGGTTTTCTTTAGGTTTTAATAAAAGTTTTATTTTCTTTCTTTTAATTTTGATATTGCTGATTTCTTTTGCTTTAAAAATTTTATTTTTCTTCTTTTCTTTATCATTGGTCTTGCTGATTTCTTTCTTGTAAGTTATAAAATTGTTTTCTTTTTAGTCTTTTCAATATAAACAGATTTAATTTCGTATATTTCAAAGTAAACAATTTCTTTATAGATTTTAGGATTAAATTGTTTTCTTTTCTTTTCTTTATTTAAACTGTTTCTTCCCTTAGGTTTATTAGGTTTTATCTATTTTATAATTTTATATGGTTGCTGATGATGCGCACGGACAAGAGAAAACGTAGCTTGGAATTTGAAGGAGCTGAAAACGCAACGGGACTGAAGCAAGGATGAAGAATGACAACTTCTGAAAACCTAGACCCGAAGCCTAAAGAGACTCGAACCCAAAGGTATTGGACCTTGACCCTACGCATAAGAATTCGAGAACCTAGGGTATAGTAATGGTGGATAGTGAAAAAGGAGACGCCACAAGGAAGAAGACGTTGATAAGCCTAGTTGAGAGGGAACCCAAGAGAAAGGCACACTCAAATTCTGAAATTCAAAACTGATCTGTTCATCAATAACGTTTACAAAGTATTTATATTAATACCTAGCACTTAAGCCTATAAACAAGTGGGCTGGAATTAACACCAACAGAAAATAAGACTAAACCCAAATTCATGCCTAAACCTAGTTACATAAAATAAATAGTCCAAGACACAACAAGACTCAAATGTGGGCTATTCAAACACTTAGCCCATCTTATTGTTAAGCTAAAATAAGACAGTAAACCAAGCAAGTATAGATGTCTTGGGACTCTTCATGGAAACTTCCTTGACACTTCAATGATACCAGAGCTTGTTGCATTAATGAGGCCAGGGCTTGTTGCGTCTTCTTGGCTCGAGCTCGGGTAATTGGACCTCCTTGGATGACCAATGGATCCATAGCATCACGAACATCACGAGCAAGTGGATCTCCATCATTCCCCCTCTCCTCTAAAGGATTTGTCCTCAAATCGCATATACCTTCATCAAAAGAAAAAGGAGAAAGATCAGAAACATTAAAAGTAGCAGATACACCATACTCACCAGGAAGATCCAATCGGTAGGCATTATCGTTGATCTTCTCTATGACTTGGAATGGTCCATCTCCTCGGGGATGCAGCTTGGTCCGTCGCTGAACAGGATATCTCTCCTCTCTCATATGCACCCAAACCCAATCACCAGGCTCAAAGACTACTTTCTTTCGATGCTTATTTGCTTGGGTGGTATACTGCTCAGTCTTCTTTTCAATAGCTTGACGTACTCTCTCATGGAGTTGCTTCACAAACGTAGCTTTCTGTTCTCCATCCAAGTTACTCTGCTCAGCACTAGGTAATGGCAACAAATCCAAGGGAGTAAGAGGATTGAAGCCATAAACAACTTCGAATGGAGAGCAACTCGTAGTGGACTGGACACTGCGGTTATATGCAAACTCCACATGTGACAAGCAATCTTCCCAATTCTTCAAATTCTTCTGTATAATGGACCTCAATAATGTAGATAGGGTTCGGTTGACGACCTCAGTCTGGCCATTAGTCTGGGGGTGACAAGTAGTGGAGAATAACAATTTAGTTCCCAACTTTCCCCATAACGTCTTCCAAAAGTAACTAAGGAACTTGGCATCTCGATCAGAAACAATGGTCTTCGGTACACCATGTAGACACATTATCTCTTTGAAGAAAAGGTCAGCAACGTTGCTCGCATCATCCGTCTTGTGGCAGGCGATGAAATGAGCCATCTTAGAGAACCTGTCAACCACAACAAAAATAGAATCTCTACCGCCTTTTGTTCTAGGCAAGCCCAAAACAAAATCCATAGAGATATCAGTCCACGGAGTAGTAGGAATAGGTAAAGGAGTATATAAACCATGATTATGAACTCTAGATTTAGCTTGCCTACATGAAATGCATCTATCACATAACCTCGCTACATCTCTCCTCATGTTAGGCCAAAAGAAATGCTCTTGCAAAACATCTAGAGTTTTCTTAACTCCAAAGTGACCCATTAATCCTCCATTATGGGCTTTTCTAACTAACAACTCGCGCAACGAACTCCTAGGCACACATAATTTATTTTCCCTAAATAAGAACCCATCGTGCCTAAAGAACTTGCTAAAACCAAATGTAGAACATGCCTCATAAACATTACCAAAATCAACATCATCAGCATTCAATTCTTTGATATAATCAAATCCTAAAAGTTTAGCATTAAGAGTAGTGATAAGAGTATACCTACGAGATAACGCATCAGCTATGATGTTCTCTTTACCCTGTTTGTACTTGATCACATACGGGAACATCTCAATGAACCCTATCCACTTGGCATGACACTTATGCAGCTTACTTGTCCTTTCAGATGCTTCAAGGACTCATGATCAGTGTGGATGACAAATTTCTTAGGCTACAAGTAATGTTGCCATGTCTCCAAGGCCCTCACTAACGCGTACATCTCCTTGTCAAACGTGGGATAGTTAAGTGCTGCTCCACTTAACTTCTCACTAAAGAAAGCAATTAGGCATTTTTCTGCATAAGCACAGCTCCAATACCTATACTTGAGGCATCGCACTCAATCTTAAAAGTTTTAGTAAAGTCAGGCAGAGATAACAAAGGAGCAGAACAAAGTTTATCCTTAAGCAAATTAAAAGCATGTTCTTGTGCAGGACCCCAATGAAATACAACATTCTTTTTGACCACTTCGATCAAAGGTGCAGCTATAGTGCTAAAATCTCTAACGAATCTACGGTGGAAACTAGCTAAAGCATGGAAACTACGCACCTCAGAAACAGACTTAGGTACAGGCCAATCTTTAATTGCCTTTACCTTCTCATTATCAACAGAAATGCCATGTGAAGAAACTAAATACCCAAGGAAAACAACCTGATCAGTGCAGAATGTACATTTCTTAAAATTGGCATACAAACTTGCATTCCTCAAAACAGTAAGAACATTCCTAAGATGCTCAACGTGTGCATGCTGGCTCTCACTGTATATCAAAATATCATCAAAATAAACAACCACCTACTTACCAATGAAATCACATAAAACATGGTTCATTAAGCGCATGAATGTACTGGGTGCATTAGTCAAGCCAAAAGGCATAACTAACCACTCATAGAGACCATGTTTAGTCTTGAATGCGGTTTTCCACTCATCACCTTCTCTCATACGAATTTGATGATATCTGCTCCTTAAATCAATTTTAGAAAACATGTATGCACCATGCAACTCATCAAGCATGTCATCTAGCCTAGGAATAGGATAGCAGTACTTTACAGTGATTTTGTTGACGGCTCGGCAGTCAACGCACATCCTCCACGTCCCATCTCTTTTTGGCACAAGCAGTACGGGCACGGCGCATGGACTCATGCTCTCTCTCACATAACCTTTCCTCATGAGCTCTTTAACTTGCCTTTG